>CM070721.1:11633587-12333860 GCA_036346275.1 Otatea glauca | reverse complement strand
CGATGATTTGCACACCGACATACATGTATGTCTATATACTCTTTGCGATAGAGTATACAATCGTTTGGACATGCATGTATTCTTTCTACTTCCAATCCCAATTGACATACAACCTTCTTAGCTAAATAAGTGGTTATCGGTAATACGCTTCCATCTGGAAGCATGTCCGCTAAGAGATGTAATAGCGCCGTGAAACTTTTATCGGATCAACCATTGCTTGCCTTCAATTTTAGAAGTGAAAGCACGGTGTGCAACTTTGTGTATTCCTCCTTGCAACCCGAACAAAGGTGTGTCCGAGTCGTCCAACAAACCCTTGAATTGATTAAACTCTCTCGACTAGTGTAGTTCCCTACGCATCGCGCAACATCGAGCAAGATTATTATCGTCATCAATGTCCAACCTATCCTCATCGGATCCATAATCGATGTCACCGCCATAATGCCTTCTCCATCATCCAATACATTATCACCTTCATGTATGTTTTCCTCTTCACCGTGACTTGTCCAACGTGTATAGCCAAGTACAAAACCTCTTGAATCAAGTGCAAGTGGATGTGCTCTTTGTCCAAAATATTTTCTCATTCTTGCAATCAATGCATGGACAATGTATGTACTCCGTCTTCTTGTGCAACTTGTTCTCCTCAATGCTCTTAGAAATGCAGATACCCCATCGATGTAATCTCAGTTGTAACAGTTCGCATTGTACATCCATCTCCTGGTCCATCTAAAATTAATTAACATATAAAAATTGATTAAAAACTAATCTAATTACTTATCATCTAAATGAGCTAGATAATAAATTCATCATCTAAAAATGATGAGCATCCACCTACCAAATTAGCTAAAATTTCATGTATATTAATATCCAATAATCTTAATTAAATAAATTTAATATATGTCCACACTAATGGAACCAAATTAATAGTAATTAAAAACTAATCAATACTTTTCCTGTAAGAAGCTAGATAATAAATTCATCATCTAAAAATGATGAGCACCCACCTACCAAATTAACTAAAATTTCATTTATATTAATACCCAATAATCTTAATTAAATAAATTTATTATATGCAAGATGTATATGTCCGTACACTAATGGAACCAAATTAATAGTAATTAAAAAACTAATCTAATTACTTATCATCTAAAGGAGCTAGATAATAAATTCATATATATGCAAAATGTATATGTCCGTACACTAATAGAACCCAATTAATAGTAATTAAAAAACCAATCTAATTACTTATCATCTAAAGGAGATAGATAATAAATTCATCATGTATCAAATTAACTTAAAATACAATTAATATTAAATATATGCTTAATCATAATTCATCATCTATAAAAGGAACACAACATCATCTAATGAACCTAGCTAGGAAATAAATTCATCAACTACAAAATGGTAGCTAAATAAAAATAAACAAAATCTAAATTTTTCATCTCATCTACATATAAACCCTAATTAAACTTGGTTTAAAAATTAAATTGCAATAAGATTAACACAAATCAAGAGAGGAGAAAAATAACTTACCAAGGAACAACTAGAGGAAGTACAAGCACAAGAATTGGAGAAAACGAAATCAAATTTAGAAGTTTTGGTTTGCTCTCGGAGGAAGAAGACCGATCTTTGCTCTCGACCACCTATTTATAGGCAATATTATCGATGGCGCTTTTAAATAGAACCGCCATCGATAACATATCGTGGCGGTTCTATCTCGAACCGCCATCGATAATTATTATCGCGGCGGTCGAGGATAGAACCACCACGGATAATCAATAGAATCGATGGCGGTTGGAGGATAGCACCGCCATCGATAACCTAGTTATCGCGATGGCGGTTCTAGCCTCCAACCGCCATCGATAATGTATTTAGTTATCGATGGCGGTTCTATCTCGAATCACCATCGATATCGATGGCGGTTCGAGGATAGAACCGCCACTGATAACAAATACATTATCAGTGACGGTTCTAGCCCGCCACTGATAATTCATTATCAGTGGCGGTTCGAGGATAGAACCGCCACTGATATTTTTCCCGCCATTTTTGAAATAGAATCGCCACTGATAATTATCTTTGTGGCGGTTCGAAAAAAACCGCCACAAATAGACCGTCACCTATTGCAGGTTTTGGCGTAGTGAAACATTTATCCAATATTTAAGAAGGGGAAGCAGGGTTCACAAAACCGATTTCGAAAAACCGGTTCGAAAATCAAATTTCGAAAATCAGAAAAACCGAGCTGAAAATCGATCGAAAATCGTCAGAAACCGAAGAGTTAAGAAATAAAAAAAAGGAAAAAAATTCAAAAGAAATCAAAACCTATTAAAACCGACAGACCAAGTGAATGTTCCTTAGAGCCGATTTTTGAGCGATTTTCGCTCAATTTCATCGAAAATCGAGCGGTTTTCACCGATTTTCGACCGGTTTACGTCACATAAATTTTTTCAATTTTTTTGAATTTGAATTTGAATCGAATCGGTTTTTCGTTCGGTTTTTAATATCGAACCGGTCCGGCAAGCCCGGTTTTCGCGAAATCCGACCGATTTTCGTCGGCTTTGTGAACCATGAGGGGAAGTATACGATAAAATTAGATATATAGAAAATCGTGAAAGTAGGCAAATAGTGATGTTGGATTGAACTTGAATGATTCAGATCTAATTGAAATCCCACCTCCTCACTTGAACAAGTTTTACACCTAACATCTCAGAAAAATTACAAAATTCCACATCTTAAGTGGAGGAGATGAGATTTCACCTAGATCTGAACTATTCAAGTTCAATCCAACATTCATATTTACCTAGTTTTATGATTTCAATATATGTCAACTTTCACCGTATATTTCCCATTTAAGAATGTGTATAACTGTTTGCGTTCGATTTTCTCACTGGTTTTCCAGCTATTTGGAAGTTGGCAGATACCTCTCCACCTGTTGATTTTGTCTCGTGGAAGACAAAACCCCTCCAGCCGTGCAGACTGGCACTAATCAACCACCTCAGCGTACCGTCCTCCCTAATTAACAAACCCATTTCCGCTTAATCTAATCACCAAAGCTTTAAACAAAAAACAACTACGCTCTTACATTTACACCCTTTCGACCCCAAACATTTTCCATGCAACACCCTTCGCCCTAAGGGCATGTATAATAGTACGACATCAGCTGTTTATATATTTTGCTACATAAGAACTTTTATTAATATAGAGGAGAGAAAAAAAGTCTCTCAGAGAGCGCAATTGTCTCTTCATGAAGAGACGACGTATAGACAGTATAAAATACCATTATATAAGTTATTGTTTATAATAATATCTTTTCATAATATAATTAAAATATTTTAAGATCTTATAAAGATAACCTTAAGATGTCATTCATTATAAAAATTATTTTTAGTTTTATCTTTAAATGATATTGAAGAGTATACGGACAACGGTCGTCTCTGCTAGCGTATATGCTCTAAATTTTCTTTCCACTCTTGGAGGGTTTTATTAGAAAACAGATAATCTGTCGAGGGTGATCGTGCAAAAGTGCCACTCTGAATTCCCAAACCAGCTTGCTCCCACAACCCACACTGCCACTGTCGGCAGTCGTTGGGAAGAGGAGAGCTCACTTGCTATATAAATGCCGTCCCTTTTGCACCGTGAAAATTAGCGAAATAAAATCCCCGGAAAAAAGAGAGAGGGCGTAACAGACGCGCCTCCGCCTGTGTATGGGCGCCTCCCTCCCCGCTGGATCTGCGGTGGCGGGATAGCAAGAGGCGAGTTCCAGAGTTTGTTCGCAAAATCTCGCGCCCCCGTCGAGTCGATTTCATGAGAGGTTCGCCTTTCTCCGTGGCATTTTTCCTGGGATTTAATTTTCGCGATTTTTCCGGGATTTTTTCCGTGATGATTTTGGCTGCGGCGCGGTTACTTGAAGGAGTAGTAGCTTCAGTGCAGCTGGTTTTGGTTCGTGATTCGATGCCTAGCACGGGGATTGCGAGCATTTCGGAGCGGAGGCGCGTGATCTAGTTGGGGGGCGTGGGGAATTCGCCGGCTAGTTGGCGTCGAATGCAGCGATTTGTGGGAGCTAGTTTGCTAGTTTGGTGATTTGGGAGTGTCTGTGATCCACTGGGCGGCAGCAGCTGCCACATTCATGTGTGGTTAGATCTGGGGTTGCGCATCGGTAGTTGGTTAAGCCTGAGGCGAAATCTGGTCTTAAATTCGATGTATAATTCACTTGATTTGGATGGTCATGCATTGGATCTGATGCAGCTTGTTTGCTCTTTTGTCGGTTTCAGGTTGAGAGCTTGACACTGACGAAGCGGATAGTTTGATCTGCTAAACTCAAGGGGTTACAGCTAAGATGGCGGCGGCATTAGCATGGCGGTTCAATGGAACCAATGGGGGCAGCCATGGCGGCGCAGATCTGGTTGGTGTCCTCTTGGATGCTGTGCTTCTGAGCTAGTAGAATCGCAGCCTGTCGCTTTCTTTGTATTCTTGAATTGTAATTCTGCTGTCGTGCTTTTTGAAAGGAATTATTTGGACTGCGTTGGGTTTTGATGTGGACATTTTGGATGAAAGGGTAAATAGTATAGCAGTAGGATACGCTTTGAAAGTGAGATCAGTATTCAGTCTACTTGAGAAAAGTCCGTCCTGTGTACTTGTCAAATTTTAAGCATTGGGGTTTTAATGGAGCTGTATTTTAAGAGTCATTCAACTAGGGTTACCAACTTGGTGTGGGAAATAGTTAGCAATAGCGTCTTGAGGCTGAGGAACTAGGAAGCTGTTACTTAAGTTGTCCTTTTGTCCATAAGAAAATTAACAATGACATGCATCTGGGTCATATATATTTACTTAGGTGATGGTGAAAATGGGCTGAATAGACGCTTAATGGTGTTTTACAAACACCCTTACTGTTAACCCCTGAAAAAAATTATTTTACTAACAGAAGGGCTGGAAATGCCCTAACTTGGGACAGTCAGATTCATATGTTTGTATTATTTTAACTTTTGACATCTATAACCATTGGAAAGAATTGGAAACATAGCTTTAATGTAATGCAGCTATTTGGATGAAGTGAAAGCATGTAAAAAATAAAACTGATTGAATGACTACGGGTTTTTGTTTCTGCATCTGTGCATGATCTTGATCTCAGGTTCATTTCTTTGTTGTGGGATCCATGTTTGATTGACAACACAACCTTTTTTCTCACGGTTGTTACTTTTCATAGTTGTTGTCTTGTTCAATCTTATTTTTTGCTTATAAAGTCATGTGTCATGTAAGCAATTTGATTTTATTTGCCAGAGGATCATTTTAGAATTTGGAAAAGTTAACAGGAGTCCTGACATAGAAAATTTTGGCATGCATCCATGTAATTAGAGGGAGTCCTGATACCTGAAAGGAAGCGCATATTATGAAAATTTTCAATGATGCAATTATCTGGGTAGATTTTCTACACTGATTTCATAGGCATCTTTGAAACAAAATTGTTTTAATTAAATCTATACTACTTTCTGAAGTGTCCATAACCATGTGATTTCTGGCGACTTAGCGCATATTATCGAGACTCTGCATACTTCTGCACATGCAAGATAACTGTAATTTATTATACTGCCAGGATGATGATTCTTTTGTATCTCACCTTTCACTCTGACAAAATCCCACAGGATCGATGATCTGACAACACGCTTCCATTTGAACATCCAACCTATTTCATAAGGCATTATGTCCATTATTTAAATACATTTAAGCTTTGTAATAATGTTTAGCTGTTCAAATATAACCCTTCATTTGAATCTAGTACTTGCAGTGCTCAGTGTTTTCTGCAATGAGATGTTTTCAGCTCATGAAAAGTTCCAAAGTTACATGCTGGAGTCTTTAGTATTAATCACTTCTGCTTGGCCATTAACAGGAAAGGCATATGGACAAAGTTCAGGATTCAGAGCCACCAACTCCTCGTTCAGTCATGAAAATGGGCAAGTAAGTTTTGATTCTACTTCTTGGTTGGTAGTGCAAAAATTCTGGTAGATACCGTGAAGAAATGAGCTCTACCATAGCAGTAGTCATAAAATTTCTTAATGTTGATTCATCTTCTTATTTTTTCACAAATGACAACAACAAAAACAACTAGCTTTTTGTCCCAAACAAGTTGGGTAGCCTAGGAATGAAACCCTATCAAAGTCAAAAGGCCCATAAACTTTCTATCTTAGGTCATGGTTTCAGTATGTGAATCACTAACTTTCATGAACTCCTATCCAACGTCAACTCTTTGGGTACATTTCAATCCTCCAAGTCTCTTTTAACTGTTTCTTGCCACATTAGTCTTGGTCGACCTCTGCCTCTTCCTATGTTTTCTAGATGGCTTAAAATTCCACTACGCACCGGTGCTTCATGAGGCCTCTATTGGAGATGTCCAAACCATCTCAAACGATATAGGAAAAGTTTTTCTTCAATTGGTGCTACCACAACCCTATCATGTATATCATCATTGCGGATTCGATTTCGCCTTGTATGACCATGGATCCGCCACAACATCTACATCTCTACTACGCTCATCTTCTGTAAATGTTGTCTTTTTGTCGCTCAACATTTTGCTCCATACAACAACGTAGATCTGATCGCTGTCCTATTGAACTTACCCTTTAACTTTTGAGGGAATTTTCTATCACATAAGATACCAGATGCATGGCACCATTTCACCCACCCTGCTCGTATCTGTGGCTCACATCTTCATCAATCTCGCCGTCACTCTATAGCATCGCACCCAAATATCGAAACATTTCCTTCCTAGGCACTACTTCTCCATCTAGACTAACATCTCCATCATCTGCTATAGCATTGCTGAAAACACACCTCACATACTTAGTTTTAGTCCTACTACGTCTAAAGTCTTCCTTCACAGCTCTAGTTTTCTATCAACATCTACCCTACTCTTGTCAATTAGCACCATATCATTAGCAAAAGACATACACCAAGGAATCTCTCCTTGTATGTCCCGCGTGACTTTTTCCATCACTAGGGCAAAAATGTAGCGGCTCATTGTTTTGACCCTTGATGTAGTCCTATCTTAATAGGGAAGTCACTGGTATAGCTCACACATGCTTTGACATTAGTCATAACATCGTCGTACATATTCTTGATTAGGGTAACATACTTTGTTGGGACTTTCTTCTTATCAAGCGCCTACCACATGATATTTCTTGGCACACTGTCATACACTTTCTTCAAGTCGATAAACACCATATGTAGGTCATTCATTTCCTCCCTATACCTCTCCATCAACTGTCATGTCAAGAAGATCACCTCTGTGGTCGACCTCCTAGGCATAAAACCAAATTGTTTTTTTTATTACGTTAGCCACTCTTCTTAGAAGATGCTCACTCACTCTCTCCAAAAGCTTCATTGTGTAGCTCATGAGCTTAATTTCTCTGTAATTAGTATAACTTTGAATGTCTTATTTATTCTTGAAAATTGGCACTAATGTGCTTTACCAATCACCACCACTTGTTAGGCATCTTATTCAACCTAAAAATGCTATTAAATAATTTAGTTAACCAAACGATTGTCACGTCTCCAAGGCATTTCCACACTTCGATAGGAATGTTATCAGGCCCTAACGCCTTACCTGCTTTCATCCTTTTTAAGGCCTCACTTCAGACTCTTGAATTCTTCAAACGAACCGCCTATTGGTGTTGTCAAAAGCATCATCCAATTCAACCATACTACCTCCGTTGTCTCCGTTGTACAACTTGTCGAAGTTGTCTCTCCACCTATTCTTGATCTTGTCGTCTTTCACCAGAAGTCTATTTGTGTCGTTTTTGATGCATTTAACTTGGTTAAAATCTCTCGTCTTCCTTTTTCGAAGTTTAGCCATCTTGTAGATGTCCTTCTAACTCTCCTTTGTACTCAACTTCTGATAAAGATTCTCATAGGCCTTTTCCTGTGCCTCATTCATCGCTTTCTTTGCATTCTTTTTGGCTGCTTTGTACTTCTGTATGTTGTCATCGCTCTTATCATACTGCATGTGCTTGTAGCACACCTTCTCCTCGATAGCCTTTTGCACTTCCTCGTTCCACCACCAAGTGTCTTTAGGTTTGCATCTAGTCTCTCGGGTCACTCCACACACCTCCATAGCCACCTTCCTAATGCGAATTACCATCTCCGTCCATGTACTATTCATGTCTTCTCCCACGTTCCATACCCCTTTCGCGATCATCCTCTCCTTAAACGCCCGTGAGGTGTCCCCTTTGAGCTGCCATCACTTCGTCCTCGTCACTTTGGTGACTTTAGCCGGTCGAGACCGTATCCTAAATCTAAAGTCCGAGACCACTTATGTTGTGGAACAACACAATCTCCAGGTATAACCTTACAATCTAAGCAGGCTCATTTGTCCTCCCTCCTGCCAAGGAAAAAATCGATTTGGTTGGTATGCTGACCACCGCTAAAGTTAACTAAATGGGATTTTCTTTTTCTAAAGAAGGTGTTAGCTATCATGGGGTTATAGGTTACGACATAGTTCAAGATATCTTCTCCTCCTTGGTTCCTGTCACCATAATCAAACCCCCATGCACCCTCTCAAACCCCCCACTAGTTGTACCAACATGACCGTTGAAATCTTCTCCTGAGAAAAGCTTCTCACTGCTAAGCACACTTCTAACCATGTCATCTAGATCTTCCCAAAATTGCCTCTTAATGGCCTCACTCAAATCTACTTGTGGAACATAAGCACTAATAACGTTCAAACTTCAAAACCAAGTCGCCAGTGACTAGCTTGACTAGGATAATCCTATCCCCTTGTCGCCTCATGCCGACAGCTCCACTCTTGAGGCTCTTATTTTTTTCACAATTGAGATAATTGATATTTGAACTGTAGCATTCCTAGGATTTTCTCTTTCATCAAATCATGCAATACAAAAATTGTGAAGTCTACTAAAGATGATCTAGAATTGCTGTTAATTGTTGGGATAGCAAATGGGAAAGAAGACAGAGCTACTAAAATGTTCCTTTTCGTTCACTTAAGGGATGTGTTTTTAGAAGTCTCGTCTCTGTAAATCGAATTAGTGGGGGAAAAGAAAATGAAGAGTTTACAACATTTGCTCCAGTACCTCACCAAAATTTTCTGCCTCGAAATTCGAATAGAAACTTTGTTGATGCTTTGTCAATATTATTTGAATTTGTCTTGTAGAAATTATGACAGCAACAAAAATTTACAACTGCACCTGCCACATTTGATTACACGATTTCATCGGCTTAAAATATTACCATTGTAATAAGATGCTATTGTAGATTCTAAGATGTTCTGCAATTCTAGATTCAAAGATACAATTACAATATGAATACATTTTAGAAGCGAGAGATTACATAACTTTTAAGCAGCAATGCCTTAAATTCGTTTTTAGTGCTACTGGGTATAACTTTGTATCATGGCATACCTGCTTGTTGATAATGGCTTATGAATTTCTTTGGCGTGCAAATAATTTAACAGCTTTAGAACTAATCGACGAACTATATTACAATAAGGCTCCTTTAAGCACCTGTAATTCAGGTTGTTCATGAAGTAGCTGTTTATTTCCACTAAAGTAGTACTAAGAAGGTTCAGGGAATGCACTAAATACAGTATAACTGCGCATTCAAATCACAATTTAAACTTTAAAGTCAACCAAATTAATGGCCTGACACAGTGTCTGCTGCTGGAGAAATAATTGATTCTTAGATACTAGCACATTGTTCAAATGCATAGGGCTTAATTTTCTGGCCCTATTGAAATCAAGTTGCTCCATTGGGCCTAATGAAATAGCCTCCATTTTGAGTATGGGTTATGTTGCCAAAGAGGTAAACTATTGATGAACTTTTTTTTTTGGCAAGGAAAACTACTGATGAACCTGGGCTCTTGAAAATGGACACTAAATGGCAATGGTGGTTGAGCAGCTAACTGTTACAGGATACCAATCGCTAACCGAGATTACTTTAGTGAAACATTATTTTTTTGGGCTGTAAACATTTAACATGCTGAAGTATTGGAGCAAAGAGGCAAACACTATTTTGTAGTCATAGTAATGCAAACTGACCAGTACTAATAAGGGCCAGGTTGATAATATTACACAAAGTAAAATATGTTCTGGGATATTCATTACCTATGTGGAGATTGCTTATTTCCAGATATTGTTGCAAATATGCTATAAACCTTAATCGTCCTATCTGTTAGTATCATATTTGTGAACTTCGGAGAAACTAATGTTGTTCTAACACATAGGAATTATTGTGAATTGTAGAACGCTAGAACTCCAAGTCTTATTGTTCTGTAATTGCAGGAACCGAGTGTATGTGGAGGATGAGGAGACACTTTCAAGTGTTGCTCAATGTATTGAGCATTTGCGGCAGAGTTCTTCGTCAACTCAAGAGAAAGAAAGCTCCTTGAAGCAGTTATTGGATCTTGTTCAAACACGTGATACTGCATTTGGAGCTGTTGGATCACATTCACAGGCTGTTCCGATACTTGTTTCTCTCCTCAGGTCTGGCCCATCTGGAGTTAAGATGCTGGCTACTACTGTTCTAGGGTCTCTTTGCAAGGAAGAGGAGCTAAGGGTGAAGGTTCTGCTTGGAGGTTGCATCCCTCCGTTGCTTGCTCTTCTCAGGTCCAAGTCAGCTGAAAGCCAAACTGCAGCTGCCAAAACTATTTATGCTGTTTCGCAAGGTGGGATAAGGGATCACGTTGGATCAAAGATTTTCTCAACTGAAAATGTTGTTCCTGTACTGTGGGAGCAACTCAAAGTTAGCGTCAAGAATGAGACTTTGGTGGATGGCCTGCTAACTGGAGCACTGAAGAATTTATCAAAAAACATAGAGGGGTTTTGGTCAGCAACCGTGCAATGTGGTGGAGTTGATATACTTATAAAGCTGGTTGGTTCTGGACAAACAAATACCCTTGCAAATGTGTGCAATCTTCTTGGAGCTTTGATGATGGAAGACTCGTCTGTTTGTTCAAAAGTTTTATCTGGAGAAACAACAAAACAGCTCCTAAAGTTACTTGGTCCTGGTAATGAAACTTCCATTAGAGCTGAAGCTGCTGGTGCTCTCAAATCCCTTTCTGCACAGAGTAAAGAAGCCCGACGTCAGATAGCTAATTCTAATGGGATTCCTGCTCTTATAAATGCTACTATTGCTCCATCAAAAGAGTTCATGCAAGGGGAATCTGCTCAAGCATTGCAAGAAAATGCAATGTGTGCATTAGCAAATATATCTGGTGGTTTATCTTATGTAATCTCAAGCCTTGGTGAAAGTCTTGAGTCATGCTCTTCACCTGCACAGATTGCTGACACTCTTGGTGCATTGGCCTCAGCCTTGATGATATATGACACAAATGCAGAATCTATGAGTGCTTCAGACCCTCTAGTCATTGAGAAAACACTGATGAAACAGTTTAAGCCTAAGGTGCCCTTCCTTGTACAGGAGCGTGTAATTGAAGCTTTGGCCAGCTTGTATAGTAACCCAGTTCTCTGCAAGACACTTGCAGATTCTGATGCAAAACACTTGCTTGTTGGTTTGATAACCATGGCAGGTACTGAGGTGCAAGATGACCTTATGAAATCACTTTTTGCTCTCTGCAACAAGGATTGTGATCTATGGCAAGCTCTACAAGGTCGTGAGGGTGTTCAGCTATTGATTTCTTTACTTGGTCTTTCCTCAGAACAGCAGCAGGAATGTGCTGTTGCTCTGCTCGCCCTTCTGTCAAAGGAGAATGATGAGAGCAAATGGGCTATCACTGCTGCTGGTGGCATACCTCCTCTTGTTCAAATTCTAGAAACTGGGTCTCCAAAAGCTAAAGAAGATTCAGCAATCATCCTTGGTAATTTGTGCAATCACAGTGAAGACATACGAGCATGTGTTGAAAGTGCTGATGCTGTTCCTGCTTTACTATGGCTTCTCAAAAATGGAAGTGACAATGGCAAGGAGATAGCATCTAAAACACTGAACCATCTCATTCACAAGTCAGATACAGGAACTATTAGTCAGTTATCTGCTCTGTTAACAAGTGAACAGCCTGAGTCAAAAGTTTATGTTCTAGATGCTTTAAAAAGCTTGCTTTCTGTTGCACCATTTAATGATATTCTGCATGAAGGAAGCGCCGCAAATGATGCTGTTGAGACAATGATCAAAATTCTAAGCTCTCCCAAAGAAGAAACTCAGGCTAAATCAGCATCTGCTCTTGCTGGTTTATTTCATTGTCGCAAGGACTTGCGAGAAACTCATATTGCAGTGAAGACACTTTGGTCTGTCATGAAACTGATTGATGTGCAGTCCGACAAAATACTAATGGAGGCCTCCTGTTGCCTTGCTGCCATTTTTCTTTCAATCAAGCAAAATAAGGAGGTTGCCACAGTTGGACGAGATGCATTAGTTCCATTAGTCTCACTTGCAAATTCTACAGTTCTTGAAGTAGCAGAACAAGCGACCCGAGCTTTGGCAAACCTTTTTCTTGATCATGAATTATCTGTCCAAGCATCTTTTGAAGAAATTCTCTTCCCTGTAACACGTGTGCTTAGAGAGGGAACTGTTGATGGAAGAACTCATGCAGCAGCAGCAATAGCTCGCCTTTTACAGTGCCGACCCATTAATCAGCCTCTTTCAGATATTATTAATCACTCTGATGCTGTACTTGGTCTAGCTGGGCTTTTGGAAGCTGCTAATGGAGAAGCTGCTGCAATGTCAGAAGTTCTTGATGCACTAGTGCTATTATCTAGATCAAAGGTGTCAAGTGGGCATACCAAGGCTCCCTGGGCAGTTCTTGCAGAAAATCCCCACACCATATTTCCCCTTGTTTCATGTGTAGCTGATGCAGCACCCCCCTTGCAAGATAAAGCCATAGAAGTTTTGTCAAGGCTCTGTTCCGATCAACATATTGTTGTGGGTGGTTTGGTTTCTGAAACCCCAGGTTGCGTATCATCAGTCACACGGCGAGTTATCGGCTCCAACATGCTTAAAGTTAAAGTTGGTGGATGTGCTCTTCTTGTTTGTGCAGCAAAAGAACATTGTCAGAAGCAGATTGAGTTCCTGTGTGACTCAAGTCTGTACATTCAGCTAATTCATTCTCTAGTTGGTATGATCCATACGACAAACTTGCCTTCCGAAAATGTGAGCGGTGAAAGCATAGCAGACATCAAAATTTCCAGACACTCCAAAGAAAATAACAGCGATGATGAAATTGTGTGCTGCACTGCTGTAATCTCTGGTAACATGATTCCACTGTGGCTGCTCGCTGTCTTTGCTCGCCATGACAGCAAAACAAGAGCAGAAATTCTAGAAGCTGGAGCGGTTGAAATGCTCACCGAGAAGATTTCTCAAAATGCATTCCTATATGTGGTATGTGAATGCTAGTTGTTTCCATTATTTTCGTAATTCTTTGCTTGGATGCTAGTTGGTATGTGAATGCTAGTATCTCTTATGCACTTCAGTATTTTTACATTACGTACCCAAATTATAGTTACAGCTCCTAAAATTTATTTAGCTCCCTTGAATAGTTGTTAGGTTAATTTGGAAGGCATGAAATCAGTTTAGGCAACACTAATGTATAGACTTAAGTGTGTCAATGCCCTCTAGATTGAATAAGTTGCCAGAGAACCCAGCTAAGAGGTTTAAGTCAGTATTGCTAGATTGGATGTATTGCTTTCTACCTAACTGTTCGTAGTATTCCATCTCTCGTATTGATCTAATTAACCCTTTTCCATTCTTGGAGCCCTATAGTAAAATTTGATACATTTTGATGAAATTGTTATGAATAGAACTTGTATTCATCATGAGGCCAAAATGCCAGAACATATACATATACATATACATATACATATACATATACATATACATATACATATACATATACATATACATATACATATACATATACATATACATATACATATACATGAGGGTATAAAAGGGAGCCTATATAAGAAAATATCTATACAAGGCAACATAGGATACTAGCAATCTCTATACAAGGTAATATAGGATACTGTCTAACACCCCCTCAAACTCATGGTTGATCAACAACACTGAGTTTGAAGAGATAAAAGCTGTGCTGAGTTCGAATCTATGCCTTTGTGAAGAAGTATGTCAACTGAAACTCTGAAGGCACATACTGAAGAGCTATGACCTGATTCTGCACTTATGACAGCATGTAGGAAGGATCAACACACCGATATGCTTAGTGAGCTTATGCTTCATTAGGTCTCGAGAAATGCTAATAGCACCTGTCCTGTCAGATAAAATAGGAGTCGGTGTAGAAACAGAAACACTAAAATCCTCAAGTAACCACCTGTCATGTCCGGGCGTTACGGCCTTACATACACTAGGCGTCGTCGGGCACGGGATGTGCGACGCAATGAACGCGCAAGACGCACAATGGGCGCAAGTGAAATCACGACAAGTGGCTAAGATGGAAAGTAGAGATAGCTTTCTATTATTAGTAAAATGGAAAGTAGAGATAGCTTTCCATTTATTAGTATTTCTTCCTTTTATTAGTCCTAAATTAGAAATTCACGCCCTTTCTATTTATTAGTATTTCCTTCCTTTTATTAGTTCCTAAATTATGGGTCAGCGCCATATATTCAGTAACCACACGAAGTGAGGCAAGCAAGAAAACTATTTCCTAATCTCTTCTTCCTCAAGCTCACAGATAGGGTCTAACTCACCGGAGAAGATTTGACGGCGGCTACGAGTTACGAGCCGAGAACCGGCCACCAAGGGCCTGACGCCTTGACAACTCGGTATCACGATCCCGCGATCTCGCCTACTCGAATCCTTCGTCATCACCACCACGGCCCTTCATCATCAAGGCCCGCCACTTCTCGCGCGCCGCCATGGGGACGACTCAAGACCACTGCCGAGAACCTCGCCAAGGTCGCATAATCCTCCAAGCCACCGCGAGGCTAACGCCAAGGCAATCCAAGCCTTGTCCACCGATCGATCGTCATCCGCAGCCACCGCCAACCGATGGCGAGCACCACAACGATCGCCCGCCTGTGTTCCAAGATGGATTTCCTCGCTACGATGGCAAGTCCGACTCACGATCTTCCTCAACCGCTGTGAGTCCTATTTCCATCAACAAATAACCATGGCGAGGAGAAGGTCCGGATGGCCTCCTACAACCTCGAGGACGTGGCCCAGCTGTGGTACATCCAGCTGCAGGAGGACGAAGGAACACCGCGCTGGGGCCGCTTCAAGGACCTCCTCAACTTGCGGTTTGGGCGGCCCCTCCGCGCGGCGCCGTTGTTTGAGCTCGCCGGGTGCCGGCGATCGGGGACCGTGGAAGAGTACTCGAACCGCTTCTAGGCCCTCCTTCCTCGCGCGGGTCGACTTGATGAGCTTCAAGCCCACCAGACACCGGCGGCTCGCTCGCCACGAGCCACGCCGTCCCGCATCCACAACCCGAGACGCCATGGCGGCGGCGAGCTCGGCGCGCCAGTTGAATTGATGGAGTTCGACAGCCGCCACGGGCTTCTGCTTCGCCTCAAGGGTCTTCTCCCGGCTCGGCGCCACACGCCAGCTCGCCGCGTCCCTCGGCCTTCGCCAAGGCTCCGGCGCCTCCGGTGGGCGTTGCCGGCCAGCGCGGCAACCAGAGGCACCGACCCGGCGACCAAAGTGAGCGCGTCGTCTTGGGCTCTGTTTAATCGTGACGAAAAATACTCGTGGCCAATGCATTTTGCAGCGCATTTTCTTCGTTGACGGGCGGAGATGGATGACAACGATGACGCCATGGCCGGGCCGATAACGAGGCACCTTGCTTTCTCCAGCCACGCCGGTGCCCATCGCGGACACCATGCGATCGTTGTGACGCTGGGCCACATCCTCGTCGCGCTCCTCGATTCCGGCAAAGACGCACAACTTCATCTCGGAGGCGGTGCGGCGCCCGGCTTGCCGCTACGACACGGCCCGTCTCACGGCCATGGTCGCCAATGGCGAAGCGGATCACCGCGAGGGCGCTATCCGCGACGCGCCCATCGCTGGTGCCCTGCTCGGCGGACCTCTTCGTTATGCCATCGTCGCACGACGCCGTCCTCGGCACCAAGTGGCTCGGCGCGGGACCCATCGTTCGGGACCTCGCCACGGCGCGATGTCGTTCCAAAGACGAGGGCTACACCGCTCACGGCAAGGCGTCGCGTTGCCGCGATCGCGCCGCGCTTACAGTAACCAGGCCGTGGCCGCGACGCACTCCTCGACGGTCATTGGCGCTTTCGACATCTTTCGAGCCGACCGGCCTACCACGGCCGGGGTCATGACCACCGTGATCATCCTCAAGCCCGATGCTTCCTCGGTGGCGGTGCCAGACAGTACCCGTGCCCCATAAGAACGAACTCGAGCGGCGAGTGCCGCCATGATCGAGCGGGGCATCGTCCGCCGTAGCGACTCACCGCTTCTTCACGGCCGGTCCTCGCCAAGAAACCGGACGGTCGTGGCGATTCTGCGTGGATTACCGCGCCGAATCGCGCCACCGCCAAGGACGCTTTTCCTATTCCGCCGGTCGACGAGCTCTCGACGAGCTCCACGGCGCGCACTTATTCACCAAGCTCGACTTACGGTCGGGTTACCATCAAGTGCGGATGCGGCCCGAGGATGTGCACAAGACCGCATTCCGTACTCATGATGGCCTGTACGAGTTCCTGGTGATGGCGTTCGCCTGCGCAACGCCCGGCCACATTCCAGCGCCATGAACGATGTTCTCCGCCTGCCTCCGCCGACGATTTGTTCTCGCTCTTCTTTGATGACATTTTAATTTACAAAGACGACATGGGCCGACCACCGCGCCACCTCCGCGCGTCTTCTCCGAGCCTCGGCACCATCAACTCTTCATCAAGCGCACTGCTGTGCTTTGGTGCCATCTCGGCCGCGCACCTCGGCCACGCCATCTCCGCGGCAGCGCCGCCATGGATCCGGCCAAGGCGCAGCCGTCCATGAGTGGCGGCCCACGGCCACTTCGGCGGTCCGGGTTTCCTCGGCATGGGTACTATCGCAAGTTCGTCCCACAATTACGGACCATCGCAGCCACTGACCGCCTTCTTAAGAAGGATGGTTTCGAGTGGTCCGAAGCGGCGATCGCGCGCTTCGACGCCTCAAGGCGCTGCTCTCCTCCGCCGATCCTTGCCATGCCGGACTTCACCAAGCCATTCATCGTCGAATGTGACGCTTGTCGCGCACGGCCGGCGCGTCCTCGTCCAGACGGCCACCCGGCGGCGTTCTTCAAAGACCCGTGGCGCCACGCCATCGCTACCGCGCTTATGAGCGCGAGCTCATCGGCCTTGTCCAAGCCGTCCGCAATTGGCGGCCAGACCTCTGGCGTCGCTTCCTCGTCAAGACCGATCACTCTGACTTGAAGTACCGCCGATCGCCGCCGCGACGATCCTCAACATCATTGGCGGGCAAGCTCGGGCCCGACTTCACCGTCGAGTACAAGGTCGGGCGGCGAACGTGGTGGCCGACGCGCTCTCCCGCCGCGACACACCGGAGAAGGGGCCGTCTTGGTCCCGTCGGCCCGGCTCGACTTCATTGCGCGTCTTCGGCAAGCACAACACTCGACCCGCCCTCGCCGCCATCCATGATGAAGTCGCGCGGGCTCCGTGGGGCTCCATGGGCGGTGGTCGACGGCATGGTGCAAGACGCAGTCGCCTCTACATCTCGCTGCGCCCTCCTCTGCAAGAGATCCCGAGGGCCGTGCATGAAGAGGGCCATGAAGGGTGCGCAGCAGACTCTCCACCGGCCCGGCGATTTTCATTTCCCTAACATGAAGCGGGTAGTCCAAGACTTTGTTCGCGAGTGTGTCACGTGCGGCGCCATAAGTCGGAGCACCTGATCCTGCCGGCCTCCTCCTCCGCTAATACCGCAGGTGTGTGGTCTGACATCGCCATCGACTTCATCGAGGCGCCTCGCGTCTTGGGCAAGTCGGTCATCCTCACCGTGGTCGACCGGCTCAAAGAATATTCCCACTTCATCCCGCCGCCACCAGACTCACGCCGAGTCCGTCGCCTAAGCTTTCTTCGCCGACATCGTCCGCCTCTTCATGGGTGCCGCATCCATTGTGTCGATCACGACCCGATCTTCACGCCGACCTTCCGGCGCGAGCTTATGCGCTTAGTGGGTACCAAGTTACACATGACGATCGCCTTCCACCCGCAATGGACGGGCAATCCGAGGCGCTAACGAGTCATCATCATGTACCTTCACGCCACGGGCGATCGATCACGTCATCGGTTGCGATGGCTCCCATGGCGAGTTCGTCTTCAATACGGCGTACCAAACCTCGCCGAACACCCGCTCCGGTCGCCTCTGGCGCGACCCACCAACAATCCGCTTCCTATGAGCCGGGGACACACAGGTGGCGGCCGTTGCCAAGAACATGGAAGAACGCCAGGAATTCCTCGCAGACATCCGCGCTCGTCTCGAGCAAGCCCAGCGGTTCGTAAGCATCACTACGACAAGGCCCATCGCGATGTTTCGTACAAAGTCGATGATTGGGTCTTTGCTCGACTTCGCGGCGCCCGGTTGCGTCGCTACTCCTGGCCTCCTCCGGCAAGCTTAAGCCACGCTACTTCGGGCCCTACCGCATCACCGAGATGATCAACGAGGTTGTTGTCCGCCTCGCTCTCCCACCTCGAGCTCGCCGCACGACGTGTTCCATGCTCGGCCTCTGAAGAAGTTCCATGGCGCTCGCCAATGCCCCGCCACTTCCACGGCCCACCACGGCGCCATTGCCCCAGAGCCGAACGCTGTCCGTCGGCTGTCCGCTCGTGGAGTCCAGCAGTCTGGTCCAATGGAAGGTCGATCCTCGCATCGGCCACCGGGAAGATGTCGAGCCGCTCGCGTCGGTATCCAAAGATTTCACCGAGGACGACTCACCGATTTTTAAGATCCTAATGTTCATAGAAGAGATTTGGGAGATGTCATGTTTTAAAGCCTAATGTTTGGTGGCCTTACATACACTAGGCGAGATGTCATGTCCGGCGTTACGCACCTTACATACACTAGGCGTTGTCGCACGGATGTGCGACCTTGCAATGAACGCAACGCTGCGCGCGACAATGGTAGCGCGCGTGAAATCACGACAAGTGGCTAAGATGGAAAGTAGAGATAGCTTTCTATTATTAGTAAAATGGAAAGTAGAGATAGCTTTCCATTTATTAGTATTTCCTTCCTTTATTAGTCCTAAATTAGAAATTCACGCCTTTTCTATTTATTAGTATTTCCTTCCTTTATTAGTTCCTAAATTAGTGGGTCACGCCATATATTCCGTAACCACACGTAAGTGAGGCAAGCAAGAAAACTATTTCCTAATCTCTTCTTCTTCCTCAAGCCTGCGGTAGAGGGGTCTAACCTCACCGGAGAAGACGGACGGCGGCTACGAGTTACGTAGCCGAGGTCCGGCCAGTCAAGGGCCTGACGCCCTTGACACCACCGTAGCAAGTAACCTCTGCTGTCAAAAGAGGAGACGGTGTGGCTGCAAACGGGCAGTGCGATCGGAGCGTCGGTGAGTGGCGGACGGCTAGAGGAGTAGAAGCGACGCCGATGGCGTGTAGGCGGAGCTCCCATTCGGAGTTAACACGACAACGGGAAGAGCCGTAGGAAGAGTGGTGGCGGCTGGCCAACAAGGAGAAGGTGGTGGATGGCGCAAGTGCAACACCAATGAAAAACCCTAACCCTAAAAACCTTGCTCTGATATCATGTTATAAATAGCACTTATATTCATTACGAGGCCAATAAGCTAGAATATATACATGTACATGAAGGTACAAAAGGAAACCTATATAAGGCAATATCTATACAAGGTAATACAGGATACTAGTAATCTCTATACAAGGCAATATAGGATACTGTCTAACAGAAACATGGGCATGTGTTTGTTTGTCTTTAAGAATTCTTGGGTTGTTCCTATGAATAGATTGAGAGCTTAAGAATTAGTGTTTTCTGTGTTCGATCATTGCCTGATTGCCTATGTATTGATATTGTGTAGGCCCATTCAATCACTCTGCTTCTATCTATGTTCTCAATTCCATTTGTTTTCAAACTTATGTAATTCTACATTTCTACTCAGTGGAGACTCATCATGTCTTATTCCTACGTTGACATCCAGATATCTGATATGATAGTTCTATTTAGGATTTTGTTATTCATACTGTAAGATAGGACATTGCCTTTGATGTCACATGTACTTCGTTAAAGTGTGATCCCAATTTGTCATCGTGTCCAAGCCTGACACGTTCGCCGAGTTGTGTCAAACGTGGCACCGGCCGGCACAACAGACTCTGATTTGGTTTCCTTCTCTGTTCGGGTCTTTTGTTCCCTAGTCTATATATGTACCCCTATAGTCGCACGACATAGATGACCCGAAGTTCCCTATGCTTATAATCTCTCATATAGTGAATTCCGACTTTGTGTGTTCGTGGTTTTTTTATAAGGCTTTTCCATGTTAAATTTGCGTGCATCTCTCGTTCTTTCGTTAATTTATTCTTGTTGTATGTTTTATAACAAGTGGCAGCAGAGCTCCGAGCTCAACATCCAAGTCGCTACCTTGGGAGGAGGGACCCCCGAGGCAGCCATCATGCGGCGCAAGGGCATCACCTACATGGCAATAGGTGACGACGTTCGTGCAGCATGTGAGTAGCATCTCGACGGTTCGGCAACTTTGTGTCTACAGTTGCAGAGATCTAATCCGAGGGCCACACGTCTCGAGAAGCAACACCTGAGGCTGAGTATTCGGCCGGGGGGGGGGGGGGCTTGTCTTGGAGTTCGTTTCAAACTTAGAATTGGTCTACCGTTTGCTTTAAAAATCGCATCAACCCGCAGCTTGGAAACCCGAGAAAAGCCAGTGTCTGTGCGAAGAAAAAAAATAGGAGAGCCGTCAAGACCAACCAGGTCCTTGTGTCAAAAAAGAAAAGAAGCAGAGCGTCAGCGTGGTTATTTGCTAATAGCAAAATCAGCCCAATTTTGCTACGTGTACATGAAAACATACCAGTAAGACACAAAGGCACTGCTTTGTGTACACAACAGTGTACCAAGTTTCAACTCTGTTTCACGACTCGACTCCATACCGAGTGTTGACCTGCGCTCTACCCTAGTGATTTTACCAGTGTTGTTCTGCCAACACCAATGCTCGCGCCAATAGGCGCCATGCCCCAGCGTCGTACTATGTTATCTCCATCGATGATCTTTTGCCTCAGTCTATTGTCATCTTCCATCGAGAAGCTGTGTCGTCAGCTCTGCATGTTTTTTTTCTGTTCGAAGTGGAATTCATTGTATTTCAGGCGGTTGTGCCTATTATTGGCAGCATCTATATAGGATTAATCATTGGTAATTTCTTCGATGATCCATCGTCTTCTATGGGTTATCGTGGCAAGGTCCACACATGAGGAGTTTAAGGCGGAGTTGTAGACTTACATCTAAGAATTGTTATCTGCATGATTTATTATCTCCAATTCCTTGCCAAGTTTGCGTATGAGCGATTTTCTTTGGAGATATCGGGTTACATTCAATCAAGGAGATGTTTTATGGAGGTAAAAAAGAATCAATGTCACTTGTGGGGACAACTGAATTTGGTCTTTCATTCACCATTTGGATATGTTGGATTGCTTATGCAACCGTTATGGAGGTGTTGGCAACATTAATTCTCAGGAATTTGATGACACCCTGATAGTGGCAGGCATAGTACTCTTCGGAGTTATGCTTTATGAAGATGAAGGTTTTACTTCGATTTCAGTTTGAGATGAAGGATTGAAGTGCAAGAAAGAGTTTGTTTTTGTGTGAATACTACAATGTTTGCTAGTTGTCATAGCTCGTTATGAGGGGTCTGTTGCAGTTTATACTACATTGACGGCATGAGAATTCCTTTCATCCTGACAGTTTTACAGGAGTAGTTTCAACCATGTTAAGAATTTAATTACCTTTGAAGTCAGTAGTGGCCACACATACAAGTTGCTCTCTAATGGGCAATGTTTACCGAGTTTTGTGTTCTAGGTGGAGCATGTCAGATTCCATGACATGAGTTCTTTGATATCTATCCAGCGCCACATGCAATGTTTTGGCGTATGCCGGTTTTGATGATTGAGCATTTGTTTTAGAAGGTTAGTTGCACAAACTCAGACTTTACTGGGATTATGAATTATTGAAGACCTAGATGTGTTTGTTTGCTTTGTTGTTAGCTATTTTGGACCTACTGGTGGTTTGCTCAATTTTGATTCATGAGAAGCGTTTGGATAAGATTGTTTCAATCTTGTTGAGATTAGTCCGATAGACTTTCGAGACACAAGGTTCGTTGATGAAGATTTATTTGGAGATTTTGATATTTTAGCTACAGGAGCGAATTCATCTCAAGGTGAAGATTGTTAAAGTGTGATCTGAATTCTTCATCGTGGCCAAGCCAGACAAGTTCACCAAGCCATGTTAGATGTGGTTGTTATGAATAGCACTTCTATTGAACATGAGGCCAATGGGCCAAAATATGTACATGTACATGAGGGTATAGAAGGAAAGCCTATATAAGGCAATCTCTATACAAGGCTATCAATCTCTATACAAGGCAACTAGCAATCTCTTATATAAGGCAATGAGGATACTGTCTAACCCCTCCCTCCCCCTCAAACCCCCTCAAACTCATGGTGGATCAACAAAACTGAGTTTTGATAGATAAAAGCTGTGCTGAGCTCTGGTCTGTGTCTTCGTGAAGAAGTCTGCCAACTGAAGCTCTGAAGGTACATACTGAAGAGACACAACCTGATCCTGTACCTGTGGCCGCATGTAGGAAGCATCAACACCAATATGCTTAGTGAGCTCATGCTTCACTGGATCGCGAGCAATGCTAATAGCACCTGTACTGTTAGATAAAAGAGGAGTATGTGTAGAAACAGAGACCAAAATCCTCAAGTAGCCACTGTAGCTAAGTAACCTCTGCTGTCAAAAGAGCCATAGCTCGTAACTCAGCCTCAGCACTTGAATGAGAAACTGCTGTCTACTTCTTAGTCTTCCAAGTAATGAGAGAACCACTAAGAAAAACACAATAAGCAGAAAGAGACCGACGATCAGAGTGATCACTAGCCCAGGTAGCATCGGAGTATGCTTGGAGTTGGAAGGAGCTGGAGCGAGGAAAGAAAAGACAGCGAGAGAGATAGTTCCACGAAGATATCGTAGAACACGAAGATGACTATAGTGAAGCTGAGTGGGAGCAGAAATGAACTGACTCAAGATATGAACTGGATATGAAATGTCAGGGCAGTGACACCAAGGTAAATAAGACTGCCAACAAGATGGCAATAGCGAGTAGGATCCTCAAGAGGTTCACCATCAGTAGGTCGAAGGTGAACATTGAGCTCCATAGGAGTCTCGGTTGTGTGCTGATCAGTGAGATAAGCACGATCAAGAAAATCCTGAATATACTTCTCTTGGGATAGAAAGAAGCCCTTAGGTGTAGAAGAGACCTCAATCCCAAGAAATTAGCGAAGAGGACCCAAATCAGACATGAGAAACTGCCCACTGAGACGTGCCTTCACAAAGGCAATATACTGAGAATCATCTCCAGTAATGATCATATCATCAACATATAGAAGAGTTCGTCTACAAGGTGAAGTGTGAACAAAGAACGCAGGATTATGAGCACTAGCAGAAAAGCCAGCAGCAATGACCACAGAAGAAAAATGCTCAAACTAGGCACAAGGGGCTTGCTTGAGCCCATAAAGAGAGCGACGAAGCCGACAGACCATGCCCTCGGGAACAGAATACCCGGTGGTGGCTGCATAAAGACCTCACATAGCTCACCATTAAGAAAGGCATTCTTGACATCAAGCTGAGAGATAGACTACTCACGAATAGAAGCCACAACAAGAAGAGTGCAAACAGTGGTCATATGAGCCACAGGAGCAAAAGTCTCATCATAATTACGACTATACTCCTGCTGAAAACCATGTGCCACGAGACGAGCCTTGTAGCGCTCAAGAGAACCATCAGAGCGAGTCTTAGTCTTATAGATCCACTTGCATGTAATGGGACGGACACGTGGAGGAAGGGGCACAAGATCCCACGTGCGGTCAGCGCTCAAGGCGACAAGCTCATCCGCCATCGTGATGTCGCCATTCCTGATGAATAACATCATGGTAAAAAGTTGGCTCGGCAAGAACCGCACTAGCAAAGCCAAGGCGCTCAGGAGGCCAAATAGACTGACGATCGCGAAGAGCGTAGCGAGGAGGCACTGAAGAAGGTGACTCAACAGGTACACTAGAAGAATCCTCAACTCGCGGACGACGAGTGTAGTATAGAGGATAAGAAGGAACAATATCAGAGGAAACATCTGGAGAAGGCACCAGAGGTGAAGTCTGTTGTGTATAGGCCGGCGAAGGAGACGCCAACCGTGGAGAAGGAAAAGTGACAACATGAGTATCAGGAAAAATCAGGAAAGAAAGTGGCTCAACAAGAGATACTGGAGTGGAAGAAGGACGAGGGTAAGAAGGGACGAGACTCATCAAAAGTATCATACTGAGAGATTCGCATCCGTCGGCCAACAGGATCCCAACAGCGTATCTCTTATGCTCAGCACTATAGCCCAAAAAAACGCACTCAACAGACTGAGCGGTCAGCTTGGTGTGTTCACGAAGTGCAAGGAGGACATAGCACACACATCCAAAGAGGCGAAGACTAGAGTAATCAGGAGGCATGCCACAAAGATGCTCCACCGGAATCCCACCCTGAAGAGCAGAAGAAGTCTGAATATTAATCAAGTAAGTGGCAGTGGAAACAACCTCAGCCCAGAAGTGAGGTGGAACAGCGGAAGCAAGTAAAAGAGCACGAGCTGTCTCAAGAAGATGACGATGCTTGCGCTCAGCCACACCATTCTAAGCATGAGCACCAGGACAGTAAAACTGAGAAAGAGTGCCTTGCGTAGCAAGAAAAACACGAAAGGCTCCTGACAGATACTCCCTTGTTGAGTCAGCGCGAAGAACTCGAATGGGAGAGTCAAACTGAGTACGGATCATAGTGGCAAAATTCTAATAGATGGCTAAAGCCTCGCTACGAGAGGACATAAAATATATCCAAGTGTGGCGAGAGAAATCATCTATAAAAATAATATAATATTTATGACCCTTTTGAAACAAAAGGAGCCGGACCCCAAACATCAGAATGAACAAGATCAAAGGGACGCTAGGTACAGACTCACTAGAAGGATAGGGAAGTTGTAGCTGTTTACCAAACTTACAACCCACGCAATCTAAAGATGTATCACCAGACACAGATCCTAAAGGGCCACGACGAACTAAAGAAGACAGATGTGACCCACAAAGATGCCCTAAACGGTGATGCCACTGAGCAAACGACCCGGTAGAAGATGCAATGGAGTCGTAAGCAGTGGAGGGGACTGAGAGACTGGCAGGGGCAGCGGAAGGAAGACGAGGCCAGTCAAGCTCCTAGAGGCATTGAGACTTATGGCGGCGAGGGCCAGTACCAACCAGAGACCCTGAACACAGCAAGAGTCAGAATCAAGGATAACACGACAACCATGATCAGTGAGTTGGCTAGCGGATATGAGCTGCATAGTCAGTTTGAGAACATGAGAAACAGCGGGAACATGAAAAGAGGAAGGCAAAAGAGTACCTCATCCTGCAACAGAAAGAGAGGTACTATCTGCGGTCTGCACAGTGATAGGAGCAGTAAGAGGACTAATGGAATGGAGACTCGTGGGATCAGATGTCATATGAAAAGAAGCTCCAGAGTCAAAAATCCATGGTGTGATACCTGATGAGGACGAAGGTGGTCTCACCGAAGATCGAGTAGCGTAACTCGACGGCAGCAGAGGCACTGCGTGCGACGTAGCAGCGTAAGAATCTCCTGAGTGGAGTCAGAACCAGTAGAGGTCTACTAAGGGGAGGCATCGATGAGTCCAGTGCCCTTAGAAGGGCGTCCACCTTTACGAGCAAGATCTTTTTTCTTTCGGTAGCAGAACTGCTCCACATGTCCGTTCTTGTTGCAGTAGGTGCAGTGAAGCCCTCCACCTCCAGTAGCCGACGCTGGAGTAGGTGCTACTGGTGGAGGAGTAGCACGAGGCATTGCTAGGACTGAAGGAGATACTAGCAGGCCCGCACCACGAAGACGAGTCTCCTCTGTACGAATAGCTATAAGGGCCTCCAACAAGGTCACACGAGGATGGCGAGCAAGCAGTTGGGCACGAATTTGCTCAAATTCAGCCCGAAGACGTGTCAGGAAGTCGTAGATACGACAAAGCTCCAAATGAGGGTGCTGACGCTAGCAACACTGACAAGTGTGACAAACCTTCGGTCCAAGAGAATCAAGCTGAAGCCACACCGTGGACAGCTGTGCATAGAACTCATCCACGGTAGAATCACCCTGCTGCAGCGACCGCTCCTGTCGCACAACAACAAGATACAAAGAATTGCCAGCAGGCTCATTGCGGTCGCGAAGATGCGCCCGCATCAACTGTGACGAAGACAAAGCGACAATATCACCAGTGAGATGCACCTCCATACTAGCAACCAAAATAGCGGAGACACGAGCATCTTCATCAATCCATATCTTATATGCAGTAAACCGATTCTGGAAAGACTCCACAGCATCAGCATAGTCATCAGACGCCTTTTGTTTAGTAGCATCATCGGCCTCCTTGGGAATAACAGGCGTGGCAGGGGGAGCAGGATGAGGCAGCGATAGCTCGCCAGTAAGAAACTCCCAAAGACGCTGACCGTGCATGTGGAGGCGCATATGAAGAACCCCGTCTCGATAATTGAGACCATCGAAGATAACTGGACAGCGAGGAATAGAAACAGTCCTTGCAGAAGAACCAGAAGATGATTTTTTTTTCATTTTTCTCTCTTTTTTTTTTACTAAAACCCAGATAGCCGAACTTAAAACAGCCGAAGACTTAAATGAAGCGAGCCAATCAAATTGAAATCCGATCTGCCACTTCACACGACGGGCGACCAGGCGAACTCCAGGCGGGAGCTGCCGGCGTCGGGTTGGCTTCGGCAAAGTGAGCAGCTTCGAGCGTGATGGGCGACGTCGGCGCGCTGTGGTCGTCGGGCGGGTCGGGAGCGAGCGAGAGATGGCCCAACAGAAGATAGCCGGGCTCGGTGGGAGATAGTTGGGCCGTGCTCGGCGGTGAGGTGGCGCAATGCGTCACCGGCAAGCAGGGAGGCTCGGCGGTAGGCGTCGCAGAGAACGTCAGGCAGAAGCCGACGAGCAGCTCGGCCAACCGGAGCCGACGAAGACAAAGAAAAGCCGACGGGAAGTGATGGCCAACAGTAGGAGCCGGCCAAGCAAGGATGATGCAAGTGCTCGATCAGAGAGAAAACCCTAACCCTAAACCTTGCTCTGATACCATGTTATGAATAGCACTTGTATTGAATATGAGGCTAGTGGGCTAGTATATATACATGTACATGAGGGTATAGAAAGAAAGCCTATATAAGGCAATATGTATACAAGACTACAAGGCTATCAATCTCTATACAAGGCAACTAGCAATCTCTTATATAAGGCAATGAAGATACTGTCAAATAGTGGCATTGGTCGTCGGTTTCCTTCTCCATTCGGGACTCTTGCCCCTAGCCTATATATGTACCACTGTAGTCACACGGTTTAGATATGCCAAAGTTCCCTGTGCTTGTAATCTCTCCTCATATAGTGAAATCGCAAGTGTATTCCACGTTAAATCTGTGTCTCCCATTCTTTCATTCATCTATTTTTGCCGTGCGTTTTATAACATACTTCAAAATCAGAAAGGATTTAAAGTAAACTTTAGATGCTGTGCATTGCTGTCTTCTTATTGGTTGGACATCATGACTAGCATTTGCGAAATTTTTATGGCATTCGCTTCCGTCTGTGTGAATTTGGCATCATTTCCAGATTGCAGTTGACTAGTAGGATTCCCTAAATTCTTTGTTTCCATGAGGGAAGATCCACTTTGCAAATCTCTATTGGAACTCAAATTCTTACTTTGTTAAGTTCTTATTGTACCCATTATGTATCATCTTGCTGCTTTTAGCTTGTCAAGTTTGTTTTGATTGCTGGAACTACTCTTAATGCATGTTCATGCTTTTATCAGGGTCAAGAAGATAGTACCGCATGGATCTGTGCCTTACTTCTTGCTTTGCTATTTCAAGAAAGAGAGATAAATCGTTCTAATCCAGCATTGCACTCGATTCCTGTGCTCTCAAACTTGTTAAGGTCGGATGAGCCAGCATACAGGTACTTTGCTGCCCAAGCTTTGGCAAGTCTGGTCTGCAATGGTAGCAGAGGAACTCTTCTGGCTGTTGCTAATTCTGGGGCAGCAACTGGACTCATATCTTTGCTTGGATGTGCTGATGTTGATATAGCCAATCTTTTGGAGTTATCGGAGGAATTCATGTTGGTGCATAATCCTGATCAGATTGCATTGGAGAGGCTATTCAGAGTTGATGATATCAGGGTTGGTGCATCTTCCAGAAAATCTATTCCTCTTCTTGTTGATCTACTTAAACCAATTCCAGAAAGACCTGGTGCTCCTTTCTTGGCATTGGGTCTTCTGACACAATTAGCTGTTGAGTGCCCCCCAAACATGCTGCTAATGGCTGAAGCTGGAATTTTAGAAGCACTTACCAAATACCTATCACTTAGCCCACAAGATGCAACAGAAGAAGCTACAACTGAGTTGTTGGGTATTCTTTTTAGTAGTGCAGAAATAAGGCAACATGAATCAGCACTTGGTGCTGTTAACCAACTTGTGGCA
The DNA here is from genome assembly GCA_036346275.1 of Otatea glauca. Taxonomy (NCBI): domain Eukaryota; kingdom Viridiplantae; phylum Streptophyta; class Magnoliopsida; order Poales; family Poaceae; genus Otatea; species Otatea glauca. The sequence goes on along the minus strand of CM070721.1, from coordinate 12,305,149 downwards.
GTACTTCGTCTAGGAGGAAGAAATTCACGTTATAGCGCTGCAAAGGCATTAGAGAGCTTGTTTTGTGCTGACCATGTCAGGAGCAGTGAGTCAGCTCGCCAGGCTATTCAGCCGCTTGTAGAAATTTTGAGTACTGGCATGGAGAGGGAGCAGCATGCTGCTATATCAGCACTTGTCAGGCTCCTTTGTGACAATCCATCAAGAGCACTTGCGGTTGCAGATGTTGAGATGAATGCGGTGGATGTTCTGTGCCGGATTCTTTCCTCGGATTGTTCAGCTGAGTTGAAAGGAGATGCTGCAGAACTGTGCTGTGTTCTATTTGCAAATACAAGGATCCGTTCTACAATGGCTGCAGCCCGTTGTGTGGAGCCTTTGGTGGGTTTACTGGTTAGTGAAACTAACCCTGCCCAGCTTTCTGTAGTTCGTGCACTGGATAGGCTTCTAGATGATGAGCAACTGGCCGAATTAGTGGCAGCACATGGGGCAGTCATTCCTCTTGTTGGGCTTTTGTTTGGCAAAAACTACATGCTTCATGAGGCAGTTGCTAGAGCTTTGGTGAAACTTGGAAAAGACAGACCGGCTTGCAAATTGGAAATGGTTAAGGCTGGTGTTATTGAGAGCATTCTTGATATTCTCCACGATGCACCAGATTTTCTTTGCATGGCATTGGCAGAAATGCTTCGGATTTTGACAAACAATGCTAGCATAGCAAAAGGTCCATCTGCAGCCAAAGTAGTACAACCTCTTTTCTCTTTGCTTTCTAAGGCAGATATTGGTCCTGAGGGGCAGTACAGCACTTTGCAGGTTCTTGTGAATATTTTGGAGCATCCTGAATGTCGTGCTGATTATAACCTGACACCCCGCCAAACTATTGAGCCAGTCATTACTTTACTGAATTCATCTCCACCAGCTGTGCAACAATTAGCTGCGGAACTCCTATCTCATCTTCTTCTAGAAGAACACCTCCAGAAGGATACAATAATAGAGCAGTCCATCCCACCTCTTATTCAAGTTCTTTCATCGGGTTTGCCAAATTTACAGCAGAGAGCCATAAAAGCTCTTGCTAACCTTGCATTAGCTTGGCCAAATACAATTGCAAAGGAGGGTGGTGTTTTTGAGTTGTCCAAGGTGTTGTTGCAATCTGATCCTCCGTTGCCTCATGTTGTATGGGAATCTGCAGCATCTGTCTTGTCTAGTATTTTGCAGTACAGCACCGAGTTTTTCCTTGAGGTACCTGTTGCAGTGCTAGTGCAGTTGCTCAGGTCAGGAACTGAAAGTACTGTTGTGGGTGCACTGAATGCCTTGCTTGTATTGGAGAGTGATGATTCAACAAGTGCAGAAGCAATGGCTGAAAGTGGTGCTGTGGAAGCCTTGCTGGATCTCTTGAGGAGTCATCAGTGCGAGGAAGCTGCTGCCAGACTCATTGAGGCATTGCTGAACAATGTACGGATAAGGGAGGCGAAGGCTGCGAAAAATGCTATTGCGCCTTTGTCCATGTACCTTCTGGATCCACAGACACAGTCTCAACAGGGAAGGTTGCTTGCTGCTCTTGCACTTGGAGATCTTTTCCAAAACGAAGGTCTTGCTCGTTCTACTGATGCTGTTGCAGCATGCCGTGCTCTGGTTAATCTTCTTGAAGATCAACCAACTGAAGAAATGAAAGTCGTAGCCATTTGTGCCTTGCAGAATCTGGTCATGTATAGCCGAGCAAATAAGAGAGCAGTTGCGGAATCTGGTGGTGTCCAGGTCCTGCTGGACCTTATCAGTTCAAGCAATCCTGACACTTCTGTTCAGGCAGCAATGTTTATCAAACTTCTATTCAATAATCACACTATCCAAGAGTATGCCACAAGTGAAACAGTCAGAGTTATAACTGGTAAAACGATATTCCTTCTTGTTTCTGTCGTATTCATTTTGCATTAGTCAATTCTCATATCACATTATAGAAGTCAAAATCTACTTTTAATATTAACCACAAGTCAATTCTCAGTGATATCTAGCAAATGCAAGAATCAAGTAGTTTACATTTGTAGGTTCATACTTATTTCACATGTTCCAACATGAGATTATTGTTTAGTGCTTTTTCTACACAAAATAGACAATTTTTTAAGTCCACCTTTCAGGTTTTATTTTTAAAAAAACGATTTTCTTATGGCTACCTGGAATATGTTTTTTTTTCTCGTATCCAGTGTTTACTTTCTGTATCTGGTGATGGTGTTTTGCATGCAGCTTCAATTGAGAAGGATATATGGGCATCTGGGAGTGCCAATGAGGAGTATCTTAAAGCACTTAATGCTCTACTTAGCAACTTCCCTCGTCTGAGAGTCACTGAACCTGCTACATTATGCATTCCTCATCTTGTAACTTCCCTTAAAACTGGTTCCGAGGCAACTCAAGAAGCAGCACTCGATTCACTATATCTTCTTAGGCAAGCATGGTCAGCTTGTCCAGCTGAAGTATTTAAAGCTCAATCAGTTGCTGCCTCAGAGGCAATTCCTCTACTTCAGTACTTGATACAGTCTGGCCCACCACGGTTTCAAGAAAAGGCAGAGCTGCTTCTTCAGTGCTTGCCTGGGACACTTACAGTTACTATAAAGCGTGGCAACAATCTACGGCAATCAGTGGGAAATCCCAGCGCATTCTGCAAGCTTACCCTTGGGAATAATCCACCAAGGCTAACAAAGGTATGTCAAAATTGTTTGCGCTGCTCATTTCAGGGATATTGGTCCATAGCACAATTCATTACTTCTGCGCTGATAATAATAACCTGATACAGTCTGCAGTTAATATTTTATATATTGTATCCTTTGAATGTTTGATTATTTATTGGTTTTATGTTCACTTATATTCGGGGTCACCAGATCATGGCTTGAGAGTCCATATCAAGCTTGGACATTGGTTTTTATGAGTTGAGCCCAACTGGAATGTCCTGTAAGACTTATTGTTTCATTATTTGTCCTACTTCTAATTCCTGTGGCTTTTAAGGGTGTGGCGCCTACAGGGGTTCACTAAAACTCTAGTAAACCCGAAAATATGTGGGAGCATAATTGTGTCACAATTTGTTTTTGCTATGCGATAGAAGTCATTGCATCAGCTCCATTATTAGCATTAAGGCATTAACACTATAAATTGCAATAACTCCTAGTAATTTTTAGTGCCTTTGCATTTGGTGATTAACTGTTTGCTATACTAAAAATGTGCATTTTGAATTGACACACACACCAACGCACAAGATGGAGTCCAGGGGGTTTTATGCAAAAACGTCTTAAGTGGTTGGGGAGTCCATCCTATCTCCATCTCGTGCGTTGAGTCCAGATCAGATAATTCATGTTAAGGGTTGCATAGGTAACACCTTAAAGTGGGTTTACACTAAATATGTTGCCATATATGTCAATTCAAATGCATATTTTCAGTGTAGCAAACAGACTAAAACGCATGCGAAAAAGTTAGAATTTTTTTAATGTCAAGCTTGACTAGTTTACTAACTAGTTCAAACAAGTTTGAACTGAAATTCAAACTAGAGTTGCCTTTTTTGTTTATATATAAATCAGCAAAGCATGTGACCCAAATTAGTTCAAAATCTTTGAATTCGAGTATATTTTTTAAGGTACGCGTTTCATTTGAATTGTTATAGATCTGTATATACCCTAAAACTGAAATTTTCTAAAAATGCAGTACAATTTGGCTTGACTTCGCGCATTTGAAATCATGGTGCCCTGACACCATTGTATCCCATTTCGGCATCCTATATAGTATAATTAATATATACTGATGGCAACTGATATTCACCGTCGAATATACCTAATTGGCTTTGAGCATTTGCGCTCATGCACATACGACGTAAAATTGATTGTCCTAACTGACATAATGTAATACACAGATTGTCTCGACTGGTGCATCACCTGAATGGGATGAAGCCTTTGCATGGGCATTTGACAGCCCTCCCAAAGGCCAGAAGCTTCATATCTCTTGCAAAAACAATAGCAAATTCGGAAAGGTATTGAAATGGGATACATGCATTATATTATCACTTTAGATTCTTTTGCTGTTTTTTTGCCACTGTACCTGCATCCTCAAGGTCTCCATTGTTGTTGCAGAAATCGTTTGGTAAGGTGACAATCCAAATCGATCGGGTTGTCATGCTGGGGTCAGTTGCCGGCGAGTACACCTTGCTACCGGAGAGTAAAAGTGGTCCTAATAGGAACCTGGAAATCGAATTCCAATGGTCAAACAAATGACAGTATCTACATATTTAGGTGCCCTGTGTAAGTTAAAATATATAAGAGAAGTCGAGAGTGGTTTCTTGTTTCATACTCTGCTAAATGTTACCCTGTTTGTGCATCAGTGTAAATAGCCGGCAGAGAAATGTCATTTTGTTGTACCTTTCCTCTTGAGATAAAAACAGATGAATCAGATGTTTTTGTACTGATTGTAATGAATCGATTCATTATTTTTTTCCATGGGATTTTTCTTTTTAATCTTTGTAAAGGGTATAACAAAATAAATATATGTTGTGTTTAGGTTTTGTCTTACGGACTGGATTACTGGAACTTCTTGTTTTTGACCAAACAATAGGTGTTTCTTTGTTATGTGATATGCCCCTCCTCTTTTTTGCCAGACAGAATTGAATGCTCATGCCACTGTGGCTCGTTTCGGTGTATCCATATATTCTGAACCATGATATGATCATATGATCAGTACAGTTACCATTAAACATGTCAATAATGACTGATATGTTGATATGGAATGGTCAATCAAAGTACCCATTTAATTTCACAAAGATAATAAGGTAATCTAACGTAGCTCCACACCACACACATACACCATCCTTAAGCCCTAACCCACCTACGCTGCGCCGATGCTTGGGAAAATCGTCGTGTCGGTATCTAACTGGCATCTGCTAAGATTACTCATGCATTGCCGCAGTGAGGGGTCGTCGGCGCGCCGTCGCCTACGCCATCGACGTCGGCGGCGCGGGGAGGCCGTGGTCGCCCTGGACGAGATGCATGGTCAGGCGGCCCTCGCGCCGCTGGGTGACCACCCGCTCCGGCCGCACGCGGCCGTGGGTGATCACGAGGCGCCCGTCGACGGTGAGCGTCCGAGCCAGCGGGAGCGACGCCATCGGCGGCGGCAGGCGGCGCGAGCCCGCCGCGGCCGTCGCCTCGCCGCGCGCGGCCGCGTTGCGGCGGGCGGCTTCGGACTCGGCGGCGGCGAAGGCCTGGATGCGGGCGAGGACACCGGGGTCGGCGAAGTCGATGCGGAGGGAGAAGAGCAGCAGCATCAGCAACATCGTGGCAATGTCGCCGTAGTCGGCTGCTACCCCAGCTCACAGATCGGATATCGAGTTCGCGAATGAATGGGGATCTGAGTCTGACTCGGAGTTGCCTCTTTGCGGCGGTCGTTTTTTCTTTTCCCTTTTCCTGTGTCTCCCACAGTCCCACTCTCCCTTTTCTTTCCTTTTCTTATCTTATTTGGAACGGCATTTTTGAGGCGAGTTCTTTCGGATGAGTGCAGTCCGGCCCGGCCTAAATCGAGCCGTATAAGACCGAGGCCCATTCTCTGTCGGAACTGTATGGATAGATCGAAAATTTAAACTAAAATCTTGATCCATTTAGTCAATAAATTTGTTGGGAAACCACGTGATCCAATAAAAACCCACGATGGTCCTTTAGCCGAAACCCTAGACGACTACTATATAAAGAGAGAAGGTCTCCCCCTATGTACAAGCAATCAGAATAGCAATAAAGAATTCAGTCGCCGTTCTCCCTAAACTTGTGTCTCACTTTCTCTCTCTATTCTCTAGTTCAGATTTGTTTGGGAACCCCGGAATATTCGATAGCGAGGTTTCTTAACACGTTATCAGCACGAAGCTCTACCGGTGAACGGATTGAAATGTGAGAAAGGTGGGTTTTCGGCGATTGAATCTAAACTCTTGTCGTTTCTATGCATGCATCTATCCTACGCATCTTGTACTGTATTTGTCACGTGGCACGAAGCTACACGGCGATCGCTCGAAGCTACTCGGCACGAAGCTACAGTATTTTTTCTTTATCCAGAAAAAAAAGAATGCCGTCGTTGCCTTGGCTTGCGCGACCCGCAGCTCGCCGCCGTAGCCTCGGCTCGCGTACCCGAACCGCCGTCGTTACCCCGGCTCGAAGCCCGCCAAGACGCGCAAGTCACCGCCGCCGCCGGCTTTGGCGCCTCGACACGCGCCAGCAGCGCATCGCACGCTGCCGCCGCCACCTCGGTATCTGCGCTTGAAGCGCCTTCGCTGTCTGCGCTCGGCACCGCCATTCTTCGCGCTTATTGCCGACGCCGCCCGGCCGCGCCATCGCCGACTTCGGCCGCCGCGCCTCCGGCCCGACCCGCGTCGCGCGCCACCCCTCCTCTAGTCTCCGCCAATCTTGCGTGCCACCGCCGGTCGGCTCAAAGCCACCCGCCGCCACGCCCTTGGCCTCGCGCGCCGTCGCCCTCCCTCCCGTCAAGCCTGGCGCCGCACCTCGCCTTGAGCACCCGCTGTCGAAGCCGGCCGGCGGTAGTCCGGCCGGCCGTTGCCGCCGCGCCACCTCCTCGGCCTTCGTGCGCGCAGCTGCTCGTCGCCGCGGCCTTGGCGCTCGCCCACACCGCCGCGCCCGACCCGCCGCCGCTGTCGCCACCCGTCGCGCCTTCGCCGTCGGCACAAAGCCGCGCCGCTAGCCGCGCCGGCTCTCGCCGCACTGCTCTCGCGCGCGAAGACGCCGATGCCTCGGCACGTGTCTTGTCGCCGCGGCTACCGCGTCGCCGTTGCCTTGGCATCCGCGCCGCGACGCGACGCGCCTCGGCCTTCCCGGCCGTAGTCGCCTCCACGCCGCAAGAAGCGCCGTCGCCTCGCCTCCCGGCGTCGCCGCTGCGCCTCGCTTTCGCCGCCAGCGCCGCCGCGATGCCCGGCACCGCCACGCCTCGCCTCCCGGCGTCTCCGCGCCCGCGATGCCCGGCACCGCCCGCGCCTCGCCTCCGGCGTCGGCTGCGCGCCTCGCCGGCTGCTGAGCGCCGCGCGATGCTGCGCGCCGCGCCTCCTCGACTCGCGACGCAGCTGCGCTGCCGGCCGCCGGCCGGCTCGAACACCGCCTTGGCTTCCTTGGCGAGCCGCAGACGACGCGGCCGTCGCGCCCAGTTCTCGCGCAGTCCGCTGGCCCGGCGCCCGGCCGCGGCCGCCAAGACGAAAGAAGCGCCGCCGACTCGCCGACTCGCTGCGCCAGAAGGCTGCGCCCGAGCCGCCGCCGCTCGTCGGCTCGCCGCGCCCGAGATCGACCCATTGCTCGCTCCGCCGCGACCAGAAGCGTCGCGCCGAGACGGCCCGCCTCGCTCCGCTGCGCCAGAGCGCCGCCGAAGCCGTAAGAGCAAGGGGAGCGGGTGGGTGCACTGGCGGCTAGGGCTTGGGAACCCTAGCCGCCGGTTCCTTATGGGCCAAAAGGAAAGGCCCGCGCGGCCCAGTGGCCGCTTCGCCAGAAGAAAAGAAGAAAAGAAAGAAAAGAAAAAAAATAGCAGAAATTTTTGGAAAATTGCTAAAAAAATTCCAGAAAATTATTTGGCTCTGGTTTAATTTTTCTAAGCTTTATTCTCTGCATTTATGAATATTCTTTATGAATTTTGAATTCATTGCTTTATTTTGTATACTGCAATGCATGGAAATTTATTTTCTGCACTTTATGTTTTGCAACCATTTTCTATTAGATTACACGCAGTAATCTAATGTCGAAATTTTGAAATCATGCAAATGTCCGGAATCGAGAATCGTGAGTTTGAAGAACTGGCCTCGCACGGTCAGAACTACCTCACTTGGGCATCGGACGTGAAGATCGTTCTTGGAGGCAAGAAGCTCCGTGCTGCGATTGGTCTAGGGTCCTCACAGGACGCGAAACCTACCGCCGAGCAGAACGATCAAGCCTTACACTTCTGTTTAATGAATTTTTTTTAGATTATGGTTGTTAGCATTTTCTTTTGAATAATGGATTGTAAGCACTAGAAGAGCATACTTCTCTCATGAATAAATATGCAACTTATTCTTTATTCCAGTATTCTTTCATTTACAAGCAATATTTGGATTATTTTGCCACTGTTTGATTGAAATTATTTTTCCTTTTTAGAAATCGAGTAGCGCCCAAATGGGAGAGATATGCATTGTTGATAGTGGCAAAAAATACCATCTTAAGAGAGTCTAAATATTTCCAGTCGATCACGAAGAATGTTGGAAAGATTACTACGATCGCATGAATAGATTCATATGTAATAGGCTCAGGAAGAGCCGCTATTATATTGCCTATGGGTACAACTTTGGTAATTGAAGAAGCCCTTTTGTACCCTGAATCAACGCGCACTCTCTTAAGCTTTAAAGACATCCGCGCTAATGGTTTTCATGTAGAAACCAATGAAGAAAATGGCAAATAATACTTGTGCATTGTGAAGCACGCGGTATGTGGAAAAATGGTATTAGAAAAATGTCCTCATATGAATCAGGTTATACTACACGAACATTCATGCACCAAGTGTATACTTCCTTGAAGACTGTTTTTAGAAGCTCTGAGTTATTTTCTTTATGACATGGTAGATTAGGTCATCCTGATCTTAGAATGATGAGGAATATAGTGAACAACTCACAAGGTCATGGCATTAATGTTAAAAATTTTCCGAATCATGAAGATTTCGTGTGCCCTGCATGTGCCACCGGGAAATTAATAACCAGACCCTCCGTCATGAAAGTGAAAAGTGAAATTCCTGCATTCCTAGACGCATCCAGAGGGATATTTGCGGCCCGATTCAGCCCTTGTCAGGGTCGTTTCGATACTTTATGGTGCTCATCGATGCTTCCTCGAAATGGTCGCATGTATGCTTATTGTCAACAAGAAACCATGCTTTTGCAAAGCTGATCTTGCAGATCATAAGAATTAAGAATGCTTTCCCTGGTCAACGCGTGAAGTCCATCAGAATGGACAATGCTGGAGAATTTACTTCAAAGGCATTTGATGATTATTGCACTGCAATAGGGATATCAGTTTAACACTCTGTACCGCATGTCCATACCAGAATGGACTAGCTGAAGCACTAATAAAGAGGATTAAATTCATTGCCAGACCACTTTTGCAGAGTTGTAACTTGCCCAACACTTGTTGGGGACACGCAGTCCTGCACGCAACAGCTCTCATCAAATTCAGACCTTCGGCCTACAACATCCATTCTCCTATGCAGCTTGTGCACGGGGTTATCCCGAAGATCTCCCATCTTAGGAAATTTGGGTGTATGGTATATGTACCTATACCACCACCTCAGCGGACTGCAATGGGCCCTCTCCGCAAGTCTGGGATATACGTTGGTTATGAAAGTGCATCCATAATCAGGTATTTGGAACCTATGACTGGGGACTTGCATACAGCCCGATTTACTGGTTGCATATTTGATGAAGATTGTTTCCCGTCATTAGGGGAGCAAATCAACATTTGGATGAAAAATGCCGGGAAATCATATGGCATTCCATTGGAATCACCGCGCATGACCCCCGCACTAATGAAGCAAATCAAGAAATCCAGAAGATAATTGATTTGCAGAATTTAGCAAATGAATTGCCTGATCATTTTTGTGATCTGAAGGGCGTGGTTAAGTCGCATGTACCCGCAAGAAATGCACCGCAGAGGTGAAAATACCAAAGAAAATAGAAGGTATCCTCATCCTGCTCGAGGCCTCAAAGAAAAAGAACAGAAATCGCTCCTCAAACCCAAAGTACCCGGAGACGCCTCGAGAAAATCAAGCGAGAGGACTTACCACAACCAATCACGAAAATACCCCAAGGAAAGAAGGGAGCGCTTGAGACTGCACCGGAAAGAAGCCAACGAAAAGGCAATTCCAGACTTGAATCTTCCACCGCAGAAGCCGGGAAATAATGTGTGCGCGCACATAGGCGATGAAAGTTAAAGGAACTTGCTCTGCGATAGGGAATAGCAACGAAGAGCAAGTAGAAGTGCATGAAGCACCCTACGAAGAAATGGCCATAAACTTTGTAATAACAAGAGAATCCTGAATAGAGCAACGACCAACGTTGATGCATACTTCGCAAAGAAGATTGCCTCGATCATTGATCATGATCCCGAGCCTGCATCTCTAGTAGAGTGCAAGAAAAGGCTAGATTAGAAGAATGGAAGAAGGCAATCACTGCAGAGTTAGTCTCTCCGAACAAGAGAGAGGTGTTTGGGCCGTATGCCGCACACCTCCCATATAAACCCCGTGAGGTCACAAATGGGTCTTTGTTCTGAAAAGGAATGAAAACAACGGTTGTAAGGTACAAGGCAAGGCTTGTAGCTCAAGGTTTCACTCAACGTCCTGGAGTTGATTATGAAGAAACCTATTCTCCAGTCATAGGAGGAATTAGCTTTAGATATTTGATCTCAATGGCAGTCAACTAGAAGTTGAGAATGAAGCTAATGGATGTTGTTACAAAGATATTTGTATGGAAACTTGGATTCGAGATATACATGAAGGCACCTAAGGTATTCCTATCCCAACCAAGACGGAGCAAATAGAAACCTGTACAGTGTGAAATTGGAGAAATCACTGTGGGCTAAAACAGTTAGAAAGAATGTGGTACAATCGCTTGAGCGACTTTCTCTGCAGGAAAGGCTACACAAATAGCGAAGATTGTCCATGTGTGTTTATACAGTGATTCCTGAATGGATTCTGTATAATCTCCGTCTATGTAGATGACTTGAACATCATTGGGATAGATGAAGAAATTGAAGAAGCATGCTCATACTTGAAGTCTGAGTTTGAAATGAAGGATTTGGGTAAAACCAAGTTTTGTTTAGGCTTGCAGCTTGAGCATGTCCAAGGAGGAATCTTGGTACATCAATCAACCTACATACAGAAAGTGTTGGAAAGATTTGGCTTTGAAAAGGCATATCCTGCAAAGACTCCAATGGCTCAAGGTCACTTCAAGCGCACCTAGACCCATACTGCACCTAGAGAAGAGGGGAGGAAGTTCTGAGAGCAGATTTCCCATATCTGAGTGCAGTTGGAGCACTCATGTACCTTGCGAATAGCACTAGGCCGGATATTGCGTTCGCTGTGAATTTGCTAGCACGGTACAGTGCAGAACCCACCAAAAGGCATTGGAAAGGGGTCAAGGACATCTTCCGTTACCTCCAAGGAAGTAAAGATCTCGGTTTGTTCTTCAGAAGAAACAATGAACTGAATTTGGTTGGCTACGCCGATGCTGGGTATTTGTCAGACCCGCATACTGGTAAGTCCCAAACTGGCTATGTTTTCCTATGTGGAGGAATAACAGTTTCCTAGAAGTCGTCTAAGCAGACCATTGTCTCGACGTCGACAAACCAATCGGAAATCATTGCTTTGTATGAAGCATCTCGTGAATGTGCATGGCTCCGAAGAATGGTTCACCACATCCAGAAGTCATGTGGCTTGAACATTGAGCAAACTCCCACGATCATCTATGAAAATAATGCGCTTTGTGTTGCTCGCCACGTATGGGTTATGTGAAGAGCAATCTCACGAAGTATATCAACCCCAAGTTCTTCTATGCTCACGAATTGCATAAGATGAACGAGATCAAGATATTGCATACTAAGTCATGTGAAAATCTTGCATATTTGTTCACTAAATCACTCCCAGCATCTACCTTTGAAAGGTGCGCTAACAGAATAGGAATGATGAGACTTAGAGAAGTGCAGATTTCAGGGGGAGATATTTCATATACTCCCACATGAATCTCGAACATGAATTTTGAGTACCCAACATGAATCTCGAAGATTAGCAATTGAAGTTTGGGTGAATTGTACTCTTTTCCCTTAGCAAGTTTTTCATGAAGTTTTCTTGCATAAGGTTTTGACGAGGCAATTTGTGCAACACAGTGAGTGTATGCTATGTACTCTTTCTCCAAGTATTTTTCCCATTGGATTTTTCTAGAGTTTTAATGAGGTATGTGCATCTCGCGGCAAAGGGCCCAAGGGGGAGTGTTGGGAAACCACGTGGTCCAATGAAAGTCCACGATGATCCCTTAGCCGAAACCCTAAACAACTACTATATAAGGAGGAGGAAGGTCCCCCCTATATACAAGCAATCAGAATAGCAATAAAGAATTCAGTCGCCGCTCTCCCTAAACTTGTATCTCTCTTTCTCTCTCTGTTCTCCAATTCAGATCCGATCGAGAACCCCGACCATTCGATAACGAGGTTCCTTAACAAAATTAGGATTGTAGCGTAGGCAAACAAGAACCAAGAGAATCTGGGTCGGCAGGAAAGCACGTGTTGGGCTTTTCGCGTGTGAGAGATGGGCTTTCCGCGTCCTGCGGCTATTGAAGTGTCTCACGGAAAGGACCACGCGACTGTGTCCGTGAACTCGGGTGCACTTAACCTATCGCAAGTGGATAATAGCTCCTTCACACGCATGTGCCCTTCTACCCTTCCCTAGTTAATTACAACAATCGCAAGTGGATAATAGCTCTACCATATTTATTTTCATTTTTTTCTCAAATACAGATAGTCCGAATACAAATATAAATACAAATAATATCAAAGACGGATACAGAGTAAATATGAATCGAATCGGATACGATCACGAATATTTATTAGAACACGATAACGCCTTAGATGGTACATAAGAAATCAATAAAAACACAAAATTAGTTGATTTGATCAAAATATTATTCAACATTGAACAAATATAAGCATTTTCATTCACTTAGACAAGACATATATCCCGTCATCCAAGGCATCACCATCCAAAAATCACAAGAACTCCATTTTTTCTGCAACAGATCGTAAGGACTATTATAAAGACACATAATCACCAACCCAACAATGAACTAATCAATTTGGTTATTGCCTATCACCTTCAGTCTCAAATTATTATTACCAATAGGCTACATATATGCTAGAGAATTGATGATATACACTGATCTGCAAGTTTAGGGACAGACAGTCCGGTCAAATCTTGATCATTGTCACAACAAAATGAAGGTAATCCTTACTCAGAGATACAAATGGAAGCAAACAAAGATTACACTAAAAGTTTGATAATACTTAGATATAGTCAAAGCTTATAGAACAAAAAGTGAAGAAGGTGAAGGCTACACCAACAACAAAAACACCCAAGCGCACTGTCTAGCAAGAGAGAGGGTCACCGTTGAAGATCCCATTGTACCAGGTCTGGTATGCATTACGGACTGATCCTGCCAACAAGCGTGCCTCTGTGATGAGGAAGGTCAACCTGAGAATGGGAAACATCTTGCTGGTGAGAATTTGTATGGGAATTGCATCTGATATAACTTTGCCTTGATATATGTTCTATTTTTCCGCATTACAACTTATAACAATAACAATTAACTTCAAAAGTACCGAGAAAAGAGGAGCAGATTAAACTATTTGCCCTGGAATGGCTTATTCAACCAAACATCAACAGACATATGCTTAATGAATTCTTAGAATATTCAAAACAAGTATTTATTAAATTTTAATGTACTAGCAGAAGAAATACCAACAAAGACTGTTTGACGGATGTGTACATAAACATCTTTAATCTGTAGGTACCAAAAAAACATTTGTTCATGTCACAACAGCTAGAAGCTGGCGAATCATCCAGTTCAAGTTTCAATATATGTGCTGAGGAATGCAAGAAGCTTACAGATCATCCGGTTATCAAGTTCAACTACTACGGGAATACTCTTTCAAATATTAGATTATGTAAGGTAGCCCATCTTCCATATCCTCATGCTCCTACATGATGAATACAATCAAAGCTTATAGAACAAAAAGTAACATTTCAGTCTAGGGATGGGATTAGCTTAGAATTTGGTACAGAAGTTATGAGTACTTAGCAAGCTGAAATGGTTAAATCACCTTCTATCATTCCTCCTCCATGTCCTCCAGCACATCCTCCTCAAAATTTTCCATATCCTCATCCTCCTGCAATTGCAAGTCATATCTCAATGAATATGCATGGAAGAATGAAATTAAGGCAAACAACTGTATGGTTACATAAAAAAACAACAAACCCTTATCATCAGGTTTGCAAAACATTGCTCAATGCCCTCCATATCCATCTCAGATATAATAGATCCACTTATGTTTCCACTTACATGTTTTGTCAGAAGAATAAATTTTGCTGAAAGGTTTTCTCATATATTACACATAAACCCGCAAGTTCACATTACCTTTTCTTGATGCTATAGTCCAATTTTAGTACAAATCAAAGCTTGGACGACTTCTGGATCTAAACGACTACGAAATGGATCAACAACACGTCCACTAGGACTAAATGCTGACTCTGAAGCAACCGTAGACACTTGAATAGTAAGACATCTCGAGCAAGTCTGGAGAGAATAGGGAGCTCAATTTGCTTGAGCTTCCGCCGTGACAAAATATCAAATTCTTTTTTATCTTTTTTCTTCTAGTGCACCAGTGGTTGCTCTATATATATTTCCAACTTAGTTTTGGTACCTTCCCCTGAGGCGGTACTACCATGCAAGAACTTTTCAAGATCTGCATCAAGATCATCATCACTACCATCATCCTCAATCTTGTTGTCTAGATGAGAATCCGTTATTTGCAATTTTGTTGGTGTCTTCATTAAAGTTATAGGTGGACTAGACATATAAGTTTGGAATAGCCAGTTGATAACACTATTGAGCTTATTGATTTCTTATGGAGCATTGTCATGGTAAATCTTTTCTGCAAAGTAGTGCATTGGCCTTGTCTTGTATCTAGGATCAACAAAACATACTACAGCAAGAGCCATGTTAGACTTTTTCCAATACTTATCATATTTAATTCTAATGTAATATGCTATAGTAGCTATAACTAGATCAGGACTATCACACCATTATTCAATTGCAAGCTTGATCTTACAAAAATGGTTGAAAAATAGATTTATTGTTGGAAATGTACTGCCAGAGAAGACCTGAGTAGCATCATAAAATTTCTTCAAACATGAAGACAATGATTTGCCATAGTCCAATTTTGATCAATTGGAGCACACTTCACATATTTGCTTCTATGTCAAAGAAAAAGCCTATCAAATACATGTCTATAGTAAATAGCTTGCTTCAACATGAGATATGTGGAGTTCCACCTTGTTGGAATCCAACATCCAAAGATAGGTCACTTTTCACATCCAAGTCACATTTTGATGCACACTTCATAAATTCCTCCCACTACAATGGAGAGTTCTCCACAATTGCAATTTTATTTCTAATATTTGCAATAGCTGGTGCAATTTGCTTCAAACCATCTTAGACAGTGAGGTTTAAAATATGATTCAAGCATCTCACATGAAAAAAGATGCCATTGCAGATCAAGAAAGCCTTTTTGAGTTTTTGTACTACCCCTTTAGCACATACATTATTGGCGGATGCATGGTCCAAAGTAAGTGCAAGCAATCTCCTATTAATATTTTAGTCCACCATACTATCATAAAACTATGCACACAAATTCTTTCCCGAATGGTATCCCTCTACATGCGTAAGTTTAATAATTCTTTTTTGCATACTCCAATTGTCATCTATCCAATGGACAGTGATGCATATGTAACCTTTATTTTGATTTGATGTCCACATATCCATGGTTGTACTAAAACGACATGCAAGTGTTTTTAAGTATTCCTATAATTTCTTCTTCTCCTCTACAAAGATATTCAATATATCTTTTCTCACAGTAATGCGACTCTTAATTGGAAAATTAGGGTTCAATGACTTGATAAACTCCACAAAATACGCATGCTCAACAATATTAAAGGGATATTCGTCCATGATAATTTCCAAATAAAATTTCTTTAAATTGTCAGCTTCATCATACCTATAGGTATCCACAATTGCAGTGTCATTGCCACCTTCATTCTTGTTCAATTTAAGAAACGGCTAACCTCCTTGATTTGTTGTTTGTTCGCTAAGTGATTCCGAAAGACTGATGTCCCTCTAAAACATTCACAACGAGATTTGTAAGTGCACTTGAGGCATTGAGCCTAAAGCTCTATAATCTTATTGCCATCTACTCCTTTGTTCTTAACTTCATACTTCTTAAAGTGCTCCCAAACATCAGAGCTACATTTCTTTGCTCTCTTCCCAGCAGGAGCAAGAGGGTAGGACTCAGTACTAGTTTCACTAGTCAAATCAACTCCATTGCTTGGCACTAATGCACCAACAGCTGTATTAGAAATATCTCTGGCAGTAGCAGCTGCAGTTGTAGATTCCATCACAAACCTAGCACATAAAAGTCAAGAGTCAAATATAGATAGTAAACAAATTTAAATAGTAAACAAACTTATTTCAGGTGTTTCAGGCCATTGCTAGTAGAGTAGCTATTTCAGGCCATTGCTCATTTGCTGCATACTTTTCCCAATGATGATACATAACAGTGGTCAACATGCTAGTACTACATTTCCATAAACAATAAAAGGTTTCTCAATGGTAGAATAATCCATCAGCCCTCACTCACCCATCACCGGCACTATCCAATTAGCATCAACTTATACGAATTGAGCGCATAATCAACAGCTAGTATATCCAACAGTGGCTAAATCTTAGAACTCTAATACTAGCAAATAAGAAACACTCAAACTCATCTACAGACCTGATGTTGAATCAATTTCTTTTGTCCCCCTCTTTTTGTTCATACTGAATATTCAATTGGCATATACAACTATACAAGGTGCCTAGAATATCTGTGGATCACAAATGTATGTGGACACAAACCTAGTTAAAACTTACATACAGATCTAAAGAGTATATTGTATTCAGCTCAAAAGAGGTTAGTAGTAAGTTACTGATTAATAATTGAGGAATGCTTATGAACAAGAAAGTAGTTATGTAACCTGGACAACGGCGGAGCCTGGGGGAGGAGGATGGACGGCACGTCAGTAGCGCCGAGGAGAGATGAGGGCGGCACTGAGGGGAGACGAGGTTGGACGAGGGGAGACGAGGTTGGGCGCTAGGGGGAGACGAGGTTGGACGACGGTGGTGCCTGGGGGAGGAGGTTGGACGACGGTAGAGCCGAGCCGCTGAGGGGAGACGAGGGCGGCGCCAGGGGGAGACGAGACGAGGGCGGCTAGTGGCGCCGACCGTCCGGGAGGCTGCTAGATCTGGATCTGGAACTTTGTTGGATGGAGACACTGAGTGACTGAGGGCCTGCCCGCCTGATGGAGTGACTGAGGGAGGACTTGAGGTAGTACACTTACCGGATATCCGAACTTGTGCTTCACCAGATAATCCAGACCTGAATCCGTATCCAATAAATAGTGAGATACCGAATTCGTAATCGTATCTGATCCGATACTATTCGACAAATATCCGATCTGATACTATTCGTATCCAAAAATTATCCGAATCGATGAGAAACTATCCGATCCGTTTTCACCTCTAATCGCACGAGGCTATCGCCCCTGCCTCCTGCATTAACTTCCTCTCCAGCGTATCACACGAATTTCTCATGTGTAGTGTTTCTATGCATCACTTTCTTTTCCCCTCTGGTCATAAATAGTTATTGTTTTAGACATCGATACGGTATCCAAAACACAGCTTTATCTACCAATTTCTATTATAATATATTTATAAAACCTAATAAAATTATAATATTATGAAAGTACTTTTTGAGACAAATCTACGCATATGATTTTCATATATCTATTTTAAACATTTTAAAAGATATTGACAGTCAAAATTTGAAAAGTTTGACTACACCTATGTTCAAAACGATAACTATTCGTGACTGGAGGGAGTACTATAAATTACAAATATCTTAAAGCAAATAAAGAGATAAGTAATCGCTATCTACTCTTCATTTCTACTTTAATATTTGTGCAATTTTTACACAGTGATTCATAGAAGCACACCCATTTCTCATTCATCCAGGGCAGGAGTACAACCCCGGAATAGGCAACCGCGGAGGAAATCAGGCATGCACTTGGTTAATCTAAGTACACCGTTGTCTACTTTCGGTAGCTTGTTTGGAAAAAAGACGAGCTGCCCGATTACAATCACGGCGAGCAAAACAATATCAAGTACAGCTCTTTTTGTTTCTTAGTTTTTTTGCATTTTTGAGAGGAGAAAAGCCTAGTACAACTCTTATGTCTGCACTCAGCATGGGAGGATGGGACTATGGGAGGCACCCGAAAGACTGAAAGTGTCTGCCGACTGTGTACGACCACTACTTGTGGCTGTGAAGACAGGAAGAAGACGGGGCTGCAGGTCCAGACAGTGGAGCTCAGGGTCAGGGTGGACTGAGAGCGCTGTGAGCATCTAGTGAGAATAGCTCTCTGCACAATCATCAGAGGTTGGTGTTGCAAGCCGGATTTGAAATATCCATGTAAACCGTTTTAAAATCATGATTAATGACTGTATCGGGCCGGCTCGAGAAATAAAACTGATCGATAAATCGGTCTAATTCAAATTTAAATTAAAAAATCTGAAAATTAAAAAACTTTATCCAAAAGTTTCCTAAAATTAGTTTTAATATCTTTTTGACATTTGGCATGAAAATTTGTTGAAAACCGAATTTGTGAGACGTTTTTGAGAAAAATCAAATATAGATAATAGAAAAAGGGAAACAAAACTTTCATGTATATGGGTACGAATACATTCTAATTGTACATTTCAGATGCAATAATATAATTTTTAGTTCATGGTATTGATCCGGGATGTTTTTACGAAATCAGAATAATGTCTTTGTTTCTAAGTAATGAATGGGGATAAAATAACTAGGATATTTTTTAATATAAATATGGCACTAGATGTGATGAACAAATTGGTTGTTATTAATATTATAAAGTGGTCGTTAATACTCAACAATGTCAAACAGAGCGGTAACCAAAAAGTGGTTTTTTAATACTAGAAAAGTGATCGTTGTTTCTTCATAATTAATGATAGCACACTATCCTGTTGTTAAAAAAATTGTACGTGGTCGTTAGTACTATTAATCGTGGAGCCTTTAACGATGGCTAACGACCATAATTCTATGGTTGTTAGTAACTTTTAATGACTATATCTCGCATCGTTAATATTTGTTTTTCAAGTAGTGCTAATCATTCATCAAATATCCTTAATTGTCCTACAAATACCCTAACCTTTTATCATATCATCACAAAACAAAGCTTTAGTATAAGAGGTTATTGTTTTGAGTTCTCACATTACTTTTTACTTGAATATCCAGCATTTTCTGTAATTTTTTTCCAATTTTTCTTGATTTTTTCCCAATTTCTACTGGGTGTGTCGAAACGGTCAAAAATCAGTAAAATCGGTCAATTTTCGATTTATTCGCCGCTGTTTGATCGCTGAGTTCAAAAAATTTGACTTTGCAATTTGTTTGGTTTTTGCCGATTTTTGATGAAAATTAATACTACCGAGGGAGCGATTTCGGAGCTCGGTTCGATAATGTAAACCTTGGTTGCAACACATTGTTCGTTACAAAGAACTTTCTGTTCGTTACAAGGCATCTGTGAAATTTCAACGTTCCAAACAGGTCCACCGTAAAAAAAAATACAATGTCCTGCGCATTTTCAAGGACTAAACATTTGTTATGCACAAGACCAACAACCTTTTGTTCATGGACTGAAACCATACAAACGGCTGCAGGAGCGCAGCATGTGGAAGTGGACAGTGGGCAGCACAATTTTTTTTAATATTTATTTTTATTCATTATTTCAAAAATAGTCGTTAGATAAGAAAAATTGCGGAAATGAGCTCCCGTCGCCCGTATATGGGGTGGTCGCCCCATATACGGGCGATAGGTGCCAGGACTAACGGTGGATAACGGCAGGTGCCCTTTTGGTTCAATTTTTTTTTATAATGTTAATTTCAAAAAAAAATTCTGAGAATAATCAATAGAAAAAATAACGAAAATGGCCAGAGGGCAGTCGATACCCTATACCATAAGTTAAAAACACTAATCTTTAAATTTTTGATACCTCTTAGTATTGATTTACTGTAATATTTTATATGTATTGGCCAAAATATACCATAAGTTAAATGTCCTCAGTCACACACACGCTACCGTTGCGCCCGACTATATCCGACGTGCGCCGCACACTGATCCCACACGCATGGTATATTAGTGCCATTAAAATATCGGGAACTACCGTTAAATATCGATACCGACCAACAGGCGATTAGGGGTAGCCGCATTACTAGGAAGGTCCAATTAGAACAAGATAGATTTTAAAAATTTTATTAATATATAAGGACATAGATTATGTTATAAAAAGTACTATGTTTCATGCAAATTTAAATTGTATAAATCAATTTTACTCAAAGACCATTTAGTGTATTATGAAGAAACTATACAAACCATGGCTCGAGAAATCATAAAATAAATATCACTTGTTCGTAGGGTGTTAGGTGTCCCATTTTTTCAAAAACATTTAGGAATAAACTCAGTTGAATAAACCAAATGACTATAAGTAGCCTCACTTGCATGAAACACTTAAGCCTTTTCGGCAGCCTGTGAAATATCATGTTTAAATGTAATTTTTAGGGAGAATGGACCAGATTTGCTCTTTGATATATACACGACCATATGGTGGGAAAATATTTTATTTACACCTTGCTTTGCACATTAATTCTACTAGTGCAATAACCCTAAGTATTATGGTCGAGGCAACAATGAAACGCTTAAGCCTTTTCGGCAGCCCGTGAAATATCATGTTTAAATGTAATTTGTAGGCGGAACATGCCAGATTTTCTCTTTGATATATGCACTACCATATGGTAGAAAATATTTTATTTACACCTTGCTTTGCATATTAATTCTACTAGTGCAATAACCCTAAGTATTATGGTCAAGGCAACAATGAAACACTTAAGCCATTTCGGCAGCCCGTGAAATATTATGTTTAAATGTAATTTGTAGGGAGAACGGGTCAAATTTGCTCTTTGATAAATGCACTACCATATGGTGGAAAAATATTTTATTTACACCTTGCTTTGCATATTAATTCTACTAGTGTAATAACCCTAAGTATTATGGTTGAAGCAACAATGAAACGCTTAAGCCTTTTCGGCAGCCCGTGAAATATCATGTTTAAATGTAATTTGTAGGGAGAATGGACCAAATTTGCTCTTTGATATATGCACTACCATATGGTGAAAAAAATTTTATTTACACCTTGCTTTGCATATTAATTCTACTAGTGTAATAACCCTAAGTATTATGGTCGAGGCAAAAATGAAACGCTCAAGCCTTTTCGGCAGCCCGTGAAATATCATGTTTAAATGTAATTTGTAGGGAGAACGGGTGAGCCAGAACAACTCATCTCGCGTGCAAAGCACGGAGACCCCGTAAGGTGTTCGGGCGTGGACGTCGTACGCACTGTATGGCATCCACCGCACGTCCTCGTCGTGGAGGTTGTCGAACTCCAGAACGAACTCGGGGTAGGACCTCCTCACCTGTCGGTGCGCATACGCCCGCTGCGAGGAAATAAAAAATGGTGGATGTCATGGAAGTGCGTAAGTGGGGAAAAGATACGAGGGAGCATACCTGTTGTCGGACCCAGTAGTGGCCCATGGTGGGCCAGTCAATCGGGTCCTCTCCGTACAGGTCCTGTGGGTACGGCGCGGTGTCAACAGCAGGCCTGCCGACGGAGAAGCGCTCCCAAGACCACAACTGAAGGAGTAGGACGCAACCCGACATCGTCGCATCCTGGTCTGCTCGAGAGACGACGTCACACAGACCTCTGTACGTCGCCGCAAGCACAACAGAGGCCAACGACCACTGTCCATCTGTTTACAATAAGAAAGTTAGACGTGTCATGTACAGAAGAGATTTCAACGGAATGTGTTACCTCATGCCCTGGGGTGTCGGCGATGTATTGGGCGTACTCGATCAGGTGCCGATCCACCGTGTTCCCGTGGGAGGACGGGAACATCACCCAACCGAACAGCAACAGGAGGTATGCCTCCAGATGGCGGGCTACGCCCTCCTCGCCGCGGCGGGTGGATCACCACCGCAACATTTTGTACAAATATTATCAGCAACTTAGCTTCTCTGTTAACTTGCAATGAAAGATGTATTAACCGTGAATCGGCGTACGCTTCGCCGGTCCGCGCCGCTTACCCGACCGAGGGGTGGTAGGGTCGCCGGGTGCCGCTGCACCTCGGCGAACCGGGCGAACAACTCCGCATGCCACGTCACGGAGACGTCGTGCGGCACAACTGCAGGACCCGCACACGGGAGTCCTAGGAAGTAGGATACGTTCTGCAGCGTCGGAGCCATCTCTCCGCATGGAAGGTGGAATATGTGCGTCTCCAGTCTCCACCGATCGACGTGTGTGGCCAGCAGGGACCGATCGTACCTGAACCGTGGGACCTGCCTGCCCTCTAACGGGGCAGTGACTTGCTCCATCCTACAGAGAGGAAGTAAGCCATCCAAATTGAACATCCGAGACATCCACTCCAACAAATCGCTGTATGTCCTATCGCTCGGTCTAGATATGCCCGTATAACTCTTGAAAGTGATGACAAATCCACCCCATCCGCCCCCTGTGATATCTCCCCATCTCCATAAAATATTTGAAAATACAATTTCTTCGACATGCTGCAACGTCGGACGAAAATATATTACTCTAAAATACAATAGACAAAATGTATATTGATCGTACAAAAAATTCGACTACAAACAATTCATTTGACTATAAATAAGTAGTTCGACTTGCCTACCATACGGTCTAATATTAAATTTCTACCACATTACATTTCTATATATTGCCTAATACATTATTTGCATAATAAAATTACTACTACACAACCCTACTAAATTAAATTTCTAAATATTGCCTAATATTTCTACTGTATTAAATTTCTAGATACTAAATACTACATTAAATTTGCACATACTAAATACTACACAATCCTGAAATTTCTAAATACTAAATATTACATTAAATTTCTAAATATTAACTGCTACATTAAATTTCTAAACACTACACAATCCTAAAATTTCGAAACACTACACAATCCTAAAATTTCGAAATACTACAACAAATTCCTAAATATTAAATGCTACATTAAATTTCTAAATACTACACAACCTCTAAGAAAATTCCTAAATTTACCTCTACAAAAAAATCTGAAATTTACCTCGATTTTCTGGCTTCCCCTCTTCTTCTCTTCTCTTCTCTTCTCTTCTTCTCCTCCTCTCTTCCCCTCGATTTTCTGCTGCTTGGCTACGGAATGACTCTCTGGAGCATCGTAGGCTTTGAAAAGCCCACCCGTCGCCCCGTATATGGGGCGATCCCACCTGTCGCCCCGTATACGGGCGATGGACACCCAATTTCGCAATTTTTCTTATCCAGCGACTATTTTCGAAAAGTTGAATAAAAATAATTATTAAATAAGAAAAATTCGTGGGCAGCAGAAGCTGGATGCCACTAGCAACGGAGAGCGCACAGGGTCCTTAGGAAGGCCCAGTCCACAGAGAAGAAGGCTGAGATGTGGCCTCACAGCATGTGGCTGCCACGTGTCATGGGCCTACAAGATGGCCATGACAAGGGCCCACGCTATGCGGATGCCATCACCAACGACCAGATCACCAGCATGGATGTTCAGTGATGAGAACCCCCCGCGCTCTATTATGCCACATAAGTTGGTGTAACACTTTGAACTTTAATTGAAACTTTATCTAATATTCTAAAGTATAAAATAAGATATTTGACTTCTCGAACTTTGTAATCTAGTTCAAATAACATCATAACACGATTTTCATGTTGGTATTGCCTGTGTAGCGTAATAAGTAAACAGTTTTGCCATGTAGAATGACACGCTAAACAAGTTTGATCAATAACATGTGGGATCACAGAGGCTTCTTCCCCACTGAATTCCTAGCTATGCTTTCATGGCTGTCGGCCCTTGTATGTCCCTCCTCTATTTCGATTTGGGAGAAGCTATTGTAGGTTGCGCTTGTCAATTCACCTAAACTTCTCCGAAGTGTTATTCTACATGACAAAATCGTATTCTCATCATACCATGTGGTCAATAACACTATATGAAACTGGATCAGGTATTACTTGAAACGTATTACAAAGTTCGAGGGTCAAATGTCTAATTTAATAGTTTAGAGTATCAAATAGATTTTTGAGTAAAATTTAAGATGTTATATGGACTTTTTTGTATGTGATTTTTTCCTATCGTTTTGATGCATGCATCTCACCATGGATGTTTCCATTGCAATTTTCGTTTTATTACCTCTTGCTGCTGCGCATTGTTCTCATCATCCACCTCATGTAAATTAAGATGTCCCGGAGCAGTGGAGTTAATTAATGGTGACATCATCAGATCCATTGGCAACGAAAAGGAGATGGTGTATGATGTGATGCTTTGGTGAACTCGGCGTTTCCGGTTGTGGCAAGCTTTGCTTTTGGGCTCATCGTCATGCCTCCACACGATTTTTCTTCCAATTCCTTTGTGCGTTCATACGTGTGAGTTGCATTGCACGGTGTTGTACGTCTTAATTTACATCATTACATAGCCTTAATGGTGCTGTGGTTACTTTTTCGGCAGGTATTTGTGGTTAATGATTAGGCACACATTATTCATGCGAGTTTAATGGCTAATACTTGCAGTCGTAAATACGTGTTGTTTTTACGTAGGTATAGTTAAACTTTTAAAACTTTAACTATCAATCGTTTTATATAATTAAATTGAATACATGAAAATTATATGTGTAGATTTATCTCAAAAAGTAATTTTGATACGGGTATCCGATCTTCACGATGTAAGATCACAGATAACTTGCGCGATCTCTTGATGAATACTAGCTGATGCCTCGTTGCCAGATGCAATGACTTTACAACTCTTCGATTTGCCAAGATCACACGCACGTTAGGCCTCATGAGACCACCGAGTGAACTAGTATCAATCTCTAAATTTATAATAGAAAGACAGAACGATTTTTTTGGAAGAAGCAACACTCCCCACTCTGTTGTGTATAATATCAATAATGGAGAACAAACATATATGCTGTATATTATCAATTATAGTCTTCAATTACGATAGAGAATAACACAAATACATACGAGGGACTATTGGAGGCATGCAACTTGACCTAGGTCTGGCCAAGGTAGGTCCCATCCTCCTGGACTCTATTTCTATCTTAAATTCCTCATCTAATTCAACAAATCTGAAAGCTGATATTTGTCAGCCAATTTAAAGATAGAAGGAAGCCGATTCTAGCCTTGTCATAATGGAGTGAAATAAAGAGGATATTCCAAGCTTTCAAACAAGTCTAAGATCACTGCAATCCGAGCCTGTGTGTGAGAATTATGGTATTTTTAAGTTTTACTTGTCTGGTATTCCGAATTGGTCTCTTTTGTTCTCCAAATCCAATTAGACCTTATCTCTTCTTTTGTTTTCTTATCTTGGCCAAATTGAGCTTAGGTCTTGCCTCCTCCCACATTGGTTTGCTCCCACTTAGACCTCCTTGGCCACGAGTGCCTTGTGCCCTGTCTACATAGGCCGTATAGGGTAATCTCTCACGTGGTCTACTTTGTCTTATGGGTTTTTCATGTGCCTACTGTTGTCCCTCGCCCTCTGTTGGGTTTCATCATTGTCCATCAACGTAATTAAGCTCCATTTGACGCTCAGTCATTCTTTGTACATAACAATAAGCAATGAATCGCTATTATGTAGTATATTATTCTCATATAATAAAGGAAATTGCCTACGGAACAAATTCACTTGTTGATATTTGATGCATGTTAATAATTCTTTCCAATTAATTAAGATATTAAATCAAAAAGTACTGGACGTATGTATATCCACATAAACTTTCATAATATTGTATTTTTATTAGGTTTTAGTGGTCAAAGTTATATTTTAGAGACCGTGTCGATAACCAAAACGACATATATTTATAACCAAAGACAGTATATAATTGCTATTGCAGCTATTTAAAAGATACGCAAGAGAGATGTTATCGTAAGATCAAAGTTTATACATTTATGGCCTATATGATACTCCCTCCGTCCTGGAAAGTAAGGGACAGAAGAATTTTTAGGACAGATTATGGTTTTGCCAAAAGACTCTAATGTCCCTATTTAATACTATGTCTATATTAATTGGCAACATGCATGCATTAATTAATCACGATTATAGGGAATGAACTGCCGCGTTTTTGTTTTGGAATATGTGTGGTCACATGTATCTGCGTGCATCTGCATGTATGGGCACAATTTGATGACATAATTTAAGGGGAGAGAGCTCTCAATCCCTAATATTGGAGGACACAATTTGAACGCTTCTCTCCCTTACTTTCAAGGACGGAGGGAGTATTATTAACCCACGGTGACTTCCGACACCCAGTTCCACTCTTTTTTTTATGTTAATTGACCACCCTTGATCTGCTCAATGTAACCAAATTTAGTACGCAGTTTGCACAGGGAAACTTGCAGTAGCTTGGGCCTGTTTGATTTGATAATAAATTTGTCAACGATGGTCTTACCAAAATTTGGTCACTAAATTAGCTACCAATGTTTTGATCAAAGATTGACAAGAAAATGAATTAGAGAACTAAGAGAGAAAGAAATCTTGTCAAAATTTGATAGCAAACTAAATACTTACCAAACTTAATCAACGCTACTAAAATTTGGTTCGACAAACATCCGTAAATATTAAAAGCAAACAAAACAGACCTCTCTGTTACGTTTCTCTTGTGTTTTGGACACATCTATAGTCATGACTCGTGACTGGTCATGCTTTGGCAGTAGGATCTTTTGAGGCTCTTAATGAAGTGAATAAAATGATTGAAGATTAGAGAAGACGTCAATTTGTTGTGGCAGTGACAGATTGGCGTATTTCACGCCAGATCGTCCACCTGGAAGGATGCTAGCTTGTCGTACCATTGCCTGGCTGTGCCTAACGAGTGGTGATCGCGGCCTGTGTTCTCAGCTTTAGTTGGGTGCAGCACATTGTGCAGTGCACGTCACACATGAACAGGGAAAAAACAAGTAGTTTTTTGTTTTTTAAAAGAAAGATCCGGAAAAAACAGAACGGAAATGTCTCCTAAGTATTCAAATAAAGAACGCAAAATTAGACTAAGATTTATTACATAGCATGGTATACATTTCTCACATCTAAGTATAGGAACGCATTTGGCCGAGAAGGTATAGATGGTACGATTAAAATCCATGATAAAAAGGTGAACATCCCAAAAACACTCAGGTGAGCCCAGAGGCTAACGTGTCGTGACCAAGGATTCAAATTTCGTTTTCGTATTAAATTTCGTCTAGGACCGAAATCCGAAATTTCGTCGAAATCTCGGTATTTCGGATAAATATCAGTCGAAATTCAAAAACCAAAATTCTAATCTGGTCTGTTTTAAACCGGAAAAATCCGAAATTCGGCCGGTTTCCTCGGAATTTCGGGCGAAATATCCAAAATTTCGGTGGTTTTGCACTGATTGAAAAGTAGGTCAAACGATGACGATTTTTAAAAAAAAAAATTCTAGAGAGTTCTGAAACATTTGTGATGTTTTCATAAAAATTTCATATAATTATGAATCAGTGAAATTTTTAAAAATTTAAACATTGGTACTGTCTTGGTAAAACGCTGACACGCAATATTGAAGTGAATGAAAAATGGGACAAACCACGTTATAAATATATGAATTTTTTGTGCATGATTCTAATGCATTAATAATGTTTTCATAAAATTTTCAGATGATGATCAAGCTATATGAAATTTTGAAAATTCGGACAGTGCTACTGTCTTGTTAAAAGCCTTACCGGTAAATTTGAATAAAATGAAAAATAGTTCAAACCACGTTATAAAATTTTGAAACTTTTTGTGGATGGTCCTGATATATCTTTAATGTTTCTATAGAAGTTTTAGGTGATTACAGCACTCGAGAAAATTTATAAATTCTGACAAGTTTACTATCTCAATTATGTTCATTTTGTTTTGATTTTTTAGATATAACAAATGAAGTTAAATTATTTTTACAGTTTTTATGTATGATCATAAACTACTAAAGATAGCACCATAAATTTTTTAGATCATTATCAAGCTTGTAGAATTTTATAAAATTCCAAAAGTGTTTCTGCCAAAATTTTAAAATATCTCAAAAAATAAGTTTTTCGACAAATCATCATCAAAGATCACTTTCTTATGGGTTATTGATGTAACTGAAGTCAAATCCGGCCATAAAAAAACAAAATCCGGATTTTTTTCATGAAATTTCGCCAGGTTTGGGCGAAATTTCGCCGAAAAAATGAAAGCACCATAGCATTTTCAAAAAAACATTGTCCGGTAATTTAGATCTCGTGGGGTCCCAAAATCCAAAATTTTAGCAAAATTTTGACGAAATTCGACGAAATTTGAATCCTTGGTCGTGACTCGTGAGTTGAATTCTAAGAACTGTAGCCTACCTGTGCAATAGCACACTGGAATTGTGAACCCAAGCGAAAAAAACCTAAAAGGGCATGTGATCAAACATGTGCCTTACTGGCAAAAGAGAGAGAAAGACAAGCAATGCGCTCATTGGTCTCTCACCAGGGTTTCAAAAATCGGTGAAAATCGTGGTTTTTAACCTTACCGCTACGGTTCATGATCCAAAACCGTTTGGTAAACGGGTCTAATTAAAAAAATCAATTTTTTTAAAAAAAATTTGAAAAAATTTATGCGTTGAAAACCGCTCAAAAACGGTTGAAAAACTGTAGTTTTCATTGAAAACCGAACGCTTTTCGATTTTTTCAAATTTTTTTGATTTCTTAACTCTTCAGTTTCTAACGGTTTTCAAGCGGTTTTTGCCGTTTTCAAAACACGAATTTCGAACCGATTTTTCAAAAACAGTTTTTGAAACCCTGGCTCTGGTTCCCAAGTCCCAACTTCTGGGTGAAGCTAGAGCAGGGTGGCCGAATACCACTAGGCACTAGCTCCTCCCGTGCCATCTTCGGAGCCAAGGTCCCTGAAAGCCAGGGTTGTAAAAATGCTAGAGATTCAAGCTCGTTCTAGGCTCGAGCTTAATACTAAGCTCACGAGGTTCAACGAGTCGAGCTCGAATATCCCGTCAGAGCTAGGTAAATTTACTACATGTTGAATAGTACATCATGTTAACTCTTACCGAACTTACTCGAGCTTGGGTTTTTCTTATTGTTAAAAATTGGTGTATGTTGAATTATTAACTATTGCTAAGCTTACTCGAACTGAGTTCAAGCCTACTCGAGCTTGGTCCGAGTTGAGCTCGAGCCCAGGTCTAGGCTCGGTTATCAACTCAAGCTCGGTAGAACTCAAACTTGGAAGGCCAGATTCATTCGAGTTTGACTCATTTACAGCCCTACTAGAAGCTAGTTAGGCATTCTCAACTACGAAGTAGAAAAGGGTTGGGTGGCCCTACCAGCTCCTGGAGCCTCAAACGAGAGGCAATCACTCATTTGCCCCTAGAAGGGTCATGGGTGAGAGATCGATGGTCAAAAACAAGTTTAAGAACAATTTCGGTTGAGTTTCAAAAAAACAAACCTTAGAGATTCAGAACATGTTTGTTTCAAAAGATTTTTAATTGAGTTTATTAAAGTTCTAGCACGTGTCAACAAATTTCAATCAGTTTCAAATATGAAACTATAAGTTTCGTCCACTTTCAAATATGACAATTCATCAAAAAAACGAGTTTTATGAAATTTTTGCAATTGTCATGTTTAAGAGATGAAACTTCATATTTCATAAGTGCTTTCAAGTTTCAAGAAAGTTTGCAATGAGTTTCATGTTCTCTTAAAAAATGAAACTTAAAGTTCGGAAGGTGTTTGAACATACAAAAAATAAACTTCAAGTTTCAGGAAAGTTTACATGTGTTTCATGTTACAAAATAGCACGCTTCACGGGGGTTGTTTCAGGTTTGGAATCCAAGTTTCAATAAATCTGTTACACTCTGATAGCCTTGTTATGCGTAACAACCCCAAATCGGATCAGAGTTTTATAAGATATAGTACGAGCGTGCACGATCTCAAGAATAAAGCAGATAAATCTCATAGAGAAAAGCAAAATAACGATATTGAATCAACCATAGTGAGAGAGAAAAGATTTGACCAAGCCGATCGCAAATTCTTTAAGCACAACCTCAAAAGAGCATAAGGGATTGTTGCTCTCTTACGACCTCTCAAATATTTTTAAGACCTTTGGATCCTTGTCCTATACAAGAATCTAGTGCTAAAGAATAACCTAGCCTCTAATTCTTTTATGCACTTCTTACTTTAGATGAGTTGGTTTGTGGCTTCTTGGTTGTTTTGGTTCTTTATGACCACCTCTAGATTTATATAGGCTCCTTAGTTCTTCTCCAAAGTAAATAGGAATCCTATTACTATTAAGATTAGGAATTCTGATCCTATTACGATTCATTCAACACACCTTTCCAAATTCTAAAAGCTACATACGGGTCTCCATATTTAATAATCCCCACCTTACTTTTATCCATTGAAGTCATCATGCTCATCAAAAAACTTGCTCCAAGTTGGCTCCGTATTTTTTTTGTTTTTTCTCCAACCTTTAGGAGAAACCCAACACAGGGGCTCATGCACATCACCGCAATGTGTGTGTTGGTGTTCGGGATTGACCGTTCGAACCCTCCACCTGAGAGACTTTCTTTGTGTAGTTTGATTAACCACACCTTCTGTTTCTATAACCCTCAATGCCATAGGATTGTACTGCCTTTGAGCTCTACCTACTCGATTGTACTTCGTGGTTGGGCCCACCACATCTTCCTTCTTTCGACAACTCGCACAACAACCTTTGCGTCTGCTAGATTTTACAACCACCTTTGCAGTTCTGTACATAACTGTAGTTGAGATCTAATTACTTACCATTGATGACACGGTATCCTTCTTCTGGTCAGGATTTTTTGAGACCTCCCATTGATTGCCATTCCTTTATATTTACTTATTAATCGATATCCTCTATTACTCTAGATAATTTTCATGATCACATGCCCTTTGCAAGTAATTTGCGTGACTCCACCTTGTAGTGATATCTCACAACCTTCAAATTCAAGCGACCCCACAGATATTATATCTTTCTTTACGTCGGGAACAAACCAAACTTCCATCAATATGCGATATGCTCCATCATAGATCTCCAATGTAACAGTTCTCACCTCCGTAACTGCATACTCATTGCAATTAACTAAGTGAACAGTTCCATACACTAAGCATAGAGATCCTTCGTCAAATATCTCTCTCGCTGAACATATGTGGAAACATCAACTTGAATTTAATATCCATCAATGAGAAGTACATGATTGACCGATGACAAGTATGTTTGAATTATCTTTTGCTACCGCCATTGAGCATGCACCCTTTATTTACTTCAAACTCAGACAGTCCTTTATAATATGACTTTTCATGTTACATAGATAGTGTACACGTGTGCTCTTGCTCTTCTTCTTCTTGCAATTCTTGCTTTTATCTGCAACACCTACTGAAGCCAATCCTTGATCATTCGTGAATGAAGATTCTGATAGCTTTTTCAAGAACTCTACCACCAATACATATGTAATTGCTTCATTGAAGTTGAGAGTGCTTTCTTCAACAAGAATATTTATCACCAATTGCTCCTATGATAGTGGTAGAGATGATGACAATATGACGACTTTATCATTCTTCTCAATTTTCTTATTCACATCGATCAGCTGCGTGATAAACTTATTGAAGATATTAAGATGGTGAACAAACTGTGTATTGTAACATCCCAAAATTTGGCTTAACTAAGTTTTTATTTCTTAAAAGTGCATTTATGATTTTCTGAAATTTATTTGGATTTGTCTGGATTTATTTGAATTAATTTGAAATCAAGTTATTGCCCTTTTATTCAAATCTATTTAAATCTGTGCAAAGTTAAAATAAAGTTTTGCCAAAAATATTTTATTTGAGCCCAGAATATCTCAAAGTATTTTTGAGAATTTTCTTGGATTTTTCCTGAATATTTATTTGCCTAAAACCAATTAAATAAATTTCTGCATTTGTTTTTAAAGAAAAATCTGGAAAAATTCGTTTAGCAGTAATGGGCCGGAGCCCATTACTTCCGCCGGCCAGCCGGGCGCGGCGTGGATTTCTTCTCGAAGATCTCGCCGTTGCGATCCGTTGGCATCCGGATGGCCGTCGCGAGGAAATCTGCGCTGCTCATCCCGCCACGTGTGTTGCACGGTGCATCGTCTCGGATGAGGACTCGAGTCCACTCCGTGTCGGCCATGGACACCGCAGTGGAAGCCAGTGGGGCACGGACTCCTAGGGCTATAAAAGGGGTGCGCCGTGTTCGTCGAGGCCGTGAGCAAAAGCCCTAAGCGCATAGCCCGAGAACCGCAGCCGCTCGTCGAGATTTTGGGTTGAACACCGCCGCCGCCGCCGCTTTCTTCGTTTCGTGGCCGACCGGTGTTCATTCGCCGCCGTTGAGGGCGATCCGAATCCCGCCGCGAGACGCCGATTCCGGTGTTTTGCCGCAGCTTTGGTCGCCAAAGCGCCGTTGGGCTCGTCTTTGTCTCGGTCTCCGGTGAACGCGCCGCCAAGCTCGTTGTCGGACCTCGCGATCGTTTGCAACCGTTGGATCTTGGATCGAGCACATCAGATCTCACCGCGTGGAGTACGTGTCGGTAAGCCACGTCATCGCTATCGTGAGCCGTCGGATCAGTGATGGAAGGCACAGATTGCGCCGTTGGTTGAGCCAACCAGATCGTGCCGCGTGTCAGGCGCAGAGCCCGAAGCGCTGTGAGCCGAGTCCACCGTGGGCTGGCGCGGGCCGTGGACCCAGTCCATGCGCCGGAGATGCGTGTTGCCATCTGATTGGCTGGCGCCAGTGTGACGTCATGATGACGTAATAATCTATTTTCGATTTAAAAATAAATCTGTTAATTCCGAATTTCTGATTTCAGTATTTATTTCAAACTTCAAAAGGCTATATCTTTTGCATCGTAACTCGGATTTGAGTGATTCTAATTTCTAAAAATTTGTAAAATTGAGATCTATTTAATGGTGAATTTTATTTTATTTTTGGAGTTCAATTGCTCTCTGTTTTGGCATTTATTTGCTTTTCTTCTTCGGTACGCGTAGACGTTGAATTGTGCGACGCTTGGAGGAAGATCCAAAGAACTCAAGAGCAAGTTCCGAACCGGATCAGGACCTATTCCAAGGCAAGTTGTGCTTTGATCATGTTGAACCCATGTTTATAAAATTGCTATGTTTGTTTTACCCTATTGCATATATTTCAAATATACAATTGTTTTAAATTAGATTGGGTTTAGCTAATATACCAGATTGAATTATACCCTATCTTGTCATTGTATGCCATGATCCATTGTTACCCTAGATTGGTTAAATATAGTTGGTTAATAATTATAATCAACATTGGAGGATTAGTCCGTATTAGTTGCTTAGCCATGCCACGTCATCACATGTATTGGAATCATCGATAGTTAATCTTGATTAATGGAATATGGAACAATGTTATGAACTTGTGTGTCATGTGGGATCACACGATGAGATTGAGTTGTTGTGGCGAGTCATGTCACGCAACGATGTTGAATTGTTGATGGCACGTGGTGCTTGGTAATCAACTGGGTGATAATAATTTGATCGGGGCAAGTGACAAGGCGAGGATGCCAAGGTGGGCCCGATGGGCAGAGGGTATGTGGATGTCTTGCCTTGATCACACTAAGGACTTAACCTTGCAAGCCTTTGACCTGAGTCAATCATGCAACCACATGTCTGGTATGGGCCAGCCTAGCTGAGTAATTTGCAATGTCTTGATTTTGGTACTATCGTGGTCGGTGTGAGTTCCCGAGTTATGGTGAAATTCACATAGCGCAAGAGAGGGCCCTGGTTATGGTTTTCAGATCCACCAGTGTTGAAACCTTAGCGGGTAGTATCGGGTTAAGCCAGAGCATTGTAAAGGCTTTGTTATAATCACTCGCCTTGGTGGTGTTTGGTTGTATCACGTGGGTAAAGTGCATAACCTCTGCAGAGTGTGAAACTATTCGAATAGCCGTGCTCGCGGTATTGAGCAATGCTCGGGAATTACAGTTAAGGGTTAGTTTAATTAATTGGACAACTTGGTTGGGATGGCGGAAGGCCATATGGAAGATGGAATTTGCCTTAGGATTGAAAACTTGGTTTACTTGAGAAATACTGAATTTATTTACTAGTGATATTTGTTTTACGCCTTTACAATCTATTTATCAGATTTGTTCATAAATGTCGCTTATTGCAAAATAGCCATGATAGCCTATCCATTGGAATAAGCCTTGCATATAGATACATAGAATTGCATTCTCATGCACAACTTGTTGAGTGCTTAAGTACTCACCCTTACCAAACAACAATAATCAACAGTTGAAGAATCTACACCGTGTTGGAAGATGAAGTCCAGAAGACACGAGTCATTAGGGTCCGAGCCTTGTTTGGTTGCTGTGGTGAATCATGAGCTATCTACGCTTACTTTCCATTGCATAATTATTAGTTTATATTTTTAGTCTTGCCCTGCGTGGCTTAATAATGTAAGTTGGTCATAAGATCATACATTTAGTTATATCAATAAATGAACTATTATTTTATTATCGTTGAGTATGATGTGATTTGTACCAATGTTAAGCTGTGAGCACTAGCGTTGATCCTGGGACTAGTGCGGTAAACACAGTGGGTTCGAATCAGTGGATTCGGGTCCTTACATGTATCTTCCTCCATACGCAACCTGTACAGTTGTCGCTTCAGCATCAACCGGTTTGTTAGGGACTTCGCTATATACAATTCTTATAAGTCCTTTCATAACTTTTTTCAATGAATTCTTTTTTTATCACCGAGTATTTACCTCATTGGAGAGATATAGACGGATTATACTAACAGCATTACGCTCCATCACCTTCTAGTCTTCAGCGGACGTCTTTCCCGATTTGTCCCTTCAAGAGCAGCGATTAACTCTTGCTAGATAAGTATATCCTTCACTACACGTTACCACATGTTGAAATTTCTCCCACATCAAATTTCATATCGCTGATATCGATTTTGATTTTATACCACCTGACACTTTACCGACCTTCTCACAAATCTGATTATTCTGGTCTTAACTCTGATATCACTTGTTACACTCTGATACCCTGCAGTAGCCTTTCAGATTTAATCAGAGTTTTGTGAGATAAGACACGAGTGTACATGATCTCAAGTACGAAGAAAATAAATCTCGTAGAGAGAATCAAAATAAAGACGTTGAAGCAACCATGACAAAATATAAAAAATTTGGTAAAACCGACCGTAAAATTCTTTTAACACAATATCAAAATAGTATAAGGGTTTGTTGTTCTTTCACAACCTCTTGAGTCTTTCAAGATCATTAGATCCTTGTCATATACAAAAATCTAGTACTAAAAAATAATTTAGCATCTAATTCTCTCGTTCACTTCTTTCTTTGGATGAGTTGGTTTGTGATTTTTTTTCGATGTTCGGGTTCTCTAAGACCACCTCTAGTTTGTATAGTCGCCCTGGTTCTACCCTAAAATAAATAAAATAATCCTAATAGGATTAGAATTTATATATCACATCTTTTTAAATCTTAAAAAATTAGATATAAAGCACCATCTTTAATAAAATCCACGAAGATTTAGAAGAGTTTCAAGTTTCATTAAGCCTCGTGATTCAGGTTTCGGATGAATCTCAACAAACTTCAGACTAGTTTCACCGAGTTCCATACAAGTTTCACCACCAGTTCAACAAAATTTCAAAAGTTTCATATCTCAAAAGCAAGTTTCGAAAACAAATTTGAAGTTACAGTTCAAGTTTCAAGCAAAAAAAAAAAAAATCAAAAACAGGCAAGGAAGGCGAGAGCAAAGAGATGGTCGCAGCCACGAGGGCCGCTTGCCTACCGGGAACCGTCACCGCCCCCGCAACTGCCGCTAATCAGTAGCCGCTGCTCGCCCACCGTGCCTTCCGGCCACCACGCGCTCGTGGACACTCGCCGCGCCTGTGTGCCGCCCTTGTGCTTGTGTCGTCACTGCCTCTATCCATTAACGCAACGCCGCGTGTTCCTCTTCCAGGTGCCTCGCCGAATCCGTGCGCTCGGCTTGCCTGCTTGTGTGCCTCGCCGTGCTAGCCGCTGCCATACGCACTGACCTGCCATGGCCGCTCGCTGCTGCATTCCCGTGACGGAGAACGACACACTGCTAGTTGCTGCATTCCCGTGATGGAGAGAGAGTTGGGAGGATGTGGAGACGGTAGCCAGGTTTGGATAAGGATGGGAAATGGAGGCATCAGGTGACTGCACGAGACGTATCGGACTGTGATTTCTTAGCCCGTCGGTTGGGCAAAGAACGGGTATAAGGTTCTCTGTATTTTCCGATGTCTAAAATCTAGCCAAACTCACCTCTTGTAACCAGCTTTTTGGAGCTAAAAAATGGGTTGAACTCGGATAAACAGGGCTGTATATCCAGCACAAAATCTATGACTGCCCTTGTACCCTAAAGAAAAAACTATATGAGATGCCATCTCCAACGCAAGGTGCTACTACACGTGTAATTAAGGAGAAATAGTATATTTGTCGTCAAATACTAACGTAAGAGTCGTCTCCTCTAATGTAAACATCTCGTTACAGGTGATTGAATAGTTGTACGATCTTATTGATTGGAGTTATAAACGATAAGAATAAGCACCTGCTTAGTATCGATGCCTCATCAAGCATATCCACGCTACGGAATTAACACCTCATCTATCATACATAGCAAGAAAAAACGGGTTTCTTTTGCTAAGCACCCATCGAAGCATTTGCATTGGTGATGGGAAATCATCTTCTTGCATATTGCATAGTCCACTCAAGGGTTGTAGGAAAAAAATTCTCATGTGTTTGTAGCAAAATATTGAAGCCATAACGCATAACTTAACACCCTGAAGTCAGAATCACATCACTGATGAGGGAAAGTATCCAACAGATTTCGATGGACGGTCGAGATCCTCGATTCCCTCCCCTGCCCCTCCCTCCTCTTTAACAGCTCCCTTCCTCTCCAGAATCTCTCCACTCGCCATTTCCCACTCCCTCTTGCCTCTTCCGTCTCCGAATACTTCCACCCCAAGAAGGCGAGGAGAGGAGGCAACGGCGCCCGCCGAGAGATCCTAAGAGAGACCGAGGAGATGACGAAGCTGGGGAAGCGGCTGCGGCGGACGACGAGCGTGTCGGGGCTGGCAGTGGCGGCGGAGGAGCAGAGGCGGCAGCCGAGGCGGGCGGCGAGGGGTGGCTCTGCGGCCCCGGCGACGGAGTGGGGCCCCATGCAGAGGCGGCACTCGGGGGACTTCCCCATGATGGAGACGGCGGCGTTCTTGAAGGCCTGCGGGCTCTGCAACCGCCGCCTCGGCCCCGGCCGAGACACCTTCATATACATGTACGCAAGTTCTTTTTTTTTTGGGTAAAATCTTGCATATTATATTGAGAAAACTAATCTTTTTACTGCTTTGGGACATAAAGATCGGGCTTTTTAGTTTGTGTCATGTTTTTCTCCGTCAAGATTGCAGTTTTTTTCTCTCAGTTTTGAATCTTTTGATTCGTTTGCGCTGGTATTTCCTGAACTTGGGACAGGGGATTAGTTAATATCGCGTTTCTTGGAGATGTGAAATTTTTGGATGATCTGATGGTCTGGCCCATTCTTTCAGGGAAACCATATTGTGATGAGGCTTTAACTAGGTTGAAATCAACACTGACTTGAGCTGACGGCCTCCTATTTTTGGCAGATATTCGATCTATTCATCGCGTTAGATTCTCTCCATGTCTTTTATTGTTTACTTTACGTGTAAATATACTTGTATGTATGGGCCAGTGGTTCTCTATTTGGACGGGGAGAAGTCGATAGACTATCATAGAACAAAAATCAAATGCATGTAGGAGCAGAAAAATAAGAATCAGTTGCATGAGAGGAAATATATTCGTGGTAAATCATAAATGCACTTTGTGTTCCTTTCTCTTCCGCATTGCTCTCCACTTTTGGAGGAAAAAAGAGTCCATTTTTGTTATGAGAAAAGAAAGGTAAAAAAACAATAAGTTGTTTCCCTTTCTTCCTGTGCAAGTGGCATCCTACACTAACCTCTGCATCATGGAATGTGAATCAGTCTCCTCCCTCCTATAATACTAACAGATCTGCCTTTCTTGTAGCAGAAAGAGTGTTTGTTAATCAATGAAATTCATCATATGT
Organism: Otatea glauca; assembly: GCA_036346275.1. Lineage (NCBI taxonomy): Eukaryota > Viridiplantae > Streptophyta > Magnoliopsida > Poales > Poaceae > Otatea > Otatea glauca. The sequence goes on along the minus strand of CM070721.1, from coordinate 12,266,993 downwards.
TATTTTGTGTAATCAATCATCAGTGAGCTTTCGTTCTTGCATTGTGCAGGGGTGAAGTGGCCTTCTGCAGCCAGGAGTGCAGGCAGAAGCAGATGAACCTGGACGAGCTCAAGGAGAAATGCTCCGGCGGCGGCGGCTCGGACCAGCCCGGCAACAGTAGCACAGTGGCTGCCGCCTAAAACCGCAGGAGAAAACAAAGAAAATTTTTTGGCACCCCTTTAGCTAGGGAACCAAATCCATGAGTTTCTGTCAACATATGTGATACCTATATGTGGTGTTATTGTGTATATTGCTGGTTCAGGTTGTGAGCCGGAAGGGGAGGGAAGGATGTAGAGGTTGGAATTGGGCTGGTTAAAATTTGCAAGTTGCAGTGCATCTGTGGATGTGTGTTGAGCAGAAGGGAGTATTTTGTATCCTGGTGCAAATTAGGTCATGGGATCTGGGGCTGTTTATGTTAATTTTTCCGGAGGAAGTATTTAAAGTTCTCCAAATTGTTGGAAAAATCTGTTCCCTTCTCGAATTTTCAAGTATTTGTTGCAGTTTTTATTCTGTGGAATCTTGAGATAGATATATAGGGTTGAACCTTTCACAAAGCCTTTTAAACCACTCCGGTGAGAGTTTAACCCTTTTTTTTGCGGGGTAGTGAGAGTTTAGCATTAAAACATAGTAACAATTAAGTGATCACTGATCGCATGGTACTTAAAAAATCGTTTCAATTTGGTTACGTGGTATATTGTGGTATGTGCACGATGACATTGACATGTGGGTCATGTTAACCCTTTAATATTGACCAGCCATACGCGCTGCCAAATTTTGTGGCACTGCTTGTTAGATCAAGAACTGGGCATGCATGAAGCAACACATTGGCGTAGAATCTCACGGCAAGCTTTAATATTGCTTTCCATCGTGGGTTTTGCAGTAGCAACTATGGCTTACTAATCTGGCGGTAGTGATACTGATAAGAGAGCTCTGCTGCGAAAGATGGGATCTTTGCAGTTTTGGTTAACTCCGACGGACAGCTGATTTAAATTTATCACTTGGGCAGTGCGCTGTCAAGCTACAATGTTCTGCAAAATTTTAAGATCTGGTTCCTATGACAACGACAATGTACATATCCACGAGATCTCATCGCGATCTAGCAATATCAGAACCTCTCCTGGTTCAAAAGAGCAAAGGAGAAAAGGCAAGTGGAGAAGCATGATACAAAGCAATAAAATGTTCTTGTCTATTTTTTTAAAAAAAAAATTCATGTCATTGTCTTGCAAATCCTAGAATGGCAGATACTAGTCTAGAACCATGTGTAACACATTGTGAAAACCTACCCAAATCCGTTCCTTAAACTTTCCTTAGAATCATGGCAAGTTAAAACAAAACAGTAATATACAATTCAGTTCTCTTTAATGGATAAGATTATAGCCTCATCAACAGTAGTACATTCACCCAATATTCTCTACTACTCAAAATTCCAGCAGTCATATTCATTGTGCTCTGTCCAGTTACTCAATAATCCAACGCAAGTATCAACAATTTAAGCTATGCATAGTTAAATATCTCAAGGACTCCAAAAGTTTCAGTAAACATACGTATTTGTATATCCTTGCTTTATTTCTCACAGGTATCAAATCAGTTTCATTTCATAAAGTAATACACCCGATCAGTCAATAGATCAATACTTAAAAAGCTTGATAATAAACTGATATATGTACATTCACACACTTTAACCTTTATATCCTAATACAACCTAATCATCCTATCTTAAATAACAGATCGAACCAATACTCAAAATAAAACCTCATCCATATCCATTCAGGCTATCAAAAGGATTAAGACAAGAATTTGTGCATTCTCATCAAAGCTATACTACATTACAGTATGTGTTTTACTTGCTAGAAAATTTAAACATCCATTTCTAGCTTCTTTTGATCTAAAGGAAGTATAGTCGGTTCCTTGAACCAACCTCTTTCTCACTGTCTAGCCAGGCGTCCATCCCTTTCTATGTCTACCCATACTCCCAGTTGGCTGCCAGCACTCCTCTGCCCATTCCTCACAGCCAAGTGGCAAGGGTGTAGGTTTGCATGCACTCCATTTGTCCCTCTAGCCCACAGATTCATAGCCCTGGTTTTACCCTACAAAAGCCAGTATATAAGGCAGCATTCAGTATGAAAATAGCCTTTACTGCTCCACCCAACTCCTACTGTTTCCACCCTTCACATTTAGTGACTTGTGCTCGAGAGGAAGTAGCTGGCGGCAGCAGCAGGAGGAAGAGGACAGCCATCCGCCTTTCCTCCCATCTTTCCCCATCGACACCTCATACCTTTCCTCTGCAAAGATCAGGTGCCCAATCTTAGTGGAGTACATTATCCCTTTCTAACAGTAAATGGCATACATTCATGTTTAAGTAATAACCATAACATCTCAAAGTAACTAGAGAATCTACTAAAAGGCTAAAAGATAAACTTTTCACATGATTGCATTCACTCATCTTAAGTATGAAACTCAGTAGCAATCACTCATAAGATGCATGTATACCAACTAGACAGTGTAGTGATTAAAGCATGGTATAGCAATTTTGAGATCATCAGCATTGCCTTCATAGTGCGGTCCAAATCCCTACATATATATATACTTATGCATCTGATAATTTAGCTAACTACCTTTAGTCAAATGCTTTGCAATGTAAATCTGAAAAGGGCAGTGCATACAAAACAATCCTAACCAATCATGTATATATGCATACTCCTCTCTAGAGGGAAAAGTATCACACAAGAAAGCTCTGAACCATACATATCTTAGTCACAATAATTATAATCTCGAGGCATCACTAAACCACTGCTCAACGTCTCTAAATTACAGATCTTTTGACCAATGCTTACAAATCAGTAACCTAAATGCACTCTATGTTTTAAGCAAGAACATACATATATAGAACAACAGTCATGCATAAATCTATCTCTCAAAATTTGGCAGTGTATTGATTTCCTTCTTCCACAAACTCAGAACAACCAAGCGCAGAGCAGAGATATCCAGTAGTGACTCTAGTAAATTATATCAATATGTTCCTTATGCTCAAAACATTACTCAGTAGCTCAACAAAACTAGTACCGAAGCTAGCATCAGTGAACTCAAACCTAGAGCATTGCGCAGATGGTGGTAGTGGTGCATGAAGTAGAGGAGGAGAAAAAAATGGGGGAGTAGTACTTATCTTGGGACACCGAGAGGCCGGTGGATAGCTGGCGGTGCTCGGGACTAAGGGCGGCAGCGACATGGGGGCGAGAGAGAGTCGGCGGATGATTGATGGCGCCGAGGACCGCCAGATCCAAGCGGTGGCGCGGAGTGGTGGGCTAGCCTCGGGCCGAAGGAAGGAGGGAGGAGGGTGGCGGCGCGCGATGGGCGGTCGAGAAGGCGGCGCTCGGGCGTGGCTGTGCGTGAGAGAGAGAGGGAGTGGGAGAGAGACCGGTGGCGGCGCGGGGCAGAGAAGCCAATGATAGCGTCAGAGGAGGCGGCGGCGTGCGCGTGAGAGAGGGGAAGGGCTAGGCGGCGGTGGCCTGTGCGGAGGAGTCGTGAGGGGGATCGGGAACGGTGGAGAGGAAGGCGGTGGTGGGAAGAGTGAGAGGCGGCGCTCGGGGCGATGGAGGCGAGAATTGGGGGAGAGAAGGAAGAAGAGGGGGGAGGCTGGGAGAACCGATGGCCACTGGTGGCACAGGGAGCCGAAGGTCAGCGACGCTCGGGAGATGGGGGATGCACTCGAGAAAGAGAGGAAGAGGAAAGGGGTGTGTCGACTAGGTGAAGTGAGAGGAGAGAGAGGGTAAGAAGGGATAGAATTAGGGTTAGGAGAGTTATGGCTAGGCCGGATGGGCCATCTAATGGACCGGTCTGGACCGAAAGAAAATTAGAGTCTTAAAAAACAAATAAATAAATAATTAGAATATATATATATAAAGCTAACAATAATGAAAACAATAATAAATAAACAAAAGATAAATAGATAAATAAATAAATAAACCAAATATAAAATGACATATGTTTTACCCAAGCAAATATAGGTACCAGAAGAAGGTTATAGATCAAGAAAAAAGAGGAATTCAAATCAAAAACTCATTTCTTATTTTTTTTCTCTTTTCTTTTCTCTAAATTAAATTATAATCCAACTCCCCACACAAACATATGTAGATAAACAAGTAAAACATCACAAATTTCAAGTATAAGCACTTTAGTAAATGTTTCACAATTTCTCCTTAGAAAAATTACATTAGAAATGTAAACCTAATTTGAGAAAGTAAGAGTATTAAAATTTTGATGCTCTTATTAGGAAATCCCACAATAACAGCAGAGAGCAACTAGAGTCACTTTCTGCTATGGACAACTCTGTGATCGCACATCCAGGCAAGTCGCCCTTCGACCATGTCTTGTGAACTGATTTTGTGGCTTGGGTTGTTTTAAAACTCTTGCATTCATCTCAAAAGACTAATTTCTAAAAGAAATTAAAACATGTCGAGTGGATCAGCTAGATCCAGTAATAAAACCATAACCCTGGTGGGGTTATGGAGATATTTGGTGGGTGGAGGAGTTCAGGGTATGGACAACCCTGGTTGGGTTGTCGGGAAAGTCAGGGCTTCTCTACATAGGATATCATTTAAGGTCGAAATCAAACTTGTGCTTACTTCAAAAGAGGCACAAACCGTGCCGACCATAGACCCGGTATGGGACGGGCTGAACTAAGTAACTAACGAGTAGCTGTCCCTACCAAGGTGAGAAAGGTGACTGTGCCTGGTGGAGGGCAGTCACCCTAGGGCGAGACGTCGGGGGAGGAGTCTCGACCCGTGTGCCTTTAGAGAGGCAAGGCGATATGGCAGAGGTCAGAGTACGGTTGACCAAACGTTCTGTTTCCTTGGCTTATTAGTGTGCCTAAGAAAGCGCACTGGTTGAACAATAAGCCAAGTGATGCTATAGGCAAAGCAGTACACCTCTAATCAGAGTTAAATATGATATCACTCCTAGCTTTCGGGTTTGGAAGTGCGTCGCGTGGGTTTTCCTCTAACACAGAATGTAAAACCCCACGTTGTTTTGCCGTTAATAGATTTGGAAGTTAAAACTTGACACTTTCTAACAAATGGGTAAAGGGGTACTTTGGATAAAGTACTACTTTAGAGTAGCGGGTCGGTAACCGAAAAAAGTATAATTCTATACCCATGCATAAAGTTTTCGCGGTTTGTTGAGTACTGGAGTACTCAGCCTTGCTTTCTCTGTTGTTTTTCAGAACCTGTTGAGTCCACCCACCCAAATGAGGTAGAAGGCGATTTTCTTGATGATATGAACTTTTATGATAATGCTGATGTTGCTGTGGAGGACTATGAATACGAGGGAGCAGATGACCAAGACCTAGCAGAATAAAATACCATCAGGAGAGAGGCTTTTAGAATAATATTGTAATATTAGGCGGGCGATGTAGAAATCATCATAGCCGGACCTAAGATAGTACTATATGTACTTTAAGAATAATTCCCCGAGTACTATTCAGTGGAAGTTTCAATTCGTACATGTGTTGTTTTCCTTAGCCTGATCCTGGCGCACTCTGCTCTATGATGTTTTCACTGGTTCTGACCTGGTCAGGCAAAGTGGGGCCGTCACACACATGATCAATCTTCAAGCACACATCAATCCAACAAATGTAGGATAGTTTTTTCTTTATCAAATTAATGAACAATGACAACAATAAAGGCAAGTAATAAGGAGCTATTAGAAAAGAACTAATTAATCCTTATTAACATGGACTATGGTTTCTGGGTGTAAAAGTGGGTTATCCTTGTCTCGTAAGGCTACCTACATCTTGTTTGGGAAGGCATAAAAACCTCTTCCAACTTTAAGCGGAAGTTGAAGCTCATTTATTTCAAGAACACGCAAAAGACATGCGGCCATTTATATATCTACAAACAACCGGTGATATGAACCTAGTTTGGTTAGGAAAGAGTGGGTACCATCCTCTCCCCCGCCTGCTATCAAATCCTAGAATTCACCCGAGTGCTCACTCTCCTCTTTTAAGTAAACTAGCAAAGTGGCCCGCGTATTTGCATGTGTATGATCCTTAAATCATATTTAAATGACTTGACAATATATACGTGAATTTGCTTTTTAAAAATAGATCATTCCACAATGTGATATTTAATATTATATATTATATGAGAGAATATACTCACTCTGTTTCCTAATACTTTACATGTGATCGAAGCTTTCTGCTCAAATACTTGCATAGCAAAACAGTAAACATATCATTTTTCATTTATATCATTATTGCAATGCTTGTCTCTTTCTTTCAATACTTCTTTTAATACATATCGCATTGCTTATACCGGTATAGCTGAGTGAACACATATCGATGTACCATCCTCTTAATCCCTCCATTCCGTGGAGGTCCACTAAATAAAAGGCCATAATGTTTTCATTTTTTATGAGAATTTTAGCATATTCTGTTTTTTCTTAGCGACCGTAAAAAACTTGTTTAGACTTTTACTATATAATCGTTGATAATATATATATATATATCCTTATTTTTTCTTGAATTAGCATATTTATAGAATTTTAATTGTAAATAAAACCAAAATTTCTATTTTTCACTTAGTATGGAATAAAAAAAATCCCTAATTCCATTTTATTTTAAATTTTCTATTCTTTTTATTGTTATTTTTTATTTATTTTTGATTTTCAATTTTAGGTTAGAATTTGAAGAATATCTAATTAACTGTAATTTTTTTCCTTAATTTAATGATGATTTAAGTATTTAGGTTAACTTAGTAAAATACAATAATTAGCTGTGTTTTGTACCCGTTAATTTGATTCAATTTCAAATTCAATATATTCGAAGCCATGAATATTCAAATTCTACTTATAAATGTGGATATGGATTATTCCCTCTGTTTAACAAATTTCTCCATTGTTTTAGGAAACATAGTTTCAGAATGTTTATTTTTGAGGAAATCAAGAATGTAGTTTATTACAATATATATTTTCACTCACTGTCCCTACTTTAATGTTGTGAGAGAGGTTAAATAGTTGTAGTATTTAATAGGGGTATATATGGTCGATTTTTATTACTCCCTCCGTGACCTAAAATACTACAACTATTTAATACATCAAAAGTATGGCCGGCAATAAGCTTAATACTATCTAAATTAGCTATATGAAAAATTATATTATTATTAGACTTGTCATTAATTTTTTTGTAATTTAAAATTTTTAGTATATATTAATATAAAAGTAACAAAAAAAGTATGACCGGCAATAAGCTTAATACTATCTAAAGTAGCTATATGAAAAATTATATTATTAGACTTGTCATTAATTTTTTTGTAATATAAAATTTTTAGTATATATTACTATAAAAGTAACTGTCAAAGCAATATCATGGTGACCGTAAAAAGTAAAAAAAAAAATCAAATAAAAAGAATAGAAAGTGTAACTTTTTTTAGAATTGATGCTTCCTTAAGTTTGTGCAAATGATAAGTTAATATTGTGAAACGGAGGTAGCATGCTTAACCAATATTCGGTCTTTCTAGCTTCTGGCATACCACTCCAAAGACAAATCAATGCATCATACATTGTTTATACATATACATATATATATATATATATACATGTATATGTATATATATATATACATGTATATGCATGTATACATATATATATATATAATATAATATAATACAATACAATATAATATAATATAATATAATATAATATAATATAATATAATATAATATAATATAATACAATACAATATAATATAATATAATATAATATAATATAATATAATATAATATAATATAATATAATATACGGAGACATGCCCCCACAAGTTCATGACTGTTTTACTTAGTTTTTTTTGTTGACGTGGTCTCCATGGCTTGCCACCTAAGTTTCGTTGTATCGTGATTAACTAGATAATTGACCGCGGCGTGTCACGCCGCAACCTTCGCTCCACACGCGGGAAAATCGAGAAAACGTGCGATTGCCGCTCCCTACTCGAGAAAATCGAGGAAACACGCGAAACGACTGAAAGGATACGAACGTAATCGCGTTTTTTTCTGTATTCATTCGGCGGAAAATGACCTAAACGTTTTTTTTACGAAAAAGGACCTAAACGGAATGCTAAAAAAAATGGAAAAGGACCTAAACGTAGTATATTTTTTTCCATAAAAAGGACTTAACTGTGTTTTTTTTCCAAAAATGACCTAAACGTAATTTTGATTTTCCGAAGAAGGACCTGAGCGCAACGCTTAAAAATGCAAAAAGGGTATAAGCGTAACATATTTTTCTTTCACAAAAGGAGGACCTAACCGTAATATTTTTTTTTCAAAAAAAGAACCTAAATGTAATTTTTTTCACGAAAAAGACCCGAACACACAAAAAAATTTCCGGCTCGGCTCCTCATTCCAGGAACTCTCCCATCTTTAATGGAGGTAGTATATGGACCCAAGCATATCCCTCCAACCGGTTCAACCCTAGTCTACCAGACTGCAACCTTTCCCTGTCTCAATTTGACTCATCCCAAGAAGGCGAACGAACATGAACACTTTGTCTGCCCACCCATTTGATCTGAGATGCGCAACTTAACCCCATGGCCACACTGGAATACCTCGGACCAATGCAATACAATCCACATCAACAAAAAACAGTCAAGTCAAATGGAAAAGGGACGTCGGAGAGGGGACATGTCAAACAATCATGCACTTGTAGGGCATGTGGTACGAAAAGTAGGTTTGTTTGGAGGGGATGTGCTTCAGCTTTGGACCAAAAGTCCCCCAAACAGCATGGCTGCAAAGCAGTTGAGAAGGTAAGCCACAGCAAAAGCACGCTCAAAGATGCAGCTGCTGGGCAGGATCTTTTCAGCTGTGGCTTTGCTCGACCGCCTCCCACCTCGCTTGCTTCGCCTCCCCGCTTTCTCCGCTTCCCGCCGTCACCCCGCCCAGTCGCCTCCCCGACTCCCTCTGGCTCAGGCCCGCTCGCTCGCTACCCCGCCTCGGAGCCTCCGCCTCCCTCCTCGCTCTGGCCCGCCTCGGAGCCCCACCATCTCCCTGCTCGGTCGCCTCCTCCGTCTCCCTCCGACCTTCGAGCGACGCCTCGTGGCCTTGTCGCCTACCTCATCATTCCTCTCGGTCGGCTGCCTCGTCGTCCGTCCCGGTTGGTTGCCGCCTCCTCACCATCTCCACAGCCCCGCCTCGTCGTCTCGCCCACCTCGCCACCGGCCCGCCTCGCCGTCTCCACCCTGACCTCCACCGCCCCACCTCGTCACCTCCCCACTCGGTCGCAGCTGTGCTTCGCTCGGTTGTTGCCTCCCCGTTCAGTTGCCTCCCAAAGCTACAGCTACAGCAACCAGTTTGCCAAACGGCATAACAAGAAAAGTCATAGTCGTGAGCTACAACTGCTTTATAGCCCACCAAAAGCAGCTATAATCGTGGGGAAATCAAACAGCGACTAACTCATGAGGGCAATATTTACCTTTTTCTTAGCAGCTCTAAAACACTTGTCATCGATATTTATTAAATAATGTATTAATTAGATAGTTTTTTGAATGTTTTTATATTTATTAACAAGGGAATTTCTAGGCCCACTAAGTTAACAAAATAGTTCCAATCTCATCCGTTCGATCGCGACACTTAAATCCTAATTTTAGGGAATGTTTTAAATTTTATTATGTGGGAATTTCTAGCTCAACAAGTTAAGGAAATAGCTACATTCTCATTGGTTCAATCATGACACTTAATTATATGTAACCTTTTTATGTCTTGCAATATAAAATTGTAGACAAATCACAGAAAACTTATAAAAATAAATAGTTGGAAGTTATAGGAAAAGATTAAAAAGAAAAAGAATTGTATGTAATTTTTATGGCTTGCAATACAAAATCGTAGATAAATCACATGGAACACCTATAAAAAGTAATAGTTGGAAGTTAGAGGAAAAGATTAAAAGGAAAAAGGACTTACACATAAAAACCTGGAAGCTATAGCACGTGTACGTCTCATGCATGCACGAGTAGGACTACGTCTCACGCCCAAGGAGATTGGACGGTATTTTTCCATCACACTTTTATTTTCATATAGTTTTTAAATTACAAAGTAATATATCTCTAAGTACTGATATCCAAAGTCTGGTATAGTTCAACTTTAATTAGGGTCCGCCAAATTAATGGTTAAATGTTTTGTTTTTTCGTGAGAATTTCTAGGATTTCTCTATCTTTTTTAATAACATCAAACTTGTCATTATAGCTATATTTAATCAAGCTCTACCGATTAAGGGTCAGATGTTTTGTTTTTTTGAGAATTTCTAGCATATTTATTTGTTTTCTTAGCAACTCTAAAAACCTGCCACGAGCTTTTAACATATAATAGATAATAGAGCTCCTAGCCATTTTTTTAAATATTCAAGGTACCTCATTCGCTTTAGAGGTATATAAAATCCTACAATAATCCTTAAATTCGGAAAACAGTAAAATTCCTAGAAATTCTCTACATATTACAACTATCACAATCGTATAGCAGATAGATACAGCTATATTTCTGAAAGTCAATAGAGTTATATAAAAATAAATTGCATTAACGGAAGGGAAGGAAACGCACAACCGGACTAAACGAGGGTAGAAAAAAATTAAGGCTTTGGTTGCAAAAATTAAGGCAAGTTGGAGCTCTCATAAACAGGTCCATAAAATCGCAATGCTATTAAAATCAGCTGAAATTAGCGCCGAGCACATAGGCTGTGAAGTCCGGTAAACAACAGAATCATAAGCTGTGCGAAGTGCGAACAGCCGTCCGAATTATCGACACATTTCAACCTAGTACATAGTCTGAGGGATCCAGTAAACAACAGAATCATGAGCTGTACGAAACAGCCGTCCAAGACCTCGAAACCTCGTAGTATCCACCGAGAAAATGCAACGTCGTTGGTCACTATGATGCATGGATCACCTAAGACTATCTCCAGCAATTTCCCAACATTCCATTCCCTTCTCATTCTCTGACACGAATTCCTTTACAGATTTCATTCTCTTTCCAAACTGCATCTCCAACAGCATCCCTTCTCTACTCCCTTCTCATCCCTTCTCCCATATTATAACATTATACTGTAACCGCCAAGGGTTGCTTACGAAGGAAGGAACTAGCATGTGCTAAGGCATCATCAGCACCACATTGCCTATTTAAAGGAGGTTGGGTGTGGTGCGAAACATCATCCCCATTGAGAGCTAGCAAGAACCATGAGTTGGTTTCGTGGTGATTCGAGCTTTCTCGGCGTGCTCATCAGGCTATGCTGCTGGAGGATGAAGAGGAAGATCTGCTTGCGCGCATTGCCATTGAGGAGGAGGAACTAGCAGCACAAGACAGCGTCCCACGGTGGGGGGGCTCAGTTCCTGGTCGGGCGGTGGTGCACCGACGACACCTGGAGGGTGCGGCGAGGCTATACGATGACTATTTCTCCGACACGCCCGTATGCGTACGTATTCTTGAGCGTAGGTATGTGAGAGGTGGTACTATACGACTACGACACCCTACCATTTCACTGATATGTGCTATGCCCTTCCAGGTTTCGGATGAGCAAGCAACTCTTCGTTAAGATTGCAAATGTTGTGGAGGCCCATGATGATTGGTTCGAGCAGAAGAGAGATGGCGCCGGAAGGCTAGGGTTGTCTTCTCTTCAGAAGATGACCGCCGCTATCCGTCAACTTGCGTACGGTATCTCCGGTGATGCTACTGACGAGTATGTTTGTATTGAGGGTAGCACAGCCATTGAAGCCCTTAAGAAGTTTGTTCGGGCCGTAGTGGAGGTATTCAAGGATGAGTACCTCCGAGCCCCTACGCAGGCTGACACGGAGCGTCTGCTTGCGGTAGGGGCGGCGCGAGGATTTCCTGGGATGCTTGGCAGCATCGACTGCATGCATTGGAATTGGAAGAATTGCCCAAAGGCATTGCAGGGCCAATTTACAGGGCATTCTCGCAAGCCGACATTAGTTCTGGAGGCTGTGGCCTCGTACGATCTATGGATCTGGCACGCCTTCTTCGGCATGCCAGGTAGCCTCAACGACATTAATGTGTTGCATAGGTCTAACGTTCTTTCCAGGTTAACTGATGGTACTAGCCCCCCGTGAACTACACCATCAACGGCAACACGTACGACATGGGGTACTATCTGGCGGACGGTATTTACCCCGAGTGGGCCACCTTTGTCAAACCTATTCAGGCGGCTAGAGGGAACAAGCGTGTCCATTTCGGCAAAGCGCAATCTGCGGTGCGCAAGGACGTGGAGCGAGCGTTCGGTGTACTGCAAGCTCGCTTTGCTATTGTTAGGGGGCCTGGCAGATGTTGGGACCAATCCACCTTGCACGATATCATGACTGCATGTATCATAATGCATAACATGATTATTGAGGACGAGAGGGAAGGTCCCACCCAGGAAATCGTATATGATTTCATGGATGAACTAGTCCCAATCTCACGTCCGCCGTGCAGGTCTGTCCTCCATTTCGTCGAGGCAACACAACAGATCCGTGACAGGAAGAAACATCGCCAGCTCATGGACGACCTTGAGGAGCACCTATGGTCCATTCATGGAGGGGACTAGGTTTCTTGCGGTTCATGTCGTGCCAGGTACTCGTTTAGCTACTACATGTATGTTTATGTCATGTCAATCGATATGTACCAGCAAATCTCGTTTATGTAGTACAAATGTCATCTGTATCGCAATGTACCGTAATTACTATGGAATGGAATAAACACACATATGTTTAAGTTCAACTGGGCAAACAAGTCATCCATTTAAAGTAGCACACACTACATTAACCATGCAGTTTTAAATCTTAATTCAGCGTGACAGACAAAACATATAGCTCGCTAGTCTTGACGCAACTATGATGGACCGTACCTCCTGGCAACAATTTCGGCCTTGCGGCGCACGAAGTACTCACGAGAAGCCTCGTCCATGTTACTGATATCCATCGCCATGATCTTGTCCTCCTCGGCGTGTCTCTTGATGGACACCTCCTCACGCCATAGTTCAACCAATTCTCGCTTGTTCAGTTGTGTCAATTCCTCTTTGTACGTTCCGCTAACAATACTCCCGGAGGACGTGGTCATTCCACCACGTGCCCGAGCCTTCCGTGCGGCATCACGGCCAAGTGGCCTAGATGACTCCGGAGTTCCAGCGGACATCACTTCGTGCGGTGCTGGTGAAGTACACACTTCAAATGTACTACACCGTGCGGAGGACCCTTGGTCGATCTTGTGTCGCTTTGCATCTATGTGAGCGCACCACTTGGTCTTGGCCGAGTGGACCAAAGATGCAGAAAACCAAAGGCCTTCCTCGATTTCCTTGAACATCTTCATCGCCATGGCAATCTTGCAATGGGCAAAAAAGGCAATGTATAAGTGCAAATCTAGGGAAACCAAAATTGTATGTATGAAATGGCATATTTACCCTGTTTTCGAGAGTAGTGTCGCTAGGGTGAATGTCGCGACCTTCGCCATGTAATCGCAAATTCTTTGGAATCGCACTAATGTGGGACCGGTGATTGATTAGACCCTTCTCGGACCTTGGAGTCCATCATGGTGGCATGTTCCTCACAAGACTTCACAATGTTGCCCAGAGGTCTCTACCGATCGATCAGTGCGACAATAGAGTCTTGGCTCACATTCAACCATGCAGATCAATAATGACTCTTCCTCCGCTGCCTTCCATGCTTTCCTTGTAGTCTTCGGCGTGCCCTTCTTCTTCTTACCCTTTGCTGAAGTACTGTCCCCCCCAGGGGTGTGACACCAACCCGGGGTGAAGGACGGCACCAGCACCGGCAACGGCGGGGTTGGTAGCCCCGTGATCACTTGCAATTCATGTCGCCACCTGCCTCATTGAGCAGACTCTCTAGAAATGGATCCATGATATCCCTGTTTACAAATTCTCTGAGAAACTAGTTCAGTACGCAATGCATGAACTTAACAATAGATATTTCTAACATTCCACCATAACGTTAGATAACAATACACAGGACACTCAACGTTAGACATGGCAAGTTTTCACATTCCAAAAAACATTACATAATAATCTGAAGCACACGAAACATTAGACATGGGAGGTTGTCACAATCCACCATAATTCTACACACACCCCATCGCATAACATCTACCACACGTATAGCCGTGGAGATGGCCCGGCGGTCCGACTCCATCCATCATGCTCGGATCCTCCGAGCTAGCCCCATCGGCGCGATGCGATATGGCACCGTGGTTCGGCGTGGTCACCGGGAGAATCTCGTTAGGATCGATGTCCATGGAAGGATCAACATCCCGTGATGGCTGCATTCTCTGCTTCCGCCACGACATCTGCAGCTCTCATGCTTAATTCGTCCAAGCAAGTAGCGATGGCATCCACAATGAGGAGGGCATAGTTGGTCGATAGAATGGCAACATTGTGCCGGTGAAACTATCTTTTACTATCTTCCTAAGAGCTTGGACCTCCAATGAACATGTTCTTCCATGCTTCGCACAAATGCTAGGGCGTTCGTTCATCCATCTACAAAAATAATATGTGTCATCTTTGTCGCTAGTATATAGCTAATTGCTATAGAACACATGGCTTTATTACGATCCTTAGAGACTAAGTGGTGATCGCCCAACCAATGTCTTAACACTACTGATTTAGTCGCACTAACTATATATGACATGAGCTTATGATAGAATTTTGGAATTTCATCGCATGATATGTTACATACGAAGTCTTAAAGATGACGACGATAAAGTGATCGATTCACAACGGGCGAAATTACAGAGCTTGTTAAATTTGCTCGGCAATTACAATTTGTGGCATTTCTTCGATAGCAATATTGGCAAAACACACCATCAAGCATAAAGAAGCAGTTGAAGCAAATGCAAGTTTTTACTGGACTAGTGCATAGGAAATACAGGATGCTTACACTGGAATTGCACGAAATATAGCCGTGTCCAAATAAGGGGGCACAAAACTAAGCTCTCAGGCTATGTGCTGAATATAAAAGAGCTAGGCTACCATTTACTACTTCAGATGTGAATCATGTCACTGCTGTCTTGTTCAATTACGCTTAGTAGACTGAGTACTCTAATTATCAGAGTAAGTAAGTGATCATCATCAAAGTTTACTTGATCATTTATGTCAACAAATATTTTTATGGTGATTACCTATCTCGGCACCGGCAGTTTACAAACTCCCAAACACCAATATTTGAAAAACCAAATACATTCGACATCGCCATTGCCAACAGATATGAATATCAAACAGACAATCTTGTAGAACAAATCTAAAACAGGCAGTAATCAAAATGAAAGCTCCAGGCGTCAACTGGGAGCAACCTAGGCTAAGAAGTATTTACATAGCCGCATAAATATCCACCAAACAAAATTAGAGCAGGAACAGACATGCACAATTAGATATTTCTTGTCGAAATTACATGCACATTTAGAGCAGGACATGTCCTTAGGCGATCTTTGAATCCCGAACTATTCGAACAATCCTACACAGGCAGCTTCCTTGGTGGTTATCATGTAATCCTTGGTGTTCATAAAATATTCAAAGCCGCAAAACAAGTCATGAACAGACTGTTAAAATGCCCTGTGTTCTCGACTTGGTTGTTAAAATGCCACAGCACACAGCCAGAGAGCAAGCTGGCATTGATCCAAAAGCTAAACAAGCTAGCTATTTGTGACATGTTACTATCATTTCCTACCATCAGATTCATGAATCAAATAGTTTTTGGCCAGTACATCTTGCTTAGTGCTCACTAATCAACATGCAAAATAACCCTCACTCTGAAAACGTGAAAACTACTTGCTACGACCGCAATAACTAGGACAAGGATCTGGATTGTGGTAAGAGCTCTTTCCTGAGGTTATGTTCGCATCCATACCCAGAACTTGCAGAAGGCTCTGAGCCCGTGAGCTGCAACTTTCTACCTAATCGGGCAGTCAGATCGAAGCTAGAGGTCACATGGCGGCCGCCCAAAACCCTAAAACTCTTACCAGGTAAATCTCACATTGACCTCATACCCGGAAAAGCAGATCGAAGTATAATGAAGAACTTGAACATTTGATGCAAGAAATGGAGTCACATCGAAGCTTTAGGGTTAATGGCGGCCGCCGTAAACCTAATCCAGCTAATCGACCCTACATCGGAGAACCGAACTGCACCATGAACCCCCAAATCCGGTCACCATGACACATTCATCAACAAATTCACGCGAAAAGGTCGGGGAAATTCTACCTCGCTTGGAGGCGGCAGTGGTCTCCGTGCTCGCCGGTGAAGACGCCTAGGACCTCCTCTTGGCGACTCCATCGCCGCTTTCTTCGCCTCCGCGCCGCCCTTGCCGTTGCCGATCGCCGCCGCCCGCTTCGCGTCGCTCGAACCCGTCTTCCGCCCGGTAGGCCAGAGCTCGTCCACCCGCTCGTCGAGTGGAAGGAAAGCCGAGAGATTCTTCCCCGGGATTCTCTCTCTCTCCTTCCGATCCGCAAGACGGGACGAGATGCCGCTGGACGCACGCACTCGTTCCCGTCGGGCCTCTTTTCCCATCGCGAAGCGAAGATGGCCGGGACGGGGACTCGTTGGAGATAGTCTAAGGTTCAAAAACCGGCGAGATTTTCAAAATCTCAGTCGGGATCTTGGATTTAGAGACGGGATCAAAAATTCTAACTGGATAAAAAAATTCAAAATGGTACTGTAACCTCGGAAATTTTGATGAGATTTCACCAAATCTCGGATAATTTGACAGGAATTTGAATTTTTTTTGACCGAATTTAGCCCAATAACCCTTAAGAGAGTCATCTTCCTTGAAAATTTGTTGAAAAACCAAAATTTTGAGATATTTTTATAATTATGGCAGAAATATTGTCAGATTTTTATAAAATTATACAAGCTTGATCATGCTCTGAAAAATTTATGGTACTATCTTTAGAAATGTAGGATCATATAGAAATTTTTAAAAATAATTGAACTTTATTTGTTAACTCATAATGAACATAACTGAGACAGTAACTTTGTCAGAATTTTATAAATTTGCTCGAGTGTGATCAGGATCCAAAAAATTTAAGAGAGATTAAGCATTGCCTAAGAACCCATTTATAAAAATTTTAAACTTTTTTGTTTGCTCAATCAAATCTACGGATGAAGTGAACTTCATTTGTTATCTTCAAAAATAAAAAAACACAACGAGCACAAATGGTACATTACCATTGTAAGAATTTTATAAATTTACTGGAGTGTGATCATGATCCAAAATTTTTATTAGAGATTAAGAATTTCCTCAATACCCTTGTCTAAAAGTTTCAAAAATTCTAACCCTTGTTTGGTTGCTCAAGGAAATCTATGTATTGTTCATCAGGATTTTATCAGGACGTAGCACTGTCAGAATTTTTGAAAATTCTGGAAGCTTGATCATCATCTGAAGACTTTATGGAAATAGTGATGTTACATCAAGACCATTCACAAAAATTTTTAAAAAATTTCTAACATGGTTTGAACCATTTTTCATTGGGTTGAAGTTTGCCGGTAAAGCTTTTATGAGGGCAGTACCACTATCAGAATTTTTAAAAATTCCTGAAGCTTGATTGTCATCTGAAAAAATTTATGAGAATATTAGTGATGCATCAGAATCATGTACAAAAAAAAAAATCTAACGTGATTTGTTCAATTTTTCATTCGGTTCAAATTTAGCGGTCTGCATTTTATCAAGACAGTATCGCTCTCCGAATTTTTAAAAATTACTCATGCTTGATAACCATTTGAAATTTGGGAACATTATTGATGTGTCAAGACCATCCACAAAAAATTTCAAAATTTTTCGACGTCGTTTGAACCATTTTTTCGCTCGGTTCAATTTCACCGAGATCTCGGCAAATCTCGCCGAAATTTCGGCAATTCCAGGTGAAATCTCAGAAATTTCGGTGAAAAAAATTTGGATTTGAAATTTTGATTTTGTATTTCATTTAGACTTTATCCGAAATTTTGAGATCTTGATGAAATTTCGGATTCTAGTCACCTCCGAAATATCAACGGAAAACATGATTTGAAACCTTGGGAGCGCCAGTGCCGGTTCAGTTCAGTGCCACCGTTTTAGTACCATACTCCAGCGTCCAAACCCTCTCATTGCACGGCAGAACCCAACACAAAAAGAATATTTCGGGACGGCGAATCCCGGTTTGGCGCGCGGTACAGAAGTGGGGGGGATGCGGTGCGGCCGTCCAGCGTTTCCGGACGGGAACACCCATGGGCGCGGGCGCGCGTGACGTGACGCGCGGCTCAATCCGAGGACAGCTTCGTAGTATCCCGATGTGGCGTGCAGCAAGCAAAACGCGCGGGCCCGCGTGCGTGCGTCGCGTTTTTTTCCCGTCGTCTTGTGCGCGCGCCATTCGGGCGGGCCAGAGGCGCGGCATGTTCGGGTGGGGTCGGCGTGCGGCGTGAGCAGAAACGCCGTGGCGGCCGGTCGCTTTTGGTGGGTTTTGGGCGTCTGTCTGGTGAGTGCGCGCACCGCGGTCGGATCACATGGCTTGTCAATGGCTGAGCAGGAACGCATCTGCAGCATGTCGAGCCGTCTCTGTAGTCTGTAGTGAACTGCACTATTCGGAGCTCTCCTTAAACGGGAAAAAGGATGACTGGTTGTACGTTGCACACAAATTCGGTGCACCGGTGGTACCCAGTAGCTAGAGTAACCTAGTACCGTTCTGTCTCTGGTTTTGTCAAGAAGGCTTCCAACGCGTCTCTGCTTAGGTACAATTTAATTTCAAGGAAACTTGTACTCTCTCCGACCTGCGATATAAATCCTTGTTTTTACGATTCGGTGTTGTAATCTTGTAATATCCTTTTGAGTAATCAATTTAATTTCAGGTGAGGATCTCTCCTTCCGTCGATTTCTCAAATTATATTGAAGGATAGAGAGAGTAATTTTCATATGAATTTTATGAAATTCTTACAATGTAGGCTTAATTTTGACGTTTGATAAGCTAAAAAATATATATACTTCACAAACGAATGTAACAGTGGATTAGGTTATCCTCCCATCATTCTATCACAAAACCGTCGTTTCACCTGGTAACATAAAACAGAAGATCGTCATCCGCCATTGATGATGCTTCAATACGACGCGATCGACAGCGCTCCGTATCGGCCTGCCCTTTTCTGGTAGGTTTTCTGATTCTTCGCTGTTAGTTGTCCTCGTCACGAATATATACAAATGGAAATGCACCAAAATCCTCCAAATTTGGTCTCGCTCTGAGCACGTCTCTCTCTCAAATGTGGGTATCACTCATCCCTTGTTCTTTCAGAAGAAATCGTGATTACTTTACACTGACGGAGAGCGCATGCATGGGACCTCTCACTCGAGAGAAACGTCAAATTTACGAAATCACCAGTGGAGAAACCAATTATATGTGCTAGTAGTAACCTGTTCAAGAAGAGTTGTTATGCACCAGAGCAATCAGTAACCACATGTGCTTTAGAATCTGTGTGATTCTTTCTTGTAAAAAGGGCTGAATCCGCCGATTTTTTAAGGGGACACAGAAGCACTGCTCTTCAAGTTGCATGCTCGTGCGATATGCCCATTCAAATCGAAAAAGGAATCCTCTTTGACACTGAGCAGATTTGTGGATCTTTCATGACATTGTTCTCTCACTATGCTCCAACTTTGAAGCTAGCTAATGGAGGACATATGAAGCTGATTCGACCAAGTTGGTGTACTTTGCCCCCTGATGCTCCCCTCTTGCCGGGATAATATTCCCCCTCACGGCATGGGGAGGCCAATCCAGGCTCGAAACGTGTTCCCCTTGATCACACCACATAGACTAGGACATGCCGGCCTCTTTCTTCTCCTCCTTTTAACTGTGCTCTCGTGCATGAACAGAGTAGATGCCGTACCTCGTCACCTCGCAAGTCGCAACGAATCAGTTGATTAAGATCACCGCTGGTACTAGTCACTTTGATTAGCTTGAACATCAGCTTTAGTTTGCATCACTCGTGGAGTGTTTGGTACCCCATGGCTTTCGAGCCGCCTGAGGAGCTTGTCCCCCGGGTTCCACACTCGCGGCGCTCCTTGCCGTGGATGGGGAAGCCGTCCCGTTTTTAATTGCTCGCGTACATGCCACCCGACGCTAACTTTGATGTGGCGGCAACGCGACAAATCGCGTCGCGACAGGTTGGCACACGCCTCGTGTGTTGCCGTATGTCTGATATGTTTTTTTCAATTCATCTAGAACGGCATGTCGATATTATGACAATACACGACTTTGGCGATTAGAAGGGTGAATGATTATAATTAAAATTTTCCCTTATTTAATGGATCCAATCAAAATCTCACTTGAAACACTCAAATACAAAGGAACAAAGCAGAGAAAATATTGGTCTTAACTTACTTGTGGGGTTGTGATGATCAAGATAATCTTGGATATTCTCTTACTTATCACAGCAAGCAAGAACACAAAAAATAAAAACCACAAACGCGATCTACAAAAGGATTGTCTAGATGATGAGGATATAATCTAAAGAAGATTCATCCATCAATCATACATCATCGACACAAGAAGCACAAGTAAGTAGAAGGAGGGGAGACAAATCCAACTTGCGAGAATGTAAATTGCAAGAAATTAAATTGCGGAATTTAAAAGAAAGTAGAAAAATGGGAGGCAAATCCAACTTGCGAGAATGTAAATTGCAAGAATTTAAATTGCGAATTTTAAATGCTGAATTTAAGACATAATGTAAATGCTGAAATTAAATTCAGAAAAGTAAGGAAGTAAAATTTTATTTCTTTGGAGGAAAATTTACAAAGCCTCACAATAAGGTGGGCAAAGCTCAAAGAAGCACACAAAACCTTCAAGAGGGGAGAGTTACCCTCCCCTATTTATACTACTCATGAGTTATTCTCCACCCTTGGATGAGTTCTACTTGACCCTCAAGTAACCTCTTCAAGGGTTGATACTGATTCATCCTCCACCCTTGGATGAGTTCTACTTGCCCCCTCAACAAACCTCATCAAGGGTTGAGATTCATTCAGCCTAACTTGACCGCTACTCTACCTTCTAAACCACAATCTGCTGACGTCAAAAATTTGAAGTAGGGTTTCTGACAACAACACACCAGACGAACACCTGGTTCAGAGCGTGCCAGTCGATTTGACCTAGAATCGACAAGGTAGAGATATAAAATTCACTCAAAACCGATCGTGAAGATCAACCGGTTTAGATTCAATCAGCTCAAAACCGATTAAATCAAGATAAAAGGGCAAGTCTAATTAGTCGATTAAGGCTAATCAGAGGATAAAGGTAGATCGATTCTGAAGAAGGCGATACGCAACAAAATCAGAATAAATCGAACCTGGGGTGTAATTTGAAGAAGATCAACAATCGGCGATGCGCAACTTTATTGATCGAAATCGAATTACAAAAGCTAAATTACAAGAATTACTCCTAGTCGACAGGAAAAAATAATGTAGATTGGTGTTTGATTGTGTTGGATCCCTTGCAGCTCGCTTTTTGCCCTTCTTTTATACCCGTCGGTCGACCATGTCCTATTACAACACATTACAAAATCTGATCCGTATCGACCTTAATTCGGATAGTTTTTCCTTAAAGATCTTTGCCGTTACCAAATATCTTCAAATCTTTCCAAATCGCATGTTGACTTTCTTCCCGATTTTGACCATACTTGCCAAATTTTGGTGCAAACACAATCCAACGGCTCTCCTTGATCCAAGCAACCCCAAATTAGCATATCAGCCATTCCCTTGTCTTCTAGGCTTGCAGTGACTCTGTCTCCGGTCATCCTCCGGTGATCCCCGACCGTCCGGACCTCCGGCGCATCTCGCCTAGTCCCGGTCATCCTCCGCCTCACCATGACCTAGCACCGTCGTCCTACAACCATCAAAAATAAGAAAACCCATCACATAGCAATGTTCAAAATGATATACAATAATTATCCAATTGCTAAAAATAAATAGATTCCTAACTCACATACAGTCAAATACTCATCATCAACATAGGTAGACATCCACATGGTCTTTCAAAAAGTCCATTTTTCAGTCTATAACTATACCTAAGTCTGAAAATCAACCTTTAACTTTAAAATTGTTTATTTCATAACCTTAAACTCTAAAAACCATTCACTACGCATCCTTCGCTGTAAACCACTGTGGCTTTTAGCTCATTGTGACATTTGTGTGTACATGTTTCACTGACATAGCATCCACATATATCCATATCAATATCCACATCAAGAGAGCATCTTCTTCCTTTCAAAATGATAGGGCCCACAAGTCACCCTCCAAACTCATCATCTTCCTCTCTCCCTTCTCCTCTCTCCACTGAGGACATCATGCCTTGCTCTGCTGCTCAACATGCTTTGCTCCACCGAGGCAAGCCAAGGGTACATGTAGCTCAGGACGTCGTGCCTTGCTCTGCTACTCAACATATATTGGGCATCCCCCCATGTACAAGAATCAATCTAATAGAAGCGAGAGAACTTTACCCCTATATTGTGTGCTCCCTATTCCTGTTCGTGTGATTCCGTTGGCGTGCTGTTGATTGATCGTGGGTGAACGACTACGTTTTACAACAATTTTAAATCCCCACCCAAGGCCATTTGTTCAGCTTACCATTTTACATGGTGCTTGCACGGCATTCCACTGTGGACCTTTTTTATAACAGCACATGCTAATGTGTCGTCTCTCTACCTAGACCTGAAGAACCGCACCATGCAAGACTCGTGGGCGAGGTAGCTAGCATCCAAGGTGATGATCACCACACACTTCGGCTATGGACAGGGGAGATGACCTATTAGGGTGTGTTGTTGTAAAAGGATCCACATTGGAATGCCAACTAAGCACGATGTCAAACAGTCAGCTTGCCAACAGGTCTCGTGTGCGGATTTGAAACCACATAAAATTTGTAAGTATGTGACGGACGAAATTGAAGATATGGATGAGTTTTTGACAAACTCCAGGAATTATAGATGGGTTTTTGTAAAATATCATAGATTTTTATTCTATAACCACCAAAGCCATTATTCTTTTTCAAGAGAAGGGCACCAAGGAGTAAAATCTTTCTGACCTTTCTCACAGCTCAAGAGGCTGAATATTTGCAGTTACCAATGCCGTCCTTTGTAACACATTACCAGCTAGAGACACGCGCTACGCTTCGTCAGGTGAATGTTGCTAGAGTGCTCGGTCCGGGCCTACTCGCAATTTGTTTTGGAAAAATGGGTCTTTTGCAAAAGGATTGGTCCGGGGTTAGGTGTAATTTTCCAAAAGCACGAGGGTGTTTTTTGCAAAAAGGCTCCTCCGTCGATGAATTTGTGGAACCCTAGGGGCCTCTTTGCAAAATGGGTTTGTTAGGAGCCATTAGCGAATTTACGGAACCATAGATCCTTTTCGCAAAAAGCTAGTGGGAGGACCTTTACTTGATTTTGGGATTTACCGAACCATGGTCCTTTTCACAAAAGGCCGGTGGGAGGACCTCTACACGATTTCGGGTTTCTCGGGGAGCATTTTTGCAAAACTCGTGATGTGGAGGGCCTCCCTTGCGCAGATCTCTTCCGCTTTAAAGAGAGTAATATTTGGTACACCAGTGTATATTAGGCTGGATTGTATTCACTGGTTAATTGCGGTATTTAGATGTGGTCAATTGATGGTCCAATAAGTGTGTATATTTATATCACAATCAACTGACATTGATACGGAGATATTGTCAAAGACTTCTAATTTGGGGGGATTTCACAATCCAATAGATTGTCACAATCCCGGCATTGTTTCATGATTCATATGATTAATTTCGATGTGACAGTAGAGGAATTTCTCCCCCATTTAACTGTCCAAGCTCTGTAGCAAGGAGGGGTGTAACCGAATCAGATATATGTCGATCACGATCAATCGAATTTGTTCGGTTCGAATTTGGCTAGTCGTGTTGGATAATTGTCAGATTCAGTATCAGTTTCGGATTTAGCATCAGATCCATGAGATTACTATCTGTCGGATTGGGATATTCCAATTGTATTTTCAGATAATTAAGTTAGTTATCCGAAAATTTATACTCCATATTCTAGCCGCTTCAATTGGGTCTAGCCAAATAGCCCAAACTAGGCTCTCCCTCCACAGCTCCACTCTCCTACCGCCGTCCCATCCTCCATCCCAACCGGTCCGTGCCGGTCACCACTAGAGCTTGATATGTAAGAATATACTTTCACTTGCCTACGTGAATACTTGGTATTTATTTGCAAAACATAAAGGGATATTTGATACTTTTACAACTTTGTTGGACTATCTAAAAAAATAACTTGTTAAATTGCGATAATCCTATTGCATTTTTAACTTATATAGTTGGTTAATCATTGTTATATGTGTGCTATATGCGGTATCTGTTTTCACGTGATATCTAACAAAAAAATATTTGGTACCATATCGATTCTGCTTCATATTCGCTTCGAATTTGTGATCAATATTATCTGCGTCGTATTCGTATTTGATATTATCTGTATCTAACTCCGAGTTAGACAAAAAAATAGTTTAGAATACAAAAAACGATATCCGACTGAATTCGAGCATATTGCACCCTTGATAGTAAGGGGAGCTCAGCGGGAATCTTGACGCGACAGGCGACCTACCGAGCTACTAGAGTGTGGGAGGTGACTCAGGGGGTTAAATCTGTAAATGATTTCAGATAGGCTATATTTGAAAAAGAAAACGTTCATAAAAGATTAAAAAGGCATAACAATTCCTCAAAGCTGCCCGCCGCATTTTCTTCAATGAAAACATCTCAAAAGGCATTCTTGCCTTCCAGCTACATGTTATACAACTTTATCACGCATGCATGCTTAGTCAAGCGGCATAAGTAATGTCCGTAAAGAGCCTATGATCTGAAATATGAAAAATTTATGAAACTACTATAGAGATTACACTGTTTTATACAGACCCAATAAAAAGTTCATTCAAGTGTTCCAAACATGCACTTAACGGCCACGGTCCGCACACGACGCGACCAAGGTGTCAGCTGATGTTCACGTGACCAAGGCCGTTCTCCTGGCCGACGGGGCACATGCCGCTGCCGCCCATGGAGCCCTCCTCCGTCGGCACTTGCGAGCAGCTCCCGGCTGCCTCCACCCGCTCGAGGACATGCGGCACCATCGTCGGCGTCAGTACAGGGGCCATCGAGTCCTGGATTCACATATAGCAATTAATGCAACAGCATCGGCCGTCAGATCAGAAACGTAGCACGTAGGCAGTAAACTGGACGGCCCAGATTTGGTTCATATCACCTGACCTGATCGAGAGGAAAGGGTGTGGATGGGATGAGGGAGGACAGGAGCTCCGCCGACGTGTACGCCTGCTGCCACTCGTCGCTCTGGATGTGCTGGTCCACGTGGCACATCGGCATCCCTAGGCCCACCGCCGGCAGACCTGGGTCCTGACGTACCGCGTCGTAGATTGTCTGATCCCTGGTATATAGTAGCTCCATTGAGAAATATTAAACATGTGTTTTGACTTTATATAAGGATTAAATTAACAGTAGAGTTGATAAAATTATATGAAAAATAAATTAGATATTTCTTATAATTATCTTGAGAAGATAAGAAATAATACTTTATATGTGCAGAGTAATGAATAAATGCATATAGTTGTGAGTGAATAAATATAAGTATGTAGGAAACAACTCATTTTATCTGCATACATAACTTATATTTCTCAGTAATACCATTCAAACTATAAGATTTGTATTTCTCAACAAAAGGACTACAAGACACAACTTCATAAACAATGTATTTATTGGGAACCACCTGTTGGTGGATTGGTGGAGATACAGAAGTACAGCTTCCACCAAAATTCAATATTGGATGCTCGATCTATGTGGCACACTTGTGTACGCCCACCTTTGTGATAAAAAAAAGAGCATATATCGATAGTATATGTAGGTCAGGCCAATTCACAATGCAAAGTTTTGTAGCCTATGTTAGGCTATACAAGCCAAATCCTAACTGCTCGGCTAAATGTTCGGTCCAAGATGGTCGAGCTAAATTTTTCTCAGAATGATTTGTGTTCGGACGTTCAATTTTCGAACGCTTGTAATATTTTTTTTCTACGCGTACAACATTTTCTTTCTATGCGTGCAATATTTTCATTCGATAACAGTAGAAATGTGGTTCCGGATCGGTGCAATATTTTCTTCCCATACGTGCAACATTTTCTTCATACGAACGCAACATTTTCCTTCGATAATAGTAGAAATGTGTGCGAAAAAAAATATTGCAGATGTTGAAAAAAAATGTTGCACCGACGCGTCCGAGAAAATGAACAGTGATCGGACGTCCGATTGCTAGCACTCACCAAATTTTCTTCTCCTGTTATTTACTCTCTCCATTCTCGAATACACGTCATTCTAGCTTTTAAATTTTGTTGCTAAACATATGTCATTCTACAATTTCAAAGTAACTTTTTACCATTTTTTTCTTTCAATGCCTATCTCCTTTAGCTATTTTTAATGTTATTTACTACCATGCACTAGAATAAGATATAACATCCGAATATATAACGAGAAAATAATGCAATCTTTTGTATATGTGTCTAAGTAGAAGTGCAAGAAACTATAATAACATATATTTAGGAACGGGAGTAGTAGCTAGTTACAAGTATACAACAAATCTCCCTATCGGATTCGCCATTTCCGCATATATATGCACATCCTGAAGCAAGAAATTAACCTTTCAGATTTGCAATTACCTGAAAGACATGATCGGTTCTGGAGGTCCGGCGAACATCGACGGCACCGACGTCGACATCCCCTCGGAGACCCACGAGGCTATGTCGTCGCTCCCGAACGCGCCGGCGATGTCTCCATGCTGCTGCTGCGGCAGGTACAGCTGCATGCATGCAGATACAGGCCATTGCACGACACAATTAGTCGCCTAATCCACGTACGTATATGCAGATATGCTACATATACTAGCATCACATGAAACAAAATGCAGTACGGCTAATCGAGGGGTCGAATTAGCGAATTACATGCTGCATGCTCGAAGTTGAGGGGTCGAATGAGCCCATGTGATTGCACAGCAAATATCTCTGCAATTAACGAAAGTTCGACAGTTAAGGCGAAAGGATTAATCGGGCCATCAATTCAGTGATCTGATTCGTGGATCATTAATTGCAGCAAATAAGAGTGCCGATTGCTACTCGTCGTGCAGGAAGTTGTGACCAAATGCATGGCCGACCTTTCTCTCTTCGACGCGGCTCAGAGTATCCAGGAGGAACTTCTCGCACGCCTCGATCTCGTCCATGGACGCCAGCCCAGCCGGGTCCGGTTCGAACAGCCTGAAGAAATCCATGCAGCAGAATTAACATCGGCGCGTGAACATTGGCTAGTAATTTGAAACGGGAAGTAGCACTGAAAAATCATTAATTAAAATGAATAAAGATTATGTAGCACGCATAATGTCTCGTATGAACCGTCACCTCAGGCGCTCCTCCGAGAGCTGCATCTGGTGCTGGTATCTTCCGATCTCTTGCTGAAGCTCCTGTGCAAAGTGCAGAGCAAAATGAGGGATCTACAATACGTGCATGCAAGCATTGCGATTACAGTGTTGAATTGGAAAGGATCCGTGTGAGGAAGATTACCTCTATGTTCGAGTTAACAGGTCCTTTAGTGCTGCTTCAAGATCACCAATGTAACCGAGAAAGAAGAAAAAGGTTGCGTGCATGTCATCGAGTTGAATCTGACTTGTCTCAAAAGGAATCAAGAGAAGGAATCGCGTACTTGGAATTGAGTTCCTCGGCCACGTCGCTCTCGCACTTGAGCTGTGTGAGCATGTTGACCAGGTACTGCATTTACCCCATGCACAACACGTTGAGAGGACGAGCTAGGTAATCTTTGTCTTCTTGTGACCAGAGGGGAAAAAATGCCATGGCAAGGTAAAAAGGATGTACCGTCTAGTTACCTCTCTGTTTCGGATAGTTCTGCGGTACGAATCGTAAACGGGAAACAGCTCTTGCATGATCAGTGACAAAAGTAAACAACGGCATCGTCAGAGTACCAATTCCAAACTAAGAAGAAATTTTGCGTTAACGTGACTACGTACCCTCCTCTGTCATATTCGGGGAGATTTATATACCTAGCGAGCACGTCCTCGATCCTACAAGTCGCAAATTAACTTTTGTCAGTCATATGCGCTCGATCTCTCGTCACCTCATGCACGTACGCAGATCAAGAGGGAGAAATCAATTTAAAAAAGGGACAGATTATTGCATGCGCGCATGACAAAGCAAACCTGCGCCTGCCAGAGAAATGGTTGAGGCGGCCGGAGGGGGAGAACATGAGGAGGGCGATGTCGATGTCGCAGAGGACGGAGAGCTCGTAGGCCTTCTTGATGAGGCCATTGCGCCGCTTGGAGAAGGTCACATGCCGGTTCGTGACGTTCTCGATCCTCTTGATCTGCAGCTTCACACGGCCCATGGCGAATAGTTCTGTGGAGGAAACGGTACCATGCGCACGCGCACGCATGCATGGACGAGCGGATCGTCGAGGGAGATGGAGCAGAGGAGGAGGAGGGGGGCGTCGGGGAGGGCTAAGAACCGAGGTGAAACGCGACGGGTTTGACGCGTCCAGCGGAACCGCGACCGACGGCGTGCTCGGTCTCCCCTCTCCCACGCCTCCCACCTGGTGGCCCACATCGCCGTCGGTTCGGCTCGCCCGCGGAAATTGGCCGCGCTGTCCGGTAATCCACGCGTCGGCCGATGCGTTCCGCGCGGTGAGCGCCGTGAGGGCTCTTGGCCTGGTCACGAGGTGGCGCTGCCCGGCTCCAGCCATCACGCACGCTCTGTTGGGCCACCCGCAACTCGCTCGCCAGGCGCGTCAGCAAGCCTAGCCCGTTTGCTGATCTCGCGGGCTACGGCCGCATTTGGAGTGACGCGAGACCTTTCGCTATTGGGCCGTTTCCCTTGCGGCGCCGCCCACCGTTTCCCCGTTTCTCCGCCGCGCGAGCGGTTCTGGGCCAGATCACCACCAGTTTTGCCTCGATTGGAGCTTCCTGGCCGGGTCAGAAGGTTTTGTGCTCGTCATTTGGAAACCCTTCAAAATATTGCTTTTCATGATATGCCATTTCGAACATATTTAGATCTATGAAATACCATTTCCACTCATGTCTTGCGTTTTTTGGTTTTTGGGTTTTTTTTCCCACCTTTTCACCCTGGGGGAAATGCTTTGGTTATCTTGGTGCCCCTTTTATGTAATATCTTAGCTTATAGCAGTATGTAATGGCTTATTAGTTTGATGTCTTGAACTAAATGCTGCTAATTAATTATAATTTGTTTCAACTAACTTGCATTTTGGTGTGAGATGACCAGTTTTTCATGAAAAATTTGAGCAGAGTTTTTGCCTATAATGGTTTGAGGTAATGTAGTAATGTACAAAGAGTTTTTGCAAGATAAACAATGCATAAGAGATAACACAGTTCCATAACGAACTTCGACCGGAGGCAAGGATGCCCTTTCCCGCATATGAAAAGGTGAAAAAACTTGGGAGACGGAAGAAATGAGTGGAAATGCTATTCCGTGGATCTAAATGTGTTCAGAGTGGCATATCTTGGAAATCAATCTTCAGTGTGATATCTTCTTAAACCATACCACCCTTTTGTAGTGGTATATCCTGAATTTCTCTTTGAAAATAAGCCACGAGTTACTCGTGCTGCCACAGAGTTTTACACAAAGCTGTTCGGACATGTGTTGGTTTCTAAAATCTGCGAGGATTGAATTGCTTCTTTAGAAATTTATGTAGAATTTATGTAAAATTTCCACGTTCAAAACAGGATCTTATTCTCGCTAAGGGCCTCAGATCATGCATACTCACTTTCAAGGCTCTTTCCTCTTGTAATACGATCAAGTCCAATGTCGTTGGTCTGTTGGGGAGTAACTGCTGTAGATACCCAAATTTTCGGCAGTATATTATCTCAAATTCCTAATTTGTACGAGCTTTATGGAACAACGATTATATCCTTAGAATGAAACTTTATGTTTTGTTTCTTATAGTTTGTTCAAACTTTTATGTTAGAGCTCTCTTTTACCAGTTTTTTTATGAAATTTTGTCTATACCCCTTTATAATGCACCTAAGCAATTTTTCCTACGTCCACCCTAAATAATGAACCTCATTAGAGATAGCCCAATGTTTGTGCACCCAGCAAAACGTCCTCAGAAACTTGCATTTATCAAAATGAATGTCTCAGATCTTTCCTCAGTTTTACTCACCCACATCCGATGGTCATTATTTAGTGTGTCTAATCATCCCTGTGGCCCACAACAGACCTCCCCCACCTACATATTTGGAAGGAGAGCGAATCAAACAAGCAAATAAATAAGGAGGATCCGCATGCAAGGAAACTAGACTTGAATTTTTTACTGGCCAAAATTGTATGTACTACATATTTGGAAGGAGGGTGAATCAAACAAGGAAATAAACAGGGAGGATCCACATGCAAAGAAACAAGACTTGAATTTTTTATTGTCCTGGTATTGTAATCGTATTTTTTTCGAATATGACCCTTCTCGAGACTTATTTACGGATCTAGCCTCATAGAACCTAATTTGGTATACGGAGAGCGTTGAATTTTGTTTTATTTTTATCTAAGGAACCAATGGTCCGTGAGTCTTGATTAATTTTTTCAATTTTTCTCATGAAACCAATAATGTGAAACCTTGTTTAATTTTATCTTTTTTCCTTGCGAATCCAGCGGTCGACGAGCGCAGTTTATTTTCCCATATTTTTTCGAAATCATCCCTGTGACTCACAACAGACTTTCCCTCACCTCCAGCATCAACAAGGAAAAGGAAACAAACGTCTTGGAATCAAGGAAAAGGAAACAAACGTTTTGGAAAAGAAAATGACCATACATTACGTGCTGGGAAAAGGAAACCGGGAGATGGAGCAGCGCGGCCGGGAGAACGCAGGTCTGCAATGGCTCCACGGTCGCCATCGGTGGCTTTCTGCCGACGCGAGGTTCTTTGGTCGGCGACCTCATGCATGCCGCCGTGCTCGACAAATTTATAATTTAATTTTTTTTGAAAATAATTTTATTAAGTACAAAATAATCGAAAGTTTTTTTGAGAATTTTTCTAGAATTTTTTAACTTAATATGCTATCTTTTCAAAAATCCTTCTATATTTAAAAAATGAAGGCAACTCACCTGTAGCTTCTTCTAGCTACAGCCCAGACCAGAGAAGCTTCTTCTCTTCCCTCCCTCCATTAAAGTAAGAAAGAAGCTCCAAAGCTCCATCAATCCCGCACCAAATCTCCTCTTTCCATCTATGGTGTTAATTCTCCAAATTTCGTGCTCTATTGCCAAAATTTTCTCCCAATCTGATTTGATCCCAAATTATGGTTTCCATAAATATGCTTGTTTCGGGGCTATAAAAGCCGGCGAGCTCTCCTCCACCCTATCGCATTACGTAAATCCCCAAGTGCTCCCTCTTGTAAAAATCGCCGGATTTTGGAGGTAACTCAAGCCATCACCGTCATCTTTCCCAGCGAAATTCACCGCAATCGTGACTCCTCCCCCGCAGGCGCCGGTGTCAGCGATCTCGCCGCACCAGTGCCGACCCACTGCGACCGACTGGCCACCCCTGGCCTTCCCTCCCCCTTGCACTGGCAAAGCCCAGAGAGCACGCTGTGCTCTCTGTGGAAGCTGCAAAAAAATAATCTAAAATCAGAAAATTCTTTTTTCTTTCTCTTTCTTGATTTAAAATCTTTTGGGAGCCCGTTTTCGCCCATTCGACCTCCATTTAGTTCCATTTTTCTTTCTAAATTCATTTAAAATTCTAAATTTCTCTTCTATTATTAAGTGTTGTATTCATACTTATCTTCTCATTTAATTGATAAGCGGGTGTACTGCCGTCGTAGCATTAGCACAGGCACTATACTAGTAATAAAATGGTTAGTTATGTACATCTTACGATATAGAGACCGAAAAACAGAATCTTCTATTATCTAAAAAAATATCCTTAGAACGAAACGAATTACATAGGTTGGTGGCAGTTTGGGATGGTTGGTGCCTGCCTTTGCGTTAGTGACGCAGAGACGCTGGCCGAAATGGCTGGAATTGCAAGGTTCCACAAGTCTACAGCCCGTCATGTTATGTGTAGGTGGTGACTCCCGCCAAATCGTCAATAATTGATGTCATTCACACGATGAAATTGCACGATTGCAAAGAAAACATGAAAAAGGACTACAATTTATATATGTGCAACTGAAATGTATTTTCTTTTTCTTGAGAGAGTAGAAAGAGGATGCATACATGCTAAGAATTTTGCAGAGGCTTAAGCTCCTCATGAGGTACAAATATATTTTTTCCTAATGAACGCACATGTGTATATATTCTGATAAAATAAGGCACACTATATCGATTATAGGGATCAAACCCAGGTAGACGTGAACAAATAATCTCGCTCCCACAACTAGAGCACTGTCCCTCTGTTTTTTTTTCCCTTCAAGGTTAGGGGTTCTGGTTCTTGAGAGGACAGGCATTAGTCAGTACGAGGAAGATTTGCCATGATTGCATCACCAGCCACGAGTCTAAAAATGGTTCGAGTCCAACCGTCCAACACAACTCAGGCTAGTGCTGGTTCCATGCGAGAAGCAGCTAAACAACCTCCAAGGATAGGGGAGACCTCAATGCCATATTCGTTTTTCTAGGTCCGGTACTCGTTTTTTTTTTTTTTTGCTCTTAATCACTCAAGATGTACACTGAGCGTGTGCATCTGTTATGAGATAAGATATTCGTAATCGTATTTGGTTAGACTCTATCTCTTATGTGTGGATGAATCTGAACTCATCTCATGCCAGTTTTTTTTATATATTTAGCACTTCTTTGTACAAGAGATAGATATAATAAAGCGAGAGAACTTTGCCCCCCTACTTTGTGCGTGCTCCCATTTTTGTTCTTGTAATTTCGTTGGCATGCTGTTAATTGATCGCGGGTGAACGACTACGTTTTACAACACGTTATCAGCACGAAACTCTATCGGGGCTGATCATGATCGTCTGCCTGCGACAATCTACACGACATCGAATTTCATCCTGCTACACGTGACTATCCTACAACAAGCCCTACGTAAGCGCTTCTATACATCCGTCGATCCTGCAGATTGTCGTATCCTTTTTGCAGAATAATTACCTAGGATGATCGCTAGCAGTATATGCAACTTATATTGTTCATCATTATAAAAATACGCTTGGTAAGGAGCCCTGTAGCGACTCGCGAGCGGTGGATTCTGCCGCCGCGCTGAAGCGCAACGGCCCCGCTGCATCGACGCAGCTCGGCCGTGTTGCCCACCGCGACACCAGCTTGGCCGCACCATTGACGCCTTGCTTCTCCGCGCCCAACGCGCCACGGAGTTGCCGCCTCTGCTTCCGCGCAAGGCCGCACATCACCCGTAGCCCGTGGCTTGCTCAACTGGCGGTTGTGCTGCGCATCCGCACTCGCAGACACGACCTCCGTGCCGCCGTCGATCGACGTGCCTGGAAGGTGAGTAGGCGCGCCGCGTTCTCCGGCGCCGTGCGGCTCCGGCGATGGCTCCTTGGCTTCCACGCGTGGCCCGCCGCCGTTCTCGCAGCGTCGTGCGTGCCGCCTCGGCCGCGGCTTCTCGGCTTCAACTCCCGTGGCGCGCCGATAGCCATGCCCGGCGGTGGCTCCTCGGTTTCCCGCCCGGCGGTGGCTCCCCATTTTTCCTCGCCCGGAAGGCGGCGATCGCTCGCTCGCCCGGCCGGCGACATCCGCCACGAGCCCAGCAAGCGATGGTGACGGCTGAGCAAGCACAACAGCATAGCTAGCCCTCGTGTGGAATCGGCAGTGGCGGCTAGGGTTTCCAAACCCTAGCCGCCGATTTTTTAGCAAAGCCAGCCCGGGTCGGATGGGCCTGTAGGCCATCTGGGCTGTGATGGGCTTTACGGCCCAATGGTCGTACGACCCGTCCGTTTTTTTTAAAAAAAACTTGTAAAAAGGGACCTTTACATTTTAGCCCTTGGAATTTTCAGTAATTGCGGAAATTAATTAATAAATCCCGAAGAAATTGATGATATATTCTAGAAAGTAGATTTATATATATATGGGTTTCCATAAAATTTGGTAAATTGATATTTAGCGGAAGTTACATGCTTTGGGTTTATTTTATAGCTTCATGCCATGTTTAATATGTGCTGAAATTTATATTCTGTTATTTAAGTAATTTTGAAAATTGCTTGGAAATTAACAAAAAATGCTAGAAAATTATGGAAAATTATGTATGACCCATTGCTGAGATTCATGTTGCTGTATTTATTTTCTTAGCATTATTCCATGTTATCATATGCTGGAATTTATTTTCTGTTATTTAAGTAATTCTGAAAATTGCTGGATAATTAGCAGAAAACTATGGAAATTGCTTAGAAATTTATGGGAAATTTTAGATAATTATCTAATGAATAGATATAGACCAAGCTTTACTGATTGAATAATGAGCATGCAATATAATGATTTTACCAGTAGTAAAAGTCATTTGCATAAATAGAAAAAAGGATATGTTGGACATCACAAAGAAGGAATTTATCAAGATTGCCCGAATGGCAACAATTAACTTACTCGGGAAATGAATACTAAGATTAATCTGATAGCTCGATCTTTTGGAGCTACTATTTTTCCAGCCTGAAGCTGGTACCCCTACTCTTCCCGAAGCCGCTAGATGTACGACTTTGCACCTCCTGAGGCACCATCTACATACGGACCTAAAGGCCGAATCTATACCCCTTTATAATGCACGTAAACATTCTTTTCTACGTCCACCTCAAATAGTGCATCCCACTAGAGATGGCCCAACATTCGTGCACCCAGCGAAACGTCCTAGAAACTTGCCTCCATCAAAATTAACCTCTCAGATCTTTCCTCAGCTTTACTCACCCACATCCGATGGTCATTATTTAGTGTGTCTAATTATCCCTATGGCCCACAACAGACCTCCCCCACCTCCAGCAAGCATCATTAATGAAAAGGAAACAAACGTCTTGGAATCAAGGAAAAGGAAACAAACGTCCTGGAAAAGGAAAGGACCATACATTACATGTTGGGAAAAGGAAATCGGAGAGGCGGCGTGGGTAGGAGATTGCACGCGGCGGCGGGGTCATGCACTGAGAGAAGAGCAGCAGTGCTGCGGCTCCATGGTCGCCATCGGTGGCTTTGCCGACGAGAGGTATTGATTTATTGACCAGTTCCCAAAGACTCATTGCCTTTGTACATTCTTGTTTAAAATATTTAAATGATTTTCTTTTCTATTTTTAGATTTAAATAAATGATTTAATGCAGCAAATTTATAATTCAAATTTTTTTAAATAATTTTATTAAGTACAAAATAATCGAAAGTTTTTTAAGAATTTTTTTAGAATTTTTTAACCTAATGTGCTACCTTTTCAAAAATCCTTCTATATTTAAAAAAATGAAGGCAACCCACTTGTAGCTTCTTCTAGCTGTAGCCTAGACCAGAGAAGCTTCTTCTCTTCCCTCCCTCCATTAAAGCTAGAAAGAAGCTACAAAACTTCAGCAATCCCGCACCAAATCTCCTCTTTCCATCTATGGTGTTAATTCCCCAAATTTCGTGCTCTATTGCCAAAATTTTCTCCCAATCTGATTTGACCCCAAATTATGGTTTCCATGTATATGCTTGTTTCGGGGCTATAAAAGCCAGCAAGCTCTCCTCCACTCTATCGCATTGCGTAAATCCCGAAGTGCTCCCCCTTGTAAAGATCGCCGGATTTTGGAGATAACCCAAGCCATCACCGTCATCTTTCCCGGTGAAATTCACCGCAACCGTGCCTCCTCCCCCGCAGGCGCCGGTGTTGGTGATCTCGCCACACCAGTGTCGACCCGCTGCGACCGGCCAGCCACCCCTGGCCTTCCCTCCCCCTTGCGCTGGCCAAGCCCAGAGAGCACACTGTGCTCTCTATGGAAGCTGCAAAACAAAAAAAAATCCAAAATTGGAAAATTCTTTTTTCTTTCTCTTTCTTGATTTAAAATCTTTTGGGAGCCCGTTTTCGCCCATTCGACCTCCATTTAGTTCCGTTTTTCTTTCTAAATTCATTTAAAATTCTAAATTTCTCTTTTATTATTAAGTGTTATATTCATACTTATCTTCTCATTTAATTGATAAGCGGGTGTACTACCGTCGTAGCATTAGCACGGGCACTATACTAGTAGTTGATGGAAGATGACCAGTTGGTACTTTTGAATTCCCTGAAGAAAAAATATATATCCAGTAAATATCCGTTATGTTGCTAGAAGTATAATGCGAATGGATCCTCCCACGCTTTCAGGATTTTAAAGGCTATGGTAATATATAATTTTTGTCATACACAAGCTTTTCATTGATCTAACATTATGTAACCAGGAAGTTACTAATGCTAAAAAGATCGACAAGATATTGTGCACATTCCACCCCAATATGAGGATACTGCCATAACAGTATCGTCGCTAAGTACCAGAAGTACTTCGAGCTTATATGCATTTTGCTAGAAGAAAAAAAACATGATGAACTCCTGGTGAAGAATCATCATGTACTTCCTAATAGGAGTTTTACAATGCCGAAGCACATGCAAATGCTCAACAGGCTAGCAATAACCAAAGCCGTAGAAAGGGCCAATGGAATATAAGGAATAAGTGAAAGAATGACAAATCAAATAGGGGAAGAGGCAATTCATAGTGGAAAAGTAAAGGTAAAGGGCTAGGGGCTTCCAGAAGTAATGCTGCAAACCCTATTTTATGTACGGATGCACTGGTCATTGGTCATGCAACTATCTTATCCCGAAGCATGTGGTAAACCTTTACATGCAATCCACTGGAAAACTAAATAAGACCTGGGGAAATAATATTAAGTCATACTTCACCGTTCAACCTGTTGTTGATACGAATGTTAAGAAGTGTGATGATATGATTCTTGAAATTATTGAGTTCGAGGAGTCCCAGGAGGACACCTACATCTCATATGGAGACCTGGATTAGTCTCCTAAATATCCCTTCACTTTGCTAAGTCGATGTTACATATTCCTTTTAAGTCTCCTTATCAATTTAGCCCTAGTTCTTGAATGAACATTTGGTCTACGCTCCTGTTGAGCGATTATCAATCAAACATTGAATAAATTGATATTTCCCAGATATTTGATTAATTGTGCTATGTTTGTTCTATATTCTACAATTTGTTTTGATGCAATAATTGTTTGATTGTTAAATCATACTTCCAATATAGAACAAAGTATAATCCGATGGCGGAGGAGAAAATATGTCTAGAAGACAATTGTACCATATTAAGTGAATTAGAAATGTTATGACTATCGCCAGAAGCGATACTCTCATAGTTGGCATTAGAAGAATGTCATATTATACCCTGAGTCCAGTCGCACTCCCTTAAGTTTTAAAGACATTGGTCTAAAATCGTTTCCATATAGAGAAAAAGAATGAGAATGGTACAGAATACCTACTCATGACTAAATATAATAGGTGTAATAAACGTGTGGTTGAAAACTTCATTCATTCTCCTCCGGGTTATACTATGCACAGAGAAAAAACCTGAAGTTTGTGTTGCGACGAAAACCCCAAAATATTTAAGATCTAGCAGATCGACTGGGTTATCCTGAGTTGAATATGAATAAGAAAGAATAGTTAATGATTCTGTTGGCCATAGCATAAAGACTTTCCTAGACTTGAAGATTTCTTATGCCCTGTTGTGCTAAAGGAAAGCTCATACTTAGATCTTGTTACCTAAGAAAGTTGGTGAAGAATCACTGAATTTCCTGAAGAAAATTCAACGTGATATCTGTGGACCTGTTCAGCCCCTGTCGGGCCCTTTTCTTAAGAAATTTTATGGTATTGATAGATATTTCTACTAGATGGTCCTATGTATATCTCTTATCTACTAGGAACCATGCTTCTACCAAAATTAATTGCCCAAATTATTAAATTAAGAGCCTAGTCTTCAGAAGAAAGGATCAAGTCTATTTGAATAGACAATGCTAGCGAGTTTACCTCAAAAATATTTAATGATTATTTTATGACTCTGGGAATTAATGTAGAGCATCTCGTACCTAATATCCACACTTAAAATGGCCTTGCAAAATCATTATATTAAAAGAATAAAAAGTTATTGCTTGACCGCTCTTACAGAATAATAGGCTTTCCACCAGTTGTTGGGGCCATGCAGTGCTGCATACTACGGGTTTAATTCAACTCAGACCAACTGCACATTATAAAATTTTTCCGTTGTAGATAGTGCGTGAAAAAGAATTAAGTATTTCCCATCTGCGAAAATTTGGTTGTACTGTATACATGCCAATCTCTCCACCACAGCATACCACCATGGGACCTTACCGGAAGTTGAGGATCTATATAGGTTATGAATCTCTATCAAATATTAAACACCTAAAGCCTATAACAAGGGATCTGTTCACGACTCGGTACGTTGATTGTACTAAGGACATTTTTCGGCATTAGGAGAGATAAGTACCACATTAGAGAATGCCGAGTCCTTAGATCCACGCACTATAGAGACCGAACTTGAAGTTCGGAGGGTAATAAATCTGTAATAAATAAGCTTATAATCTGCCAAATGCTTTCACTGTTCATAAGGAAGTGAAAAGATCTCATATACCTGTGGTATATGCATCTGAAATAGTGAAAATACCCTAGAAGGATATTGAACCCACTCTTGACCCTCATGATAAAAAAGGGGAGGCCTCCAGGTGCACGGGACTCAATTCCGTGGAGACATCTGCAGAAGTAGAGAACCAAATAAATGAGAACACTACCTTTGACAGTAGAAGAAGTTCAACCTGATGTTGAGAAAATCTAAAGTGAGCCATCCTGGAGATGGTAACATCCCTGAAGTGATCCATCTTAAAGATGATAACCCCAGCGTATATTTGCGCGCACAATCCAACGCTGGGAAGTCGGAACACCTAGACTCCATCGTTGTGGGAAATCACGAGGAGCTGGAAGAAATTAATAAAGTGATATCCCTGAAGTGATGTGGGAGAATTGTATAAAAGAAAGAATACAATTGTCGACATATATTTGCCTCTAAAATTGCTAAAAGTTGGATCCAAATCCAAGTCCATGGCAGAGTGCCAGAAGCGCTCAGATAAGGTCAGACAAAAAAAATCGAGGTAGCGCTCACTTAATAAGAGAAAAGTTTTTGGTCCTGATGACCAAACATCTCCTAAAGTGTTCTCTGTAGGATCAAATGGGTTATTCATCTGGAAAAGAAATGAAAATACCCATGTGGTGAGATATAAAACGAGGCTTGTAGCACAAGGATTCACGCAGAGACCTAACATCGATTACGATGAAATATATTCTCCTGTAAAGAGTGGAATAACGTTCCAAAATTTAATATTAATGACAGCAAGCTTAAACTTATCAATGCAGTTGATGGAAGAAGTGACCTCATATATATGGGTCATTGGATACGAATATTTACATAAGAATCGTTGAAGGAGTTACAATTTCGAATCCTAATAATCGCAACATGTATAGCGTCAAACTGAAGAGATCGCTATACGGATTAAAATAGTTGGGAAAAATGTGGTATAACCGACTTAGTGAGTTCCTCCTGAAGAAGGAATATTGCCCCTATGTGTTTATAAAGAAATCTCAGAATGGATTCTGTATCATCTCAGTTATATATCGATGATCTGAATGTCATCAGAACTACATAGGAGATAGAGGAAGCAAGTGCTTACCTCATGACGACGTTTTGAGATGAAAGATTTGGGTAAAACCAAATATTACTTAAGCCTGCAGTTAGAGTATTTTCCCAGAAGGAATTTTTTGTACACCAGTCTTCTATACCAAGAAGGTATTGGAAAGGTTTAATATGGATAAATCGTATCTATTAAAAACCTCATGGTCGTAAGATCCCTTGAAGTGGATAAAGACCCTTTCACACTAAGGATGGAAAATGAGAAAGTCTTAGGACCTGAAGTCCTATACTGATGTATCTTGCGAATTGCAAGGTCTGATATTGCATTCGCTGTAAATTTGCTAGTAAGACACAGTGTAGTTCCAACCAGAAGATATTGGGCTAGTGTCAAGACTTTACTCAGATAGAACCAAGACTTAATCATGGTTGGATATATGGATGTTGGCTATCTGTCTGATTCCCACAATGTCAAATCTAAGAGTGGTTTTGTATTTCTCTGCTGTGGTACAGCCGTTTCTTGGTGGTCTTTTTAAGCAGACCTTGGTAGCTACTTCTACCGACCACTCAGAAGTTATGTGTTTGGCTGAGACGTGTGATTAACCATATCCAGAAGTTATGTGGTCTTAACACCGTCGATACCCCCACAATTATCATGAAGATAATGCTGCTTGTGTTGCACAAATGCAAATAGGTTATGTGAAAAGCAATATCACGAAGCATATTGCTCTTAAACTTTTATATCCTCACGAACTCCAGAAGAACGATGAGGTAAAGATTTTACAAACTAAGTCATGTGAAAATTCTGCAGATTTATTCACTAAATCCCTGCCTAAATTCATATTTCAAAGATGTGTTAAATGCATTGGAATGAGAAGACTTAGAGATATGCAAAGTTCGGGGAGTAAATCCCTGAACCATGACCCTTTGCATGATCCATAAGGTCATATTTAAAATCCTAAGATTATAAGTTGTACCCTTTTCCCTTAATGAGTTTTCTGAAGTTTTCTCACATAAAAGTTTTTAATAAGGCAACTAGTGTAACACGGAGTGCGAGTGCAATGTACTCTTTTCTTCATCCTTTTATTCCCACTGGGTTTTAGGAGGAGTTTTTAACGAGATATGTGCATTACGCGGTATTTGTCCAAGGGGGAGTGTTATGAGATAAGATATTCGTAACCGTATTCGGTTAGACTCTATCTCTTATGTGTGGGCGAATCCGAACTCATCTCTTGCCAGTTTCTCTATATATTGGGCACCCCCTTGTACAAGAGATAGATAGATCTAATAAAGCGAGAGAACTTTGCCCCCCTACTTTGTGCGTGCTCCAGTTCTTGTTCTTGTGATTTCGTTGGCATGATATTGATTGTTCGCGGGTGAACGACTGCGTTTTACAATACTTATGTGCTAATGCAATATTATAGAAGGGAGAATTTTTTTTACGCTGATGTCAACAGATGGAGGAGTCGCTAAGCCCAGATTGTATGACATCAAAGCAAACCTTGACAGCTATTTCAAAAAAAAACTTGATAGGTTAGTGGGTAGTGCTAAAGGTTAGAGTAAAAATAAATAACGACAGTATTGTAGAGAGAAGATATATACACCTTAGCACCTATTTCAAATGCTAAGTGATACACCTACTTTTATACGATCATAGCATCAGTTTATAACGAAACCAAAAAAGCTAATTGCAAATTACCGTCGCAATTGCATTGAGACATTGAAGGGTTCCAAAAGAAAAGTTAGGATTTGATTGGAGTACAGTAAGATATTGGAACTCATTTACTTGTATCATTGATGATTTGTTCCGTAGCGTCAAATTGATACGCGGACTCTAGAGTCATATGTCAGTGAAACATTCAGGATAAATCATCAATTGCACTGACTAAACAAGGCAGATCGTTGAATCTCCCAAGAAAATAAGCTTTCTTCGTTTCTTTCTCCTTCAAAGAACCTGCAGCCTCCCCAAGTCCCCATCCACAACCAAACAAACCCACACACCTGCGCAAGAACTCACGAAAGGGACCAGTAGAAAGGGCAATAAGCGTTCTTCGTCTTGTCTCCTCGATTTCCTCGTTGCTCCCGGCGATCCCCTCGACCCCCGCCGCTGAGATCATCCGAGGTGCCCTGGACTTGGTTTCGCCGAGTTCTTGGACTCCAGGTCTCCAGAAGGCCAGAGGACTATAAAACGGCCCCCGGCTCCATCTGCTTGGTTCCGCATTGAGTTCTTGAGGTGCGCTTCTCGGAGCATTGGTTTTCTTGCTCTCTATGTATGCATTTGTTTGTCTTCGGCATGATGGGTCTGTTCTTTGGGAAAGAAATGCTGGGGCAGGGTTCATTGATCTTGTTATAGGACAGCTTTAATCCATGGGTAGTGTTAGCCTATTGTAATTATAGTATATGTAATTATAGTAGGCAGCCCTTGATTGAGGGCATGTACGCATGTGCAGTTGGCTTATAAGCCACCCCTGGTCTCCATATGTAAACATACACATTGTCATGGAATAGAATCAATCATTCCCACAATAACACTTTCATGGTATCAGATGCGGTTCCGATCCGCTACTCTTCCGCAACCCCAGCGCCGCCGCCGATCCGATCGCCGCCCCGCGCCTGCCTCCTACGCCGGGCGCGCCGCGATCCCATCGCCGGCGCTTGACTCCGATCGCCCACACCTCGTGCTGCTCCGTCTTGGATCGCCGGGTGCGGCCGCTGATCCCTGCCTCCCGATCACCCGCCCGTCGTTGACGATCGTCACCAGGCGCGGCCGCTAATCGCTCCATGGCCGACGACGACGGTTGGCCGCTGGCTTGCCGCCGCCAGCGGCACGCAGCCGAGCCGAGGCCAGCGCCTCGCTGGCTGCCCGGGACGAATACGAGAAGGCGACGAGGCCCTCTGGCGCAAGCCACTGCCGTGCCAACGCGTCAAGGCCCTCATCTCCATCGTCCTCGACAAGGCCACGGACACCTACACCAAGTGGCGCGGCATGTTCCTCACCGTCCCTCGACAAGTATGCCCTTGCCCGCCACGCCCTGAGGATGAGGCGTTCCTCGCCCGCCCGGCGTGGATCCAAAGTGGTCATTGCGTCCTCACGTGGATCTACTGACACCGTCTCCAGCGACTTGCAGCAATCGCTGATGATGCGGCAAGGTCCCGCCCGCAACGCGTGGTGCTACCTCGAGGATGAATTCCTCGGACAGAAGGAGTCCCGTGCCCTTCTCCTTGAGACGCAGTTCCGTACCTTCCGCCAGGAGG
The DNA here is from genome assembly GCA_036346275.1 of Otatea glauca. Classification (NCBI taxonomy): domain Eukaryota; kingdom Viridiplantae; phylum Streptophyta; class Magnoliopsida; order Poales; family Poaceae; genus Otatea; species Otatea glauca. Next base: position 12,224,010 of record CM070721.1, on the reverse strand, counting down.
CCCTGAGCATCACCGACTACTGCGCCGCGCCTTGAGTCCATGGCGCCTCCTCGGCGATTCGGCGACCCCATCGGCGATCGACAGATGGTACTCACGCTCCTCCGCGGCCTCGGCAAGTTTCGCCACATGGTGTGCATCCTCAAGATGCACAGTGCCGTTCCTAACGTTCGGCGAGGCCCGTACTCACCTCACCATGGAGGAGATGGAGATCGACGCTCATCCTCCGTCCCCACCGGCCGTCCTCGCGCCTGCGACGCTGCGTCCCGCGACCTGGCGCGCTCGCTCCTCCACGTCCGGAGCGCCTCCTCCCCAACGCCCACAGACCGCCTGGCTAACGCAACGCACCGTTGCCGTCGTCGTGGCCGCGGTGGCGCGGATCTTGCGCGCCCACGATTGGCAAAGACACCTCCCGTGACGGCATGTACCCGTCGTTCGCCCATCCACAGGCGGCACCGTCGCGATGTGGCCTACGATCGATCGGGCGCCCTCGCCGCCACGCTGCGTTCCACGCACTTTCCCGCACTATGGCGGCCGGTGCTCCTCCCGACGCCTATGGAGGCGCATACGGCGCCCGCGCACCGTCGCACGCACGTACTATGGGGAGCTACACCGCCGATGTTCGAGCGCCTCCCAACAGTGCAGCGGCGCCACGAACCCCACTCACGGCGGGTCTTGGCACCGTGACTCCTGGCGCACTCTTTCAACACCATGGCGCTAAACCCGCGGCCTCGACTTCCGAGTGGTATGTTGATTCAGTGCCGGTTCGCACATGACCTCCGATGTTGGTATACTCTCCACCATTTCCCACCTCTTCTATTACTCCTTCGTCATTATTGTGGGAAATGGTGCCTTGCTTCTCACAAACCACCTTTGGATCACATGTTTTTTCCTTCCCGTAACAGAATTCTTGCTCTTAATAATGTCCTGGTGTCACCCAACATTATTAAGAACCTCATTTCCATTCGTCGCTTTACCACGCATAATAAGCGCTCCATTGAGTTTGATCCATTTGGTCTTTTCGTGAAGGATTTGCAAACCAGAACGTGATCGCCAGTCAATAGCTCCGTGACCTCTACCCGCTCTATGCACCTTCCACTCAAGACTTCGCTCATCGCCGCACCCACCTCCCTTTGGCATCGCTGTCTCGGTCACCTTGGGCGTGAAGCTTTGTCCAAACTTCTTAGCTCGGTGTTATTTCTTGTAATAAAGATGATATCGATCATATCATCATGCGTGCCAAATTGGCCGTCATGTCCCTTTACCCTTCGGTTCATCTAGCTCTCGAGCTACTCATAATTTTGATTTAATACACCGTGATTTATGGACATCTCCTCTTGTTAGTGTGTCGGAATACAAATATTATCTTGTTATTCTTGATGATTGTTCTCACTACATTTGGACTTTTCCGCCTCAAATCGAGACATTTTCCACTCTTTCTAACTTTTTCGCTTATGTTACGCACGCAGATTTGGCACCACCATAAAGAACGCTCACATGCGACAATGGCCGTGGAATTTGACAATTCTTGGCCCGCACATTCTTCCTCTCCCGGTGTTGCCCTCCGCATGTCGTGTCCATACACCTCCCAACAAAATGGTAAAGCTGAGCGTTCCCTTCGCACCATCAATAACACTCTGCGTTCCCTTTTGTTTCAGGCGAGTCTCCCTCCAGCTTACTGGGTTGAGGCCCTTCACACTGCCACATATCTGGTGAACCGCCTCCCCACTAAAACTCTCGCCTCCTCCACTCCCTACAGCGCCCTCTTTTCTGCCCAGCCCTCTTATGATCATCTCAAAGTTTTTGGGTGCGCTTGCTATCCTAACATGTCCTCCACCGCGCCCCACAAACTTGCTCCCCGCTCCTCCTTATGCGTTTTCCTCGGCTACTCCTCGGAACACAAAGGCTATAGGTGTCTCGAGCTTCGGTCGAATCGCATTCTCATTTCTAGACATGTTGTTTTTGATGAATCTTCTTTCCTTTCTCCGACATGTCTACCACACCCATGGCTCCTCCGCCCCGGATTTTCTCGTTGATGATCATGATCTTACCGCTTCAGTTCCTGGAGCTCGTTTTGTGCGTGCAGGTACCGCAGATCCCTCGGCGACACACCCCGTGCCCGCGGCCGCCCCTGTGCCGCCTAGTCCTGGCACAGGACCACGGACCCCCAGGTCCAAAGATCAGCTGGTCGACTAAGCGCTGCTGCCATGCACCCGCACGACAAAGTGGCCGCCAGCAGCGCCATTCCCACAGTGCCCCGTAGCACGCGCGGCTCTGCTGCCCCTGTGCTCGCGCCAGTTGTTACCAGCGGCACCGCCATACCGACACTCGACCGTCGCCGCCTCGCCGGTCACCAATTGTCTTGGATCGCCTCAACCTCCATGCCGTGCCCATGTCGCCTCTCCCACGCCTGCTCGTGATGCACTATCGACCTTAATTGGCGCTGCTATGCAAAGCCGAGTATGATGCTTTGCTCGCCAATAACACTGGAGTCTTGTGCCACGCCCTCCGCATCAATGTTGTAATCGCAAGTGGATATATCGACACAAATTGCTCGCAGATGGGTCTCTTGATCGCTACAAGGCACGCGGTCCTTCGGTTTCACCCGGCGTTGGTGTGGACTATGATGAGACTTTCGGTCCCGTTGTCAAGCATGCGACGCTCGTGTTGTTTGTCTCCCCGGCATTATCTCGCATGATGAGTGGATGGACCTCCGTTGTCGACTCCACAAAGTACCGCAGTCTCTATATGCATGATCCTCTTTGGTATCCTCGTCCTCCGCGCCAACACACCGCTCTCGGATCTAGCGCCGGCCGAATATCGTGTTGTGGCGAATGGTGTTGCTTTGGTTACTTGGTCTGCTACCGCTTCTTGAGCTTCGCCACACCTCGCCGCCCATCCTCGGTTCATCAGGATAACATCGCGTCAGATCGTGGACAAAGCATGTTGAGATTGATCTCCATTTTGTTCGAGAGAAGGTTGCCCTCGGCCAACGACATCACAAGATGGTTTTACCAAGGCAGGGTTCGCTTTCGTCCCGGCCTAAATTGATCTTGTTATAGTAAACAGTCATGGAATAGAATCAATTTATCCAAGGGCCTTCCTTGTCACATGGGTAGGACTGTAGAAGGGCTTGAATTGTGAATAATGTAATAAATCTTTTCGCAAAAGTTAACTCAAGAATTGTTCAATTCTGTCCCTGAATCAGGTACAAGGACAGACTAATTGTTTGTTTTTGTTTCTGGGATTAGAATGTCTGCGGCTACATCTCATCATGTACTAGTGTCAACTCATTCCCACCGGTGGAATGACCGGGGAGAGAAATTGACCGGGGAGTGAATTCTATAAAATTTGTAGAGATGTCGAAAATGCTAATCATATCATATCAAGGTGCCCTGCAGCGCAATACGTTTGGTGTGTGGTGAGAGATGCTTTAGATTGGCCTAGGATTACTGTGTTTACAGAAAATTTTGTGGAACATTATTTGTGTTGTGGAGGTGCGAAGAAGAATATGATCCCTCTGATCATAGTAGCGGCAGTGGCATGGTCGCTCTGGCTCACTAGGAATGATGCGGTGTTTCAAAAACGTTTATGTTCCTCACCAACTTCCTCGCTTACAGAGTTGTTTCGTTCTTGCAACACTGGAAACTCTTGGTCCCTACAAAGCGACCATGTTCCGTGGAAGAAGCTGCTGAAGTCGGCAACAATGTGGCAAACTGATTCCTGTTTTTGTGCTTTGTTGCTTGTCCGCATTCGCATGTACTCGAACTGTAGCGATTCATCTTTTGTCGTTCACGTTATTAGAAGTCTGTAGGAGTAGAGTTGTTTTGTCAGGTTGTCAAGGTCATGTTCTTGTATTGTAAGTGTTGGAATATTAAGCATACTAATGATGAATTTATTCTGAACATAAGCTACGACGATAATTGGAGATAGAACAGCGATGTGGTTTGTGTGTGTTACCGAGATGACGCGAAGACGTGATCGAACCGGTAGTAGATGTCGATGAAGATCAGCAGGCGATATAGCTGAAGCCAATCGTCGGTGAAGAAACTAGCGAGCTGTCGTGTGAAGACGCTTCGCAAAAACGTGATTCGCCCTCTCCCGGTGCAAGATCTCAAAGACGGATGTTTCGGAGATCTGCTCTCTCAACAGTCGGTGCACGCCGGCGAAAGGACGTGGAAGAAGGATGCAACGCAGTACTGAAGGAAGGCAAAATGTTCAAGAGATAGAGAAAGAGATCGGATCTTTGTTCTGCGTATATAACCAAGAGAAAATCGTGGAGCACGATATGAGTCAGTTACGGATTGGTACACGCAGTTAATTCCGCGTAAAATCCACCACTATCGCAATTAATATTGCGTTCACGTAACCGAGTTAATCTCTTAGTCCCACGCTGCAAAAAAACTACAAAAGAGGATTGCGCCTGCTCAAACCGTCAGACTCGATTTCGCTGCACCATTCACGCGCATGTCACGTACGCGCAGCGCCTGACGTGGCGTGGCAAGACGAGTGCGCGCGTGCATGTCCTCTTCTTCTCATGCTCTAGCAATGTGGAGAGAACCACCCTTTATAAAGATGTCTCCGTTCCCCTCCACTAGTAATGTGGTACTATTCTCTTTTCATATCTCTTCCATCTAATAGGCCTTTGGGATTTTCCAAGGATTATTTGTGACCTAATGGGCTCAGTCCAAATAATTCCAACAATCTCCCACCAGATCCCAGAGGTCTCATAGATCTTTGTCTGTTCCAAAGTACTATTTTTATAATAGCTTTCGGTGACAATGGACTATGCCTTGAATTGCACCTGGACTTCAAGCTATTTTCATCTATAACTTGAACAATAGATTATGCCTTGAATTGTAAGTTTTGCGCAAACAAGTCTCACTTAAGGCCCTGATTGATAAAAGGCTGCCGATAGTCTACCTCTCGGGTGGAGCGTATAAGTCATACTCTTTGGCCTCTTCATGAATTTCTTAGAGAGTACCCACATCTTATGGACTACAAACAATAGTCGAACTCATATAGGTGTGATCTTTCAAGAATGCTCTGTGGGATAGCATCTTTGTTTGTTTAAAAACCAACATAACATATTAAGATCATAGTCAACGTGCCTCACAGAGTTTTAAGAGTACGATATTTTTCACAGAGTGGGATGTAGAATATACTCTTCTTCAGTTAATCCAACAGCTTGTTATTACTCAAGTACTAATATACGGGATCTCCGATCACATAGCTTGGGTTACCATTGTGGTTAACTATTTGGTATGTCTCATTCCCATCTTCCTAGATCTACTATATACCATATTTTGTGATAGACCATTTGTAAATAGTTTTGTCAGATTCTTAGCAGTTTGGATGTAATCCAAAACTATTACTCTAGAGTTTCTCAATTTTTTGACAGATTTCAACCGTCTTTTTACATGTCTTGAGGACTTCATGTTATACTTCACACTGTTCACTTTAACGATAACCGTTTGCTTGTCACAGTTTATAAAGATAGCCGATATCGGTTTTTCAATTACCGGTAAGTCTATCAAGAGCTCACGAAGCCATTCTACTTCGATAGTGTCTGTGTCCAATGCTATGAGCTCTGCTTCTATAGGTGACTTCGTCAATATGGTCTGTTTACAAGACCTCCATGAGACAGCAGCACCCACCAAGAGTGAATACATACTCAATCGTGGTCTTTAGATCATCAACATCAGATATCCAGTTAGAATCACTATATCCCTCAAGTATACCAGGGTTCCCAGTATAATTAATTCTATAACTCATAGTACTTCTCAGATAACGCATTACTCTCTCAAGAGCATACCAATGATCATCACCCGGATTAAACACAAACCGGCTCAATTTGCTCACAGCAAACGAGATGTCAGGCCTTGTAACGCTAGCTAAGTATATAAGTGAACCAATAATTTGAGAGTATCTCAGGTGATCTCTAGCAATTCTTCGATTCTTCCGAAATATTAAACTAGTATCATAAGATGTTGGAGAACGCTTGTTGTCCATATAGCCAAAACGGTTTAAGACTTTTTCCGCATAATGAGATTGCACAAGTGTAATCCCATCCCCCCACGTAATGCTCTCTGCTTCGCACTTAGCCTGCATCCAGTGTCTCCAACACATCAGCAATTGATGTTAAGTTTGTAAAATCAAATATCAAAAATCTTGTTTCCGCACATTGGTAAGTGTACCAATGCATTGTTGGATGTACGTGGGATAGAAACCGATGGCAGAGGTGCCGATGACTGTCCCTAAAGAAACAGGGTGGGTGACGGCGATATTGATGATGTGTGAGGCACGAAGCAGTGGCGGACATCAGAGAGGCCCATGGGTGTGATCAGATGCACCCAAAAAAAAAGTTTGCGAGAAAAACTAGTGTATACATGCAGTAATACACAAATGGGAATGTTTACTTACCATTTTACTGATTTTTTTGTCAAATCAGTCAAATTTTTCTCTCTCAATACATGCTACTTTTTATGCAGAGAAAAATAAAAAATAATTTTTCTAAGCTAGACAAAGAAAAATGGGATTAGTGAACCCTAATAGAAAATAAATGAATCACAGAGAAAAATAAAAAATAATTTTTCTAACCTAGACAAAGAAAAATGAGATTGGTGGACCCTAATAGAAAATAAATGATTCAAATCACCAATCTAAATGCAGATCGGATGGACAAAAAAGTGGCTGAAATCAAAAGAAAAAAACAGACGACAGATTTTCAACAATTCCCTACACAAATTACACTGTTTAGACACTCCTTACTTCTTATGACAAGGGTTAAGCTCTTAAACTTGCTAAGTTTTATCTTAAAGGTATCTCGAGCACAGATTTGAGGAAAGAACCGCTTGTAGAACGCAACATTCAGAAGCGATTCGTGTCTCAAACCGCTTCTGAAAGCCCTCCCGCGCAGCGCATTTAAACCCTTCTTCCTCCATGAGCCAGCAGAGGTACGATCGGATAGAGAAGGCCGGCCCAGCGCTGTTCTTTGGGAGGTGCTATTTAAATTTTTAATTGGAGGTGATTAGCTCCAAATTAAGTGTTTCAAAGTTAGTAACATCATGTGAACATCCTTCTCACCTAGATATTGCTATTTTTTTCAATGGTTGTGGAGAAATCTTGAACTTTTTAAGCATGATCGAAAATTTGTTTTCTATGCTTTGTTTTTGTTGTTGTATGAAGATGTAAGGTGGAGATCTAGTTCAAAAAATGACATTACAAGGTAAAGGTGATTGGAAGCTTTAGATCTAGGTGGTTGTTAGCTTTAGAATCTTAAATATCATAATAAGTTGGGGGAGATCTAGGTACAACATTGCAAGGAAGTAATTATTGGTGTATGAAATAAAATAGAAAAACATGTAGAACGATAAAAAATAATTACAAAGGTAGGAAGGGATACAAAATAATTAGAAAGGTAGGTCTTTAATTAGATGACGGTGTAGGTGGAGTTTTTTTTGTTGGGTTTAAATGTAACGAAATTTAAGTTAGGTTATATTTTTGTAACGAAATTTGTTATAATTTTTAATGAAATTATAACTTGGTGTAGATGAATCGGCAATGGATGTACAATGCGGACCGTCGCTCGAGAGAGTTCATTGATGGCGTGCAGGCTTTTCTCGATGTGACCGTTGCATTCTTGCCACAAGGCAGCTTCATATGTTGTCCATGTGTAGATTACAAGAACGAGAAGGAGCACTCCCAGCGATGGCAAGTTATGAACCACTTGATCATGAGAGGTTTCATGCCAAACTATATCTGTTGGACCAACTATGGCGAAGTTGAGGTGATTAGCCAGGAAGACGATGAAGAAGGCGAGGAAGAGGAAGATGGATTCAACAATATCCCGGATGGCACGCAATACTGTTCCGTGGAAGAAACACTTGGTGACTTTGGTGATGATGAGCTTGACCCGATTTTTGCGTGACGGAGAGGGAGACTACAGATGAAAGATGTTCGAGAAGTTCCAACGCATGTTAGAGGACCACATAACTCCTTTGTACCCAAACGTAGGCGGGGCCACAAAAGGCTGCGTACCACACCGAACTCATGCAATGGAAGGCTACAAATGGTGTGTCGATAAGGGATTCGATGAGTAGTTATCACTCGTAAAGAAGTTGCTTCCAGAAGATAACACTCTGCCTGAATCTATATATGAAGCCAAGCAAGTCGTATGTCCTTTGGGATTGGAAGTACAGAAGATACACGCATGTCCTAATGATTGTATCCTGTATCGTAATGAGTATGCCGATTTGGATGTTTGTCCAGATTAATGCGAGAATCACGGTATAAGGTGAAGCATGACGATCCAGTGAAATAGATGGGGAGCGTAAGAAGAAGAGACCTCCACTAAAGTGTTGTGGTATTTCCTGTGATCCCCGATTGAAACGTATGTTTGCTAACAAAGCGCATGCCCAGATAATGCGTTGGCACAAAGAAGAGCGTAAAGACGACGGGATGCTTAGACACCATGCAGATGGCTCACAGTGGAGGAAAATCGACCGGACGTACCCAGACTTCGCAGATGAGGTGAGAAACATAAGGTTTGGGTTGAGTACCGATGGGATGAATCCTTTTGGAGAATTGAGCAGCAGCCATAGCACCTGGCCTGTTACACTATGTATCTATAACATTCCTCCATGGCTGTGCATGAAGCGAAAGTACATCATGATGCCATTGTTGATCCAAGGCCCCAAGCAACCTGGAAATGGCATCGATGTCTACCGAAACCATTGGTTGAAGATCTTGTGACGTTATGGGACGATGGTGCAAGAGTTTGGGATGAGTACAAAAGGGAGTATTTCACCCTACGTGCATTGTTATTTGTAACAATCAACGACTGGCCTGCTCTCGGTAACCTGTCCGGCCTAACTATCAAAGGATATAGAGCCTTCATCCAGTGCTTAGATGAAATGGACGGCATGTTGATAGCATCTAGGCACCCCTCAATTTTATTTTTATTTTATTATGGTTTTGATATTGTTGACTAAGTTAGTAATGTTCAAAGCTTGAAGAAAGTAAGCTGGAACCTATGATGAAATAAGCTGGAACAACAAGATTAAGGCTTTCAGTTTATAGTTTATGTCTTGGGAGATGTTTTAAGTCGAATAGTCTAAGTGTTTTATCTTTTTTAGTTGTCCAAAAGAGGGACTTTGCACAAGGAAATAGTTTGTTAGGCAAAGGCAAAACTAGATCATTTGGAGCAAAAGACACTTAGTCTTTACCCTTCTAAAACTATACCTTTCAGTACAACGGACCAATGTTTACCTATCTATATTCTTTAGTCCGTTGCAAACCTTGAATCTATTCTATGTCAAAACTCCCTTTGTATATCTGTTTTTCAGACTAAAATATACTCGCTTTCATATCCACATATTCTTGGTCAAACATTCCTTGAAAATCATCTTAGTCAAAAGTCTGCCTATGTATGACGGACCAAATATTTTGGTCCGGCATACATGCAATATTCTCTCCTCATTATCGGACTAAAGATGTCTTAGGTTTCCTATCTTCAGCAGACCAAAAATTTGGTCCTGCATCCATTTCAGTGTATAAGTTTTTGGCCGGACTAAATCTTTGTTGTTCCTTTTAATCGAAACGTAAAATAAGTATTCTCTATCTTCAAAAGAGGTTTTTACTTAAGAAACGGACAAAATATTTGTGTTTAATTACTTTAAGTCCGTTGCTAGATTGAAAAGCCGGGATAAAATTTATCTATGTTGAAAAAGGTTCTTGGAACCAATCTTCTATGAAGTCCATGTATAACGGACCAAAAATTTGGTTCGAAGTACATATGTCGTCTTGCCAAAACCAATCTTCTGTGAAGTCAATGTATAACGGACCAAAAATTTGGTCCGAAGTACATGTGTCTTCTTGCTAAAACCAATCTTCTATTAAGTCCATGCATAACGGACCAAAAAATTTGGTCCGAAGTACATGTGTCTCTTTTCCTGGCAAATCTCTTGCTTTGTCCATGTATGACGGACCAAAATCTTGGTTCGACGTACATAGGTCTCTATGCCTAAGCAAAATCCTTTGAAAGTCATGTGTAATGGACCAAGCAATTTAGTCTGATACTCATATATCTCTCTCGATGTATGCGGACCATCTTCTTGATCAACCCATGTACTACGGACCAAAATATTTGGTCCGTCGTGAACTCTGAAATTTGGTCCGACATACGCATAACCAGTATCGCTAAGCACTGATTCATAGTCCGTTGTACGTGTGTATTTCTGTTGTTTCTAACATCTGACACGTCCAACGGCTCTCGAATGCAGTGTAACGGCTATTTTCACCCAAAATGGCTATATAAGCATTTCCTGAGCCATCTACCATTGATATAGATGAACTCCTTACACTTTGGCATTGACATATAGCTCTCATTCTCAAAAAGGAGTCCATGCTTCATTTTCACACAAAATCTTCATACATCCCTAAGTGTGTAAGCTCCAAGTCAGTGTCTAGTTGCGTGATTTGCAAAGTGAACCAAGAGACAGAACTTGTGCAAGGTTTATTACTCTTGGATCTTGGTGATCCTAGACAGTTTAGAGGAAGTGAACAGTGTGACCTGTCCAAAGGTGTTTGTGGAAGGCAACTGTGTTTGTGAGAGGTTTGGAACTCACTTCACTGGAGAAGTGAAAGAGTTACCTGAGTGAGCACCAGAGCTACTGCGACTAGCTTTGGAGAAGCTGAACTTCGAAAGAAGTGCTTCAACGTGGATTAGGAGTGCGGCTTTGAACCACGGGATAAAACTTGGTCTCTCCTATATCATTTATTTTATTGCTTTCGCTGTTATTATTAGTTGCTTGAATTCTGCTTTATTCTTGCTATAAGTTACTCTCGTTAAAATTAGGTTAGTTGATTAAAATTGCTAGAATTTGTAAAATTGCCTATTCACCCCCCCTCTAGGCCATATCGATCCTTCACATGTACCTGAAAAACTCTCGGAAGGTTATGTACATGGGTCACCGTAGGTTTCTTCTTACGAGTCACCCGTTGCGGAAGGAAGGCAGGAAATTTAACGGCAACCAGACCTTCGTGCAAGGCCTCAGTATTGTAGTGGGCCACGTGTGTTTGCTATGGTAAAGGATTTGAAAGTAGTATTTGGAAAGGGTCCTAGAAGCAAACATGTGTAGAATGAGGATGGTCATGCACCCATGTGGAAAAAGAAGTCAATATTTTGGGACTTGCCTTATTGGGAAGTCATGGAGGTTCGTCACCCACTTGACTTCATGCACATCACGAAGAATGTTTGCTTGAACCTGCTAGGCTACATAGATATGTACGGAAAATCGAAAGATACACTGCAAGCTCGGAAGGACCTTGAACTCTTGGAACTGAGGAACGACCTACATCCCGAAAAGAGAGGGAAAGGACAACATTACCTACATCCTGCGAGCTACACTCTAAGCAAAGAAGAGAAAAAAAGCGTGATAGAGTTCCTGAACAGTGTGAAGGTCCCTTCCGGATACTCCTCGAATGTAAAGAGACTCATAAACACGAAAGAGAATAAAATCGTACACATGAAATCCCATGACTATCTTGTGTTAATGACACAGTTGCTCCCAGTGGCTGTGAGAGGCATACTGCCCGAGTGGGTACGGGGGACAATCACAAAGATGTGTTCTTTTTTCAACGCGGTTTCACAGAAGGTCATCGACCCAGATAAACTAAGTAAGCTGCAGGATGACGTGGTACAAAGTGTGGTTAGTCTTGAGATGATCTTTCCTCTTGCATTCTTTGATATTATGGTTCATCTCACTGTTCATCTTGTCAAAGAGATAGGTATTCTTGGACCCGTGTATCTACACAACATGTTCCCTTTCGAGAGGCACATGAGTGTGCTAAAGAAGTATGGTCGTAACCGTTCTCGTCCGGAAGGATGCATTGCCGAGGGTTATGGGACAGAGGAGGTGATTGAGTTTTGTGTGGATTACATTAATGATCTAAACCCGATCGGCGTTCCTATATCACGCCATGAGGGGAGGCTACGGGGAAAAGGGACACTAGGAAGGAAAGCAATTGCATGCAATGATCTTCTTATATTTAAGCAAGCACATTTCACGGTTTTGAAACAATCAACTGTAGTGGCCCCGTATGTCCTTGAGCACAAGAGTATTCTACGCGCGATTTCCGGGAGGTCGAGGATTGGATAACATCAAGCACATGGATTCTTTCGGTTGGTTACAAAAGTACATCCTTTTGAAAGGGTCGGACAATGAATAGTTGCAACGCTTGGCTCGGGGACTATCTAGTGAAATCGTGACATTCAAGGGGTACGAGATAAATGGTTACACATTCTACACCAGATCCCAGGATAACAAGAGCACCAACCAGAATAGCGGTGTCCGTATAGACGCCGAAGATAACAAAAGCAAGGTGGATACATATTATGGTTTCATAGAAGAGATATGGGAGCTTGACTATGGACCTTTGAAGGTCCCTCTATTTAAGTGCCAATGGGTCAAACTGACTTCAAGCGGCGTGAAGGTCAACAAATACGGTATGACAATCGTGGACCTCACGCAAGTCGGCTATAAGTGCGAACCGTTCGTCCATGAACGATGTGAGATGTGTCTTCTACGTAATGGACATGTCAAGCAAATCTAAGAAGCGTAAAGATTGTAGTACTAAGCCAAAGCGACACGTGGTTCTCCAAGGCAAACGAAGGATTGTTGAGTTGAGGACGTCACAGACGAGGAAGAGTATATTCAGTTCGACGAGATCCCTCCTTTCGCTGTGGATGTCGACATAAGCCTCCTCAATGACACAGACGTGGATACTCCTTTCATACGTCGCGATCATAATGAAGGAACACTTGTAAAGACAAAGTACGTTACTACTTAGGTACCCCTACTGTATGAACTATGTATCAAGTGTTTATTTGGAATGAATGTAAAGTGCCAAAATTCTGGAATGAAACTAAAGTGCTGAAAGCATTTTTTAAAAATTATGGAATGAAACTAAAGTTGTAAGAGCTTTTTTAAAAATTATGGAATGAAACTAAATTGCTAAAAGCATTTTTTAAAAATTATGGAATGAAACTAAAGTTGTAAGAGCTTTTTTAAAAATTCTTAAATTAAACTGAAGCGGTTTGAGAAAAGAACCGCTTCTGGAATGCAACATTCAGAAGCGATTTTAGAAAAGAACCGCTTCTAGAACGCAACATTCAGAAGCGGTTAGTAATATAAACCGCTTGTTAAGTCATCCCTCTACAAGCGGTTAGTAATATAAACCGCTTGTAAAAGTCCTCCCTCTACAAGCTGTTGGTTCTAAAACCGCTTGTACAGATATTTTACAAGCGGTTAGTTCTAAAAATCGCTTGTAGAAGTGCTCCTCAGATAAAGTTTACACGCCCGCCTTTTCTCACACCCCAAATTTTCTAAGTCCCGCTCGAGAACACGCGCGCCGCCTCCCTCCTGTCTCTCCGACCGCCGCCGCCGCCGCCCCCGTCGAGACCCCACACCGCCATCCTCGTCGATGCCGTCGCCCTCCTCCGCCACCCAACAATCCCGGTGCCACTAGCTCCACCGCCGCGCCAGTCGACCCGCGCTGGTGCCCTCGTCGCCGCCACCACTCACCCGCCGGCGCCTTCTCCACCACCTCGCCGACGCCTCCTTCGCCACCAAACCGCCGCCACACCGCCATTCCACCCAGGAGGACCAAGGTACAGCTGTGCGCCAGTCGTCCCCCCTCTCTAATTCGGCTGCCCACAAGATGTTCGGTGAAATGCCCACAAGGATGTTCTCATTTCTGTGCATGCATAATGCCCACATTGATTTTGTATTCTTGGTATGCTTGTGTTGTAATCTGTAATAATATGTTTGTGTTGTAATCTGTAATATGCCCACATTGTAGAATTTTTTTGAATAATATGCTTGTGTTGTAATCTGTAATATGGTTGTTTCAAAGTAATGCTTGGTGTAGATATTTTTTTAATAATATGCTTGTGTTGTAATTTGTAATATGGTTGTTTCAAAGTAATGCTTGGTGTAGATATTTTTTTAATAATATACTTGTGTTGTAATCTGTAATATGGTTGTTTCAAAGTAATGCTTGGTGTAGATATTTTTTTAATAATATGCTTGTGTTGTAATCTGTAATATGGTTGTTTCAAAGTAATGCTTGGTGTATAATTTTTTTAATAATATGCTTGTGTTGTAATCTGTAATATGGTTGTTTCAAAGTATTGCTTGGTGTAGAATTTTTTTTAATAATATGCTTGTGGTGTACTTAATGCTTGGTGTAGAATTGATGGCGCACCCAGGACATGGTGACGCTACTTTCGATGAGGGAGAACAGTTCTTGCTGGACTCCATCGCTGAGGCTAATGTTGGTTCCGATGAGGCCGTTGAGGCTGTAGCTGATGAAGCCATTGACGTTGGAGCCACTGAGTTCGGTAACACTAGTTCCGGCCAGGATGAGGTATATCCAGAAGAATATAATCCCCGTAGACATGTTAATTAATCGTAATTCGTTAATATAATACACTCTGACACGTTTATACATATGTTTATGTATTTCAAGCCCCGTACATCGAGCAACCAATCCAAGCATCGGGGACCTAACAAGAAGCCATCCACAAAGCACGTGTTTACCGACTTTAACAACGAAGGGATGCCGGTTGCCCTTATTTTAGCAGTTGGGCCGTACAACAACGCTTGCGGTTACCACGTGAGGGATCACGTCCCAATTAGCATCAGGAAATGGGCCGAAGTTCCTCAAGCTACCAAGGACCTGTTTTGGCAAGATATTATGGAAAATTTCACATTTCCTCAAGGGTCCGAAGACAAGGCCAAGAAATTCACTTTGAAGAAGATGGCAACAATGTTTCAGGCGTGGAAGACGTCTCTCAGCCGCAAGTATGTGCAGAAGTGAGAAAGACCCGACTTCAACCAATTTCCAAAGTTGGCGGATCACTGGGAAGCATTTGAGGAGTTCAAGCTGTCAGCTGAAGGCCAGGCCGTGAGTCAGAAGAACAAGGCCAATTCACACATGAAGAAATACCACCATCATCTTGGTACCGGTGGTTACCTCAAGGCTGTACCAAAATGGGAGAAGCGGGAAGAAGAATTAATGGCGAAGAATGTCACACCGGCTACCGCTTTGTGGGAAGATCGCCTACGCAATTGGTTCATGGGTCATGGGGGGAGCCTTTCAGATGACGGCAGTTTGGTGATGGCACCTGGAGTACAAGAGGTTGGCCAAAGGATTGTACAAGCTATCGAGCAGTCTCAGGCAGGTACATTGGTGGCAGACAGGGAGAATGATGAGCTAACACATGCCCTTGAAAACCCTGAGCACCCAGGACGGACGCGAGGTATGGGCAAGCTAACACCGTAGAAGTATGGTTTCGCCAAGGATGCACATACGTACAGGAGCCGACATAGAAGCAAAACAAGAGAATCACATAAAGTGTACCAATTAGAACAAGAGCTCAGAGCAACCCAGGCTAGCATCGACGACATAGTTGCGCAACAAGTACAAATTGCCCTCAGCAAGCTTCAAGGACTAGGTCCGAGCAATCAGCCGGACGTCGTGATCAGCCCCTCCGCGTGGCGGAGTAGCTGCGCGTCCACCGGGGCCCCTGAAGCGGACAACTTGCTAGCCCGTTATCCCGTGGATGACATAAGGGTTCGCCGCCAGTGTGAGCTACACGTTGATGCGTGTAACCTCTCCATCAAGGTGGCTTACAGCATGGCATATCCGGTGGAGCCGGGCCAGATGTTCCACTGCAACGAGATACCCCCGGGTTACTCAAAGGTCGCGGTGGAGGAAGTGCTGAGCGGATTTGAAGAACTTCACCTCGATATTCATGGAGGCGACGACGTGACCAAGCTTGGATAGGCCCTCCACAATATCATCCTTTGGCGCAAACGGTACATCATATTTCCAGATGGTGTGGACGCGTCATCTCCACCACGGCAACACACGCCTCCACCAACGTCACTTGCACGCAATGCCTCGCCGGTAAAATAGAGCACGCCTCCTCTACCACCCGCTCCACGCAGAAGCCCTACTCCACCACCAGCATCTCAAACAAAAAAAAACCCTCCCAGAAAACCACGCCTCCACCATCTCCTCCGAGGAAGAAGCTCGATAGCAGAATTAAGGCTCCTCCACCTGCTCCTAAGAAGGCGGAGTCCAGCCGATCGACAAGGTTAAAAGAACCTCCAAAGAGGGCATATGATATAAATAAGGAGGAGAGTGACGCAGATCACTAAAGCGAATTGGTGCACACTTCGCAAAAAAAGGTAGAGCCAAAGGTACCAATTGATCCAAAAGCGTGAACACTTCGCGACATGCCGTGCAAAGCCATTGCTGTCTTGTCCAACTATGAGCGGACAATAATAAAGGCTACAAAGAAGAATAAACGTGGTCGGGCGGCAAAGAAGAAGAAGAGAGACTAAGATCGGAGAACCTCGAGAGGTTTATGAAGGAGGCAGGACTCGTTCCACACCGCAGCTCTTGGATTAATAGATGATATCCCAATGGCAACAGAGGACGATGACAATTTCGGTTGGTAGGAGCCGATTGACCCAAATGAGATAAAGGATCTACCAACCAAGATGCGGCAATTTCACGAATGGTACATGATGAGTCCGCTCAAGGAAGAACAATGTTCCCCCTCCGTATCAAAGAAGATGATTTTTATCGCGGGATAACACCATATGGCTCGAATTTGACGACTTATACAATATTTACCATGCCGACGCCATCAACGTGTCTCTTATGAGTCTTTGGTGCTGTAAGTGTCAAGCTCATACCTTTAACGTGTGCTTCCTCGTCCAATAAAATTGCAACTCTTAAACTTATACCTTTCTATGTAGAATGGAGATACAACGATGTAGAAAAGAGAATATCTTCAACGTGGGCTTCATCGACTCGAGATTGTTAACGAGTTCGTCTTTGGATACAACCGAAAGGATGTTGAAGATTACATTCTCGATGCATTCTTGGGACAAAGACTACAAACCGTACATAATTACGCCCTTCAACTTCGAGTACGATATATACAACCTCTCGTTCTTATATTTTCCAAGGCATTTATAATACTACTAGCTAGTTACATATATGTTGCAATACATGAATATGTTTCATCGGATCCTTCTTGTCATCAAGCTTGATAGCGACCAAATCGTTGTTCAAGACTAAAAAGGACTTGGTAAAAAATATCAATTTATCATTGACACCCTAACGGTATATAGCGCATATATATACGATAGTTTTCCTTATTATATATATTGAAATACGTTCTTGATTCCAACTCGATAATTACTATTCATATATACTAACGCATCACACAAGGCATTACAAAGGTTTGAAAGAAGCAACAAGGATATTTCGAGAACGAATTTGATGTACAAATAAGCACTCGAGTACGTATTAAAGAATATTAATATGCCGTAACAGTTTTCATCCCCATAATCGTTTTCTTTTCAAATTTCATCGCAGGTTCTACAATGACGGTGGAAACAACTTATGTGGCTATTATGTGTGCCACTATATGCAAAGTATTACCCACGGTGATGTGCCGACAACCAACGCCGAGGTAGTGTACATGTCAATTTCTTAGTACTTACACTTTAATTACATGTCCAGAGATTTATTTACTTCCCGCTTTGTCAGCCCAACATCGATGTGCAAGGCGTGATCCCGTCGCACCGGGTTACGGCAATCCAAGAACAACTCATCGGCTTTATTGTCGACGAGATTGTATCCACCAAAGGTGAGTTTCACGCAAATGGTTGGAGAGATTGTCCTGAAATAAGGACATGTGAGCTGACATCGACGTCGACCAAGGGCACAAAGAGCGACGCACACAAGAAATGAGCTCAAGATTCGCCCTTTTATTCTTTTAAACTTGTAAAAGTGGCTTATTATTTCATGTACTCATCAACTTGTTCATTTTTTAGTCTATTAAGTTCGTATTTTTTGTAAATGAACATGGAATTATCTGAATGAGTACGCATGAATAATATATATTTAATTGTGTCAAAAAAATCTCATGTAGTTCTATTTATTTTAAGTGTTAAAATCTATATCAAAAACCCCTCTGAAAATATATTCTATATTGAATATATAATCAAAACGCTATACTATCAGACTCTTCACTCCAACCGCTTGTGGAGAGACGGTTCGTAAGACCAACCGCTTTTGGAGAGAACCTCTCCACAAGCGGTTGGTAACACCAACCGCTTGTGAAAGTGTCGAACCACAAGCGGTTCGAGGAACCACTTGTGATACCCGACGGGGTATCACTCGCGGTTGCTTACAAGCGGTTCTAAAACCGCTTCTGAAAGCGGTTTCGAACCGCTTGTGCATGCCCGATCCGCAGTAGTGAAGACTTTCTGCAAGTTGAAGAATCTCCTGACATATACGTCCTAGGCTATGGCAGCATTTTGGCTCTTTCTCCTATATATTTCAAGTGTCGACAATTTAAGTTTTTAAAAGACCATGTAGAGGTTTACCTATGTTTGTGATGAGCAATTGACTGTATTTGAGTTGGTGGTGCACAAGTTTGAGTTTGATCAGTTTGTAAACTGGTTAGGATTGATTGTGAACTGGTCGGGACTAGTTGTAAACTGGTTGAGACTAGTTGTGAACTAGTCGAGACTGTTCGGGATGTGTTGATTTGATTGCATATATTGTTAGGTATTGCTATGTGATGTATTTTCTTTGTCTATGATGGTCGCAGAACTTCAGAGCGGGTCATGGTGAGGCGGAGGAGATCGGGACTAGGCTGGGAGAGTTGAGATCCAGACGGTCAAGGTGTCGCCAAAGATGACTGAGGCTAGGGAGTAGCTGCAAGCCGAGAAGACAAGGAAATGGATGAGATGCTAACTTGGAGCTGCTCGGATCAAGGAGAGCCGTTGGATCGCGGAGTAACGGGTCAAGTTAGTAGCTTTGAAATACGTGCAAAACTCGGTATGGTTGTGGATTTCGAGTTAGCCTATGTATGGTTGAGTGAGTGAATCTCATCCCTTGATAAAGTTCTTTGTGTGAGAAGGAAGTCATCCAAGGGTGGAGTTTGCTCCCAGTGTGCTATAAATAAAGGGAGAGATGAGTATCTCTCCCCTGAGGGTTTTGAGGTTTTTGTACTTCTTTAAGCTTTGCCCACTTTGTAGTGAGGCTTTGTAGACCTCCATTCCAGGAATGAAATATTTCTTTTCTCAAGTCTGAATTTACTTTTAACATTTACATTATACTTTAAATTCAGCATTTAATTTCTTACAAGTTACTTTCTGCACTTTTGGATTTGCCTCCTCTCCTTCTAAGTGTTTTTGGATCTTGTGCCAAAGATGAAAGATTGCTGAATGAATCTTCTATAGATCATATCCCAATCATCTAGGCAATCTACAACCTCTTCTTTTCAGTTTTTGCAAGAAATCGATCTTTGTGCCTAGTAGGAGAAAGATCCTTATAGATCGTGTTCTTGTTTGTTTGAAGGGTTGTTCCTTAGTGTTCTTACTTGCTGTGATATGTGTGAGGTCATCTAAGATCATCTTGATCATCAACTTCCCACGAGCAAGCTAGGGGTGAAGTTTGTGTTCTTGACCCAATTTTGGTGCAGCATTTGTTAAACTGAAAAAGGTCAGAACTTTGATATCAATTCTTGCGATTGAAGATTAGAATAGGTTCCTGACATCTATAGAGAGGTGCACACCAAGTTTCACGGGTTTTGGATCAGCCGATCAAAAGTTACATCAATTCTTGTTTTTAAGATCGTGCTGATTTTACTATTCACCCGAACACCATTTACTAGAGCACTGTTCATCCGGTCTCTACTAGACGGAGGTACTGTTCACACGACCTCATCTGATCAGTAGTACTATTCACCGAACACTGTTTATCGGAGCAGTTAAGAGTTTCCTTTTGCTCATCCCCACCAGTGTAGTGTTTAATGTTCATCCAACCTCAACAGGTCGGTGGTACTGTTCATCCGTCCTCAACTGGGCGGTGCTACTGTTAATCTGATCACCTATTCGGATTGTTCAGTTCTTTCTATTTGTTCTTTTGGTGGTTTGAATTTTAGAAAAAAATTTATTTGGCTCCTATTCACCTCCTCTAGTCGTCTTTTCGGTCCTTTAGTTTTTAGGTGATCTTGTCTATGTAATTTTAAAAATACTAGTTAAATGCCCATGCATTGCAATGAAAATACATTTTTGAACCGAATAATCAAATCATGCTATGTGTTTACAAAAATAAATTTGTACTTTTGAGTTACCACGGGGAGGTAGAAGTGGAAAATGACCTAAGGGACCAGGTGTGGGCGAAAAGATAGATATGTGGTTAGTTTTCTTGTTATTCGGGAGAGGTGGGGGAAGCGTTTCGCGACCTGTAGTTCATATGTCGATGCACTATTTTTTTAAAGAGGATAGATGACCACTGCCAACTTATATTTATATATTATTAGTAAAGATAGTTATGATATTGAATATTGTGATAGTGTGGTCTTTTAGCGTATAGACACTTTGGACATGGCCTAGTAACTTAACCCGTGTCTGATTTTCGAACTATATACGAGTAGGTTTCAGGAGACAGCTAGTTTCCCTGACCGCCGGCAACGTGCTCGTCCTGGAGGACAACGAGCCGGCCGCGAGGTGGTTGGCCCTCATCCACCATGCGCTCAACATGCCCCAAGAACATCCCGACGGCGACGAGACGCCGCCGGCGCCGTCGGAACCTTCGACCGATGCCCGGCACCGTCGCCGCAACTCCATGGCCAGGCCCAGGTCCTCCAGCGGCAACCTCTTCTTCCACACGCCATGGCTCAAGGTCCTCAGCAACAGCTACCGCGTGGACAGTGCGCTCGTCAAGACGTGCAACTGCTCCCCCGAGCCGTCCTCCATGCGCCGCCGGGCGACGGAGATACGCGAGTCCGTGTACAGCGCCGAGGCGCCTTCCTCGAGCACCGACGGAGAGACGTCGACCAGCGGAGACGACGGCGCCACCGCCACGGCGGCGCATTGCGAGTTAGGAGGCGGCGGCGGCGGCATGAGCTACTGCCTGATTGCGAGCAAACAGATGGTGGGGCTCTTCCTGTCGGTGTGGATGAAGAAGAAGCTTGTCGCGAGCACATCGACCACCTCCGTGTAGACTGCGTCGGCCGGGGCATCATGGGCTGGCTCGGCAACAAGGGGTGCATTGTTGGAACTTAGAAATACAAAATTTTGTTGGTCTACTGTTTTTTTTTTTGTTTTTATTGCTATTTATACTAAAAATTATATACTAACTTAGGTAGCAATCCAAACTCCTAATCTTAACAAATTCAAATAAAACTTTCAGAGTTTTAACCTTCTAAAACTGAAACTCAATCTTATTTCTTTAACTAATGTATGTCAATATTATCTCTAATATTTTCCTCCTAATCTTGATACACCGACTCTTACTCATTGAGGTAATCATTCTCAACTACGATTTGCCAAACACATACTAGATACAGGATGGAGAACGCATCTCTTCAACATTTCGGACTCATCTTCGACGAACTTAACTTTGGACGGCGAACACATCTCTTCAACGTCCGGATTCAACTTTGACGAACTCGACATAGGACGACGAGCACACCTCTTCAACATCTTGGTCACATCTCCCATGAGTTCAACTTAGGACGGCGAACACATCTCCAAGAAATTTTGCCTTCTTCTTGATGGGCATAACACCGATGACGCACCTCATCGATGATTACGACCTGTGCCTCAGCTCCAATTGTCTTTTCACCGGTAACGCACCTTGACGGTGATACAGACTCGCATTAAAACTTATCTACGAGAGAACTTGAACGTACCTACAAGAACTCTTGTGCACTATCCTATTTTCTTCTTGCTCCTCACGTCTGAAGCTCTTGCTGCTTTCTCTTTTCTTGCACAGCAGCTGCACGCACTGGCTTCTGTTCTTGCCGTACACACGTCACGTCTTCACGCTCACATGTATGCATAGTTGGCGCCAGAGAGTTCTACTGCTGCCTCACGTAGCGTGCTTTCTTCTGCCTAGGAGAACTTCTACTTGCCACACCATCTCGGACTCCTATGCCACACGAAGCTCCTCTGCTTTACGTGTCGCGCCGCCAAACACACATGCGCCTTCCGTGCCGTCAGGATATGCACTGCCTCGCCCGACGCCGCCTGATGTTGTCTCGGCTCTTCTGATGCCGCCTGCCTCGTACACGACGCCGCCGCACCAAACCCCCCGACAGCCTTCGCATGTCACCACGGGAGCTCTCCAAGAAACCATCAGGAGGCCAGGCCAGTGGGTTTTCGTCACGGCCGTGGTCCTCGTCATTGCCATGGTCGGTTCCCAAGGCACAAAGGCCGCCGTCCAGGCATGGCATACGCACAACCCAAAGGAACCTGTGGCCGCTCGCCTTCTATTATCTCCGTGATGTCGCTCCCCTGTAATCCCTCCTATGTTGTGCCACGCGGTTGACTATTTCGGGAGTCTCTTCATCCCGAGACAGCAGTTAAGATTTTAAACTCGGAGCTCTGATACCAATTGTTAGAACTATTAGAAAATTTTGTTGGTCTACGCAAACTCAATCTTTTTTGGTTTTTTATTGCTATTTATATTAGAGATTATATGCTAACTTAGATAGCAATTCAAACTTTTAATCTTAACAAACTCAAACAAAACTTGCAGAGTTTTAACTTTCTAAAACTGAAACTCAATCTTATCTCTTTAACTAATGCATGTCAAGATTATCTCTAACATGCATGAGTGCATCGCAATGAGCATGGCGCTGCTCGCTGCACCACACCAGCCTCTGCTTCGTCTGCAGCCACCTCGCCTCCGGCGAGAAGGATGGCGACGAGGTCAGGAGGAACGCCGACGTCGCCGAGATCCTCAAGAGCACTCAGTTCCTCCGCGCCAGCAATGTCCCGGCCGGCCAGCATGTCCCGGAGGATTCTTGAGCTCGAGTAAGCTTAGCTAGCTCTGAACGACTGCAATCTTGTAGTAAACGAGGAGTCGCACTGACAAGTAACAACAATCTTGGATTGATGTGCAATGCAAGCAGCCGTATGATTTGGCTTGGCGACCTGAATTACCGAGTCGCGTACGTTGAGCTACGAAGAGACAAGAACATTACTCGAGGAGAATGATTGGGACGCTCTTCTGGAGAAAGATCAGGTATATATGAAACATCATCTCCAGATACCAGGGTTCAAAAAACCGTCGAACACCGCTCGGTTTTCGTGAAAACCGGTCGTACCGAGCCGGTTCGGTAATTTAAACCGCTCGGAAAACCGGCTAGATGAACAGTAAATTCAAAAATTTTGAAGAAATTTAGCAAAAAGTGTCAAAAATTTTAAATTTTTTTTTGTGAATTCCTGAGGTAATCCTAATGATTCTGTAAAATTTTCAGATTATTATCAGATATGTACATTTTTTAAAAATTCTGACAGTGATACTGTCACAATATATGCTCTTCAGTTTTTTATTTTCTAGGGGCACAAAATGACGTCTGATATTTATTAAACTTTTTTTGTGATGTTATAACGTCATCAAAATGATTATGTAAAATTTTGAGATGATGATCAGATATGTGTATTTTTTAAAATTCTGAAAGTGCTATTATCATTGTATATGCTCTTCTGTTTTTGATTTTATATGAGAAATAAATTAAGTCTAATATTTCTGAAAATTTTAGTACATGATCCTTTGGAATTATTTATATTTTCAGTAAAATTTTAGAATATAATAAATCATTTTACTATTTATAAAAATCTGATGTATTTGTTCCTTTTCATTAATTTCATTTTAGATTTTTAGAAGAAATAAATGATTTAAAAATTGTAAAAATTTCTCTTAGGTGTTTTATAGATTAATTGGGATTTTTTTTACATTTTTAAATTTTTTTTGCAATTTTTTCAATTTGTTCTTCTATTTTAACTATTTTTCCTTCTGTCATCGGATTTCGATGTTCCGTTCATGTAGGTCGAACATATCATTTTTGCGATAATGGAAGAGTGACGAAGCTATGCTTATGCCTACTCCACAACTTCAATTTAAATGCATTATAATGTAAATGGTGTTGATAAGTAAATGGTAGTGAAATTGCAAATGATTTTGCTTTGTAGTTATGTAAATGTTGATTTTTGCACTTATGTGATTGTAGTATTGTAATGAAAGATTATTTATTGATATATTATTGCTAAATACATAACTAACAACTTCTAGTTCTCTAAAATATAGCAAAGGCTATGTCGATTTTTTTCCAAATTTAGGAGAGACCATTCTGGAATTTTTCACGTTTTTACATACCTTATTTATATATTTACTATATTTTTACTCAATTTTAACCTTCCCTGTATTTCTACAAATTTTACAATATTTTTTTGCATTTTTCCCAATTTTTTTCGAGTTTTTTCCCAATTTTCCAACCTCGGGCGGTTTTTGACGGTTTTTGCGGTTTTCTCCAAAAACCGCTCGGTTTTTCGCGAAAACCGAGCGGTTTTTCGTCAAAAACCGCGGTTTTCGCGATCTCATTTGACCAAATTTCAAAATTTTTAAATTTGCAAACTGTTCGGTTTTTCACGGTTTTCGAGCGGTTTACCGCGAAAACCGGTACCGCCGACTTCGCGAAAACCGCCCGCGAAACGGTTTTGTGAACCCTGCCAGATACTCAACTGCTGAATTTCTTCAGATGTTGTACAACCTTCGTCAACCTTGTACTAGCAGACGGATTGCAGTGTTACTTAGCGTAGCGCACACATGGTTTTGTTGCAGTTGATGATCGAGAGAGAAGCAGGAAGAGTACTCAGAGGCCGGAAGGAAGGTAAGATCTCCTTCGCACCGACGTACAAGTACACGCACAACTCCGACTCGTACGCCGGCGAGATGGTGAAATCCAAGAAGAAACGGAGAACACCTGCATGGTATACATGAATAGAAATCAATCATTAATTTTTTTAATCCCGACAGTTCTGATCGTGGAGGGGCAGCAAAAGATTGGGTGCCATGCATGCATGTCGATTACTGCGGATAACAGGTAGTTATATCGGTATCACTGCCGGTTTGTATATGAACCGGCAGTGATATTCCGGTTCGTAAATCACTCGGTAAAATCAAAAAAAAATTATTCGCATCCGGACCGACTACCCCGTACTCTAGGATTCGAACTCGCGATCTGCTACCTCACGCGAGACCACCTTACCATCTCACCTATCACTCATTCCTCAACTAGTATAAGATATATTTTCCTTTTGTTCCTTTGTCTCCGAAACTTTTAATGAATATTTGGATATCTAAATGAATTCAAATGGAAAGATTATCAACTATAAAGTTGTAGATCTCGTCGAGAGCTATAATTTTCGTATAAATTTTATCTCCATCGGACTCCGTATGAAAAATTTAGGATTTTTCGAAAAATGGTTGATAGCATTATTACTGCCGGTTGAGAATACGAACCGCTAACCGGCAGTGATACCAATATTTGGATATTTAAACTACTTCAAATGAAAAGGTTGTCAACTACAAGGTTGTAGATCTCGTCGAGAGCTACAATTTTCGTATAAATTTTATCTCCATCCGACTCAGTATGAAATAGTTATGATTTTTCGAAAAATGGTTGACAGCATTATTACTGCCGGTTGGGAATACGAACTGCCAACCGGCAGTGATACCATTATTTGGATATTTAAACTACTTAAAATGAAAAATTTGTCAATTACAAAGTTGTAGATCTAGTCGAGAGCTACAATTTTTATATATATTTTATCTCTATCCGACTCCGTATGAAATATTTATGATTTTTCGAAAAATAGTTGACAACATTATTACTGCCGCAGGTTGGGAATACGAATCGCCAACCGGCAGTGATACCATTATTTGGATATTTAAACTACTTGAAATGAAAAAGTTGTCAACTACAAAGTTGTAGATCTCGTCGAGAGCTATAATTTTCATATAAATTTTATCTCCATCGGACTCCGTATGAAATAGTTATGAGTTTTCGAAAAATGGTTGATAGCATTATTATGCCGGTTGGGAATACGAACCGCCAACCGGCAGTGATACCAATATTTGGATATTTAAACTACTTCAAATGAAAAAGTTGTCAACTACAAAGTTGTAGATCTCGTCTAGAGCTACAATTTTCATATAAATTTTATCTCCATCCGACTCCGTATGAAAAAGTTATTATTTTTCGAAAAATATCAGCACTGTCGGTTGTTCTAAAAATCGGCAGCGATAGTATTACTGTCGGTAGTAATAAAGAATTTATCACTGTCGGTTCATCAGAAAGAAAGTTGTTATTGCCGGTTTTACATCTGAATCGGCAGTGATAATATTATTACTGCCGGTTTTTGATAAATCGGTAGTGATAGCGGCAAGAATACCTGATTCTGCGAGCAGCTGGAGTACGTGCGGGGCGAGTCGAGGTTCTCCGACCACCTGCCGGTCTGCAGCGTGTTCGCCGCCGAGGTGGACGCGAGCGACGGCAGCAAGATTAGGAAGGGCTACCCCTCAGCGTGCGGATCGCCCTACGACAAACCGGCGTTGCCACAAAGGCACGACGGTTTCTGTGAGTGGAATATTCACTTTTTTTTGTCGGGTGTGTAATTTTTTTAAATTTAGCATCTTTTTAAATAGAATTGTAAAAACAAGTTTATTCTTCAACGTAAAAACATTAGAAGATATTTTTTACCTTTCACGCTCCTCTATCATGAAAGATGTCGCCACTCTCACTACACACAAAGTTAGAAAAGATAATTACTCTCTGTGAGTCAACGCAATGGAGTTCTTAGCATTGACTACTCTGTAATTACACAGAATTGCAGAGTTTGCTGTGTGCATTGTCACTGATGTTACAGGTGAATGCTTGTTGTGTGCATTCTCACTGATGGATCGAGGCTGGGCCGGTACGGCACGAAGCAGATACGAAAAAAGAATAGGCTATGTTTAGGCTCGTCGAAGGTGAGCCAGGCCAGCACAGCACAGCACGGCGGGTACGACGGGACGTCTCAGTCCGACACGATTCAGATACGAAGCATGATGAATCCGTACCGAATCGGCACGATGCCCACCTATCCATGCCCTCTCGAAAATGACATTTTTATTGTGGCTTTTGGTCTCAACGGGTGAATCCCTGATCTGATGCTCCCTCGGATTTTTTTTTTGACATTTTTATTGTAGCGTTTGATCTCGACGGGTGAGTCCCGGTCAAAACTCAGAGCGAACAAATAAAGAAAACAAGCACTTCCCGTCCATGCCCGGCGGCGACCAAACCCAAACCCCCAACACCCCTGCCCTCGCTTCCCTCGTGTTCTCCGATCTCCACCGCTCGAGCTCGCCGGCGATGGCAGCGTGGCCCAATCCGTGGCTGCCTCTCATCCTCGTCGCCGCCCTGCTCTCCTTCGAGGACTGGCTCTCCACGCCCTCCTGCTCCGGCGGCTCGACCGACCACACCCCCGACTCCGGCGACCCGAGGGCCATGATGGTCTCCGACTTGATGCTCCTTGGGTCGGACGCCTCCTACATCGACCGCTTCTTCCGGGACCACGTCATGTCCAAGCTGTTCGCTGTGAGTGATCAGATTCAGATGCGAGCGCCCCAAAATTCTGCGAAATTTTGCTTTTCTAGGCGATTAGATGTTAAAGGTTCGCTAAGTATCTGGAAGTATTTGCCCTCTATAGCTGTTATACGGGCTATACTTGGGGACTTTGGATCTTTTCATACTTGTTCACTTGATTTAGGTTCATTTGCTGTTCTACTGTTTCAGAGGGGTAATTCTTGGGAAAACTTGGACATCAAGAGCTATCCGTTAGGTCAATTGCGCTTCATCTAGCTGCTTGTTTCAGTTGTTTATATTACGTCATTTACTGCATTGCAGTGCTCGAACTTTGGGAAGTTGGAGCCTTTTAGGCTTCATGTGCTATGTTATGCTTTTTTTTTCAGGGGCTACTTTTCAGTCATAAAATTTGCACTATATTTGAGATATGAATCATTTCTTATCGATAAGTGTAAGGCTCAAGTAATGTGGCAATTATGAGCTTTTGGATGGCTATACTATTGTTGGGATAGACATTGAATCCGGTTAAATTAGAGATAAATCTATACCCCTTTATAATGCACCTAAGCAATTTTTCCTACGTCCACCCTAAATAATGTGTAAGGCTCAAGTAATGTGGCAATTATGAGCTTTTGGATGGCTATACTATTGTTGGGATAGACATTGAATCCGATTAAATTAGAGATAAATCTATACCCCTTTATAATGCACCTAAGCAATTTTTCCTACGTCCACCCTAAATAATGTACCTCATTAGAGATGACCCAATGTTCGTGCACCCAGCAAAACGTCCCCAGAAACTTGCATTCATCAAAATGAACGTCTCAGATCTTTCCTCAGTTTTACTCACCCACATCCGATGGCCATTATTTAGTGTGTCTAATCATCCCTGTAGCCTACAACAAACCTCCCCTACCTACATATTTGGAAGGAGAGCGAATTAAACAAGGAAATAAATAAGGAGGATCCGCATGCAAGGAAACCAGATTTGAATTTTTTACTGGCCAAAATTGTATGTACTACATATTTGGAAGGAGGGTGAATCAAACAAGGAAATAAACAGGGAGGATCCGCATGCAAGGAAACAAGACTTGAATTTTTTATTGTCCTGACATTGTGATCGTATTTTTTTTCGAATATGACCCTTCTTGAGACTTTTTTACGGATCTAGCCCCATAGAGTTTAATTTCAAATAAGCACGGAGAGCGCTGAATTTTTGTTTTCATTTTTATCTAAGGAACCAACGATGCAGTGAGTCTTTGCTTAATTTTTCATTTTTTCTCGCGAACCAAATGCATGAAAGCATTTAATTTTTATCTTTTTTCCTTGCGGATCCAAATGGCCGGCGAGCGCAGCTTTATTTTTCCATATTTTTCCAAAATCATCCTCGTGGCCCACAATGACCTTCCTCACCTCCAAAGATCAACAAGGAAAAGGCAACAAATGTCCCGAATCAAGGAAAAGGAAACAAACGTCTGAAAAGGAAAGGACCATACATTATGTCTTTGGAAAAGGAAGCGGGAGATGGGCGGCGTGGCGGGAGAACACATGTCCGCAATAGCTTCACTGTGCGCCATCGGTGGCTTTGTCGACGCTTGGCGAGGTTGTTGGTCGTGACCTCATGCACGCCATGCCTCTAAGAAATTTATAATTTAAATTTTTTGAAAATAATTTTATTAAGTACAAAATAATCGAAAGTTTTTTGAGAATTTTTCTAGAATTTTTAACCTAATGTACTATCTTTTCAAAAATCCTTCTATATTTAAAAAAATGAAGGCAACTCACCTGTAGCTTCTTCTAGTCACAGCCCGCACTGCAGAAGCTTCTTCTTCCCTCCCTCCATTAAAGTAAAAAGAAGCTCCAAAGCTCCATCAATCCCGCACCAAATCTCCTCTTTCCATCTATGGTGTTAATTCCCAAATTTCGTGCTCTATTGCCAAAATTTCCTCCTAACTGATTTGATCCCAAATTATGGTTTCCATAAATATGCTTGTTTCGGGCTATAAAAGCCGACGAGCTCTCCTCCACCCCATCGCATTGCATAAATCCCCAAGTGCTCCTCTTGTAAAGATCACGGATTTTGAAGGTAACCTGCCATCACCGTCATCTTTCCGTGAAATTCACCGCAACCGTGACTCCTCCCACACGCGCCGGTCTTGGCGATCTCGCCGCACCATCGACCCATCATGACCGTACGGCCACCCCGCCTTCCTCCTCATACTGTTGTTTAAGCCTAGAAACCTGTTGTCTCTCTCTGTGGAAGCTACAAAAAATAATTTAAAATCAGAAAATTCTTTTTTCTTTCTCTTTCTTGATTTAAAATCTTTTGGGAGCCCGTTTTCGCCCATTCGACCTCCATTTAGTTCCGTTTTTCTTTGTAAATTCATTTAAAATTCTAAATTTCTCTTTTATTATTAAGTGTTGTATTCATAATTATCTTCTTATTTAATTGATAAGCGGGTGTACTACCGTCGTAGCGTTAGCACAGGCACTATACTAGTTATAAATAAAGTTTGATTTCATTATGGTTGTAATCCTTGCTATAAATAAAGGGTGTGTGATCCAATAGGACACATAATTTCCAAACCCCCCGTCCAACGCCGCTCAGGGGCGTCGCCGCTCGGGCTGCTTGGAGGAGGGTGTCGCGTCGCCGCCGCTTGGGGACGCAGCACTGGGGCCATTGTCGGGCCATTACCGCCCCTTAGGAGTAGATCTGGGCGGTTGCCTCAATCCGTCGTCACCTCGGTCTGACTTTGTCGCTCATCACACGGAGGAATGGGGAGCACATAAAGAAGTAACCGGCTCGAAGGGAAAAGAAGGAAAGGAAAGAGAAGAAAAAAAAGGGGAGGAAAAGGAAAAGAAAAAAGGTTTTTTTTTTCTAATATGTTTTTTATGTATATCAGAGGTGCCACGTCTATGTCTTGCATTGGCTTTGATTCTTGAAGTTGATCGTGGAGATACGTGCGGCATAGAATCGTGATTGGCATTGCTCCAGTTGGACATAGAGATTACTTCGTAGGAGATTGATGATGTGAGGAAGCAGGAGGAGGTCGCCATGATAAAGTCGACCAAAGGAAAGAGAAAGGTGATGGTTGAGTAAACTTCCTCACTGGTCACACAAGGTGACATGAGAAGAATATTACATGACCTTTAGCAGTATGTATGATTGGTCCGAGGGTTGGTACAGGATCATCTGAATTGAACTTGGAGCTGATATCGAATGATGTGAAGTTAGAAGGGAGCAAGAAATTACTTGAGTTGATCAAGAATGGCTCAATTAATTATGTGGACGAAGAGGGTGGAGCACTACTTGCAGGAGATTTGTGTTGATCTTGTAGACAAGGCAAGCTTGGATTGGAGGATGTGGAACACTACTAACTTTTGGTGGTGGCTTGGTTGCTGACTTTGATGTCCGCATTCATCACTCGGATGGTGGAGACGATGTAGAATGCAGATGTGGAGGATATTGAGCAACATGTACTCTGGGGTAGGCAATGTGATGATGATGGTGGAAGTTTAGGGTAAGATGGAGGTTCTGAAACAGGAAGAGATGACCGTCTAGGAATATGCTAGTGAATTGCACCATCTATGGACATACTTGATCATTATGATCCACTACAATTGACATGTGCTGGCAATGTTGAGGTTGGCGGATTATGGCTGCAACGTAGGCGGGTCACACTTTCGGAAGGGGATGAGCCTAGAATTTGAGAGCAAGAGAGCTGTTATGTTTCACTTGGCAAACCTCCCTACTATGAAGGATGTGATTTCAGCTATGGTGCAGGAGGAAGTTTGACTACAAGTGATGGGGACAACAACCCAGTCAGATTTGCCTATGCTGTACCTGATAACAGGAAGTGTTACAACTATAGGGTAAGAGGACACCTGAGTCGTGCATATCCTTTCCTACGGTATGGTGGAGGTCGAGGTGGAGATCGTGGTAGCTGTGGTGATCATGAAGGCCGAGGCGGAGATCAGTGTCATGGAGGTCGAGGCAGGGGCAAGGGTGGCCCCCGAGCCAATATGGTTATGGCAGAAGAAAGTATGTTTGTTACTCTAACAAGTGAGCATGCTATGTAGTAGAAATAATGGCAGAAGGGCAAAGCATTAGAGTCTTAAGATTCTACGACAGCACCTACCACCTCCTTTGGTAACATTGCCAACTACGCCTACATGGGCGAAGGTACTTAGGCACAACGTTGGCATCCACATATAAGCATCCTCATATTGATTGGATCATAGATTCAAGGCATCTAAGAATGTCATAGGTTCTCTTAGGGCATATGCATCCTACATTCTATATAAACAATCCGAAACTGTTCAGATAGCCGATGGGACTTCTCAGCTTATTCAGGGAGTGGGATCTGTAGAGTGCACACCTCCATTGCTTTATCCTCTATCTTGCATGTCCCATCCTTTCTTGTTAATCTTTTTTCAGTTAGTTCCATCATCGACCAATTCAAATGCATTGTTTTATTTGATGATGACTCTTGTCTATTCTAGGAGAAGTGAACAGGGAAGAGAATTGAGACTGGAATTAGGCGTAATGGACTATGGTATGTTGATCAGCTGGATATAGCATTGGCCATGGCTGCAAAAGGAGTTGAGGAGGAGGTTTTGCTGCATCATGTCGTTTGGGACATTCTTCATTTGAGAGTTTGAGTCAGATATACCCTGAGTTGTTTAATAAAGTAGATAAGAGTAAACTTGTGTGTTATGCTTGTGAGTTTGGAAAGTATACACGGTCTACTTATAGTAGTATTGGTTTTAGGAGTTGTGAACCTTTTTATATTAATACATTCAGATGTTTGGGGTTTATGCTTAGTTATCTCTGAGTGGTTTTAAGTGGTTTGTCACATTCATTGATTGTTATACCTATGTGACTTGGATCTATATGATGAAGCACAAGAGTGAAGTCATTCGATGTTTTCAGGACTTCCATCGGTTGGTTATAAACTCGGTTTGATGTGAAGGTTCAAATTCTTCAAACAGATAATGGAACTGGGTATGTTAATAAGGAGTTTGAAGCATATTTCTCAGAGAATGGGATACTTCATCAAACCACTTGTCTAGGAACCCTGCTTTAGAATGGGGTGGTTGAGAGGAAGAATCGACATTTGTTGGGAGGTATAGCACGTTCACTTATGTTTCAGATGAATGTGCCGAAGAGAATCTCAAGTGAGGCTGCGATGACAGTTGCATATCTTATCAATCACACGTTGTCTCGAATACTTGGGATGAAGTCTCTCGCTGAACTTCTTTTAGGTCAATGAGAGTTCAAGGTTTCCCCTAAGGTGTTTGGTTGTGTGTGTTTTTTACGGGATCACTAACCAATGGTTGGCGAATTGGATCCTCAAACTGTGAAGTGTGTCTTCATAGGATATTCATCTAGTCATAAGGGATATAAGTGCTGGAACCCAATGAAAAGAAAATTGTTTGTGAGAATGGATGTAATTTTTTGGGAGTTTGAGCTATACTACACGAGTGGTGGTGATCTTAGTCAATTCTTGGGGGAATTCATAGTCAATAGGGGGAGTACAATGAGAGTCAGAGTGATAACCGAGGGCAAGTTGTTGTTGTGGGGACTATTCCATACTCCTCTCCGAGTCTAGATAAAAAATGTGAAAGATATGTGGCAGCCCCAGAAGAATTGAAGGTGTATCAGAGGAGACGCTTCCGGAGATATGGGGAGAAACAACCATCATCGTTAGCACCTACTCCATTAGATGAGCAAGTTCTACCAAAGGTAGTAGAGGTACCAGGGAAACAAGGGGAGAAATAGCAGCTACCGTCAGCACTTAGCAAGTTATCAGAAGAACCATAACCTAAACAACCAGCCAGTCCAGTTGATTTAGTCCTAGTCCCAAATCTCTTCTCAAGTCTCTCTCCGTCAAGTTCCTTGCCTCCCCTTGGGGCAAGTGGTAATGTTCCTTCTGATTCCTCTCATTTAGAGTTACCTTTTGCACATGTAGGACAATTAGAGCTAATGCTGGAAAGCCTCCGTTGAGTTATAGTTTTGAGCACGACATTGCAAATTTCATCTCATATTCCCATATCTCTCCTGCATACAAAGCATTTATTGCATCTCTCCAGACAGTGCCTGTTCCAATGGATTGGTAGGTTGCTAGCAGGATCATAAATAGAAGGATGCCATGAAAGTGGAGATTGGTGCACGGGTTGCTAAGCAGGATCATAAATGGAAGGATGTCATGAAAGAGGAGATTGGTGCACTTCAGAAGAACAAGACATGGGATCTTATTCCACTTCTAGCAGGAAAGAAAGAAGTGGGATTCAAATGGGTCTTTACAATGAAACAAACTTCTGAAGGCAAGGTGGAAAAATACAAGACGAGGTTGGTTGCAAAAGGTTATAGTCAGATGTATGGGATATACTATGATAAGATATTTGCACCAGTAGCAAAGATGAGCACAGTGAGGACGTTGATTTCTTGTGTTGTTATTTTTGGGTGGTCTCTTCATCAGTTGGATGTGAAAAATGTCTTTCTTCATGGAGATTTACAAGAGGAGGTATATATGGAGATACCTCGTGGCATTGAGAATAAGCAGACTATCGGGAGGGTGTGTAAGCTTAAAAAAAATCTCTATATGGCCTGAAGCAGCCTCAAAGGGCATGGTTTAACAGATTCGGACATGCAGTTTGTGGCACGAGCTATTCCCAATGCAATATAGATCATAACGTGTTTTACAAGCATAGAGGATCATATATCACCATACTAGCAGTCTATGTTGATTATATTGTGATAACCGGAGATGATAGTGAAGAAACTATATATTGTGATAACCGGAAATGATAGTGAAGAAACTAAGTGTCTGAAGGAGAGACTAGAAGAAGCATTTGAGGTGAAGGATCTTGGACCACTTCGATATTTCCTTGGAATTGAGTTAGCTCGGTTTCTAAAAGGGATAGTTCTCTCTCAAAGAAAGTGTGTCCTTGAGTTGTCAACAGAGACAGTTATGCTTAGGTGTCTCCCTATTGCTTCGCCTATTGGTAGGAATCACAAACTCTATACCGAGTGTGGTGATCGAGTTGACAAGGAGGCTTATCAAAAACTGGTTGAGTGTCTTATCTATTTGTGCCATACAAGACCTGATATTTCATATGTAGTGAGTGTGGTAAGTCGATATATGCATGATCCTAGAACGAGACAAATGGAGGCTGTTTTTTGGATCTAACGATATTTGAAGAATAGCACTGGGAAAGGGCTTTGGTTCAGGAAGACTCAACACTAGAATGTGGAAGAATATTGTGATGCTGATTGGGTGAGTAGTATAGATGATAGGAGGTCTACATATGGATATTGCATCTTTGTGGGCGGTAACCTTGTGTTATGGAGTAGTAAGAAGCAAGAAGTTGTGGCTCGGTCTATTGCACAGAATATAGAGCAATGGTGTTAAGCTTGAGTGAGATGATCTGGATGAAAGGTCTATTGTCTGAACTTCGGGTGTTGAGGAGTGATCCCTTGGAATTTCATTGCGATAATAAATCTGCTATCAATATTGCTAACAATCCAATACAGCATGATCGTACCAAGCATGTTGAAAACTGTAGGTTCTTTATCAAGGAGCTGGATGACAGAATATTGAAGCTGGAGTATGTTAAGTATAATGAATAGTTTGTTGATTGCTTCATTGAAGGGTTAGGTCCTAGCGAGGGTACTACAATATGTAACAAGATGGGTATAATTGATA
The DNA here is from genome assembly GCA_036346275.1 of Otatea glauca. Lineage (NCBI taxonomy): Eukaryota > Viridiplantae > Streptophyta > Magnoliopsida > Poales > Poaceae > Otatea > Otatea glauca. Next base: position 12,188,787 of record CM070721.1, on the reverse strand, counting down.
TTTTTAGCCCATCTTGATGGGGAGTGTTGGGATAGAGCTCAGATTGAATCCAGTTAAATTAGATATAGAGTTTGATTTCATTACATTTGTAATCCTCGCTATAAATAAAGGGTGTGGGATCCAATAAGACACACAATTTCAATCTACAACTATACACTCTTTTGGTTATTACTATGTGCAAAAGCTTGATGTGTTATGTTATGTTTTGCCAGAAATCTATTCAAACATTGAATCCGAATATGATTGTAGTCCTTGGGGACATCTCAGCAAAAGGTTCAGAGCAGACCGAGAGCAAATGGATAGCTGTTATTGAGCAGTTCAAGGGGATATTGGGGCGTTACTCTGCCCTTCCTCTTCATATCGCGTTAGGTGATAAAGATGTCGGAATATGTGCAAATTTGGATGGTAAATTTTTGCACCATATGACCAAGCATTTGTCAGGATTGGATTCAAGTGGTTGTGGCACTTTCGAGATTAGTAATGTCAGTTTTGTGTCGCTAAATGCGGTTGCATTGCTCTGTGATGACAACGCCTTGCGGTTTAGTGTTGAGAAGGTTATGGAGAGGGAAAGCCATCATTTTCGAGGGAAAAGGCTGAATGAAGAGGAGCATGGTCCTTTGGGAAGTGAAAAAAGAGAAGGTTTCGATGACCACAGTTGGAGGCAAAATAGCATGAAGTCGGGGTCTGGCCCTGTTGTTTTGCTCCATATTCCACTACATAAGTACCACAAGTCTGGTGGAGTCATTGGAGTCCCCGTGTTTTCAGAGGGAACTGTCTCAGATCATCCTTTGGTTTATCCGAGTTCAAAACTAAGGTAAACTATCATCACCTGCACTTTGCTGTAGGTTTTTTGGCTGATGATTACTTTTATTATCAACACTAATGGAAGTATTCCTAGACTATTTATAATTTCGAAAGGGTTCCATAAAAGGATGTTTGTTCATGAAACAATGAATACATTTTTATAAACTTCCACCCTTTCAATTAAAAGGTGTATAATCAAAGCACCTCTTAAGTATTTAAGATCTAAGGGTTAATATTTTAATTGATTATGATCTAATGTCTATAGTTTTGAAGGTGATGTGGCACAATTAGAAGGTTGCTTTTGTATGCAATTTTAGATGTAAGGAGGATTTTGGATAGTATGTATTATGAAATAGAGGCTTAGTTCCATTTCCTATTCTTATTTGGGATATTTTGTAATTCCTATTCCATGTCAATGCTCTTGTGTTACCATCATTCTATAAGTTCGGTGGTTTGTAAAGTATGTGATACATTCTGTGGACATTTAATGAACACGTGAGCTTTACCTGTCTCGTTATTGAGGTTTTGTTAGACCACTTGCCTTGAATTTAAGAACAATAATTGATGTAAAATATCCAATATTAATTCACTGCTATCTGTGTGGCCCTAATTATTGGTGGCCCTAATTATTGGGGTGATTATTATGTTCTGATATGCTAGTGGATCCTGCAGTGAAGCTGATGGCAGGAGGCTATATGATGGGTTGCATACCCTCCCTGCAAATTCAACTCAATATATTCTTCAAGCACTTAAACCAAGGTTAGCCTGGTTGAACTACTAGTAGGAAACAATTGCTTTGATACTATATTGAGTTGTATGTACCAACCAGTTCACTTAAAAGCTTAAGCTGATGAGGAAGGATAAGCAATATACTAATACTTCAACAAGCCCAGGAAGGATGAGCAATATACTAATACTTCAACAAGCCCTCCATATACAGCAGCACTTAATGATTGCACTACGAAAATTTATAGCTGTGAATTGAATTGCTTTTAACAGCTGCAATAAAAAAAATTTTGGTTACATTGTTTAGGTGCTGCATTTTTTTTATTATGCGTGGTTATTGTTTTGAAATTATATAGTTTGATGTTCTTGCTCATAAAAGTTTTTATTGAGTTCGCTCCTCATAGAAAGGCACTTGAAGTCTTAAACTTATTTCTCTTACCACAGGATTATATTCAGTGCTCATGCTGATAGCTTCTCAGACTACACCCACGCTGATGGGACACGGGAAGTAACAGTGCCAGCTATGACATGGAAGTCAAGTGGAGTGCCTGGTTTTGTCCTCGCTACATTTGGACAGGAAGGGGCTGTGACTGTGAGGTGCTGTTGTCTAGCTCAGGAATGGTACGTTATGATGGGATATTCAATATTTTTGTTTTTGACAGCTCTTGCAGTAAGATGGTCACATTGGATGTGAAATGAAAGGCTAAAACTTATTTCAAGGTATGATTGATGTTTTATCTCACCTTTAATGTGCTTTACATAAATTCATTTCTTGCATGATATTTGCGTTGTCTGGTGTCAAGTCTTTTCATTGCCTGCTGAATAGTTTTGGGACGATCACAATAGCACAGTTTGAACACATACAGTGAAGCTAATCTCAAGCTCATCCTTCACAATTATAATGGACTAGGAACCTTTATCTACCAGCTTTAGACCATCTTGTGTTGCTCAGCTGTCGTGATTACAGGGGCTTACATCAAACTCCACATGATCTTTTTGATCTGCCTTGGTGCACTGACTCTAGAGCTAGAACTTTATTGGCCTTTGTTCCTCTCTGCATTGAGCTAGTATAAGAAGAGCAAGACTGGGTGCTTGCTGTCCATGCGGTGAGGATATTGTTATACTGACAATAATAGGTAGCTTGAGGTTTTGTCACATGCTTAAGAGCCGACCTCTTCCATGTCATGGCTTGGAGTGCCTATTGCTGCCTTCTTAAGTCTATCTTTGTAGTTCATGTGGGGTGGCTTCCTACTCGAAACGAAGTTACTAGAATACTTCTTGTGAGCAGTAGCACATACCATTACCAAGCTTTTTAAAAATCCTGCCTTTGATAAAAATTCACTATGTGAAGCCAGATAACCAGGCCTGCCAGCTTGACATGGGAAATAAGGCCATATATCACTGCCATCTGCTATGCAATGGTGCTACTGCGTGGTAATCCAGAGAGCACTAAGCACCACAAGTAGTGGCTTATTGTTCCAGCTGCAATGCTAGAATGAGGCTCGGCTGTGTTCCTGAAAGCACCAAGTTCTCCGCGTATCCACCTCTTATCCCTCCTGATCGTCGACACATTTAATGTGGTTGTGCGAGCATATGATGCCATTTGATCTGTCCATCTTCAATGCAGCTTCTGTGAGGTTAGCAAGTAAGTATTATATAAATCATGAGGTGTTATCTTAACAGTTACATTCAAATAATGAGGCAAACAACTAACGTAACCATTAGTTAACCAGGCAACTCAGCCTTGCATCTCCGGTGCTGCTCAGCTTAGCATTGAGGAACTGTGCAGGTTTTCCTTTCAATTATCCAATATGCAGTCAGGTGCTTAGAGTATGCTGCAGAAGCTCAAGCTCTTGGGTAATCCTGCCTGCAAGGGTGTCAGTCACCTTGCATTGCCTGATAAAAAACCACAGCGTACTTGAACGTGGAGGTTAAAATGATAATGTTGGTGTTTGGCGCCTAGAAAGGGAGTCTTCTGCCTGGCCTTTGTTGTAGAATGCTCTGGCCTCTATTCCAATTAAATGCATTAAGTGTCAGTTCATGAATAAAGATGGGTACAGATCCAATATTTTGGATGACCATGTTCTTCGGACTGTTTGTGATGTTGTCTAGATAACATATTATATAGCAAATTTTGCATAGCCTTGCAATAATTTTTTTATCAGCTGCTGCATTATTCGTCAATCGACAAAAGTTGTGCTGACAATAACCTTGTGCCCCTTTGATTTCTGAAACCTTGGCCAGTTGTTCATTGTCGCTACTGTTTCCTAAGCGGCCGCCTAGCTCGCTTAGACGCTAGGCTCTACCTTCTCGCCTAGCCACCTACGCCGATTTAACCCGCCTAGGTGGCCGCCTAATTGCTATTCGCCCGACTAACCTAGCGCCTTGTGAGCACTGATAATCGCTATAGGATCATACATGACAGCCGTGTGATAGCTTAGCAATTGACACCCGTTGTTTTAAAGTAAGCCACAAGTATGATTCCATTTTTCTTCCAGAGAAAGCTAACAATTATCTAGCTCGAAACTGCAAGACATGATTCAGATTCACTTCTCGTAAGCTGTGATAATAAGCACAGTCGAAATATGCAAACAATTCATCAACAGGACAACCTAGGGCTCCAGACTTCCAGTGGAAAATCTAGTGTCTATTAGCACACTGGACTCGTCGAGTTGGAATTATGGAATATCCATACAAACTTTCGAAAGGAGTTGAACGATGAGGGAATTGATCATATGTTTCAATTTACTTGGTGCAATTAATAAAGTACCTCGTTTGTCTCACTGACATGTGGTCCCTAGATTCATTTGTCAGTGAGATATCACAGGGTATTTTATCATTGGCACATGTGAGGGTATTATATCGATTGATATCACCGGTGAAACAAACAACGGACGCAAGAGAAGACGAGAGAACCGGACCAAGAAGCGAAGGATTTGAGCATCAGGAAGCGAAGCCCCGCGCGGCCTCGGCGTTTCGGCCGTTGTGTTTGCCGCTCCGCGCGCGGTTGCAACCGCGGCGCCATGGGTTTGGGCATGCGCGCATGGTAATCTCGGCGGCTTCGCGTTGCGCCGCGGGGGTGCGCGACACGGTGGGACGTAAACATGTCTCACAGGGCCGGGCCGGAACTAGAGGTGGATAACGAGCCAACTCGGCTCGATCAAACTTGTTAAGATAACGAGTCAGCTCGACTCGACTCATTATCTTAACGAGCTCAAACCTCAGTGCCCATTTTCTTTTATGAGAGGCTGGGATAGTCATTGTCACCCGTCATTTGTCGAACTCAGCGAAGATATGCCGACTTGTGAGTTGTCGCCAGAACAATCAATCACACTGTACATGCATGAGAGGGAGATGCAACGACGGGTCGACTTGAACTCTGAACAGTTGATGTGTGGTTTTACTTCCTACGTATGGTCGACATTGGCGATTTCGTGACTGTAATCAGATCAATGGTAAAGTGACAAGGCGCTACGATACGTAAAACCGCACCTACTCCATACATTATTTACATTGTTTCATGGATCGCAGGCAAAGAACGGAGCCGCCAAACACCACACAATCAGCACTCATAGTTTCATGGATCGCAGGCAAAGAACGGAGCAGCCAAACACCACACAATCAGCACTCAGTTTCATGGATCGCAGGCAAAGAACGGAGCCGCCAAACACCACACAATCAGCACACTGCCAGTGCCACCCCATTTCGCCTATTAGTCTCGTTTTGGTCTTTTGGATTACCAAACTATTCACAGCCTTTGGGCCCTGCTTGGCCATGTTCTGAGGCTAGAAAATGACTGGACACCTACGTAACAGGGCGAAGGAAACACCACTACAGCCAACCAAATACGGCACATTTCAATTGACCCCAATCCAGTTCTAGTTGTGAGCTGTGACCCTTCTAAAGTAACTGATGGTTATTGATTTGTCTGGAAATGTCTAGATCAGAGAAAAAAAAGGGGCTTCATTAATCTCCCATGTATCACCCTGGAGAAATTATGAGAGCAAGTTGGCCAGTTGTCACTATTAGACATCGTAGTATCTGGTTTGCAGGGAAGGGAATCCTCGGGCCTCTGTGTTAGATTATAGAAATTCCAAAAGGTCCATTAAAATACTAGGAGTCATGAAATTGGTTTAGTACCATATGGGTAATTGAGAGAAGGTTTAACCAACTTAAATAGTTGAGTTGTGTCTCTCTCAATTAGCAAGGTGGAAAATGGTAAAGGCTGTGCCACATGCGCGCGCGCGCCGAACCGAGCCGTGTGCGTGTCGAGACGAGACGTGCGCGGCGCAGGCCAGTCTGGACGTGATGGGCGGGAGCGGTTTGTTTTTGCCGTTTCAGTGATCAATGTGACCAGTAACCGCAGACTGGTAACTCCTGCCCGTTGCATGTCGCAAGCCGCCTATATAAGGAGGGCAGTGGCAGTGATTTCAGAGAACGAAAGAACGCTGGCTCTCGCCTGAACTCTCCCGCAAGACTCCATTGTTCCATCTGTAGTGTTGCATTGCTTATCTCCCCACCTCCGTCTCCTTGCGCGCACAAGTAGCGGAGGGAGCAGGAAGCACATCTGCACTACACCAACGTTCGACTGCATCGACCTCTCCACTGCATCAAGTCTTCACTGCGACAACTTGTGATCCTCTACTCCGACCGTCATGGCGAACGAGAACGTTTCACCTGCGCCTGTGCCTATGGTGGCACAGGCTCAAGGGTATATTAACTTATACCGTGTTTTAATCATGTTGATTTCTTGTTCATTAGTCTTTGCGTATGAGATAGATAATTTGTTATCTAGTACCTTTGGTTTTGAACTAGAATTGTGTCATTGTTTAATCATGATTTACATAATTCTGTGGATTAAAATATTGAGAAAATTCCTAATATTTCCAACAATCCAAAAACCTTATCCTAGGAATTTTACAACTACTGGTTTCGCTGCCGCACTTAAGCCAACTGTATTTGACGGCGCAAATTACAAGCGTTGGCACACCAAGATGATTCTGTGGTTGACTGCCATGAACGTGTATCACGTTGCGCAAGGCAAGCCACAACCTGAGGAAGGGCTCTCTCCTGAGCAGGAGAGTGCCTTCGCGGCTGCGGATAACTTGTTTAGAAACGCCGTGATTAGCGTTTTAGGAGAAAATCTTGTTGATGTATATATGATTTTGCCAAGTGGTAAAGAAATGTGGGATGCACTTGAGGCAAAATTCGGAGTCTCTGACGCGGGTAATGAACTCTATGTCATGGAGCAGTTTCATGACTACAAGATGGTTGATGACCACTCTGTAGTAGAAGAGGCTCATGAGGTTCAAGCTTTTGCGAAAGAACTTGAGAATTTTACATGTGCATTACCCGACAAGTTTGTGGCGGGATGCGTCATTGTGAAGCTGCCACCTTCTTGGAGGGACTTTGCTACTACTCTAAAACACAAGAGACAAGAGTTCAGCGTTGCTGGTCTCATTGGGTCTCTAGATGTTGAGGAGAAAGCGAGGGCAAAAGATATACGTGGGAAAGAAAGTTCTAGTGCCAATGTGGTACAAAAGAAAACCTTTCAATTCAACAAGAAGAATAAAAATAAGTCTGAAAAGCCTGAGAACAAGAACAAGGCCGCTCAAACTACTAGCTTCAAGAAGAAGAAGAAGAATAAAGGAAAAGGAAACTGCTTTGTCTGTAATGGTACTGATCATTGGGCAAAGGATTGCCCTGATCGTAAAGACAATAAGCAGAAAAAGTTCGCCAACGTTGTTATTGGCAATACTGAGGAGAGAACATCCGGGTATGTTTCAATACCTATCGTTCTATCAGTATGTCGTTCACCTGATTGGTGGATTAACACGGGGGCCAATATACATGTTTGTGCTGACAGATCCTTATTCTCTTCTTACCAGGTCACAGGGGCTACCACCGTGTTGATGGGGAATGGGTCGCAGGCATTTGTACGTGGAGTCGGCATAGTTGACTTGAAGTTTACTTCAGGAAAAATCGTGCGACTGAGGAACGTGCATCACGTGCTCGTGATAAATAAAAACCTTGTCAGTGGTCTCTATTGTGTAGAGATGGTTTTAAGCTAGTTTTTGAATCCGATAAATGTGTTGTTTCTAAAATTGGAACTTTTATTGGAAAAGGCTATGAGAACGGAGGCTTGTTCTGCTTGTCTTTGATGGACATGAATAAAATTGTGAATCATGTTTGTATTCATGAGACTGATGTTTGGCATTCACGACTTTGTCATATTAATCTTGTTTGCATGATGCGGTTAGCCAGTATGAATTTAATCCCACAATTTACCCAAGTCAAAGGTTCTAAGTGTCAAGTGTGTGTGCAATCTAAGCAACCTCGCAAGCCTCACAAGGCAGTTGAGGCGGGAAACTTGGCACCGTTAGAACTAGTTCATACCGATTTATGCAAGATGAACGGAGAGTTGACAAAGGGTGGTAAGAGGTATTTCATGACTTTGATTGATGATTCTACTAGATATTGCTATGTGTATTTATTAAAGTCAAAAGATGAGGCTTTTCACTATTTTAAGTTCTATAAAGCTAAAGTTGAGAACCAACTTGAGAGAAAAATCAAACGGGTTAGGTCAGATCGTGGTGGAGAATACTTTTCTAGTGAGTTTAATTTATTCTGCGAGGAACATGGAATAATCCATGAGAGGACGCCTCCCTATTCGCCCCAATCAAACGGGGTTGCCGAAAGAAAGAACCGTACTCTAACTGAGATGGTTAACGCCATGTTAGAAACAGCGGGACTTTCCAAAGAATGGTGGGGTGAGGCTATATTGACTGCTTGTCATGTCCTAAGCAGGGTTCCTACAAAGAATAAAGAAATCACACCATTCGAGGAATGGGAGAGGAAAAATTAAATTTCTCTTATTTACGCATTTGGGGCTGTTTGGCTAAAGTCAATGTGCCTATCCCAAAGAAGCGTAAACTTGGACCAAAACCATTGATTGTGTCTTTATTGGTTATGCTTTTCACAGTTGTTGGATATAGGTTCTTAATAGTGAAATCTGAGTACCGATATGAGTGAAGGTACAATTTTTGAGTCCAATGATGCCACATTCTTTGAGGACTTATTCCCTATGAAAGAGACACTTAGCTCATCTGACCAAGAATCTATCTTCTCTCCTAAACCTTCCACTCCTATACAAATTGAGCCCTTTTTTGAGGAAAATCCAATAGATGAGGACAATGAAGTAACTCGTAAGAGTAAGAGACTAAGGACTACAAAGTCTTTTGGTGATGACTTCATTGTATATCTAGTGGATGATACTCCAAGAACCATTGAGGAGGCTTATTCATCTCAGGACGCTGACTATTGGAAGGAAGCGGTCTAGAGTGAGATGAATTCCATCTTGAGCAATGGAAATTGGGAAGTTGTTGATCGTCCATATGGGTGTAAACCTGTAGGATGTAAGTGGGTGTTCAAGAAAAAGCTGAGGCCTGATGGTACAATTGAAAAGTACAAGGCAAGGCTTGTGGTCAAGGGTTATACCTGAAAGAAGGCGAGGACTTCTTTGATACTTACTCACCGTTGCGGATTGACCACTATTAGAGTACTACTATCTTTGGTCGCCTCCTACGGTCCGATCATTCATCGATGGATGTAAAGACGGCTTTCCTTAATGGAGATTTGGAAGAGGAAATCTATATGGATCAGCCTGATGGATTTGTAGTAAAGGGTCATGAAGGAAAAGTGTGTAGGTTGTTGAAGTCTTTGTATGGTTTTAAGCAAGCACCTAAGCGATTGCGAGAAGTTCGACAGAACTTTAACATCTGCCGGCTTTGTTGTGAATGAAGCTGACAAATGTGTGTATTACCGCTATGGTGGGGGTGAAGTAGTGATTATGTGTCTGTATGTTGATGACATACTAATTTTTGGGACGAACCTTAATGTGATTAAGGAAGTCAAGGACTTCTTGTCCGAAAACTTTGAAATGAAAGATTTGGGAGTAGCGAATGTCATCTTAAACATTAAGTTGTTAAGAGAAGGTGACAGTGGGATTACTCTTGAGCAGTCCCATTATATGGAAAAAGGTGTTGAGTCGCTTTGGCTATAGCGATTGCAAACCCGCTCCAACGCCGTATGATCCAAGTGTGCTATTACGAAAGAACCAACTTATAGCAAAGGATCAATTGAGATATTCCCAAATCATTGGTTCACTGATGTATTTAGCTAGTGCAACGAGGCCTGATATCTCGTTTGCTGTGAACAAACTAAGCCAGTTTGTTTCAAACCCAGGAGATGATCATTGGCATGCTCTTAAGAGAGTAATGCGCTATCTAAAAGGGACATCAAGTTATGGAATTCACTACACTGGGTACCTTAGGGTACTTGAGGGTTATAGTGATTCAAACTAGATATCTGATACTGATGAAATAAAAGCCACAAGTGGATATGTGTTCATATTGGGTGGTGGAGCTGTTTCCTGGAAGTCTTGCAAGCAGACCATCTTAACAAGGTCTACAATGGAAGCAGAACTCACATCATTAGATACCGCCTCTGTGGAAGCCGACTGGCTGCGTGAACTTGTGATGGACTTACCGGTAGTTGAGAAACCGATGCCTGCTATCCTTTTGAACTGTGACAATCAAACGGTGATTGTCAAGGTGAACAATTCTAAGGATAACATGAAGTCATCAAGGCACGTTAAGAGGCGGTTGAAGTCTGTCAGGAAAATAAGAAACTCTGGAGTTACAGCGTTGGACTATGTCCAGACGGCTAAAAACTTGGCAGATCCTTTTACAAAGGGACTATCACGAAATGTGATAGATGAGGCATCGAGGGAGATGGGCTTGAGACCCACATAAAGTCATGTCTTAGTGGTAACTCATCCTATTTGATCGGAGATCCCGTGAATTAGAATGTTGAGATAAGCTAGTGACTGGCTGAAAGGAGAGTACTTCTGTACATAGCCCACTCCGTTTGAGATACAATAACTCTCCTATTCTGTATGGCAGGTTGGTTATACCTTAATGTATTCCGAGTGGCTTTGATAAGCAGAGATGTTGTCCTACAGAACATCTTATGAGGAATACACCTATATGAGTTCGACTACTAGTCACAGTGTATGAGATTGGGTGATCTCTAGAGGCTCATGAAAGGCCAAGGAGCATGACTTATAAGCTCCAAACCGAGGGGATGCATTTAGCAGCCTAGTATCAGTAAAGGACTTTGGTGAAACTTGTTTGCACAAAACTGTCAATTCAAGGCATAGTCCATTGTTCAGTTGTGGATGAGTGTAACCATTGTTCTAGATGGAAGTTCAACTTAACAGTCTCCATCGAAACACTGGTATATCAAACTACATTGGAACTGAGAGTATTTCAATTTTCTTTGAAATTTGGTGGGGATTGTTAGATTATTATGGGGATGGCCCATAATTAATTTAATAGAAATTCCAAAAGGCCCATTAAAATACTAGGAGTCATGAAATTGGTTTAGTACCATATGGGTAATTGAGAGAAGGTTTGACCAACTTAAATAGTTGAGTTGTGTGTGTCTCAATTAGCAAGGTGGAAAAGGGTAAAGGTCATGCCACACGCCGCTGCCGAGCCGAGCCGAGGCGTGGCGTGTCGCGAGTCGAGACGTCTTGTGGCGAGGCCATCCGGACGTCTTTGGCGGGAGCGGTTTGTTTTGCCGTTTCAATGATCAATGTGACCAAGAACGCAGTGATCAATGTGACCATGACTTATGCCGCCACCGTGAACGGACGTGGTTGATGGCTGGCTCATAATGAACGTCGGTTACTGGTAACGGTTTCTGAAATTGATGACTGGTAATGACTGGTAACTCCTGCCCGTTGCATGTCGCAAGCCGCCTATATAAGGAGGGCAGTGGTAGTGTTTTTAGAGAACGAAAGAATGCTGGCTCTCGCCTGAACTCTCTCGCAAGACTCCATTGTTCCATCTGTAGTGTTGCATTGCTTATCTCCCCACCTCTGTTTCCTTGCATGCACAAGTAGCGGAGGGAGCAGGCCTCCGGAACCTCGCCCTTCTTGAGATCTTGCTCGAGATAGACGGCCGATAAGGTTTTTGGGTAGCGTATCACGCGACTGCTCGAGTGTGTCGGTGTTCCTGGAAGCACATCTGCACTGCACCAACGTTCGACTGCATCGACCTCTCCACTGCATCAAGTCTTCACTGCGACAACTTGTGATCCTCTACTCCGACCGTCATGGCAAACGAGAACGTTCCGCCTGCGTCTGTGCCTATGGTGGCACCGGCTCAAGGGTATATTAACTTATACCGTGTTTTAATCATGTTGATTTCTTGTTTATTAGTCTTTGCGTATGAGATAGATAATTTATTATCTAGTACCTTTGGCTTTGAACTAGAATTGTGTCATTGTTTAATCATGATTTACATAATTCTGTGGATTAAAATATTGAGAAAATTCCTAATATTTTCAACGCTCTGTCAAACAATTTAAGGAGGCAGATTGAAGAGGTCCATCACACTTAGCTCAAGTGTACCATGCTGCATGGTCATTTAGCAGTGTCATCTGATGGTGACAAAACCAACAGTTGTCAAAGTATACAACTCTTTCTTGTGCCATTTGGCCATGGGTTCTTTGTTTTGTTTGCTAGAAGAAGAATCCTTGCAAATAAGGGAGGAGACTTTCGTTGCAAAGATATGATTAATTACATTGACGTCATAGACCTTCCATGGTCCATCGGTTGCTTCTCTCTCTCTCTCGCATTCTAGCGTTGCCTGCTTATCAGGATCCATTACTTGCTAATATCAAATGTCATTTAATCAAGACAGGGTTATATATATATACGGCGACGTATATAGTGAGAGCTAACACATGATGACAGAATGAAAGTAGGCAAATAAGGGCATTGAATCGGCTTCGAATAGTTCAGATCTAGACGGAATCTCACCTCCTACGCTTAAACGTGTTTTTTCTAAAGAGAAAAAAAAATCCTTTTTGCTGCTAATTTACTGTGTACTGTCCCACGAAACAGTGGTTTCCTATGTCCAAAGTCCAAACCTTAAGAGAGATACAAATTTCATTGCACACATTATGACTAGGTATTTCCAAGCACTGCAAAGGGCATGAGTTGGCGGAATCTAGAGCAAAGTAGAATTACGGCGCAAATTCACGCGCAACATCAGTAAATTACGTCAAAAATCTGAAAAATAATCCTAATATTAAGGTTTTTGTTTTCCAGATCAAATATGGAGTTTTTCAACTTGAAGGCATCAGCCGGAATCTTGCTGTATTTCGTCTCGTCCTGATCTGATGTCAATCCGACCTGGCAAATGGGTTATCTAATATCTGATCCCAATGCTCCCAATTGGGATCCTCGCCAAGTTGGAACGGAGGAATCTTAAAAAATGATTGATCTAACTGTCCTCATGCGTCTAACTGCGTCTGCATGCCCTCAACATTAGCTTTTAAATATGGCGAAGTCAGAATTGAAGCAGTACCTTTACGGCTCTACCTCAGCTCTGACTTGGGATTTCAGAACCACTCTCTTTTTATTAAAACCATTGGTCGTACTACATCCTAGGATAAAATAGTCCACCACATGATCAATGCATAGTTACAATAAGCCTTCCCAATCTGTTTATAATTCTGGAGTCGTGCACAGTGGTAATAAGATACTAGATAACCATCGCACTTTGCACCATGTATCTTGATTTGTTTCTGCCTAAACCCGTTTGTTTACTGCCTGTCAGCCTGTGTAGCAGGGCCTCTATCCATTATACACATCAGATTGCGGCGCTAGACAAGCAGACGCACATGGCAGCACGCGATGCACTAGTATTTTGAAGATCAAACTCCAAAGTGCAGTTTACTTTAGACCCGTTTGGAACACGAATATATATATTTTTTTCAATCCTACAAGAATTGAACTATCTTTCATAAAATTACTGTGAAATTCCTACCTTCCAAACGGAGCTATGCTCTGTCTCCGGATGGGGGATGCAGAAACAGAGAAAAGAAGACTTCGAGATAATCGAGACACTGAGACAGGGTGCATGCATGGGTGCAACTGCGACGCTGCCTTTATTCAACGGCAAATTGGTTGGTGCGGCTGCGCGCGCATTACTTAGGAGAGCATGCATGCATGTTACTTCATCTCCAACACTCGATGTTCATGCCCCTGCACGCAGTAGTGACGAAACCACGGCGCAGAACTCAGATCTCGGGGACAAGAAGTCCAAGGATGCTTATCTGCCGGTTTAATTATGCGCGATTTGGACTTCTTTGTTGCACGCCAGCTGGTGGGCAGTTTAACCGGTGTGGCGTCTGAGTTGTCTAGCTATATGCTGGGTAATCAATCATGTGAAAAGAATTACACGCTTGATAGGTTCAATTTAAATGTCAGACTACTTCAATCGAAATGTCCGTACGGTTATTGGAAAACTAAGTTATGTCAATTACTATACGATCTGTATGAACTGAAACACCGAGTGTAAGCGTGTGTTTGATTGGAGGGACCAGGTGGCAGGGTTCACAATATCGATATCGCGATAATCAACCATATCGAGATTTTCGAAAATCGAAAAATCGGTAGAAATTGAAGGGTTTCGAAACTAAACTTTTTGAAGAAAAAATTCAAAAAAAAAATCGATTTCCACCTATAATCTCTCGATATGCCTTGATAATCGACTGAAATTTTGTGAGCGATTTTGTGAACTTGTGTTCTTGGGTGATCGATTTTGTGAATGATTTTCGCTCGATATTCATCGAATATCGAGCAATATTCAGCGATTATTGCGATATTTATGTCACATAAATTATTCTAAATTTTTGAATATTTTTTTGAATTTAACCGGTTTATCGACCGGTATTATATACCGTACCGGCTCAAACCCTGCCCAGTGGTATGGGATGGAATGATCCTATATTTTTGGATAGCATGGTTGGAGTAATATGTTTGGTGGGAGGGATACCATGGTCCCGGATTTTGTTTAGTTGGGGGATGAGATGGTACAAGTTGATGTTTGGTTGGAGATATGGAATGGGATGGGATCAGGGTTCACAAAGCTGATGTTTTCGTGAAAACCGACCTTGCCGAGCCAATTCAGCAATAAAAACTGAGTATTAAACCGTGGAGTTCAAATGTAAATTTAAAAAATTTGAATAAATTTAGCAAAATGTGTTCAATTTTTTTAATTTTTTTGTGAGGTCCTGAGTCAATTCTAATGATTCTGTAAAATTTTTAGATGATTATCAGATATATATGTATTTTTAAACAATTCTGACAGTGATACTGTCACACTATGTGATCTTTAGTTTTTTATTTTCTAGGGGCAAAAAATGTAGTCTAATATTTATTAAACTTTTTTTGTGATGTTATAACGTAATTAAAATGATGTTATAAAATTTTATATGATTATCATATATGTGTATTTAAAAAAAATCCGAAAGTGCTATTATCATTGTATATGCTCTTCTATTTTTGATTTTATATAGTCACTAAATGAAGTCTAATATTTATAAATTTTTTATTAAATGATCCTTTGGCACTATTTATGGTTAAATTAAAATTTAAAAATATAATAAATCTTTTAAATATTTATAAAAATCTTACACTGTCTTTGTTCCTTTTCATTAATTGCTATTTTGGATTTTTTAGAAGCAATAAATGATTTCAAAAATTAATAAAATTTCTATGAGGTGTTTTATAGATTAATTGGGATTTTTTTTAATTTTTTCAAAAAAATTCAAAATTTTACAATTTTCTCATGCATTTTCACTAATTTTCCTTGTGTCGTCGATTTTCGACAAAAACTGACCGATTTTCGACAAAAACCGACCGGTTTTTGACATTTTCGATCGGTTTGACAAGTCGATTTGACTTTCGCAAATCGTTTGGTTTTTACCGAAATTCGCGAAAAATCGGTACCAAGCACTATTCGGTTTCGAGAGGCAAACGAAAAGGTGAACCCATCCAAACGAAAAAGTGAACACTGATGGGATTGGTTGTGGTGACCAAGTGGTGAGAATACCTTAAATACCTCCTCTTCTTTTGGACTGTTGGGTCTATATCTAACAATCTCAAGCCGTCTTCCTCAATAGGTATAAAAGATCTGTCTCTCACCCCTAAAAGATATACATATACATATACATATATGTGTATATATGTATGTATATGTATATATATGTATATATATATATGTATATATATATATGTATATACCTATACATACACATATATATATATATACCTACATACATATATACATGTGTGTATGTGTATATATATATGTATGTGTGTATATATATATATGTGTATATATATATATATATATGTTCTGTGATGGATTGATCTACTTGTTGCTGGAGACAACGGGGCGGCAGCGCTGATGGGACACGGACGGCCACGGGGCAAAACTCGTAAGAACTGCATCAAAGCTGCAAATATTCTAGTAAACGAACAATAAAATATCACCAAGTTAGTCACTGACATCTTATTGTCTTATTGATCGCAAGAACGTTCCAATCCTAAACACAAACAAAATTAACTCCAAGAGAATCCTTCTAACTTCATCATACTAATCCAAGGAGCATTCAGTAAATGCAAGATTAGCATAACTGCATGAGCATAAAAAATGAATCTTTTGGTCGACAACCAATCAAGAAACTAGAGAAAAGTCAAGAACCCGAGGAAATGCTCACCTGGGCAAGAACCACCGCGAAGGACATCCTAAGAGGCAACACGAGATCCTGCACACGGTCGTCGAACCCTCCTCCCCGATGGCTTGACGGCATGGGCGCCGGGCTAGGCGACGGGCCGGGTGATGGGCGGTGACACGGGTGATGGGCCAGGTGACAGTGCGGGCGGCGGCTTGGGAGGAATACGAGGGCAGAGGAAGGACAAGAAGTGGTTTTTGTGACATGTTTGGAGACTCTAGGGGGTTTTATGAAAAAATGTTTTAAGTCGTTGGGTAGTCCCTCCCACTTCCATCTCGTACATTGGGTCCTGATCGGATGGTCCATGTTAAGGGTTGCATAGGTAACACCATAAAGTAGGTTTACACTAGATATGCCACTATGTATGTGTGTATGTGTATAAATATCTCACCACTCCCAACCCAAACCATAACCAACGCACAACACTACCACCGCCATTCGTGCCTTCCGTGTCGCCCTTCCTTGGCACTGGCCCAATGATGCCCTTCTCCCTGCAATGCCCTTTCCTGGAACTGCCTCCCTCTGTTGGAACCGAAGGCTAAAAACTTTGAGAGAATTTTCTCTTTATTACTTCATGCTCTGTTCACTTACAAAATTCAGGCCTACCTTGTATTTATGCCCAAAACAACAACCCTTATAAACAGAATATGATTCTATTTCCTCATCTTAATCAGACTCCTTATCCTAAATGGACTCTTACCAAAACTCTTAACAATCACAAGATTACTTCTAACATTTTCCCCCTTAATCTTGTAACACCTTTGATCTCGTCGATCTTCTCTCTCATCTCCAAGAACTTGTTCAGCTTGTTTCGTGCGCGCGAACTCCTTCGCGCTGTCTCACCTACGTACATGAAACAACATCCTCCTTTCCCGAGTTGCCTACACCCGCACCCACTTGGTGTCGTTGTGCCCTCCTAATGCCTGTGCTGCACCCACTTGGTGCCTCTGCGTCCTCCTGACGCTTGTGCTACGGTATTGCGGAAAAAACACGACGTGAAACAAAATACGTCGAGCGTTGAACTATTGTTGTTTTCGAGAGTCTTTGCTTTATGTCTTGCATCACCCTCACGATGATTTACTGGCTTGGCTTGCTAGAGCTTGCCTCCCCTCTAGCCGACATCTCAACTTTCGACCGAGCCGCCATCTCCGCCGGCGCGACCTTCCTCCGGAGCCACCTCCGAGGTCGGCCACCGCCTCGTCTTTGCATGCCCTTCGCGCCGATGCCACAGCCGTCCACTAGCCTTCCCATCCGAGCTGCGAAGCCTTTCGAGCACCTGCTGGAGAGGCTTCTCTACTTGCATAGCCTCGGCACGCCGTTCCTCCTCTATTTTTTCTTTGCGTCGCCTTGCTACTGCATGTCCCATCCCCAATTGAGCCAGACGACAGTATCTTTTCTTGTTGCTTTCTCTTCCTTGCTTGCGAGTCACGCTCTACCGCTGCGTGCGATGCACACAGCCGCGGCCACGTACACGTAGCAGTGCGCTTTGCCTAGTGCCTGCGCCCTCCTGGCGCCCTCTGCTTTGCTCGTTTCCTTTGAGTCACGCACGACTTTTATCACGCAAGCACTGGCCTTTGATTCCTTTTTTCTAACACGAGCCGAGAAATAGCGTTTTGCTTTCGTGATGGCTTCCAATCACGATCGTTGCTGGATAGCTTGCCTCCGCACGATACCTTGCAGCCGCGAGAACCTCCTCTGTGCTGTCCTGACTCCTTAGCCAGGGCACTTCCTCTGCTACGCGTGTTAACGCTGCACGTAGCGTCTCTGTGCGCCTCGAACTCACCGCTAGAAGCAAGAAAACGCTGCTGTCCCTGATGGATCTCTGTAGCGCCGCTGATTTGCGTACTCAAATATAGATCGGATCTGCGCCGTCTCGCAGGCTCCCCGCCGCCTCGCCAGGAGCAATTTTGCTTGCGCGTGCTGCCCCGAGATGGTCGCCCCAGGAGTCTCCTCCTCCTAGGGGCAGCGGGTTAATCTAAAACCCTAGGCTCTGATATCAATTGTTGGAATAGAAATCTAAAAACTTTGAGAGAATTTTCTCTTTATTACTTTACGCTCTGTTCACGTACAAAACTCAGACCTACCCCTGTATTTATACCTAAAATTACAGCCCTTGCAAACAGAATATGATTCTATTTCCTTATCTTAATCGGACTCCTTTAACAGATTACAAGATTACTTCTAACACCCTCCACCCTTCCCTAGTGCCAGCTGAGCGCCACTCTTCCCTAGCGCCTCCTCCCGTGGTGATGAGGCTCAACATGACGCCGCGGGCAAAGGAGACGCACCACTCAACATCGCAGTGGCCGTCATGGAAGGCATATCAGAGGACATGCCTCTCGGTACAACCAGATCCAATGGTCCCCGTCTCCTTCCCAACCATCTGTGTGTAGGATCAAGGATAACCGACTAGAGAGGGGTGAATAGGAGGTTTCTAAATTTTTCGATTCTAAATTCAAACAATTAAAACACAAGGCAAGAATTGCGATCTCCTTCAATTTTGCAACTAAGTTCTCTAGAAAATATCAAGTACTCTAGCAATTTAAGTATGAATAGAGTAGAAAGCTAAGCACAAATAATATACTTGAAATGCTAAAAGATTGCACTAGACACTAGAAGAGTAAATGCAAATCACAAGAGAGCAAGAGACAAGATTTTTGACCCGTGGTCTCGGAGACTTGTCGATCTCTCCTACTCCACGTTGAGGTGACTTGAACAACTTCAAGCCGGCTCCACCCGCTTGAGCCTTCCTCGATCACTAGGGTAGTTCTTTCCCGCTCTGGATAGGTGAACTTTGACCTTCATAACTTGCCGGGGCTTCTCACAATCTCTGTTGAGAAGCTCACCACGCACAATCACCTCCAAGCCGTCTAGGAGGCAGAAACATTCAAGAGTAATAAGCCTTGACGCTTGCTTGAGGTCAAATTTGAGTGTCTAAAGGCTCAAACTAAATGCAACACTCAAATTTTGCTCTTCACTCTCTCAAATGAAAATTGAATGCACTTCAGGAGAGAAGAAGACTTGCTAGAGCTCAAATATCATCAATGAGGATCAAGAGAAGCTCTAGAGTGCAGGTGGGGGTGTATTTAAAGCCCCACCAACTTTTCTAGCCGTTGGAGCTCGAAATGTGCAGAAATCAGAATTTTCGGTGCTACCGCCCATGTAGGACCGGTAGCATCGGGCTCCAACCCAACGGTTGAAACAGTGCATTAAATGCGCTGCCAAAGCTCGTTGTACAAAGGGTCCGGTGCTACCACCCAACTGGGACCGGTAGCACCGTGCTCTTTTTATTTTTGCTCTGCCAGAAGGGGCTTCTCTGAAATTTTTGCACTGGGTAGAGGGGCCGGTGCTACCGCTCGCCCGGTAGCACCGGACTGCCCGACTGCCCAAAAAACAAGCCCTCTGGAATTTTCACATCGGGCTGAGGGGTCGGTGCTACCGCTCACCCGGTAGCACCACGCTACCATGGGCGGTAGCACCGCCCTGTCTGATCCCAAATAATACCCTTCTCGGGTTTTTACACACCGCTCTGGGGCTGGTGCTACTGCTTCCCTGTAGAACCGGACTACCATAGGCGGTAGCATCGGATGGCCCAAAATGCCCAAAAACAACCCCTCTGAATTTTTCACACCGGGCATTAAGGCCGGTGCTACCGCTTGCCCGGTAGCACTGCCCTACCATGGGAGGTAGCATCGGACATCCAGATTCTTTCTTTCAATAAATATGGAATTTTAATTTGAATTTTTGTATGACATGATGCATGATCTTAAATATAGATTTGAGCCTTTAAACCTTATATGACATTAAGATAATCGTCAGGACCCCTCTTAATAGTATGGCCCTAATTCTAGCAATCCGATCTTTTCTCCAAACTTTGAGATCGGTAAAAGCTATGAAAAAGTCCTTAAATATTTATACCTTAGCCATTTTGTCTGACGCGTTGATCTTCTCTTCATCAACTTCATGCTTTCATAATCATTGAAACTTGGACCAACCTATTCTCAAAATGTTCAAATAGGAAATGTTAGTCCTTTAACCGTAATTATCATTAATTACCAAAACCAAATCGAATTGGGGGCCTAGATGCTTTCAGTGTGCCGTCTCCACCACCTACCAAATCATATCCACCTCCTTCAGTCAACTGATGAGGTGGTGAACGAATCGCTCTCCTCATTTTTCTCATCCACGCTAATCAGCTATATGTTAAGTTTGTTGAAGACATTAAGATGATCAAAGAACCATGTACAATCCTCCATGCACAACTTGTACAATTCTTCTAAGTCCTTCCATAATTTTTTGGCGAATTCTCATCGAATACTTTACCTTATCGAAGAAACATAGATGGATTGTACAGATAGCTTTACGCTCTATTACCTTCCATTCTTCAGCATATGTTTTTCTGGTTTGTCACATTCAAGAGCAACGATGAACTCTTATTGGATAAAGACATCCTTCACCACACTTTGCCACATGCTGAAATTTTCTCCACTGTCAAATTTCGCTACTTGATTCCACATCGTCGACATCGATCTTGATTTTGTGCCACCTGACGTTTTACCGATCTTCTCACAAATCTGATTAATTTGGCATTGGCTTTGATACCATTTGTTACACTCTGATACCCCTTCTTATGTGCAGTAGACACCTAGATCGGATCAGAGTTTTGTGAGATACGGCATGAGCGTGCACAATTTCAAAAAAACAAAGAATATGAATCTCGTAGAGACAATCAAAATAACAACGTTGAAGTAACCACGACAAGAGAGAAAAGATTTAGCGAAGCCGATCGTAAATTCTTTAAGCACAATCTCAAAAGAGTACAAGGGATTGTTGCACTTTGCCAACCTCTTGAGCCTTTTAGGACTCTTAAATTCTTGCCCTATACAAGAATCTAATGCTAAAGATCAACATAGCCTCTAATTCTCTCATGCACCTCTTGCTTTGGATGAGTTTGCTTATGGCTTTTTGGTTGCTTGAGTTCTCTATGATCACCTCTATGTTTATTTAGCCTCCTAAGTTCTCAAAATCAATTAGAAATCCTACTCCTATTAGAATTCATATGGTACACCTTTCCAAATCCTAAAAGACAAGATATGAGTCACCATATTTACCACGGACAATAACAAATTCCAATTGTATCCACCTGGTTCCTCATCCTTTTCTTAACCTGTTAGGCTGTTACTAACTGAAATTAACTGGTGTGAAAATCTCCGAAGACTAGCTAGGAGTTTACACAAACCGACCAAACACTATCTATGGCAGTCCTTTGGAAATAGGCTCCACTTCAAGTTTGGATTGGAACAACAGATCCCCACAATCTGATCTAGACGACCAAACATCCAAACAAAAGCTCTTTGCCACTCTTTTTTTTTTCCAAAAAGCTACTAGCCTACTACCATGCTTTGATCCGTAACCAGACAAGGGATAAGCGTTTAACTTGCAAGTACTACCATTGAATGTTGCAGGCACCAACCGTGCAAAAGCGTTTCGATTTTCTGGCCGAACGTGTGGAGATGCCCACAGCCCCACCATCCCATGGCAGCGGTGCTGCCTGTGCCTGTGCCTGTGCCTGTGCTGTGCGTGGGTAGTGCAGACCTGCCCACTGACGTCAATGGGGTGTCGGATACGGCTGCATGCAGTGGGTGGCTACACGCTCTTTCGGCCTTTCGATTGCGTGATCCACGGGATGTACCGAGTGCGAGCTCTGTTACAAGTGTTTACTCGCGAACTTCACTGTGAGCTATAGTTGCAACAGATTAACATGGAAACTAACCGTCAAGAGCGAATCCACCGAGGGTTTCGTCAGGCTAGAGTGCAGCTTGGCTAAAACAGGAGAAGAAAACACAGAGAGGGATAAAAAGTACGTTTATGCATCCAATCCATTCGACGTTTTCAAAATCCCCAAATCAATCGAACAAGAGGAGAGAAGCGAGAACCCGAGAACGCACTTAACCGACGGTGGCAGCCAGCGACGTAGCGTGACGACGGGAATGGGAGGCGCGGAGCTGGGGCTGGGCTACTGGGCAACGACATGGCGAGCGACGTCACCAGGTGGCGGCGTGATGAGCCACTAGGTATGCGGAGGTGAAAGTTCAAGCATTATTAATTTAGTTTTGGTGTTAATGATAAATCTAATATTGAGACTAACTCTTTTGATAATCATAATATTGATTAGTCTTAATTGTTAATTAATGACAAATCTTTTTATAAGACTCTTTTGTTGAGCTTAACTCTTATTAGTCTCTTTTGGATGATAGGATGAAATCATCAAAGGTATGCATTCAATAATACATAGTATATATATTGTTGCATTCTTTGATGTCAAATATGTTACGATTTTATTGATAAATGTAAATGTGAGACTAACATGTTTATTGAGTATATTTTTTAATAGTCTCATGAAAAAGAAAAGTGAAAATCCAAAAGGTATGTATCCAATGCAACTTTATTATTTTTAGATACATTCTTTGGATTCAAGTTAAAGGATGAACTCTACCATTATTTTGATCTCAAAATGTGCATTAATGTTTCAATTCTATATATACATGAATGCACACATTTAGGGAGAGTTCATGCTTTATCTTGATGTTTCAATAGTATTGATCCCTTTCATCTTGCTACAAATCTTAGGAATCATTACTTTGAAACAATTTAAACTGTGTTCGGTTTAAATATATTCATAACAATTTAATTCAATCTAAACTGTGTTCGGTTGCCATTCAATCAACAAAAAACTAATCATGTGTTGATGCTTCACTTTGTTGATCTTAGGGCAATTGAAAGTTCTTGAGTATATGAAGCATTAGTTGCATTAGTATACTCAAGACACAATTAATCTTTCAATCAATTGTCTTTGGGTTGTGATCAATCATCAAAGGATAAGATCAAAAGATCTTGAGAGCATCCATTATATGTTAATAGAGTGCATTGATGATTGAGACAACCGTGTTTATTGGACTAACAATTTTTCATGAGTTGTGAAATAGGTTGAGTCCAAGAAAATAAAGAATCGGGAAGAAGTCATCATGTGTTGATGAGCTTCAAGAGATTATCCCGAAGTGAAGAAAAAGAGAAGAAGTTCATTATGTATTGATGAACAAGAAGAGAGGACCCAGCTTGGAGAGAAGATTATGGGAATCATAAAAGCTCCAAGTGGGATTGCTAGAGGCAAAGGTATAACTAGCTAGGGCTAAGGATGTGTTCCTAGTCTTTTACCGATCTCGGTGTTTGGATGGGAGAACGGGTTGCTAATTAGGTGTCGTACTATTAAGAGGGGTTGAGTCTTTTAGCTTGAGCTTCATCATGTGTTGATGAACTCAATCCAGTTTACTCTAGTTTACTCTCTTGGTTGGTTCTTACATGAGCTAAGTATTTGCATGTGTTGCAAATAAGAGAGCTCATGCTTGCTTCTTATTGAATCTTGATTTGGTTTTTGCATAGAGCTATGGATTTGCATGTGTTGCAAAAGGAGATAGTTTATGCAAGTTGGTTTAAATAGTTGTTTGTATGGAGCTAGATATTTGTATATGTTGCAAATAGAGAGCTCATGCATCGAAGTCTTAGCTTGTGACTTGATCATGTGTTGATCATCACAAAGGCTAAGATAAGTTTATACTTTGTGTTTGCAAAATGAGGTTTTGCAAAATATGATTTAATTGAATCTTATCTTGGAGCATACGAATAGGGTTTGCAAATGTGTTTGCAAATTGGTTTGATCATATGTTGATCATCACATGGCTCAAAGATATGATCTTGATTGCTCTTGTTTGTAAGATTTATATTTGCAAATGTGTTTGACAAAACATTGGTGTTCATACGTTTGATATTGGAGCATGTGATTAGAATTTGCAAATGTGTTTTGCAAAATTATTTTGATCATGAGTTTATCATCACATGGCTCAATATTTGATCTTATTGACTCTATTTAGCTTGTAGTCACGCTCTTGATCAAGTCTATGTGAGGGATTTCGAGAAATCAGATTTTTAGACTTGAATGACTATATTAGAGTCTTTATTTTTATGATATTTAAAAATATATATGGTTTCTTAAATCTTGAAAATAGTTGGAGATTGTAGCCCTTTTGATAAGATTCGTATAGAGTCAAAGATCACCTAAATCGGAGTTCAGAGTAAAAAGTTATGACCGTTTTAGTGGCTGAAACAGTGGTAGCACACCCATAAATGGGCGGTAGCACCGTTCGGGTGGTGCTACCGCCCTAGAGGTAGTGTAAAAATACTAGAGGGTTGCTTTTTTGGTTGAAATGGCTGGTGCTACTAGTCTTAGATGGGCGGTAGCATTAGGGGTACTGTAGCAATAGCTAGTTTTTTGTCTTTTTAATGCACGAAACTGATTGTTGAGTCTGGGGCCGGTGTTACCGGTCCTAGATGGGCGGTAGCACCGGGTTCTGCTGATTTTTGGGCATTTTGCCCTCCACGGCTAGTTTTCTTGAGAGGCTATAAAATGGCCCGAGCTATGAGGGTTTTGCTGCTACTCTTGCACCCATTTGAGGTATACACTTGATAGCAAAACCTCTAGAGCTCATAGAGCCATATTTGAGTGATTTGAGAAGAAATTGATTTAGAGTTTCTTGTGTAGAATAACTTTGGTGTTGATTTGCATTCTCTTGAGCTAGTGTGAGCCTCTCCTCTACATTGTGCATGTGTTGCACTTTGTGAGGAAGGAGAGAAGCCTCTAGTTGCATGTGTTGCATCTAGAGAAGGATTGAGCATCCTTGTGCATGTGTTGCACTCGGTGATCTTGAAGCAAGAGGCTTGACTTGTTGCTCTTGGTGTTTGCCGACACCTAGATGACGTGTGGAGGCGTCGTGCGCGGTGACCTTCTCAAGGAGATTGTGCGAAGGCCCGACAAAGTTGTGAAGGTCGGAGCTCACCTACCTGGAGGGGGAAAGAGCTACCACTAGTGGATTCGAGGCGGGTGCTCAATTCGTGGAGCCGGTCCAAAGTGCTTTAGGTTTGCTTTAACGTGGAATAGGGGAGATCGACAAGTCTCCGAACACCACGGTAAAACATCAGCGTGTTTCTTTGTGTCTGCTTGTAATTCTTATTTATATTGTTGCAATTTAAATTACTATAATTAAATTGTTTGATTGTCTTTAGGATTGCATATTCTTGTTAGAGACATAATTAGCTAGTGCACTTAGTGAGCCTAGTTGATTTAGGCTTTAATTGTCAAAACCTTAGTTTATCGCTTTCGCATCATTTATCGTTTAGGTTTTGACATAGGGGTATTTATGTGTTTGTTTAATTAGAGAAGAAATTTTTATAACCACCTATTCACCCCCTCTAGTCAGCATCCTCGATCTCACAGGAGGAGGAGGACTGGATGCTAGGCGAGCCGCCAGGAGGCTGGGTTTGCTGGGCGGAGCTTTAGAGCACAATGGAGGTCTGGATATGGAGGGGAGGACCAGAGGTTAGAGAAGAGAGGAGGACCAGAGTTAGAGGATGATCGATGAGGGAGCAGGGGAGCTGGGGAGGAGTAGAGGAAGTGTGGAGGCCGGGCTGGGCCGACATCGACACTGCAGCTGCTGGAATGTATATACATATGTATATATATATGTATATATATTTGTATGTGTTTGTATACACACACGTATATATAGTATACATATATATATATATATATATATATATATATATATATATTTGCGTATGTATGTACACATGTGTGTGTATATATATATATATACTAGTTCAGTGCCCGTGCATTGCTACGGAAAACAAAATTGATAACGAAACATAAAGGTCAAGCAATAAAAGAAAATGGCCATGTGTTGCTATGAATAAAAAAAATCATGTTATCTAACACATTGAGTTGGCTTATATCAAGTCATCGACTCAGTTGAAGTAACCAGCTGAACTATGCCCGACCAGCATCGTGTCTTCTCCATCGCACTTGATCTACACTCCTCCTGGTCTACACACCTCCTCGACTCCATCGCCACGCCTGACTATGCTCTGCTCCGTGGCAGCCTTTGTCAGGATTATCCCGCTATTCCTAGCCGAAATCATAAAAAAACCTGGGAATTATGAAAAAAAAATCATATTTGATGATAACGTTTTACTATATATATCACCTTCTTTTCATAATCGGTGGTAGATGATCGAAGAACCGTAGAGGGTCGAAGGGAACCTTGCCGAGGACGAGGAGCCAGTACTGCATCGATTGGTGGTGTCGCTCCATAGCCACCTCCATGTGGGCACGCCATCGGTAGTTGTACTTGCGCGCGCAGAACCACGAAATCCGACTGAATTGCCCCACGCGTGGAGAGAGTCGAAAGCTTCGCAAACTCAGCTTGAAAATTTTTCAAATTAGAAAGTTTCAGCTTGAAAATTTTCAAATAAAAGTTTCGATTAAAAACTTTCATTTAAAAATTTTGGTTTAAAACTTTCAAAAACGGTTAAAAAATAGAGAAGGATTAATGGGATAACGCTGAGTAAGGAAAAAAGTGATAAAAGGAATAAAGTGTTGTTACTTATCATAACGAGTGGACATCCTAACCGCACCATCAAATTAGTTATTCCCGAACATTTTTCCATTGCACTAACGCCTCTTCTTCTTTTCCATAAATCATTCCATAGAGTTATTAACACTTGGCCAAGAGCCTTACAAAAAGCAGCAATATTACCATCACCACCGTTACGACTTGCATGGCTAAACGAATCGTGCACCGTCGAAATCATTAGGTGCACGACGTCTGCTTGAACCTGAGCCATCGGTTCCGGAGGTCGAATTCCCAGAGGTGCTCCTGCTGCAAGATGTCGCTGATGACGGACACCCCGGGCCACGCGCCCTCCGCAGCCCAATGCATTTCACGCCGGGCGCAGCGTCGATCACGTAGCTCTAAATCGGCGGTTCCAGTTGCGCCGACCCAGCGAACTGCACCGTTAGCTTTGTGATGGCCGGTGCACCAGCCGTCCAGTTGTAGCAGTAGTCGAACGGGTCCATGCTCACCCACGGCAGACAAGCGAGTTGCTTGCTCAGCGCCGAGACCACACCCTTGTACGCCGGGTGGCGAGGATCGTCAGGCTCGTGCTGGAGTCCAGTATTGCGCTGCCCTTCCTCTCGACGTTCCACACTTCGGCGGGGATGTCGAGGGCCTCGCCGGCGATGGAGATGGCCTCCACCGTCAGGGCGTAGAACGGGCTCGTTCGGCCGTCGAGAAGCAGCGCCGTCTGTGACGACGACACGGCGACGGAGCTGGAGGCCGTGTCTGGGCCTAGGCCGAAGGTGAGGTAGCTGGTAGCGTTGCGCGGGGCGAGGTGATCAACCAGGTAGTAGGAGAAGCGGCCGCCGAAGCGCGCGGCGGCGTGGGATGCGAAGGAGATGTTGTTGCCGAGGCTGAGCACGCCGCCCAAGGCCTGGAAGCTCTGGCCGTTGTACGAGGTGGTGCATCCCAAGACCACGCCCCGAGCTCGTCTTCTTATCGGCCCGCCGCCGACACGCAACGCGATTGCCGAATCGGTGTCGACCAAGCCGCGCACCGACAAGCCGTCTTTGTACCTGCCACATCCACGATTAGGTGACGTTAGTTTAGTTAGTTAGGATGAGGACTGGCACGCGGCGGCGTCAACGTCGACAGAAGTGGTGTCGCCCATGGTTCTCGCTTGGCTTGCTCTATTTCTTGCACGCGCGAGGCGAGGCGGGGCGGGACAGATGGCTACGGTTGCATGCTTATAAGACCACGGCACGTATGTACATTTCCTTGATTTGCGCGCTGTGATGGCGCCATCACAGATTCATGGCTCAAGGCAAACAAAGTAAAATTTTCTTTTCTTCTATCCAAATTTTACATAATCTTCTACAGAGATATCAATTTGCAATCAATTATCAAATTGTGGTATGATATACTACTACATTCCTTTTCTTCTGTCCAAATTTTACGTAATCTTCTATAGAGATATCAATTTTCAATCAATTATCAAATCGTGATATGATACACTACTACTTTCCTTTTCTTCAATAGAGATATCAATTTCCAATCAATTACCAAATCGTGATATGATACACTACTACTTTCCTTTCAAATTTTACGTAATCTTCTATAGAGATATCAATTTCCAATCAATTATCAAATCGTGATATGATACACTACTACTTTCCTTTCAAATCGTGGAGAACGGATCACCGCCACCAACTGGTAATTAGAAGTAGTAGAGATATATATATATATTCATTCTTTGCTTGCTTTGTATATCGTACAGCGTATAGCCAATTAGCCATATTATATATTGTTAAAATACTTAATTATACATATATATATATATACTCTAGTACCGTATATATAATGTAATAATAATATATTGTCCGGTTAGTAATATAATTGAATACTTATATTTATTCTTAGATTTGAAAATTGCAAATCGTCCTGTTAGTATATAATGCAAATAGCATATTTTGATATACAAACCGCTTTGGACGCATATTTATGTATTTTTTGGATGACTTTTCATTAGAGAGGTACCTTTATTTTATTTTGCTTTCTTGCTATTTTAGTCTTTTATTCGTGTATGAATTTCAATTGCACAAAATTATATTTATTATGTTTGTCTCAATTTAGCTTATTACTTTAAGCCTACTTTTTATTTTTATTCTAACTTCACTGCTGCTGACAGTGTATGTTTATTCTGCAATTCCAAAATTATACTTCTTGGACTCTTGGTCCATGTTTACTTGTCACTTTTGACCACAGTTAATTAAGCATGTTAGCACCAAGATGTGGGCTAGCACTGATATATCTACCGTCACCACGTGTCTTGATTTAAACAGTAAATCGATGTTATGTGCGTGCACGCATGAAGAGTCACCGGAGCGGCACAAACTGACCAACGCCGATCGATCGGCGGGGCGATGCTGCCCAGATCCCATGTACCAACTTGCTCTGCGACGACGGGCCGGGGTTAGAAGCGAAGCTGTGCTCGCCATTGAGCTCATGTTGCAACTTGCCTTATCATGGGCGAATCTAGATAGGATACCGGATATGTACTAGCACCTTAAAAAATTTTAAAAACACTAGGCGACTATCTCTTCAATGGGTTAAAATGTTTTATTGAATTAATTTCGATTTTGTTAGTTTGGGATTTGTAAGATGTTAGAATTATTTGTATTATACTTTTAGCAAATTTCAAACATATGCATTTGATTTATATTATTATAAAATTATAGAGTTGTAAGTAAGAAATATACACCCCTATTAAATTTTTTAGTTCAGTCCCTGCCACACAAAGTGCAACTCAATATGGTATCAGAGCCCAAGACCTGATTAGCGTAATTAAAAATAATAATTGCAGCCTACTTATGAGGAGGATTTTTTTCCATGAATTGTTCATCTTTCTTCATCAACTTTAATTTTAGATGAATTAATTAGTACATACAACTCAATACCGACGAGCACAACTCGTCGTGCTTTGCTGCAAGAAATTGCATAAGGATTCAGGCGTACATGCCCATGGACCATGAACATGTAGCGGATTGGAACTTCTCGCAAATAAAAGAAAAAGTAGGAAAGGAAATGATTGGAACTTGGCGGAATCATTGGAGGCCTTTCAGTCGGGTCTCGATGATCTGCACGGATTTTGCTTCCGGTCGTGCTTGCTCATGGCGTGCAACTTGCATGGCAATTTGCGACGATCGATTAATCCGGTGGTATCTGGTAGTGGCGCTGACTTACATAGCGCTCGATCTTTTCGTTCCGAGGGTGAATTTCTTATATTTTTTTATCAATTTAAGCTTTTAGATAAACAGTTGGTACATACAACTCATATGGTATCAGAGCCTATAACTCGGTTAGCGTAATTAAAAATAATAATTGCAGCCTACTTATGAGGAGGATTTTTCGTGTTGAAGTATAAGTGAATTGTCTATCTTTCATCATCATCTTAAGTTTTTAAGTGAACTAACTAGTACATATAACTCAATACCGATGAGCTTTGCTGCAAGAAATTGCATAAGGATTCAGGCAAAACTACACATCTACTTACGCTGCTCTGCTCCCCTACGCATGGAGCTGGCACGCATCGACGCCGCAGGCTCGTTAAAACGCAACAAACACCTATTTTGCCTTCGCGATCGATAGTTCGATACCGACGTGCCCGCGGCTCGTCTGATCGGGTCTACGGGTGGCAATTTCTCCACGTTTCCGCGTGATTTCCCTTCTCCTAACGTTGCTTTCTGTAGAGTTGGACGCTTACCTCAGTTACGTGTGCCGATTCGATTTCCACTTTGAATTCCACCAACTGTGTCACGAAATTTTAGCCTAGTATCACCACACGTGAGTTCTGCAGAGTACGGTGAGTCATGCGCCCGTTCGTTGCACAGTTCTCACGGCGTTGGAGCTGCAAACGACCACAGAGATGGAGGCCCAACTGGAGGGTGACCTTTTCGTCAAGTTGAAGACAAACGGTGGCTGTGCAGCCTACCAGAGTACTCGCTCCATTCACAGGCACACCTAGTCTTGGATATAGGTGTAGTCATATGCAACTTTTAAAATTTTGACTATCAATACCTTTTTAAATATTTAGGTTAAATACATGAAAATCATATGTGTAGATTTATCTCAAAAAAAATACTTTTATAATATTATAATTTTATTGTGTTTTATAAATATATTAAAATAAAAATTAGTGGTTAAAGTTGCGTTTTAAAGAAGGTATCGTCTAAAATGACATGTATTTGTAACTAGAGGGAGTACTACTGTACTACTGCTACCTCCAAAATTCGACTTTGTTTTTGCTGATCAAGCGATTGATTTTTATTTTTCAAGAATCATGTACTCTCTTTTTTTTGAAAAAAATTGCCTCTCTGAAATTAGTGCAAGAACATCACGGGATTACCATTTCCCGTGGAGAAGTGGGCTACGTGTAGCATGTAAGACAACTGCCCTAAAAGAAAAGCGGAAAAGCGTATGAAAAGAAAGGGAAAAAAAGGAAAAAAGTGACGCTATAGGATGTAATACCGTTTTGAATGTTCTCAACGATATGGGTGAGTTCCAAAGTTTTATCAAAGTTATGTATAGTTCACAAGTTTCGTTTATGTTTTGCAAGTTTCATCCATATTTTAGGTAAGTTTCAAATAAAATTCATTTATGTATTGGCAAGTTTCAAAGAAGTTTTAGCCAGTTTTATGTATGTTTCGGTGAGTTTCAAAAGATGTTTTCAGCAAAATTTAAAAAACTTAAAATTTTATGTGTGTTCCATGAGTGTTTTAGCAAGTTCCATGAGTGTCTTGGCAAAACTTAAAAAAAATTCAGCAAGTTCCTTACATGTGTTTATGTGTGTTTTTAGCAAGTTTTATATATATGATCCGGTAAATTTAAAAAGAAGTTTAAGCAAATTTCATACTTGTTTCGACGAGTTGTCAAAAAGACACATGGGAATACCCGATACCATCCAATACGTCAGATCATACTGTGAAAGGCTATCACGCCGTTTTTGGCTGGACAGAATATGTAGGTTAACAGAAACGAAAAGAATGAAGCAAAAAGTTAAAGGCAGCTAATACGCGATACACGTGGCGACCCTAATCCCCCCTTCCGCGCGTGCTTAAAGGACACGCCCGGGGCCCCACGTCAGCGACACCAACATGTTTTCACGGTCCGAAGCTTCGTCAACGATTCACACACACACCCGCAACAGCCGGGACTCCGGCGCTATATAAAGGCCCGGGCAGGAAGCCATTAGCTCCCCAAGAGCGACGCCTCCGCCTCCCACAGACCACAGTCCCGCACCACACCACCCACCAAGCGCACACGCACACGCACGGCACAAGCCTTCTCTTCCATTCCTTCCACGACCCACTCAACTTCCCCGGTGAGGCTGAGCGATCCACCCATCCACAACGGCGCACCGCCGCAACCGCCGCGGCAGCAGCAGGTTTGTTCTCTGAACTCTGATCTTTCTTGGGGTATTATTAGATCAAGGAAGAAAGTGCTCTTGGAAAAGATTTTCTTTTTAATTTCTTTTAACTCTTCTTGAGATCCAGAGAACCTTTTTTCTCTCCTGGATTCTTGTCCAATGTTTCTTTAGATTTAGCCTTTCTTTTTGGACTTTTTAGCAAAGCCAGAAAGGGTTGTTTTTACGGTCTCCCCTTCAGGCCACAAGCCAGACAAAATCTCCCTGTTCTTCGCTTTTATTGAAGAAACGGGGCTTATTATTCCAAGATTCTTTTGTTTTTCTCTCTAGTTCAGTTTTTGCACCGAAATTCTTTTTTTTTTCTTCCCATTTTTAGTTCGTAATGGCAGCCATAGATTTGTACAACGCCACAAACCAGCTCAGCTCCTCGTCGTCGTCTTCCTCGGATCAGGAGCTCATGAAAGCGCTCGAACCTTTTATCAGGAGCGCTTCGCCCACCTCCTCCCCCTCCACCTCCTCACCCTTCCACTCCTATTCATCTCCATTGCCTCAAGAATCGTACTACTACCCTGTTTCCTCTTACACCACCGTCCCATCCCCGCCTGCTCCCGTCGCCATCTCCTTCTCGCAGCTCCCGCCTCTCCCGCCATCTTCGCAGTACACCTCGGCGGCGGCGTACCCGCCGGTGAATGGTGCCGTGGGGCTGACCCTCCTGGGCCAGGAACAGATCCAGGCGCAGTTCTTGATCCAGCCGCAGCAGAGGGGGCTGGCGCGGTCGCTTCTTGGCCCGCGGGCGCAGCCCATGAAGCAGGCCGGGGCGGCGCCGTCGTCCTCGGCGGCGAAGCTGTACCGCGGCGTGCGGCAGCGGCACTGGGGCAAGTGGGTGGCGGAGATACGCCTCCCCAAGAACCGGACGCGGCTGTGGCTCGGCACCTTCGACACCGCCGAGGACGCGGCGCTCGCCTACGACAAGGCGGCCTTCCGCCTTCGCGGCGACGCAGCGCGCCTCAACTTCCCCAACCTCCGCCAGGGCGGCGCCCACCTCGCCGGTCCCCTCCATGCCTCCGTCGACGCCAAGCTCACGGCCATCTGCCAGAACATCGCCGCCGCGCCGACCGCATCCAAGTCAAACACCACCACCGCGCCCCCCGACTCGCCCAAGGCCTCGGCGTCCACGACAACAACGGAGGGAGACGAGACGGCAGTCACCGCCGGCTCGCCTCCGCGCCCACCTCTCCCGCTGTCGCAGCACCTGGCGCCGCCGGTCCCCGAGATGGCCAACCTGGACTTCACGGAAGCGCCGTGGGACGAGTCCGATGCCTTCCACCTCCACAAGTACCCGTCCTGGGAGATTGACTGGGACTCCATCCTCTCGTGATCAAAGCAAACAGAAGCTCCATTAATCAAGCGGTGTAATCTTCCTGTTAGTTAATTTAATTTAATCTGCAGTCGCTACGGTTCGATGGAATATTAGACATCGGCCGCGGATGCTGCGAGTAGGGTTTAAGGAGTTCGTCGTCGTAGTCTGTAAGAAGGGTTTAAGCTTAAGTTTTCTTAGCCACTTGGTCGTCATGGAGTATTATTATTATTGTATTAGTGACGTCGTGTACGTAGTAGTGATCTCCTGGTTGCTTCGCCGGTGTTTTTTTTTTCTCGCGGCAAGGCCAGTTGAGGATGTAATATTGTCGTAACTGTTGGTTACTGCTGAAATTGCAAATTTTACTACAAGTCATTGTAACTTTGTCTCTGCATGCTTCAAGCGTCTTACACTGTTGTACATTCAATATTTTTTTTTAGATTATCTCCCTTATGTTCTTGTGTAGTTCTCAACTTCTGATATAGTACTATCTTCTTTCTGTTGTGTTTGGCTCACCACTTCAAAGTTTAGATGATGATGGGATGGTCTTAGGCTCTTAGCTTCATGGGAGTTTTCTTTTGATATGTTTTTGCCCTGAAAAAGGTTACACTTTGATAATATACTTTTGCTCTCTATAGTAAGGGAGACTCGATTATGCTATTTCATTGGCCAGATGTAAGAATTTTGTGCGTAGTTCCCATTCCTAGCAGTGAACCACTGACGGATTGGAATCCAAACCCTAAAAAAAAATTAAGTTTTCAAATTAGAGTTGCGCATAAATACTTCAGGATCACTCAAGCAGTCCCCAAGAAAGATTCATATTTACAGTTGTTTAGAGCATGTACAATAAGATCACCTTAGCTTATTCTTAATATGTATACATCAGCTTCTTTCTATGTGGAAGAGTGAGAAAAGAGAAGAAAGAAGAAATCTGAATCTTATTTAGTAGCAAGCATCGCACGAGAACATAGGTAGATTAGTTATGTACAAGCGAGAAGAGATAGTTATTGCAAAGCATCTAGAGTCAATCTTTAGAGATAGCTATTGTACAAACTGGTTTTAGTGCTTACTCTAGATGACATGGATAAAAGATAGAGTAAGTAGTAGGCTTTGTTATTGTAGTTGCTCTTATATTCAAAGTTCGAAAATTGCAGAAGCATCAATCATCCCCATCTGGATTGCTCAGCCCAGTGGCTTATCCTACAAAAGGGACCTTATGATCATCTGGAATGGGAGGAAAAAAATAAATACAATAACATCCACTATGCATGTATTGAATCTGCTAATCCAAGTGGCAAGTGGAGGAGTCAAACATGAGAAAAGAAGCGAAGTAATAAGCACTATAAGCGGTGCATCTGTTCTTGTTCTGTTCTCCTTTGCTTGCTAAGAATTCTGCCCGGTGCTTTACACAAATTAATCACAAGGGCTTGCTTGGACCTATGGCAACTGTTCCGTCGGAAAACTGCCTTTAAACTACCAAGCACGCCTGTTAACTTCCTGCCTTGATGTTTTTACGTTTCAGAATGGCTAGTAACCTGTGATTGTACTTGAAAATGGTACGATACTTGTCCACTATAAGGCTTATGAGAACATAAGACTTTAGCTTCTTCCAGGTAACATTTTTCTCTGACTAGTCGTGTGTCCGTGCGTTGCAACGAAAACTCAATTTGCGACAAAAAATTTATTTGCAAAGAACACTAACTTTAGTTATGTTTCAATAGTAGGAAAAGTTTGTTCCTCTGAAGAGATTTGACTATCGGGTTAAATTCTCTTCCATTTCAACCGTTCATGTTAGATCCAACGAATCAAGTACTCTGAAGGAGAACGGACGATCGTCACCAATTCTTAATTAGAATTAGTAGAGAGATATCAATCCTTACCATTAAAGGAGGAGAAAGTTATTGCCTTCCTCTTGCAGGAAATCTTCTTGCTTCTTGCATGCAGCCTTTCTCTTCTTTTCCTGCGTGTGTCTCTACTACCGACCGGCCTATCCTCCTAGAGATGAGAGTGGGTGCTCTCTAATATGGAGTAGATGAAAACAGAAGGTAGCGTACGCAGGCGGATGTAAGCCAAGTCTCCCCGACATCTTCGTGATTGGCATGTGATTTGATTGCGTGATTCTTTCCTTTTAATCTATGCATTCCAGATATGATGAGATAGAATTCCTGTATTATGGGATATAGTGAGTATATCTTTCTATCCATGTAGGACATGATAAGAAAATCCTTCCATTTATAAGATATATGAATAACATCCTTCCATAGTAAGAACATGTGAATAGAGATATGCTAAAATAATATTTCTATTCAAAAAAGATATGATAAAATCCTTCCATCTAAGATATGACTAAATCATCTTCTATCTCAGCCGTTTATGTCAGATCCAACGAATCAGATACTCTAGAAGAGAACGGACTACTGTCACCAACTCCCAATTAAAAGTAGTAGAGATAAGTCGGTAGAAATTAACGAGTGACTGTTTGGCTGTATAAAAGAGGGCTTAAGCTTATTACCCCAATTTAGTAGTGTAGTCGGGAAGCTGAAACTTGGCATGACATTGACAACGAATTAATTGCACGGGAATCTAGTGGTGATTCAGTGAAACATCATCAGAATTAGAACGGAGCAGATGCTCGGCCCCGTTTCTCACACTTGCCGATTCCAAAAGAGACCTTGTTAATTTCATTCGAGGAGATACGATTGGATTTGATGACTGGAAATGGTAGGTCTCCTATGCCGGGAGCAGATGATGCCTTTCGGCAGAATCTGCAGAGGGAAAGACAGAAAGAAAGCGCAGATGATGATGATGAGTTCGACCTGCAGTGCAACTGCAACTGCAAAGCTGCAGCCGAGCACAACAAGTTTGGACGGCCCTATTGAAGAGCAATTTAATGGTTATTTGGATTGGGTATGAGGTGGATCACTAGTCCTATTGGGCTCTTGGAACAATTATCTATTAATGGTCTGTGGTTTTGGATTCACGCAGGCAGTAGCCCAAGCAAACCAGCCTTGCGTCTTTTACTCCTCATCGTGCCAAAGGGAACGAACAGGCTCTATTATTCTAAGAGAACCGGAATGGTTGAAGCCCAATGTGGTACGATGGGAGTATTGGGTTGGCTTAATAGGTAATGGTACTGATATGGGTTGGGCCAAAAAGTCATGTTGCTGAGGATTCGTGTAAGGTCTTGGGTCAGCCAGCAAGACGTGTTTCATTGCTGCAGGATATGAACTCAGGTCATCACCACAGCAAACTTGTTTTCTTTCATTAGGAATAATTTAAGCATCTTTAGATGTATCATGCCTAGATGTAGGCATTGAGCTGTGCCTATAAAGGACC
The DNA here is from genome assembly GCA_036346275.1 of Otatea glauca. Taxonomy (NCBI): domain Eukaryota; kingdom Viridiplantae; phylum Streptophyta; class Magnoliopsida; order Poales; family Poaceae; genus Otatea; species Otatea glauca. The sequence goes on along the minus strand of CM070721.1, from coordinate 12,152,042 downwards.
GGGCTCAGCACGAAATCTAGTGGGCTGGACTGACACGTGTACAGTAGGCCATGCTAAGCCTATAAGTCAAGCTCAATGGGCGGTACGGTGGCTTAGGTCATGCTTGCAAGGGCATAGCACGAAAATGCTCGTTTTAGCTATAAGCCTAGTCATGCCATTAGCCCATCATTACTTTTCAAGCCTAGCCCATCTACCTTTCTCCTCTTCTTCCTCCTCCCACTCATCCTCTTCCTCCTCTTTCCTTACCAAGGACATCCTCTTGGTTTGCCACCACTCGCCGGCTCTCGTCACTAAGACCCTCTATGTCGCCCTGTCCTTTTCCTATGCGCACACCATCGTCTCCACCAACATCGTCTCACTCCACCAGTCTACTGCTGCCGGTGTCATGTCCCTCTTTCGCACCCGCGCTGCTATCTCTATCGATACCGGCTCACTCTGTTAGTCCGCCGCTACCAATCTCATGTCCCTCTTCCGCGCTTGCGCTGTCTCTACACCGACATTGGCTCACTCCTCTAGTTCGCCACCGTCGATCTCATGTCCCTCTTCTGCGCATGCGCCATTGTCTCCATCGACACTGGCTCACTCTACCAGTCCAACGTTGTTTATGTCACGTCCCTCTCTCGCGCTCATGACGCCGTCTCTATCTATCAGTCCGCCGTCACTGATTCTAGGTCCCTCTTCCACGCCTACACCTCCGTCTCCACCGACACCATCTCACTCCACCAGTCGGGCGCCACCGATGCTGGGTCCCTCTTCCACGCCTGCACTGTTGTCTCCACCAACACTGTCACACACCACCAGTCCGCCGTTGTTGATGCCGCATCCCTCTCCCGTGTCCATGACGCCATCTCACTCCACCAGTCCGCTGCTACCAATGTTGGGTCCCTCTTCCACGCCTGCACTGCAGTCTGCACTGACATCGTCTCACTCCACCAGTTAGTTCGCTGCCGCGTCCCTCTTCTATGCCCACGATGTCATCTTACTCCACCAGTCCGCCGCCACCGATGCTGGGTCCTTTTTCCACACCCACGCCGTCGTCTCTATTGATACTGTCTCACTCCATCAGTCCGCCGCCGTCAATGCTACGTCCCTCTTCTGCAACATGCCATTGTCTCTACCGACGCTATCTCACTTCACCAATTCGCCGTCGCCGTTACAGGCCATAACTCCCTCGTCAATGTGCTGTGCTCGTGCCAGTCTGGCACGAAGGTGACATTGCGTGCCTCGGACCATGCCTTACCTCACCCTTCGTCGCTTATACTGACAAGGTACAGTTCGATATGATCCGTCGTACACACGGCCGTCTTAAACTGTGCCCATTGCGGCATATGCCCTAACTCCCAGCACTACTAATCATGCCTCAAACTGTGTAACTCCAATCAACATAGTCACAGACTTCCCAAAAAACACATTGTCATAGACAAGACTTGCAACAAGGCATCAACGCACAGCAGCGTGACAAGTATACAACATATAACCTTCCAATGATTAGACGACACGATGCATATGCCGGGGCTAGCAGTTCAGGTTTGGCATGTAACATGGAGGCATGCATCATGCATGTGAGCTGACACAAGGCATGCAGGTAGCGACACGGGTGAGCTTTGCTTAATGCTTACACTCCACGGTTCGCTTCCCTGCACCAATAGAATCTCATTTATTGTTTCTACTTTCCAGATTCTAGCTCATTTCCCCGAGGAGAATATAGGTCAAATCATCATGTCTAGATTCCCATACAAGCGTGGCAGTTTTATTTTTTCTCCTGCAGAAGTCGCCGCAAATGAAAGCCTATCTGGATGTACCATCTATATACACGCCAGCAGAAGAGAGGAGGCCAACGGCGCCCGGTTTTATAGAACGACTTTAATGACTATACTAAGGATATGTTTGTTTTTTTTTTAATGGTTTAAAAGTAGAAAAGTTAAAGTCGAAACAAACGACTGATTTTTAAATCAGGTTTAAAAAAAGCCAAAAGCCTCTATATAACTATAAGTCAAAAATCAGGTGAGAGGTATTTTTTTCGGATTTTTTGAATGAAATAACCCTTTACCACTGAAAGTTCAAAATTACCCACAAAATGCCATCATATATAAACTCAAGAATCCTTCTCCCATCTCCTTATTTCTCCTTGTCTTCTCTCGCTCCCCTATGCGACATGCCTTCTCCCTCCGTCGCTCCGATCTCTACCGTCCCCGACCTCCTCCGCCGTCCCCAGCCTCCTTCCTTCTCCACCGACTCGCATCCGGCACGGCGTGGGTTAAGGCGGTCGAACTCGAGCTTGGAGCAGCGGGAGGCTACAGGGTCCGAGCGTGGCGCAGGTGGAGCTGAACTGATCTGACCATAGCACGGTGGGAGGCGAGTGGAGGCGGCCGGATCTAGCATAGCAAGAAGTGACCGGATCCGTCGTTCGTGCGCTAGAGCTCACCGAAGTTCCCGAAGGCGCCGCCGTTCGTTTTCTTCGTCGTTCGCCGCCGCTAAGCCGTTTGCCGCCGCTCCGGTTCCAGATTCAGAGTCTCCGTTCCAAGCCGTGTCGATTCTGCCACTTCTTCACGTCGGGGTTGCGCCGAAACGCCGTCGGGTGTGTCGTCATCTTCGTGTTCGGTGAAGCTGCGCCACCGAGTTGTCATCGCCGAGATCGAGCTTCGTCGACCGTCGGATCATCATCGAACGACTGCGATCATGCAACGTCGCCTCATCTCCAGTGAACGTCACTGGTAACGCAAACCGTTGGATCAGAGGTAACGCTCGGGATTTAGCCACGTGGATTTAGATCCGTAGCTGTTAGATTTAAATTGGACACTCGAAAATTGCCACTTATGCCTAGATCGGTATACGTTAGATCGTTGCGCGGATACGTGACGCGTGTCGGCCGTAGAGTCAAGGCGCCGTGCGCCGGGTGCACAGTGGGCAGGCACTGTGCCGTGGACGCGGTTTGTAAATCAGGCGATGTGGCGCAATCTGGAGGCACCACGTGTCGCGATGACGTCATGCTGACATCAGCCGGTTCACGAGCACAGTACCTCGAGTCCACGGTGGATCAGCGAAGTTTCGTGGACCAGGTCCATGCACTGAAGCCACGTGTCAGCCTCTGATTGGTCCACATATCGCTTGCGCAATAATATGAGTTTTCTTTATAAAAATAAATCAAGAAAATCGGAATTCCAAATTTCAGTGTTTTCAGAATTTATTAAAACTTTGAATAGCTATATCTTTTGCATTTAAACTCAGATTTGGGTGATTTAAATTTCTAAAAAAATTTAAAATTAAGATATATTTAATGGTGAATTTTATTTGATTTTTTGAGTCTATTTTCTCTTTATTTTGGTGTTTATTTGCTATTTTTCTCAATTCGCGTAGACATTGAGTTGCTCGGTGTCTCCGCACATATCTCCGTGCGAACAGTTGTCTAATAGGTACGCACAACTAATCAGAAGTTATCTCTAGAAAAAGCACCATTTGACGAAAAGATACTTCTTGGTTACACGTTGCATCTTCAAAGAACAACTGCCACCTCTACTTTCGATATAAATAGGGTGCCCCTTCGCATTATCAAGGCATGAGCAATTGGTCATAGATATAAACTCTGTAATCTTTATACTCTGTTAAGCCGCTTAGCTAATAAAGAAGTAATTCTCATATTCGTATTTCATCATCTTATTTTCTAGAAGCTCACAATCATATTTTCATAAGCTCAATTAAGAGACCCCAGGTCTTGGACATCGACGTTAAATGATGCTAATAACATAGGAAAACCTCGTAAAGTTGAAAAACCTTACAAGATGGAAAAGCTAAAGACAATTCCTCTGCCAAATGAACAAATCAAGTAAGTTCCCATTGACCCCACCGACCAATCAAAAACTATTCGTATAGGGTTAGAAATGGATGCTAAATAGGAAGACACACTCATTGCTTTCCTTCGGGCTAACGCTGATGTGTTTGCGTGGAAACCATCCGATATGCTTGGAGTCCCAAGGGAAGTATAGAGCACAGGTTATCCATACAGCCTGACGTACGACGAGTACAGCAGAAGATTAGCGATTCGCTCCTGATCAGCAAGAAGCCATCTGACAAGAGTTGGACAAACTCTTTGAAGCTGGTTTTATTCGCGAAGTTGGTCATCTAGATTGGCTTGCGAACCTGGTCATGGTTAAGAAAGCAAACGGTAAGTGGCGTATGTGCGTCGAGTTTACCAGTTTAAATAAGGCTTGTCTAAAAGATTATTTTCCTTTACCCCAAATTGACCAACTGGTCGACTCAACAGTGGTTGCAAACTGATGCGTTTCCTGGATACATACTCAGGTTATCATCAAATAGGCATAGAAAGAGAAGATGAAGAAAAAACTTACTTCATATCCCCGTTTGGTGTCTATTGATATAAGAAGATGCCATTTAGGCTGAAAAATACTGGAGTCACGTACCAGTGCCTTATGCAGAAGACTTTTATTAGTCAAATAGGGCAAAATATAAAAGCTTATGTTGATGATCTCGTTATAAAGAGCAAGAAAAGCTCTAACTATTTGTCAGATCTGGCTGAAACCTTCAGCAATTTGAATAAACATGAGATTAAGTTAAATCCAAAAAAGTGTGTTTGGAGTTTCTTCTGGAAAGTTGTTTGGTTTTCTTGTTTGTTTTAGAGGCATTGAAGTAAATCGTGAGAAGATTCGAGATATTGAAGCTTTGAAATCACCTTCTACAGTGAAGGAAGTTCAAGGTTTAACTGGTCGGATGGTTGCTCTCAGTCGTTTTATATCAAGATTAGGAGAGCGTGGTTTAATTTTCTTTAAGGTAATAACAAAACACGACAAATTCCATTGGTCGGATGAAGCTGATAAAGCCTTTAAAGACATAAAAACTTATTTGCAAAGCTCACCAACATTGGTCTCACCCACCCTTGGGGAACCTTTGATGGTGTACTTAACAGCTACAAATAATGTGATTAGCGATGTGAAGGACCATGTGGAGGTCTATCCAGATTTGTGATGAGTATTTGACTAAATATGAGCTTGGGTTGCTCTTGTTTGAGTTTGATTTGAAATAGATTTTCAATTGGAAGCAATTTGAGGTCTTCTCTTTCCTTCCAACCGCCGTAACAGTAAAAATGAATTTTAATGAGTGGACTTTGATGGATTTATTGCACATCTTTGTGGGCATTGCTATGTGAGGAGTTTCCTTGTTTTTGATGGTTGCAGGTCGACGATGTTAGATCATGGTGAGGCGAAGGATGACCGGGACTAGACGAGGAGCGTCGGAGGTCCAGATGGTCGGGGATCGCCGGAAGATGATCGGAGACGGAGTCGTGGCAAGCCGTGAAGACAAAGAATGGATGAGATGCTAGCTAGACACTGCGTGGATCAATGAGGACCATTGGATCTTAGTCTAGTTGATAGGTTAGCGGGTCTAGTTAGTGTGCTTTGAGAACCGTGCAAGGAAACCCATTATGTGTTGTGGGTTTTAGATGAACCCTTGCATGGCTGGTTGAGTGGGTTAATCCTAGCCCTTGATGGTACTCTAGGGTTTAGAGGCTCATCCAAGGGAGGTAGGTGGCCCAAGAGTTGTATAAATAGGGGTAGAGGGATAGCCTTCCTCCCTTGAAGGTTTGAGTTGCTCCTTTGAGCTTTGCCCACATCAAGTAAGGCTTTGTAAACCTTCCATCCAGAAAATACAAAAATTTTCTTTACCTTATTGTGAATTTAAATTGCGTATTTACATTATGTCTTTACTTTACGCAATTTAAATTCAGCATTTACTTTCCCGCATTTACATTCTCGCAATTCGGATTTGCCTCCCCTCCTTCTAAATGCTGTTCTTCTAGGATGTCTTGAGGGTTTTCATATGGTTTTACATCTTTCTTGCATCCTAGGATAGACTAGAGATCAAGTTTTTTATCGAATTGCAAATCTGTCCAGAACTTGTTCTTCACGCAGCAGTTAGTCTTTGATTCTTATAAAAATCTAGAAAATAATTTTTAAGTGATTCTTGTTGGATAAGGTGCATGACTCATATATCCATCTCTGAAAAAAATTTGTGAGTTCACTGGCTGCACCGTTTGAGCGCTATGAAGTGAAAACTGAGCCTCAAACTTTCTGGTCGAAGTTCCTGACTGTCTGTAATGCTTGATTTTTCATGTTTATTCTACAAAGCATTTTGAGGTGATCTTTGGTGGACTGTTTCCGACTCAACTGCTCACTGGGAGAAATTCCCAAAAATTTTAGAGTAACAGAAACTCATCAACCACCTGCTCTAATTGAGGACAATTCCTGGTAAATCTGCTTTTACTTTTCTGGAAAGAGACTTTGGTATTTTAGCTTTATCTCTTTTAGAAAAGTAGTCTTTGAATTGATTCCTCTTTGTTTGGATACTTGACAACCAGGATTGTGATTAAAAAATCTCACACATGATTCATGGTTCTCATCCATGCAAGCTAGGGGTACACATAGTTGTCTAATTGTTCAGGTTTTGGGGGGTGTGCGAATCTGAGAAACACTAGTTTGAAAGAAAATCTTTGGGTGTTTCAGATTTTTTGCGAGATTGTTTGGAATACTTTGAGTGGGGGAAAATTTTATTTGGGATCATTCACCCCACTCTGATCGCCATTTCAGTCCTTCACGATGTACTGATCATCGATCGAGAATAGGTTCAAAAGCCTATTTGTTACGTAAGCGAAGTTTTACATGGACCTAAGGAGAGATACCACTAGGTTCGAAAATTGAGACTTTATTTCCAATCACATCAGATTACAATACCCTCATCTTTTGCTTTGGGAAGTATTCTTCATAACCAAGAAGCAACTGGTCGGATTGCTAAGTGGTCTGTAGAACTTGAATCCTTTGATATCCATTTCGTTGCTCGAACAACAATTAAGTCTCAGATTTTGGCAGATTTTATCGCTGAATGGACTAACAGTGAGCCTGTTGTAGAACAAAATTCCACTGACGCCGACTATTGGAAGTTATATTTTGATGGTTCTCGAGAAATCAAAGGCTCGGGGGTTGGTATAGTACTAGTCACACCACAAGGCGATCAGTTACAATATGTAATTCAGATATAATTCCCTGCTATCAATAATGTAGCAGAGTATGAAAGTCTTTTAGCCAGGCTCCGAGCAGCAAAATCCATCAGAGTCCGTCGGCTTCTTATGGTGGGCGATTTGTAATTAGTCATAAACCAGGTTAGCAAGAAACACAGGACATCTGATGAGGTAATGGCTCACTACCTGGATGAAGTGAGAAAATTGGAAAAATACTTTAGCCATTTCGAAGTCCAATACATACCATAAACAGACCAGTTATCCAAACTGGGATCCTCACGATCACCTGTTCCAACAGGTGTTTTTCTTGAATATTTGTCCAAATCTTCCATAGACAGCACATCTATAGAAACATCCCCGATCAATACAATGGTCGGAGTCTCAGGATACAGATTGGGCTAAACCATTTAAAGCCTATCTAGAAAATAGGACACTGCCTGAGGATATTCATGAAAAAGGGTAGATTAATTTGAAAGGCGTGAATGTACAGACTCCTTGATAATACCCTTTATATAAAGGAGCATATGGTGTTTTAATGCAATGTATATCCCAAAAATAGAGAAAAACATTGCTTAATGACATATATGGGGTCTTGTGTGAGCACATGCTTCATACAGAACACTGATCGGGAAAGCTTTCCGACAAGGTTTTTATTAGTCCACTACTTTACAAGATGCAATGCAACATGTAAAAACTTGTGAGCAATGTTAATTTAATGCTTGACAAGCACATTTACCTGCTAATCAATTGCAAACCATACCTTTTTCATGACCATTTTCGACATGGGGAATTGATATAGTAGGTCCTTTACCAAAAGCACCTAATGGATTTAAATTCCTGTTTGTTGCGATTGATACATTCACAAAATAGATTGAGGCTGAGCCGGTAGTTTTCTATTACAGCTCAAGTAGCTAAGAAATTCTTTGTGAAAAACATAGTCACTAGATTTGGTGTCCCTAGTCAACTAATTACTGATAATGGATCACAGTTTGTTAGTGTTCTGTTTCAAGAACACTGTGATGAAATAGGCACAAATATTTATTACGCTTCTATTGCTCATCCACAGAGCAACAGAACAGTGGTTAGATTATACAAGTTATAAAGAAACGAGTATTTGATTGTCTTACAAAACGCTTGGGGCTTGGATAGTAGACAATTACTCCGTGCTCTAGGCCATATGTACAACAACCAGTAGAGCAACAGGAGAAACACCTTTTCAACTTGTCTACGGAGCAGAAGCCGTGTTGCCTAGTGAGATTCAGTTAAGTTCTACACGAACTACTCTCTATGAACAGGTCAATTCAAACGACCAGCACGAAGATGACATAAACATCTTAGAAGAAAGGCGAGATCGAGCACTTATCAAGTCAACATCCTACTTACAAGGCTTAAGAAAATACTACAACAAAAGAGTTCAACCACGAATACTTAATGTAGGAGACCTGGTTCTAAGGCGTATCAAGAATCAGTCTAACTTCAATAAGTTATCTTCCAAATAGGAAGATCCTTTTAGTGTGGTATCGGTTACCCGACCAGGTTCTGTTCGACTTGCCATGGAAGACGGACGAATTCTGTCTAATGCATGGAAAATCTAGCATCTTCGCAGGTTTTATGTGTAAATAATTTATTTCATTTAAAAATATGAATATTTCTCTGCATGTTTTATATAATTTGTTACAAGGGTACATAATCTCAAAATTTTGAATTAGTATCCTCAAGATGTTAGGAACTCCCAGAAAAGTTTCAAAAATTTCTAAAAACGTTTCGATCCTCAAAAAATCAAAAATTGAGAATGCAAAATATGGGGAACTGGTTTGTCAAAATTTTAAAAAATTATAGAAACATGATCTAGGTCTTAAATTTTTTTTAGAATGATAAGAATTGTCGTAGTTTCACAAACAAAAAGTTTCAAAAATTCTGGACCATTATAGCTAGATTGAATAAGCTACAGAACTCTGCTCTACCCAAACAGCAAAACAAATTGGCTTCATTGTCTCTATGCCAAGTCAGGCCCACATGACAGCAGCCCCTTCTTCAAATTGAATGCAGCCATGGCTTCTCTGTTCTTTGGGCAAAACCAAAATCCCGTGCAAATCAAACTCAAGTTCATTGCTCCAATGCCATGTAGGGCACCAAAATCATTGCGTCGGCTTTGCCCATGCCTTGGCACCCGCAAAAACCGGTCACCATCATCAAGTTCTTCTCCCTAGTGCCACAACTTGCAGCTCGATTCACACCTTTGTTCCACCACCATCCTCGTCTATTTAAGTTGGCCCAAGCAACCAACTAGCTCCCCCACACTCCCTAGTATCTCCTCTAAGAACAAGCCCCAATTTTACCCCAGCCTCCCCAATTCCGCTAAGGCCGAAATGACCGAGCTGTAGCCATACTCCCCAATCCTAGCCCCATTTTCCAATTAATTTGGTATGAAGCTTCACCACTGACCCATGAACAAAACCCCCAAATCAATTTGAACATTCCCTCATCGAGTTGCTCCACCACCGTGCACTCCCTTGTCCAACCACTCCTCGCCAGTGCGCCGCCCCTAGGAACCACCTTAGCCCAAGATGATACCACCTATGCACTACTACACAAAGGCTTATATTAGACGCCTGATCACAGACGGTTTTGGTAAACCGACTGTGATGAAAAACATCATTGAAGGTTCTATAGTGCAACTGTCAGTAACAACATCACAGACGGTACTCTAAATAAACCGTTAGTGATATATAGCAATATCACAGACAGTTTCAGTATAAAACCCTCTGTGATGACTCCTGTAGATATCACAGACGATTTTAAACTAAAACCGTCTATAATATCTGATTATCATAGACGGTTCTAGCTACAAACCGTCTGTGATACGAATGAGGCCTATATAAACATACCGAGGTTCCTCACGTAGACCTTACCACTTCATGCGTTTTGCCTCCCCCAAACCCTAGCCCCCCATCCTCCTCCTCCTTGATGACCTCCTGTCGGTGATCTCCTCGACGACCTCCTTTCGGCGACCTCCCCCCGGTGACCTCCTCCCCAGCGACCTCCTCCCTGACGTGCTGAGGCTCTAGGGTTTGGAGTGACTTGATCTTCCTTACTCTATGCTCGATCGTGTGCTTGTTCTAGGTGGTCGTTGGATTTCTGGGACAGCAGCGACCGTGTTGTGCTTTTCCCTATCTTCTGAACAGCTCTGAGTGATGTTCCTTTGTGAGTAACTCTAGATTGCTCCTTTTGTCAAATTTTGCCTGTGGGATTGCTTTGTGATTAGATTGGGTAGACTAATGACATTGACCGTCAACTTTGTGAATAAGGCCTTTAATTAGTAGACTTGCACGCTAGAAATTCTTGATTACTTCACTGTCTTGATTAGTAGTTAATTCTTATATGCTGTTGTTTCTCAGTCAGTATTGCTTCATGTTCATGCTGAGTTAGATTGGCTTGTAAACTGATCTTTACCTGGTATCATAATCTGGTCATTGACTGTTGATCTAATTAGGTAAAACTGCTAGCTTCTGATCTGAATACTTTGTTACCTGGTTTGGTTGGAGATCTGGTAGCTTCTAATCTGGTAGTTGTTGATTAGAACTTAATCTAATAGTTTAGTTAACAAAAGAATCTTGTGATTGACCAGGTTATAATTTGTTATTTGTCAGTGAACCTTATAATCAATTCTTTGTTGTGCATGTTAAGGTGGTAAGGATTAGAGGCCCATTTGTGATTGAAATTGAAGATCTAGAATCTTCAATTAAACCCTAATCTGAGAGCAATACAAATTAAATTCTCATCATAGTTTTATCTTGATGATTATGACTTTATGGCTACCTTTGGATTTTGTAATTATGTTGTTATTTGGAATTAGCATTATTTTCTTGCTCTTATTATTGCATTTTCTACAACATGAAGTACTATGAAATTCCTAAAAGTGAAGCACATGTCTCGTGAGTAAATATGTATACAGATCCTAAACTTTCCAAAAAGATTATCAGTGTGTATGCTCTATGCTGTCTTACTGTATGCAAAGAGGATATAATATTGAGGGCCTATGTGTCGTATGTTAGAATAGGCATCTTAATAATCTACATTGTAAAAATAACATAGAAAAGCTGTTCTGAGATAACAGAAAAGATTTATGAGATTAATCTTTAAACAGCCCGACACCTGAGAGCATGAATCGTTTCTATCTTTCTTACCTAATCCAATTCTGCAATACGCTACCATCTGTGTTCCTCTTTTTTTCCCTACACCCCCAGCAGAACTTCCATCATTAGTATCTGTTGTTCGAAATTTTCTTGTGCTTAGATATTTCTGCAATGATATTTGTAGGCACAACCAGTTATAGATTTAGTAATTGAATAACTAAATATCCTAGATGCAACGAGGCAACAGCTTGTCTGATCAGGATCGTCTTAAAATATGAAGTTTTGTAGCACTTTCATCTCCTTTCTTATTATAATATTGATGGATTCTAAGGTAAAATCCATTTCATTCCACAATTCATCCTGAAAGGTGTCATGCGCTGATTTATCATTATCACTTTATCCTCATCCTCGAATGAGAATACCATAGGCAGACAAGCAGGCTCCTTTGATATTCTCGTTCGGAGATGAGGATAAAGTGGAAGCGATAAATCAGAGCATGATAGTGTTCATGACGAACTGTGAAATGAAATGGAATTTACCTTAGAATCCATCAATATTATATTAAGAAAGAGATGAAAGTGCTACAAAACTTCATATTTTAAGACGATCCTGTTTAAACAAGCCTATTGCATCGATGCATCTAGGATGTTTAGTTATTCAATTACTAAATCTATAACTGGTTGTACCTTATAAATGTCGTTGTAGAAATATCTAAACAGAAGAAAATTTCGAACAACAGATACTATTGATGGAAGTTCTGCTGGGGTGTGGGGAAAAAAGAGGATCACAGACGGTTATATTTAGAAACCGTCTGTGATGTTATAGTATCAGAGGCGGTTTTAGTATAAAACCGTCTGTGATATTATAGTATCACATACGATTTCTAGTAGAACCATTCTGTAATGTTGATATCACAGACGGTTTGTAAATCATCTGTGATTTGTTGTTATATCACTGACACATGGTCATAGACCCCTGACCATCAACCGAGCTCGCCCAGGGAGCTAGCCATGGCATCTGCAAGCTCCCTATTCAGCTCGGGCCTCCTCTATTTTGTTCGGTCCAGGCTTGGAACTCCTCCTTGCTCTATTCATTGATTGGTGGCCCCAAGTTCAAAAGCCTCCAGTCTTAAACCAAGTTAATTAGGAGCAAGTGGATTTCTAATTCAAGATCAAGGCATCACGTAAAATAGTTTTTCATAAACCTGTTTAAGTTTCATGAGCAACTTTAATTAGTACCTCAGTCTCTTGATTCCATGACTAAGTGGGACCAACTAATTCTGAGCATATTGTTTAGCTAGTCCAGGATATAGAAGATGAGCAAGGTATGTATTTTTTGTTAAAAAACCAACACAAATTAAAAGATTAATCAAGTATACTCAAATAATTTAAATGTTATCAGGACCCTCGGATGATATTAAGGTAATTGTACTCAAACGTGTTTAAAAAAATATGAGACTAGCTCCAATATTCCCCAGAGGTCAGGACCTCCGATGTTGCAAAGGTAAAAGTATTCAAACGTAATCTGCGCTTAATTCTTCGAAAAGAACCCCAGAGGTCAGGATCCTCTGATGCTTTAATGATACTATAATTTCCAGAGGTCAGGACCCTCTGATGCTATACAGGTAATAGTATTCGGACGAATATTGAACATGGACCATAGTAAGAATCTATCTCATAACATGAACTTAAGAATTCGTAATATAAACAAACAAGTTTAAAAATTGAGGACCATCACCCAAAATCTTTTATCACCAGAACCTTCTATTTCAACTCATATTTGAATTTGATGTTATCTGACTTCTTTTTGCCCTTATTGGATTTACTATTTGCTTTGTTTCCTATTGAACGATGTGTAATCACCAACGCTTTCGACACTGTAGTCGACGACACATACTATGACCTCGAATTTGACACAAATATCAACCAGCAAGGCAAGCACCCTCTTGATCATATTGATCTCAGTGTTTTAATTTTGTTTTGTTTTGTCAAATCTATCTATACATGCGCGTATTTTCCGTAAATTTGCTATATTGTGGTATTGGTAGCTATAACCCTATCTCATGAAACTTTCTTAATAAATATTGAACTGTGAACCTTGATAACCCCAGAATAAGGTTAGATAATACATAATATCAACATGGGTATATGCCATTACATATTAATCATGCTTAGCCATGTTTAGTATTGTAAACTAAAATATTTAGATTAAGCATTTTGTTGATAATTTAAAAAGGTTGGATATGACGTAAAAAGTTGTTGATATTTTGGTAAAAATGAAAATAAAACTATGGTTTTGACACGGGCGATTATTGGCAATAGTCGGATGTGCATGGGACTTACACGTAGTGTAGGGGGAGATTATCGCCAAGGTCGGATTAAGAACCGAACGTAGTGTTGTATGATCTAAGAGACATCCGTATTACCACAAGTGCTGGTATGGGACTACCTTAACCTAATAAGTTACTTAGAACTAGCTTTGCACATTGGAAGGCTGGAGCAGCACGGGCATTCCGGGTAGGTTTGCTCGTAGGGGTTTCTACATACCAATGCAACGGTGTACGCCTTACTTTAGAGAGAAATGGGAAGTCAGGGTGTATAACCGATCATTGTACTGTGATTGTGCAAATATCTTCTACTGCCATTAGTAAGGGTTTGTCATCACTGGGCTAGTGCAAAGTTATGACTAGGTAATGTAACGGTTATTTTATAATCTCTCTGCGGCACACCAAAGGAAGTGTGCTAATATCGATTGCACAAAGAGTTGATCATTTCTTGTGGGTAAAGCTGTAAACCTCCACAGAGTGAAAATCTTTTCAAAAAGTTGTGCCTGCGTTTATGAGAGACTTGGTGAACCGACACTAGTTAGATGATTTTCATATTTTCATAAAAATGGATTAGAATTAGAAATATTTGTTGGAAAGCTTACCATTCAGATGATTCAATACTATTCCATGTATTGACGAGGATTGGCTTCAACTGTTATGCCATGTGTTGGTAAAGACTGATTTTATGTTATGTGTTGGCAGGAAATGATTCAAATTGTTGCTCACGTCACGGAGGACTGGGAGTTGTTACTTTGTGCTTACATACTTGTTATTTCATATTAGTCAAACTTGCTTTTTACAAATTTCGTTTGCAAATTACTACTTGATTTACATAATCAGTTTCGCTTTATGCAAAATAAGTATAGAAGCCTTTTTTGACATAGCCTGCATTTATTGTACTTTTGCGATACTCCTTAAGTCTTGCTGAGTACGAAAGTACTCACCTTTGCTTATTTGTTGGTTTAGTTGAAGAAGAGGCCCCGAAGATATATGCTTCACCATAGGCTACGGGAATCTCGATGATGCGATTTTTTAGGGTTTATACCTTGTCAGTTGTCTGAGGATTGGATGGGCACACTATAAGACTTTTGCTTTTTTCTGCAGCAATATACTCTACTTGTAAAACCTTATTATATAAATTACCATTTTCATATGTAATGCTAAGTATGGATGTGTTATCAATAGCTAGTACGCATATTTACAATAACTGATAAATTGATAACACATCCATACTTAGCATTACATATGATAATGGTAATTTACAACAATTAATATTCTTGGTATTCTGTATGCATATAGATCGTCCTTCTTTGTATTCTATAACAAAAAGGAGGGTCGTTACAATTATCTTTTGACCAAACTTTCTGACACAAAATACGAAGTTGCTGGTCAAATTGTGGGATGACTTCTAATAGAGCCTTTTCATGTAAGCCAGTACTCACTGCATTGGCACTCATTAGCTAGACTGACTTTATCCCCAATCTGTTGTTGGTTAATAATAAGTACTAAGTAAAGAAAACAGGTCATCAAAACCTATCACTGTTTGTATTTTGACCACATTGCTGGTCAGTACACAAATAGTCGGGGGATAGTGATATACTCAGACAAATATAAAAAACAAATGAGAAACAAGATAAAATATAATACATGAAGAGATTTTTTTCATTCATTCCAAAGATGCCATACATGTTACTTGAATATATCTTTACATTTTTCATGTATGTATCAACGACAGAGGCTACTTCTGCACATTTTCTTTTAATCTCCTCTTGAGTAGTCAGCTTCAGGTCAGGTGCCAGTTTCTCCAATTCAACTGCATCCATGTAAAAGTGCCTCAACTTGATGAAGAGGGTACCTAATTGGATGGAGATTGATGTTCGGAGCGCTGTCTTGATGGTTTGTGTCATTGCGGGGATGTAACTTTGGATAATCTTCAGCTGGTTATTCACCCCCTCGACCAGTTCATCAATCGACGGATCAGGACTTGTAAGTTTTACTTCTTTGCCTTTTAGATCTGTGACGATTTTTTTGAAGCTGCTCTAAGATAAAGTTCAAAGTAGATTTCCTACCTCTTTGAAATGTGGCCAGATCTTTCATGAAGAGTTTTACTTTGTCGGTCAAATTGCCTATTTCATTTTTCATTACCGACCTTTGATCTTCAAACTTTGTCTTCTCTTGAGAGTTGAGTCTCTTTGGCCTCTGTTATGTCTGCAAGTTCTGCAAAATTCAAAACAAAGTCTAAACCTCACTTTCTTCATTCAAAAGGAAAAGTAAAGCAGGTTGGGATATATTTCTTACCTGCTATTTTAAACTCCTTTGCATGAAGAACAGTCTTATGCTCTTTGAAAAGCCTTTGGACCTTGTCTTCATTTCTTTTGAAGGCCTCATGGAGTCTGGTAGTCTTCTCTTCATGGTATTTGACCATGTTAGTAGCTTCGACAAGGTCAAATTTATAACCCTTGGGAGTGTTTTGAGCCACCAAGAGTTTCATTTTGAGCTCTATTATTTGTTTTTTCAATTTGTTCCCAAATAGATTTATTAGAATAAAAACCTTTGAACAAACAAACAAGAAGAGGTCGTTTCTCGAGTATACCTTTTTGAATTTTTCGCTTCGGCTGTAGCCAAAGTCTTCGTCTGCTGATCTAGCAGGCAAACGGTTCTTGCGAATGCTATAAAAAAGAAAAACAACAAATAAATTAGAATTTTCTTTTTTCAGAAAATTTCTTAGTAGAAATGAGATAAGATAATATACCTTCGTTTGCAAGTTGTCAAAAAATTGCTTGAAGTCTGCTTGGCCGGAATGACCAGAGGAAGACGCTAGTGGCGAAGCCATTGGTATAATGATGTCGATGGTCATGGCTTTTTTCAGGCACCACCTCTTTTTCCCTACTGGTCGGAACGATCAGTGTCTCCTCCACTTCAGTAGGAGGGTCTTTGGCTTCCACAACCATGGACATTTCTCCGACAGCAGTGGTCGTCTTGACCACTTCCATTGTTGTCACGGGAAGAGCATCGACCTCCTTCGTGGGCAATGAAGTTTGTCCGACCAATGTGGCGTCACCATAAGTTGAAGGATTTTCACCCTCAATACTGGATCGGTCCACTCGCCCACTGGTTGGGGCGCCTAGAGCAGTAGCCTCAGATGGCGTTAGGGCCTGTTCCACACTGGTCATCGCTAGTGTGACCAGTGGGTTGGCCTTAGCACCAACCTAAGCAACCACATCTAATCCACAGAAGAATCAGGAGCAGTTGCCTCAGGACTAAACAACAACTAAAAAATTCTCTTAGATTTTGAAGACAAATACTAAAAAAAAGATATCTGTAAGAAAGAAAGATACCTACAATGAAGTGCTGAGTCTATATCCCAGGATATTAAAGGGAGTGACGATGTCCCGACATCCAGACGGAGGTCTTCTTTGCCCTCCTTATAATCAGAGGAATATTGTTCTCTGAGACCTCACTTTCACCCTGAACATAAGAAAATGTGGGAATATGTCTATATTATCGTTCCCAATTGCGGTTGAACCATTTTTTATAGCACACTTGGGATGAGGCCCTCATTTGCGTCCCCGCAGCGAACGCTACCCTCTTGCCTTGTGCTTGGGACCAATCACGCGCACACTTAGAGCGGATAGCGCTAACTGGTACCAGGGCTTGACTAGTGCTGGTCGGATCAGCACTGGCCTGAGCGGTGGTTGGATCCACCACCTTCAAGGCACCTTTGGTGGAGGTCCTCACTTTCTTGGTCGGCTGAGCCAAAGCTGAGATCTCTGACTGGTCGGTAGCTCACTTTCGACCATGCATCTAAGAGAAAATTCAATTGTTAGCATAAAGGCAATTAACAAAAATAACCAAAGGTACTTTTTCTTGGTGCTTACCATGATGTGTTCATTGATGAACTCATAGGTTTGTCCAATCGGACTAGATGGCTGCTTATCCAAAGTAACTTGATTAGACCCGTCAGAAGAAATGCGCAGCATATACACAATCTTTGACCAGGTTTCCTCGACGGTCAAGACTAACAAGAAATAATACCCAAGAATGTCGATAAAAATATCTTAAATAGAAAGAAAGATGTCGGTAATAAAAAATCTCTTACCTCTAGGCTCATCCTTAGTAGGATCCTATTCGCCTTCAATTCTCCAGGCGAATCTAAACCACCTCTTCAACGGGCTCACCTTGTGGTACAGAAAATCATAAACGATCTTCTGCCCTGACAAGCCCCCTACCACCAACTTGGCGATGACTCTTACGTTGTCACGCTCCTCGTCGATGAGGACTAGTGAGTCTTTCTCCTTCTTTGCTTTGGCCTTTGTCCACACTGGGGCCGCTTTCCCAGTAAATCGGAGGTGGCTACACCAGAATTTACGAATAAAACCACTCTCGATAATAATCAAGCCATGTGTCCTTGGTCGAGAGTGGAGGATACTAAGGAGCCATTTTATCCTGGAGCTTAAAATAAGCGCTACCGACGATATCCTGGCTCTTGCTATTTCTAGTATACTGATAGAAATAACAAAAAAGACGGAGCGACGGAGGGATGCCCAGAAACGCCTCACAAAGATGCGAGAAAAATCTCAAAATCAAAATAGAGTTGGGGGAAGATGATGAAGCTCAATCTCATAATGATCGAGCACATCGGTAAGAAACTTGCTCTTAGGGAGGCGAAACCCTAACCTAATGAATGCGACGAAGAGAACAAGGCGCCCCTCCTGGGGCACCAGCTTCACATCTTGCCCGCTAGGGTCCCATGACAACATTCGTGAGAAGGGATCAAGCCTTGCTCTTCGAGCTCCCTAACCTTCTCTTCATTGAGAAACAACCTATCCATGTTCATGTGTTGCGAGGAAGAAGATTGAATACGAAAGGGCTCGAAGATTTTAAGGGACTCAAAGGCTGTTTTTGCGCTTGAAACAATGAAGGTATATTATATAATCTTTCTTGTGTCAGTTTTTGGACACTGTTTCGGTTTATAAGAAGGGGTAAAAAACCGCCTTTTGATGAACATATAAGTGGCATAGAATTGATGTTCTCGAACTTCCTTTTAGATCTTGAAATTATTCACCTCCTTTCCTTGATCATACATTCCAACATAATAAATTGATGAGAGAAGAAAAAAAAGTACGAAAGATGAAAAGGCTCAAAAACTAAGAGAAAGCTCAAAAGCAATAAGATTCGAAGGAATTTTTCCTTGGCTCGGAACTCTGAGAGTATGAAGTATACAAAGGAAGCCTTTTTCCCCTTTATATGCATTACACATTATTGGCGCCAGTTCAGTTATAAAGAGAAGTGCAAAGATTTCTTCATTTATTGGCACTTAAAATGGTCAGATAATTGGCGCATAACCCCATAAGGTCGCAGAAGACGAAAGGCCTTGAGTAATAAACTTTTATTACTCAAGCCTTGGGGGCTAACTGATGAGGATTAAAAGTCTATTGTTTATTTGGACCCTCAATTGTTCGTGACCATACTTTATTAATGGGCTTACAACACATAAAGCCCATAATATAGAATAGAACCCACCTTTATCCGAACGGTTAAATCTCCGACCAGTTCAGTCAAGGTGGTCAATAACTTTGCTTCACATTGGCCGTACCCGACCAGTTAAATAGTCACCCCGAGCAGTGAATTGGTCAGGGACAAGCGGTTATCCCCGCACATGTCTCCGTGCGGACAATTGTCTGACAGGTATGTACAACTACCCAGAAGTTATCTCTAAAAAAGACACCCTTTAACGAGAAGGTACCATTTAGCGGGAAGACACCTCTTGGTTACACAATGCCTTTTCAAAAAACAACTACCACCTCTACTTTCGATATAAATAGGGAGCCCCTTCCCATTATGAAGGCATGAACAATTGGTCTTACATAGAAACTATGTAATCTTTGTACTCTGTTAAGTCGTTTGGCTAATGAAGAAGAATTCTTATATTCGTATTCCATCATCTTGTTTAGTATGAGTCTACAATCATATTTTCATAAGTTTGGTTAAGAGACCCTAAGTATTGAACATCAACAAAAATCATATAGAGATAAAAGTATGCTTCTAATATACAATAAAAACCTCTCTAAGATGTTTCTCCTATAGTTTCGAGGATTCTAATATATTTTTAGAATACATTTTTAATTAATTGAGGATGCTAGAGAGTATAGATATCTTTTATAAAATGTTTTATATAGAATGTAAAGAATTTTAGTAAATGTCTCTTTAGCTATAATGACACTGCATGTAGAAACACCGTTGTGGTATTTTAAATGATGTCTTTAAAATCACGTAGGGACGTAAAAGTATGATTTTTACTGTAAAATAAAAATACCTCTGTATGTAGTTTCTCCTGTAGTGCCACCACGTGAAGCTGGCCGGCCTTATCGTGGCCCTCTGTTTCCCCTCGGGATGCGTGCTCCTCGGCTGGAGCGCAGCAGGCAATGCAAGTTGGCGAGCAAGGGAAACAATAATATACGGGCACGTACGTACGCCGCGAGAGTCTAAAACTAGGCCGATCTTATCGTCTCGGTGCCATCAATTATGAAAGCCCATGTGGAGTATGTCACAGTATTGGTCAGCTCCACGTCAACAAGTACTAGTCTAGCCTCGTTAGTTGTATAATGCCGAGTGATCACACTTGTAATTATATCTTGACTACGTACGTAGGAAATGAAGAGGTCACACACAGGATTACAGAAAATACACACACGACACAAGCAGTGAAGTAGATAGAGGAGAGAGATGTACAGTTCAATACATGGACGTAAGGTCTAACCGGAAGTAGGCACTGGCAGTTTGGGCGGCCGTTCCGCGCGCATGGTAGCAACAGCGAGATGGGGTGACAAGAAGTCAAAGACTTGTTGATATACTAGCGCGAAACAGTACAGTGTACTCGAGAGAATTAATGGCGATGGCCGGCTCAGCTCGGCACCGGCCGGCCGGTACGTACACGCTCGCACGGCCGCGTCGGCGTGGGGCCGTGCTGCGGCCAGACGGCCACGCAGCTACCGCGCGCGGCAACCGAGGCGGGAGAGGGGGCATGCAGCTTTGCATGCAGCCGTCCGGCATGTCAGGCCGCCCCCCCGCCCGACTTGTCTCTCCCCACACGGCCGGCTGGACTGTGGTCAGTCGATGCGTCGTGTCGATCCTCTCTCTCTCTAACTCCTTCTCTGTACGTGTGCGTGGCTCTGCTGTTTGACGTGAAATATCGACCCAGTAAAAAAAACTTAAATTACTATAGTAATCTCAAAAAATCTCGGTAAGATCTCGGTTTTTTTACCTATTTTTTGTTTTTTTTTTTGACTAGATTTGGTCCAATAACCCTTAAGAAAGTCATGTCCTATAAAAATTTATTTAAAAACCGAATTTTTAAGATATTTTTTAAAAAGTATAGAAACACTGTAGGATTTTTATAAAATTGTACATACTTTATCATGATGTGAAACATTTATGGTACCATCCTAAGAAGTGTAGGATCATACAGAAAATGTTCAAAATAATTGAACTTCATTTGTTATCTTTAAAAAGTCAAAAACTGAATGAACATAATTGGGACAATAATCTTGTCAGAATTTTATAAATTTTCTCGAGTGTGATCATGATACAAATTTTTTATTAGAGTTTAAGAATTGACTCCGTACCATTCTCTAAAATTTGAAAAAAAGTTCAATTTTTTTGTTTGCTCAATCAAACCTATGTATGCATTGAACTTCGTTTGTTATATTTCAAAAATAAAAAATAGAAAGAACATAAATGGTATAGTGCACTTATACGAATTCTATAAATCTATTAGAGTATGATTATGATTCAAAAATTTTATGAGATCTTAAGAATTTCCTTAGAACTCTTCTGCAAATTTTTTAAAAAATTTAAACCTTTTTTTTATTATTAAAGCAAATCTATGTATTGATTACCACGCTTTTATCAGTACGTAGCACTGTCAAAATTTATGGAACTTCTTTAAGTTTGATCATAATTTAAAAATTTTATAGAAACATTAATGATACATCAGGAACATCCACAAAAAATTTCAAAATTTTCTAACATGGTTTATATACTATTTTTCATTTGGTTGAAGTCTGTCGCTATGGTTTTTATTAGGACAGTAGCACTGTCCGAATTTTTAAAAACCCATGAAACTTGACCTTCATTTGAAAATTTTATAGGAATATTAGTGATGCATCATAACTATGCACGAAAATTTTCAAAAATTTCTAACATGGTTTGTTTCATTTTTCATTTAGTTCAAACTTAGCAGTCAACATTTTATCAGTACAGCAATGTTTGAATTTTTAAAAATTCCTCAGATTTGATAATCATCTGAAATTTTTATAGGAACATGACTGATCTGTCAGAAACCTACACAGAAAAATTCAAAATTTTTTGACATCGTTTGAGCTATTTTTCGCTCGGTGTAATTTTGCCGAGATCTCGGCAAAACCGGCCGAAATTTCGGTTTTCTTGGTAAAAAAAAATCCGGATTTGAATTTTTATCTTTGTATTTTGTCCGTAATTTCTAAATTTTATCGAGATTTTGTTCTCCGACCACCAACGAGATTTGGAACGAGATTTCAATCCTTGCGTGCACACGGAACAGCATGCAGGAGCTTAGCAGCATCGAGCCATCGACAACGGCCTGGTGATGGATGCAGAAGGCCGGACCGGCTGGGAGTCTGGGTCTCTAGGAGATATGGTGTTGTAGTGTGGTGAGTGGTGAGTCTGGTGACCCCACGGAGTTAAAAGAAGGAATCACTTCAACTGCAAGTAGCTTGGTGCTAGCCAGTGTAGCCAGCCGGCCGGCGCTTTTCTGGGTACCTGCGGTCCTCTCTGGCTTGCGATTCGTTTTCTGAACAACTTCTAGCTAGCTTGTAATCATTCTCAAGCTAGATCATGTTGGGAAACCACATGCTCCATATTGATCCTTTAACCGAAATCCTATACGACTACTATATAAAGAGGAGGGTCTTTTATTGTGCAAGAGATCAAAAATAAATAAAGAATTCTGTTGTCGTCCCTCTAAATCTGTGTCTCTCTTTCTCTCTCTGTTCTCCAATTCAGATCTATTCGGGAACCCCGGACTATTCGATAGCGAGGTTCCTTAACACGTTATCAGCACGAAGCTCTACCGGCGATCAGAATTGAAAGGTGAGAAAGGTGGGTTTTCGGCGATTGAATCTAAACGCTTGTCATTTCTATGCATGCATCTATCCTACGCATCTTGTACTGTATTCGTCACGTGGCACGAAGCTACACGGCAATCGCTTGAAGCTACTCGGCATGAAGCTACAGTTTTTTTTTCTTTCATATAGAAAAGAGAAAAAATAGAATGCTGCCGTCTGCCTCAGCACTGCGCCCGCAGCGCATCTCAGCCGTCTGCCTCGGCACCGCGCCTGCAGCGCATCCCGGATCGCACCGCCGTGGCCGGCGCCCCGGCGCGCCACCACGGAAGCGGCGTTGCCGCCTTGTTGGCCCGCCCGGCCAGAAAGCCACCATGCGCGCTGTGCCTCGGCCTCGGCGTCGCTGCCTCGGTCGAAGACCGCGCCGAAGAAGCCGCTCGGCGGCACTGCGCGGCGCCCAAAGAAACGGCAATGACGACCGCCGTTGCACGGCGGCGGCGCGCGCTGCAGCGCCGGCGGCGCCGCCGATGCCCGGCGATAGCGTTGCTCGGCGGCAGCGACCGCCCGTTACTCGGCGCGGCGGCGCGCTGCGCGGCGCCGGCGGCGCCCGACGGCGGCGGCGGTGCCCGGCGAACCGCGCGCGCGTCCCGGTCCCGGCCGACGCCTTCGGCGGCCTCGCCAATGCCGCCGCCTCTCCTCGCCGTGCTGCGCTGCACCTCCGCGCCTCTCCTTGCCATGCCGCACCTCCGTGCCGCTGGCCCGGAGCCGCTGTGCGCCAACGCCGCCTCCCCGCTGGTCCACCTCCGTGCTCGTGTGGATAGAATGGCAGCTAGGGTTTCCAACCCTAGATGCCGTGATTAAATGGCCTACGCGGTGGGCTGAAGGCCCAAGTGGCCAGGCGGGAGAGAGAAAAGCGGCCCGAAGACCTCTCGGCCAGGAAAAGAAAAAAGAAAAGAAAATAAAAGAAAATAAAAGAAAAAAGGAAGAAAAAATAGCAGAAAATTTGGAAAATTGCTAGAAAATTCCTGAAAATTATCTGGCTCTGTTTTTAATTTTTCTACCTTTATTTCTTTATTTTTATGAATATTTTTTATGAACTTTAAATTTATTGCTTTATTTTGTATACTGCAATGCATGGCTATTTATTTTCTGCACTTTATGCTTTTTGCAACCATTTTCTATTAGATTACATGCAGTAATCTAATGTCGGGATTTTAAAATCATGCAGATATCCGGCATCGTGAATCGTGAGTTTGAAAACTGACCCCGCACGGTCAGAACTACCTCACTTGGGCATCGGATGTGAATATCGTTCTTGGGGGCAAGAAGCTCCGTGCAGCGATTGGTCTTGGGTCCTCGCAGATGACGCGAAACCTACCACCGAGCAGAACGATCAAGCCCTGCACTTCCTCAGACACCACCTCTCAGCCACTCTGAAGAATGAATATATGGCTGAGGAGAGTGCACTTGAGCTTTGAACTGCACTTCAGAAGCGGTTCGAGAAGCTCAAGTACACCATCTTGCCCCAAGCACAACAAGATTAGGTCCGCCTGAGGTTTGCAGACTTCAAAATAGTGACCGAGTACAATTCTGCCTTGCACAAAATTTGTATCAATCTCTCTCTATGTGGTAAGAAGATCACTGATGAGGAGAAGATTGAGAAAACTCTATCTACTTTCTACCCAAATGCTATCCAGAGTGCACGCAGCTATCGTTAGGACGAATACAAGGAGTATAGCGAACTGATTAATGTAATGCAAGTTACGAAATCGCAAGACGATGTTCTACGCAAGAACTATGTCTCGCAGCCACCTGGAAGGAGCACTGGCACAGAAGTCAATGCCAATAGGTATAAGGTGAGAAAGTCCATTCATAGAAAGAAGGGCAAGCAGGGTGGAAAAGAGAGGTCTCAAGCTAAAGGAAAGTCCAAAGACCCAGTGAAGAAGGATAACAAGGAAAAGGCGCACGCCAAGCCGTATGGATAGCAGAACCAAACGTGCTTCCGGTGCGGCACTTAGGGACATTGGTCGAAGATATGTCGGGAATCCAAGGAAGTGATCAACGCATATCAGGCTAAGAGGAAGACAAAAGAAAATGCCCCAGCAGAGGCACACTTCGCCAAGATTAGTGATGATGATGCCATGGATGAAGATACCCCACTTGTCTCATCCTCACAGAATAGCCTGACATCGATGCTGCAACCAATATTATGGAAAATGAAGAGAAAACTTTTGTCGATGACATAGAAGCAGAAATTAATGCATATTTACAGATTCTATTTAATGCATATTTTTTTAGATTATGGTTGTTAGAATTTTCTTTTGAATAATGGATTGTAAGCTCCAGAAGAGCATACTTCATTCCTGAATAAATATGCAATTTATTCTTTATTCCAGCAATCTTTATTTTGTAAGCAATGTTTGGATTTTTTTGCCTCTATCTGATTAGAATTATATTTCTTTTATCTAGAAATCGTGTAGCGCCCAAATAGAAGAGATATGCATTGTTGATAGTGGCACAACAAATACCATCTTAAGAGAGTCTGAATACTTCCAGTCGATCACGAAGAACGCTGAAAAGATTACTACGATCGCAGGAAGCGATTCATATGTAATAGGCTCAGGAAGAGCCACTATTATATTGCCTATGGTACAACTTTGATAATTGAAGAAGCCATTTTGTACCCTGAATCAACACGCACTCTCTTAAGCTTCAAAGGCATCCGCGCCAATGGTTTTCGTGTAGAAACCAATGAATAAAATGGCAAAGAATACTTGTGCATTGTGAAGCACGCGGTATGTGAAAAAATGGTATTAGAAAAATATCCCTCATATGAATCTGAGTTGTACTACACGAATATTCATGCACCCGAAGTGTATACTTCCTTGAAGACTTTTTAGAAGCTCTGAGTAATTTTCTTTATGGCATGGTAGATTAGGCCATCCTGGTCTTAGAATGATGAGGAATATAGTGAACAACTCACAAGGTCATGGCATTAATGTAAAAAATTTCCCGAATCATGAAGATTTCGTATGCCCTGCATGTGCCACTGGAAAATTAATAACTAGACCCTCTGTCATAAAAGTGCAAAGTGAAATTCTGCATTCCTGAACGCATCGAGGGGGATATTTGCGACCCGATTCAGCCCTTGTCAGGGTCGTTTCGGTACTTTATGGTGCTCATCAATGCTTCCTCGAAATGGTCGCATGTATGCTTATTGTCAACAAGAAACCATGCTTTTGCAAAGCTGATCTCGCAGATCATAAGAATTAAGAATGCTTTCCCTGATCATCGCGTGAAGTCCATCAGAATGGACAATGCCGGAGAATTTACTTCAAAGGCATTTGATGATTATTGCACGACAACAGGGATAGCAGTTGAGCACTCCGTACCGCACTTCCATACGCAGAATGGACTAGCTGAAGCACTAATAAAGAGGATTAAGTTCATTGCTAGACCGCTTTTACAGAGTTGTAACTTGCCCAACACTTGTTGGGGACACGCAATCCTGCACCTAGCAACTCTCATCAATTTTAGACCTTCGGCCTACAACATCCATTCTCCTATTCAGCTTGTGCACGGGATCATCCCGAAAATCTCCTATCTCAGGAAATTTGGGTGTATGGTATATGTTCCTATACCACCCCTTCAGCGGACTGCAATGGGCCCTCTCCGCAAGTCTGGGATATACGTTGGTTATGAGAGTGCATCCATAATCAGGTATTTGGAACCCATGACTGGAGACTTGCATACAGCCCGATTCACTGATTGCATTTTTGACGAGGACCGTTTCCCGTCATTAAGATCCCCGCGCATTCCACTGGGATCCACAAAATCATATGGCATTCCACTGGGATCCCCGCGCATGACCCCCGCACTAATGAAGCAAATCAATAAGTCCAAAAGATAATTGATTTGCAGAATTTAGCAAATGAACTGCCTGATTATTTTTGTGATCTGAAGGGCGTGGTTAAGTCGCATGTACCCGCAAGGAATGCACCAGAGAGGGTGGAAATACCAAAGAAAATAGAAGGTATCCCTCATCCTGTTCAGAGGCCTCAAAGAAAAAGAACAGGAAATCTGGCTCCTCAAACCCAATGTACCCGAGACGTCTGGAGAAAACTGGGCGAGAGGACTTACCACAACCAATCACGAAAATACCTCAAGGAAAGAAGGGGAGCCAGTTGAGACCTAGCACTGGAAAGAGGCCAATGGAAAAGGCAATTCCAGACTTGAAATCTTCCACTGAAGGAAGCCGCCGAAAATAATGTGTGCGCACACATAGGCGATGAAAAGCTAAAGGAACTTGCTCCTGCGATAGAGAATAGCAGCGAAGAGCAAGTAGAAGTGCATGAAGCACCCCAAGAAGAAATGGCCATAAATTTGTAATAACAGGAGAATCCCTGAATAGAGCAACAGCCAACGTTGATGCATACTTCGCAAAGAAGATTGCCTCGATTATTGATCATGATCCCGAGCATGCATCTCTAGCAGAGTGCAAGAAAAGGCTAGATTGGGAAGAATGGAAGAAGGCAATCATCTGCGAGTTAGTCTCTCCAACAAGAGAAAGGTGTTTGGGCCCGTATCTTTGCACACCTCCCCATATAAACCTGTAGATCACAAATGGGTCTTTGTTCGAAGAGGAATGAAAACAACGGTTGTAAGGTACAAGGCAAGGCTCGTAGCTCAAGGTTTCACTCAATGTCACGGAGTTGATTATGAAGAAACCTATTCTCCGGTCATGGGAGGAATTACCTTTAGATATTTGATCTCAATGGCGATCAACTTGAAGTTGAGAATGAAGCTAATGGATGTTGTCACAGAGATATTTGTATGGAAACTTGGATTCGGAGATATACATGAAAGTACCTAAGGTATTCCTATCCCGAACCAAGATGGAGCAAATAGAAACACATGCAGTGTGAAATTGGAGAAATCACCAGTATGGGCTAAAACAGTCAGGAAGAATGTGGTACAATCGCTTGCGCGACTTTCTCTGCAAGAAAGGCTACACAAACAACGAAGATTGTCCATGTGTGTTTATCTGATGATCCCGAATGGATTCGTATAATCTCCGTCTATGTAGATGACTTGAACATCATTGGGACGGATGAAGAAATTGAAGAAGCATGCTCATATTTGAAGTCTGAGTTTGAAATGAAGGATTTGGGTAAAACCAAGTTTTGTTTAGGCTTGCAGCTTGAGCATGTCCAAGGAGGAATCTTGATACACCAATCATCCTATATGCAAAAAGTGTTGGAGAGATTTGGCTTTGAAAAGGCATATCCTGCAAAGACTCCAATGGTCGGAAGGTCACTCCAAGCAGACCTAGACCCATACAGACCTAGAGAAGAGGGGGAGGAAGTCCTGGGAGCAGAATTCTCATATCTGAGTGTAGTTGGAGCGCTCATGTATCTTGCGAATAGCACTAAATTTGGACATTGCGTTATTGTGAATTTGCTAGCCTTGCAGTCTGAGAGCCCACTAAAAGGCATTGGAAAGGGATCAAGGACATCTTCCGTTACCTCCAAGGAAGTAAAGATCTCGGTTTGTTTTTCAGAAGAAACAATGAACTGAATTTTGTTAGCTCGCCGATCTTTGGTACTTATCGGACACGCATCGGCAAGTCCCAAATCGGCTATATTTTCCTATGTGGAGGAACAACGGTTTCTGAAGTCGTCTAAGCAAACTCGCCTCGGCGTCGACAAACCACTTGGAAATCATTGCTTTGTATGAAGCATCTCGTGAATGTGCATGGCTCCGAAGAATGGTTCACCACATCCAGAAGTCATGTGGCTTGAACATTGAGCAAACTCTCACGATCATCTATGAAGATAATGCAGCTTGTGTTGCTCAAGCACAGATGGGTTATGTGAAGAGCAATCTCACAAAGCATATCAACCCTAAGTTCTTCTATGCTCACGAATTGCATAAGATGAACGAGATCAAGATATTGCATACTAAGTCATGTGAAAATCTCGCAGATTTGTTCACTAAATCACTCCCAGCATCTACCTTTGAAAGGTGCGTAAAAGGGATTGGGATGATGAGACTTAGAGAAGTGCAGATTTCAGGGAAGATATTTCACATACTCCCACATAAATTTCGAATATGAATTTTGAGTGCTCAACATGAATCTCGAAGATTAGCGGTTGAAGTTTGGGTGAATTGTACTCTTTTTCCTTAGCAAGTTTTTCATGAAGTTTTCTTGCATAAGGTTTTAACGAGGCAATTTGTGCAACATAGTAAACGTATGTTATGTACTCTTTCTCCAAGTATTTTTCCCACTGGGTTTTTTTGGAGTTTTAATGAGGCATATGCATCTCGCGGCAAAGGGCTCAAGAGGGAGTGTTGGGAAACCATATAGCCTATTGAAGGCCTATGTTAGTCCCTTAGCCGAAACCCTAGGCGACTACTATGTAAGGAGGAGGGGAGTCTCCCCCATTGTGCAAGAGAGCAGAAATCAATAAAGAATTCTGTCGTCCTCCTCCTAAATCTGTGTCTCTCTTTCGCTCTCTGTTCTCTAATTTAGATCTGTTCAGAAACCCCGAACTATTCGATAACGAGGTTCTTTAACAGATCAATCCCCAATTCCCCGTACCGGTGCTACAAGTTGGTTTTGTAGTCCGAGTAGTTTGGCGTGACGGTTGTTGCTACGTGGAGTGCTCCCGTAACCCTAGCTAGCGATGATCAAGCAAATCGAAGCCAGAGAACGTTTGTTAATTTGTTGGAGTATGAATACTGGTGTAAGACTGACTGTGCGACAAGTGGCATGCATGCATGGGCTCAGAATATGCGTCGCGCATGCATGACCATGTTCCACGACGAGGGCATTGAGAAAGATTAAAAAAATTGAATGAGAATATCCTTAAAAAATTAATGACTAGATTTAATTTCTGCTATCCACTATAGGCTATAAATATAAGGCGAGCACTAGGAGCTGGACATCCGATCCTATGTGTTTTCTTGGACGCGTCGGCGCAACATTTTTTTTCATTCCTGCAATATTTTTTTGCATCTATGCATCATTTTTTTGCGTGAACATTTCAACTGTTATCGAAGAAAAATGTTGCGCGCGTAAGAAAAAAATGTTTCACGTAAAAAAAATATTGCAGACGTCCGAAAAAATCAGACGTCGATTAAACGTCATTAGGTTAATATAACGTACCATAATTTTTCTTTAAAAAATAGCTTTGGTATACGCGTGAGGTTTCTTTGAACCGTCATCTGTGCATGCATGCATGTAAGCCCAGCCAGACGTGCAGGAGCTAGAAGCCTAGAACACATCACTAAGATTCTCAGCTCCCACACGCCGAGTCTCCGTCCCTACTCACTCGGGGCCGAGCCCGGGGCATCAATTTACGGACACTACACTGAAAAAGGTCATCAGTGACGGTTCATAACTGCCATCAGTGGCGGTTATTGAACCGTCACAGATATAGTGCCATCGATAATCGAGGATTATCGGTGGCGGTTTTCAACCGTCACGAATAAGTGTTATACGTGACGGTTCTACACACTAACCGCCACGAATAACAATACTATACGTGGCGGTTCTATCCACCAACCGCCACGAGATAACTACACTATCGTGGCGGTTCTATCCACCAACCGCCACAGATAACTACACTATACGTGGCGGTTCTTTCTACAACCGCCACAGATAACTATATTATACGTGGCGGTTCTATACACCAACCGCCACAGATAACTATATTATACGTGGCGGTTCTATCCACCAACCGCCACAGATAATACCCGACCAAAAAAATAAAAAATCGCATTTTGGGCTAGCCTCGAGTCTTGCTAGCCATGCCCTCTCAAACATATAATACATCAATCACAGATTTTGCATATACAATGTACAACAATCACAGATTTCGCATATACACAACTACAATATAATACATCAATCACAATTGCAATTTTGCATATACACAATTATAATGTACAACAATCACAGATTTTGCATATACACAACTACAATATAATACATCAATCACAATTACATATAATACATCAATCACAATTACAATCACAGATTTTGCATATACACAATTACAATATACACAATTACAATGTACAATTAAAGTGTCTCATGCATGAGGCGCTTGATCATGGTGATGGTGTAGGGCATGCCTCCATTGGACTGCTCCCTTCTCTAGTTCAGTCATCTTTGCATCAATATTTCTCGAGTATGTAAATGAAGTCATTATATATCATACTATGGAACGCTAAATAGATCACTTTTGTTGTATCACAAATCTAGCCGATCCATTGCCGTCTTATTCCATGTGAATGCCGTGGCATCCTCCAGATGTTGTACATGCATTAGCTAGTTTATAGTCCCTCTATTTTTGAATATGTGACATTCTATTTTTCAATTTTTATTCCTAAATACATATCGTTCTACAATTTTGATCCTACTTTTTACTATTTTTCCTTCTATAATCTCCATTTAGCAACTAAATATAAGGACCATGTAATCAAATCTCTTATGAATGGACGGTAAAGATGCAAAAGGAAACTTTGGCAACTAAATCAAGCAATCAAATAAACCTGCTGTAATGGTGCAGTTTTGGGGCTGAGCTCTTTCCGTATTCATCCATCACCCACGTCTATAAAAAGCTCTACTAGCCATCATGAAAGGGCACGAAGAAAAGCAATAAAGGGCGCTCCTCGTCTAGGCACGCACACACACACACACCACCCATCAACACACACACGCGCGGAGAAGGGCAACAACACAAGCGATCAATCACAACTTCTTAAATCAAATGACAGAATTAGAACATGTGCAAGCCATGCCATCCAATACTAAACTTGACATTCAATGAAACATCAATTTACACCACCGTAAGAAAAAAATTAACTAGTTTTGTGAACTATAAGCCTCTGAGTCTTCACTTTGTTGGTAGGGGCCTCTGGAGGTGGCGGATGAGTATGGAAGACTTCATCATTATTATCTAGGTCATGAAACTCGCCGTTCTTGTTGATTACTTCCTTCATGATGAAGTAGGCGAGTGTCCCTGAATGCCTTGGATTTCATTTGGAACCAGATCCTCCGTAGGCAACTTCAAGCGCTATAGATAGAAAAAGTTTGTCTTAAGAGCTTATATAGAGAATGGGATGTGCAAATCAATGTGTGATGTTATCGTGACAAACCTCTACGTCATTGTTTACTATTGTAGAGCCTAAGATTTCGCGCATGTATTGGCACACGAAGTACCCACATAAATTTATTCCTGGCGACTGCTTGTGGCACTGCAAAAAATTGAATAAACTTATACGACATTGAATGAGTTATTGACTTCGAGGTGCGATATAGGAAAGTTGTTTTTGTGCGTACCGGAAATTTAGTACGGATTGTTAGTGATTTATGGAAAGGACGGTGTCTCGAGCACTTTTTACAATATGCTTTGAAGGCCCTATTCACTAGACTTGTCATATCTTTGTAGTCTTTTGGATCTTTGTCCCGGGGTCCCAAGATCGACATCTTGCTTTTATCCGGGGTAATTACTACGAGAATCCGATGGAAACTACATACACATGTATGATGCCGTAGTCATTAGTCCTAACTTTGAGCAAAGAACGAGATCAACAAGTAGTTGAACTAGCTAGTGAGCCACTTACTTGAAATTGTACGGTAAAAGTATGAACTCCTTGTCTTGGAGTTTGATGAGGCGTTATATCGTAGTCCTCGACCTCCTTTGGTACTCTTTGGACTTAGGGTGGCAAACCGTTCCGGATCGAGGCACGCCATCGCCCTTTGGTTCTTTTAGTTCGATCAACTCGTATCTACATAACAAATGATTTAGACATCACATTTATCGGTATTACATGAATGTAGACAATGATTTTTATATTGGACACTTACGGTGACCAAGACATCTCATAAGAGACACGTCGAGGGCATCTTGATAGTACATGTTGTGCAAGTCATTGAATTCTATCATGAAGCGGCCAGTCCCTCATGGTGGAAATGTTCCTCTCTGAAAATGGCGGTGATCACCTTCGGAGTACATGTTGGTTCGATCGCTCCATATACCATTCATGTAATCGCCTTAGCTGCCTTTGTTAGACTATGAAGCTTGAAGGGGTGACAAGCGGCTTCCCAATTCGTATTTCAGTCTTTCTTGACTTGTCCTTTGGATACCGCTTTACCCTTCATTTTCTACACAACATCATACTGCTTGCAGCCGCTGACCTCGTGATATGGCTTGTCTATTCGCCATGCCTTGAGAGGAGGGTTTTAAGTCGGTCAGCCGGTTGTCGCACTAACTTTTGTACTGCTGATGTGTTGGTGGCGATATGCGAGGTTTCTTGTAGGACGGTAGGAAGGTTCATTGCGGAGAGGCGGCGGGTTCACTGCGGAGAGGCCGAGGTCACCTCGGGAGGGTGGCGAGTTCACCTCGGGAGGAGCAGGCACTTCATGATGGTCCAAGGTGATGTCACGTTTGCGCCCTTCGGATGAATGAGTGGGCGACACTTTCTAGAGTTGTAACCTCGTCGTTCGGGGCATTTCTAGCCCGAGTTGGCAAGCGGGATTAACCGTGTCCACTGGACCTTTGCATATCCCGCGCTTATCGCGAGTTGTGCAATACACCTCCTTCTTGGCATGGATGCGCTATGCATATCACCTGAATGAATATGTTCATGACGGGCAAAGTGGTAGCCGCACGTGTGGGGTCATGTATGTCGTCCACGGGATAATGACCCATGTCTGTTCTACAAGTGGGCGGATGCAATCTATTGCGATAATTCGGAGGGTGGTCGTAACAATATTCGTTGCTTGCGGCGCTCATGGCTTGTTGTACTTGTCGTTGTACTTGTTGTTCTATTGTGCCTTGTAATTCTCGAAGCATCTTTTCCTTCATCATTTCTATTTCGACAAGCGCTTCTCTAGCTCTCTTTCGACTCTTGTAAGTGTGAAGGTGCTCAGGAATCTGTCTTCCACGGAACCTTAACCCCGACACCTCGTGTCCGTCCGGGATGCTCCTTGTTTCCCGGGCGCGTGTTAGTTCGTTGTTCTCCCTATCTGGTTGGAATGTTCCTTGGGAAGACTCGACGTCTGACTCTCTGGACCCTTTGCGACATTGCTTCGTCATCGCTATTTCGAAGGATAAGCCCCACCGACGTGACACTTGCCCTCGCTAGCACGTAGTGCTTGACTCGATCAGTAGTCCGGCCAATTGACTTGTACCGGTCATTGTAATGATTACGCTTCTGCCTCTCCCATTGAGGATTTTACCAACGTACCCACCGTACCAAGTCGTGTGGATGGATGTTCCTTCTTCCGATGTTTATGTGATCCTCATTGGACTTTTTGCTTGCTTCACTTTGCTTCATCGACACGAAATCATCCCAATATGGTTCTAAGTTTGGGTAGTCCCCGATGGCGATCGGTTTTCTTCACATAAGTAGTATTCACTGGCCTTGAAGTTCCTCCATGCCGCATCCATGGTCATCAACGCATCCCGACGACGCGGTGTTCATCTTCTTGAAATTCGAAGGTTTGTTTGAGCTCCGTCCATAGATCCGTTTTGATGGTCTCGGGCACTTTGTGCCAATCCAAAATGGTGATTGGCACTCTCCCTTGCGATATACCCGTGGGTTGTTACGTACTTTGCTCTGAACTTTGGCGGTGCAATAGGGCCCCGACTTCCGAGACCTCCGAGATGGTATACCGGCCTTGGGCTTCTTATTTCTTCCTCGGCCACGAGGTCTTGCCATGGGTATGTCGAAGATCGGCGCAACAAAGCGGTGGTTGGGTGGAGGTTGAGGAACCTGCTAGGGCTAGGGCTCGGGCTCGGGGTGGATTGCTCCTCCATATCGACCTTGGATGTGCGAATCGAAGAGGTAAAGTATGGAACCATTACAATTTGGCGGTCATTTGGGTTAAGTGCGGAAGTTTAACTCGTCAAGGGCCCTACCGTCCACCGATGGCACATCACTAACATAAGGCGGACTAGCGATAAACGCATGCAGATTCTACTAAATCTAACTAGTAAGTACTAAGTACTAGTAGAGTTGGTTGTGGCTTACAGATGGAATCAACTCACCTACTTCCTGGACAGAGACGTGCAAATAATAATTCTTGCCACAAAGCTAGCCGTTCGTCAAGTCCTTGCAAAGTCTTGGGCCATTTTGTGTGGCGACAAATAGCTAGCCTCAAAAACTTTCAACACAATCTCTAGCTCATGACTAATGGTAACTCCTCACGATTTTGCTCTTGGTCATCGCTGTTTTGGTAGAGATGAATGCCAACGAAGGATGCAAAACCTACAGGAGTAGGTTCACCAAGCCGATGGCGTGGATGATGGTCACTTGCTTACACCAAGCTCGGCTAATGAGTCATGAGTCGTCATGGCAGCCGGCGGATCTTATCCATCCTTACCTACCAACGCTGGATTCACCTACTTATGTACTCGAGTCATGTAGTACTTGCTACCTAATTAGTCATGTTAATTTTATAATGATCATTGCCATTTTGCCGCCCAAACTAAAGAACCACATCGAAGCGGATCAACAAGTGACATGCAAGTACACTCAACAGATCAAGATAGTGCACTCGTGGATTTGGACACGCCAACCGCTAATACTCCATGGTTTTTCTTTGGACATTGATGCACATCTACCCATTACTAATGTAAAGTACCTTGAGCGAAGCGGCGTCCGGCGGCGTCGAAGGCGCGTCCGGGCGGAGTAGGGGCGGCGTCGGGGTGGCGTCCCGGCGGAGTAGGAACGGCGTCGCGGCGCGGCGTCGGCGCGGGCGCGAGCGTCGGGCGGCGTCGAGCACAGTGAGAAGAGTGAAGCGGCGGAGTTTGTGAGAAGAGTGAAGCGGCGGAGTCTAAGGGTTTAGAACAGCGGTGCAGCGACATTTCATATGTGGGTTATCGTGGCGGTTCTTAACAAGAACCGCCATCGATACTATCTGTGGCGATTATTTATACGAACCGCCATCGATATGTCTGTGGCGGTTCTTAATAAGAACCGCCAGCGATCACGATATTATCTGTGGCGGTTCTTTATCACGAACCGCCATCGATAAATGATCTCTGTGGCGGTTCTTCACAAGAACCGCCATCAAACTATATATTATCTCGTGGCGGTTCTTTATACGAACCGCCATCGATAAAGTTATCCTAACATAAATGTAATCGGATTTGAAGAACCGCGGTTAATCAAGCTTATATATTAAATATCGCTCACGACTCACGAACATTTCGTTGCTCGGTTGGTTAGAGCGTTACACTTTCACCTTACATTAGTCTGGGTTCGACTCCATCTCGCGCAATACATTATATTATATATATTCAATGCTGTTAATTGACATATATTGTAGTCCTATTTTACATGGAAAATCCAGTTTGTTTTGCAGAAATGGGCCCAAACTTCTGGTTTTTTTTGCAGAAAGGGCCTCGAAAATTTTTCTAAGATTACAGAATAGTCCGTCTTTTTTCGAAAATTCCTAAACTTACATATTAGTCTATATATGCATAACACCATATATGCGTAAAGACCCGAATTTCGCGTTACATTGCGCGTTCTTAGTAGGCGCCACGCATACGTGTCTAGTATACCCTACATAATCCTAATATAGTAATGACCCTACATAATCCTAATGTATTAATGACCTTATATAATCCTAATAAATATTATATACCCTATATAATACTAATATATTAATAACCCTATATAATCCTAATATAGTAATATACCTATATAATACTAATACAAGAATGACCATTTATAATTCTAATATAGTACTATAACCTATGTAATCCAAATATATTAATGACCCACATTTCCATTACTACACACAAATGCATAACACCATATTTTATTACTCCATACAAATGCATATTGTTTACATCACATTGCCATTACTCGTATATAGCTAATTATTTTCTTTCACAATTTGCCCTTCTTCATGATCGTCGCGATGATAGGTAGCTTCTGAGTGGTCTCTTCCTCGAGCACGATGTTGCCATCTACGAAAGGAGGCAACTCGTCAAGCTGGTTGTACTCATCCTCATCCACGACATTCTCAACTCCGACGATCCTTCTTTTCCCTCAAGAACTACATGTCGCTTCTTATCTGTCGGGTCGATTACATAGAAGACTTGTGCTACTTGCTTCATGAAATACGAATGGTTAAATCTCTGTGTCCGACATGTTCGATGTCCAAAGTAGTGAAGCCGTACTTGTCCACCTTGACACCCTTTGGGAGTTGTACCCAACGACACCAAACATCGGGATCTTAAAAATACAATAGTCGAGCTCCCAAATCTCTTCTATGAACCCATAGAAGCTAGTCTTCTTCTTTGCTGTGTTGTCATAGGCATCTATCACGACACCACTATTTTGGTAAGTGCTTTTGCTATCCCGAGATCTCGTGTAAAAGGTATATCCATTTATGTCATATCCTTGCCATGTCAAGATTGTACCGATGGCCTTTTGCCAACCACCTCAACACAACACTCGTTTCTTTCCAGTCATATGCTCTTTGAACCAATGATTGAACAAGCGGTTATGCTCTTTTGTTACCCAAGCCTCGATCGTCCACGATTTTCCTCTCGTAGCTTATCCTTGTGCATGTCCATATCGAGGACACCTCAACCGATCGTTGCAAGGCGTGAAATGAGCTTTTGAACAATCCATGATCGTAAGAATTTGTTGATTTCCTTCCAATCGTCCCTTTTCAAATAGCCTACCCTCATGGCGAGATCTGAGCACTCCTACCGGTTCCACCCCTCCATGTAATCCACATAAAACTCGATAACCTCCTCGGTTGCATAACCTTCCACAATGCAGCCCTCCGTAGAGATCGATTGCGTACATACTTCTTCAGATACCCATGTACCTTTCGAGCGGGTACATCGATGCGAGAATCTGGGGCCACATACATTTATCTCATTCACAAGGTGAACAATGAGATGAACCATTATATCGAAAAATGATGGAGGGAAATACATCTCTAGGCGGCATAGTGTCTTGACCACATCATTCTGCGATTCGAGAAAGTCCGATGGGATCGATGACCTTCGTGAAATCGTGTTGAAGAAGAAACACAACCTCATGATTGCCTCTCGGACCTTTTCGTGCAAAATACCTCTAATTGCAATAGGAAGCATTTGTGTCATCATCACATGACAATCATGAGACTTCATGCCGATTAACTTCAAATCTTTCATCGAGACCGGTTTCTTGATGCTTGCGAATGTAACCGGATGGAACTTTCACACCATGCAAGCATTTGCAGAGGTCATTCTCTCTTTCTTGGATAGAGTGTAACAAGTCGGGGAGGTAAAGTCGGCCTTTCCGTTGTCTCGAGGATGTAGCTCACTCGATTTTCATATCTTCCGGTCCTTCGTGCCTTGATCAGTCCTTAGTTTTGCTAGGAATATTGACAAAATACCAATCAAGTCATCACATACATTTTTCTCTACATGCATGGCGTCTATGCGATGTCGAACTTCTAAGTCCTTCCAATAGGGCAAGTTCCAAAATATCGATCTCTTCTTCCACGTGATCTTCTCGATCTGAGACCTCGATTTATTATTACTCTCTCCTTTCCAAGTACAACATTAATATCCTTAACCATATCATATACCTCTTCCCCACGAGGAGGCCTTGGAGCTATACCATCCTCTTTTGTCCCGTCGAATTGTTTCTTCATATTGCGGTAGGGGTGATTCTGCGAAGGAACTGCGGTGATGCATGTACAGTTTTCCTCGAGTTATTGAGCCACACACTTGCGGTTTCATCCATGCAATGGGGCATGCTTTGGCCCCTTTACGATCGACCGGATAGGTTACCAAGGGCGGAAATCATTGATGGTGCAAAACAACAATGCGCGTAGGGTGAAGTACTCTCTTGTACTCATCCCATACCAGACACCTTCGTTCCACAGGATCACAAGATCTTCCACCAATGGTTGTAGGTATACATCAATATCATTGCCGAGTTGTCTCGGCCCTTGGATAAGCGGCGACATCATAATGTACTTCGTTTCATACACAACCAAGGAGGAAGGTTGTAGATCTGAGAGTCACGGGCCAAGTGCTATGAATACTACTCATGTTACCGAAAGGATTCATTCCATCCGTACTCAACCCAAACCTTACATTCCTCGGTTCATTCCCGAAGTCCATCCTAAAGAGCCTATCGATGGTTCTCCATTGGCAGAATCAGCAGGGTGTCTCAGCTTTCCATCCTTTTTACGCTCTTCTGAGTGCCATCGCATCGATTGGGCATGCTTTTGTTTCAAATAAACGCTTCAACCGAGGTATTACGGTAAATACCACACCACTTTAGCGGAGCTCCTTTCTTCACCACGGTGCCCTCGCTGTCATGGCCTTTACGCTTGTATCGCGATGATTTGCACACCGGACATACATGCATGTCTGTATACTCTTTGCGATAGAGTATACAATCGTTTGGACATGCATGTATTCTTTCTACTTCCAATCCCAATGGACATACAACCTTCTTAGCTAAATAAGTGGTTATCGGCAATACGTTTCCATCTGGAAGCATGTCCGCTAAGAGATGTAATAGCGCCGTGAAACTTTTATCGGACCAACCATTGCTTGCCTTCAATTTTAGAAGTGAAAGCACGGTGTGCAACTTTGTGTATTCCTCCTTGCAACCCGGGAACAAAGGTGTGTCCGAGTCGTCCAACAAACCCTTGAATTGATTAAACTCTCTCTGACTAGTGTAGTTCCATCGCATCACGCAACATCTGAGCAAGATTATTATCGTCATCAATGTCCAACCTATCCTCATCAGATCCATAACTGATGTCAGCTGCCATAATGCCTTCTCCATCATCCAATACGTTATCACCTTCATGTATGTTTTCCTCTTCACCGTGACTTGTCCAATGTGTATAGCCAAGTACAAAACCTCTTCGAATCAAGTGCAAGTGGATGTGCTCTTTGTCTGAAAACATTTTCTCATTCTTGCAATCAATGCATGGACAATGTATGTACTCCGTCTTCTTGTGCAACTTGTTCTCCTCAGTGCTCTTAAGCAGATACCCCATCGATATAATCTCTACATGTAACAGTTCGCATTGTACATCCATCTCCTGGTCCATCTAAAATTAATTAACATATAAAATTGATTAAAACTAATCTAATTACTTATCATCTTAATGAGCTAGATAATAAATTCATCATCTAAAAATGATGAGCATCCACCTACCAAATTAGCTAAAATTTCATGTATATTAATATCCAATAATCTTAATTAAATAAATTTAATATATGTCCGCATCAGTGGAACCAAATTAATAGTAATTAAAAAACTAATCTGAATACTTTTCCTGTAAAGAAGCTAGATAATAAATTCATCATCTAAAAATGATGAGCACCCACTACCAAATTAACTAAATTTCATTTATATTAATACCCAATAATCTTAATTAAATAAATTTATTATATGCAAGATGTATATGTCCGTACACTAATGGAACCAAATTAATAGTAATTAAAAAACTAATCTAATTACTTATCATCTAAAGGAGCTAGATAATAAGTTCA
Source organism: Otatea glauca (assembly GCA_036346275.1). Lineage (NCBI taxonomy): Eukaryota > Viridiplantae > Streptophyta > Magnoliopsida > Poales > Poaceae > Otatea > Otatea glauca. The sequence continues at coordinate 12,111,903 of CM070721.1, read as the reverse complement.
TATATATGCAAGATGTATATGTCCGTACACTAATAGAACCCAATTAATAGTAATTAAAAAACCAATCTAATTACTTATTATCTAAAGGAGCTATATAATAAATTCATTATGTATCAAATTAACTTAAAATGCAATTAATATTAAATATATGCTTAATCATAATTCATCATCTATAAAAGGAACACAACATCATCTAATGAACCTAGCTAGGAAATAAACTCATCAACTACAAAATGGTAGCTAAATAAAAATAAACAAAATCTAAACTTTTCATCTCATCTACATATAAACCCTAATTAAACTTGGTTTAAAAATTAAATTGCAATAAGATTAACACAAATCAAGAGAGGAGAAAAAATAACTCACCAAGGAACAACTAGAGGAAGTACAAGCACAAGAATTGGAGAAAACGAAATCTGAAATTTAAAAGTTTTGGTTTGCTCTCGGGAGAAAAAGACGAGCGCTCTGACCACCTATTTATAAGCGAATATTATTAGTGGCGGTTTTTAACTAGAACCGCCATCGATAACGATTATCTGTGGCGGTTCTATCCTCGAACCGCCATCGATAATTCATTATCGATGGCGGTTCGAGGATAGAACCGCCACGATAATCAATAGAATCGATGGCGGTTGGAGGACAGCACCGCCATCGATAACCTAGGATAGAACCGCTCATCGATTCTATTGGATTATCCGTGGCAGTTCTATCCTCGAACCGCCACTGATAATGAATTATCAGTGGCGGTTCGAGGATAGAACCGCCACTGATATGTTTCCCGCCATTTTTAAAATAGAACCGCCACTGATAATTATCTTTGTGACGGTTCGAAAAAAACCGTCACAAATAGACCGTCACCTATTGCAGATTTTGGCGTAGTAGGACGTGCGAATAAACGTTAGCTCGATGGATCGATCGGCGCCAAATTCAAAAGAACGGTCATATCCTGTACTGTGGGCCTGCTGCAAGGCCGGCCATGACTCTCTCGAAACTCTCAACTTATCTCGATCGACCGTAGGATACCGAACCGCACCCGGTCGATAGTGTATCATAGCATCCATTCATACGTGCATGCGCGCGCGCGCACACACGGGCGCAGCACAACCATTTCTTAGCATCTAACGCCGTTGCACCACTGCGTACGTACGTGCGTACGTATATGCCAATCCTACGGTCATTTCTTGGCGACACGCAGGGAGATCGATGCGTGCATACGCATTTATGTGCTGCATAGCCAATTGATGGCAAGGATAGAAATGTCGGCGAAATCTCGGATTTTGGTACCCGAGATTCAAGATCCAGTCTGAATTTAAAAAATTAAAAATGTTACGGTATTTTCGAAAATCTCGACGATATTTCAGCTTATCTCACCGAGATTTCGCTATTTTGTGCCGATTTTGACACATTTTGACTGGATAGCTCGGATTTTAGGCCGGATTTGTCTTCAAATTTTTTGTAGAGCATTCTTTGACCATTTGTAAGGAATACATGTGACAAAAAGTGGGGAAAAAATCAAAAATTGGGCGTGGGATTCGGAACCACGCCCTTCCTGGGCTCAAAGCTTTAACTCTCACGTGCTAACCAACTCAACCATGCCAACTTTGAAAATTTTTGTAGTCTCGGCCTAGATCAAAGTAACAAAAGGTGCAGACCTTTCCTCACGGGTTCACAACCCACTCATTCTCTATACTCTCTGCTCTCTGTTAACTCAGCGCGGACTTCATCACCCTCGCCAGCTGACCGAATCCGGGCATCTCCGGCGAGATTCCGCCTTCTTCGGCCACCAAAACAGGCCAGCTCGGGTATTAGGGATGAGATCTCAGGCATTAGGGCCGAAATCTCAGGTAGTTTAGCCGAGATCTTAGAAGAATCCGTGACGACATTTCATTTTTTCGACTTGAAATCTTGGTGATTAAGCCCGAGATTTCGGCATATTTGGACGATATGTGATTTATACCTCCCGGATCTAGCCAAAGTTTTGGCCAAAATGCATGTATGTACAAGTATGGAATGTAGTATTGTTAGAGATGAAGCACCATATTTTTACTTGCTGTGTTGCAGTGATTTTGCTATGATCAAGTACCATAGTTGTACCTTTTGGTGATTTTATTGCTAAGTACTCAAATCATGGTAGTGTTGATGCTAGTGAAGTCCTTGGCTATATATGGTTATTGCTGGAAAATCATGGTACATACTAGCAGTCTAGAACTTTAGTAATCATGGTAGGTTAAAGAATTTTAGTAATATGTATGATGGCTACCATTTATACGGTGAATTCGATCATTCTCTCGTATCATAGTATCGTTATGTTTGGTATCTTTTGTGTTCTATTGCAGGCTCTCGAGATTGCAGATCGTGTGGGTATCGTATGATAGCACGAAAAGCGCGTCGGCCAAGGGTTGAAGTGCAACTACTGCAAGCATGTTATGAAGGTTAGAGAGGCGATCCGTCTGAAGAAACATTTGACTGGTCGTGCCGGCGATGTGAAGGCCTGCCCCAGCATGTGTAAAGTGGTTAGGCAGGCCATGCTCGCCGATCTCCGTGGAGGTTGGGAGAAGAAGGAGAAGGAGGCGGTGCGCCTACGTAAGGAGGAGGCATGCAATGACTGGGCAATCTTAGCCATAGAGTATCGTATCGAGCAGAAGTAGCTCAAGATGGCCATAAGGGCCTCCAAAGAAAAGGTCTACCTCAGGAGCCAAGGTTTGACCCGAGGTTCGGGGTCTGAGAGTGGTGTAGCGAGACCCTTGGTGCAATCCACTCTCAGCAAAATATTCGGGAGGTCCAAATCGACACGGGAAAGCCATGCCTCCATCGATGATGACCTTGCACGGAGTGGTGCCCCGCAACAACTCCGTATTGACACTGCATTCAAGCAGGGGACGAGACAGAAGCTAGGGAGGGCATAGTCCAAGTGGTTCCATGCTAATGCAATTCTAGAAAGGAAGGCTGAGTGCCCGTATTTCACAAGTATGAAACGATCGTATGTTTGTACGTTACAACTCTTGTGATGATTGTACTAACTACTTATGCCCGCGATGGATAGGGGCACTCAAGACAACGCAGGAGCTAAGCCTAGGGGTTGGTGCACCACGGGGCCACGAGATAGACGGGAAGTACCTGGACGAGAACGAGTAGCAGATAGTCCAGTGCCTCTGTAGGTTCAGGGACGATTGGGCCACATTTGGTGTGACAATAATGTGTGACGCCTGGTGGGCCTTCTCAGTAGAGCATCATCAACTTCATGGTGTACTGTAATGGGGTCATGTTCTTCCATAAGACTGTCAATGCGACAAGTACAACATTCGGTTTAGTTTTTACTCTTCTGTACTAGAAATGTATACTAACTACTCGTTTGTTCATTCACAGGCAAGGTCCAGGACCACAAGTACCTCCTACGCGAGATAACAAAGGTCGTGGCCGAGGATATTGGGGCAGAGCACATCATGCAGGTGGTTACCGACAACGCTGCCAACTTCAAGAAAGTATGCCAATTGTTACAAGTGCAGCACCCACAGATATGGTAGCCATGATTGGCACACACTGCGAACCTTATGCTGAAAGACGTGTGTGACGTCCCACATATCAAACAGGTTGTGGGAGAGGCCAAGAGGATTCGCAGTTTCTGCATGCACAGATGAGGCAACATATTGGTAAAGAGTTGATGAGGCCAAATACCACTACGTTTGGTACGGCCTTTGTTTTCCTGGATAGCTTCTACAAAAAAGGAGAAGTTCCAGTAATAGATGACACATCCTGACTGGACAGGTAGCAGGTGGGCTGGGATAGAGGAAGGCAAGTATGCATATGAGCACCTCGTGGACAGGGAGTTTTGGGAGTGGGTGGAGTGGACCGTCTTGGCCGTAGAACCCTTGTACAAGATGTTGAGGTTCATGGATCAAGACAAGTTACCAACGATCAGTGGTGTCATGATGCAGTACGCAATTGTGCGAAATGAGTATATCAAGCGCTTGCGGGAGCACGGAGACCACTACAGGATATCCATGCAAGTTCTGGAAAAGAGGTTTGCCGAAATAAGAGAAACCACATTTGTGTAAGCACATTAGTGAAATTAATATATTCATTTATGTTGTGCTAACTATGCAATGTTCGCATCTGTTGTGCTAACTATACAATGATTTGTCCATTGCAGCCTCCGTGCTCGACCCACAGTCTAAGTTCTCGTACAATATATGCAGCACTCCCTAGTACATGCGAGTGCTCTCTACTACACTAGGCATTATAACTGATGAGGATGGTAGCGCGATGCAGGCCCTACAGGAAGCTCACGTATACTATCTTAGGAGGGGACAGTTTGCCACCCAGCTTGCACAGTCCAGCGTCGTCGATCCCCAAATGACGACAGGTACGTACGTAATTTCAAGTATTGTTACGTTGTTGTTGTGCATGACTAACGCACTTTTCTTTTGTCGTTTTGACTGCAGCTCAATGGTGGATGGTGTTCAGGAATGAGACGCCAGCATTGCAAAAGTACACCTTGCGATTGGTGTTGCAGTGAGCATAGTCCAGTGGTTGTGAGCGTAATTGGAGCACATTTGCCTTAGTGTACACGCAACTAAGTAACCGATTAAGTTATGCGAAGTTCCAGTAGCTCGTGTTTGTGCACTACAACCTACGACTTCACCTGCGGGACTACGAATCCACTCGCCAGGCGCAGGACGAAGACCCATTCGACCGCCTCATTGAGGGTGCGATGCATCCTAATAGCAACCTTATTGCAGAGTGGTTCGATTCGTCTAGGTCTGGTGGGGAGCCCCTACTCAATGAGGATAGTGAGTTCAACCCACCCCTCCCAACGAGATTTGTGGTTGACACTAGCCCGCCGAAAGATATGAATAAGGCCACATGTAATGTGGATTTGTGTTCTATTCTACTTGGTAATCATGTATGTTGAAATCTCAAAACAGTGTTAACATTACTTCCATTTGGCCACAGGTAGGAAGAGCTTACCAGATTGGGCCGAGTTCACGGCTGGTGACACGCACACAGGGAAGCGGAAGCGTGCTACCGATGATGATGACATGCTAGTGGGAGATTTAGGCGGGTTGGCGAAGTTATCGGGCAGGCAGCGTGCCAAGGGAAAAGGATATGCCCGAAGTGATGATGAGCCTGATGTCGGTAGTAACGATGATACGGATACACCTCATCATAATGTGCAGTACCTCAGTTGTAGCTCAGCAACAGCGACACTCTCCCGACGATGCTGGGACGGACCCTAGCTGGTACTCCCTCTGGCCCCATACACAGCCACAATCGTCGGGAGGATGCAACAGGAGGGTAGCACCCTGAGGAGGGACTCACAGAGGCAGATCTGTAGTACAGGAAAGGGAGTGAGGAGTGGTGCGGGTGGGCGACAGGCAGCAGAGCCTCAGGATGACGTAGGCTCATGGTGTAGCAGCCAGTCTTCGACCCATTTGGGCTTCCCAACTGAGCATCATGCGTATGGTTCGATGCCCTACGGCTGGGATCAGGGTGGGTACAATCCCAGATAGAGTTATGACGAATCGAACATCTCTTATCTGTTTGACTACACTGATCCCTACGTCTATCTGTACGCACGACACATATCTATCAGGTATCTTCACCAGTCGGAGAATTATACCGACTGGATGGCTCATTAGAATATTGGAAGTCTGCCTACTTACCGCAAGACATGACTTGGGAAGCATACAAGCAACTCCATGAGAGGAGGTATCACGAGGTTATTGTCGATAACGAGGAGGTCAAATTTGCACCACAGTCGTACTACTACTCGTAGGTACGTAAACGCATTGTTGTCCGTGCTTTGCATGATCTTGCTCCTTTAATTATGCATCTTCTTGCAATACATGTTCATACTGCATACTCATTCTTCAATTATGGCTTTTACAGGTGGTTCGGGATTTTGGGCTGAGCATTGCATTCTGGCGTCATCCGTTCTTTCACATGTAGTTCTCAAGTGCTCTTGTATGGTAATATTTGTGGTGTATTTATGATAAATTGTCATATGTATCAATTTTAATTGTAATGCAAATATATATTGATTGTTTCCAATTGTGACCCTTAAAATCCGAATATCAGTCGAAATGCTGTCGAAATTTCTAACTTTACAGATTGATAATCATATAAAAATTTTATGTCAAAATTAATGATGCATCATGACTATCCAAACAAAATTTTAAAATTTTCTAACGTGGTTCAAGTATTTTCTATTCGGACAACACTACTGTCCGAATTTTTAAAAATCCCTCAAGCTTCACTATCATCTGAAAATTTTATGAAAAGATAAGTCATATGTCGGAATCATGCACAAAAAATTTCAAAAATTTCTAACGTGATTTGTTCCATTTTTCATTCAATTCAATCTTGCCGGTCAGAGTTTTATTATGACAGTAGCAATGTCGAATTTGTAAAAATTCCACCTACTTCATAATAATCTGAAATTTTTATGACGACATCACTAATGTGTCAGGACCCTTCAAAACAAATTTCAAAATTTTTCGCCATCGTTTGACCTATTTTTCGGTCGGTGGAAATACACCGAAATCTCTATACCAGCCAAAATTTCGTTTTCCCAATAGAAAAAAAACCGGATTTGAATTTCGTTTGAAATTTATTTAAAATTTTAAGATCTCGATGAGATTTTGAATTTCCATAGCCTCCAAGAATTATCCGAAAATGAGATTTAAAACCTTAACGTACTTTACTACGACCGTGGATTGGCCAAGTTGGCACTTGCGCTTTGGCAGCGCCGCATGTGGCCGCGACAAGTGGTGTGTTGAGGCCCTGCACTGCACGCGCGAGCATGCATGCAAGCAGAAGCTAGCAGGTAAGTCATAGCTGCAGTGGTATGGTACACTGGAAGCTGACTCCTCTCGAACTGGCGCGTACAATGACGCCTGCCCATGCACGTTCTGTTCTTGCCCAACACATGGCTGGGACAATGGCCATCTTCTTTCAGAGCAAGTACAATAAAATGAATTTTTTTAAATAATATTTTTTATTCAAATTTCAATAATATATATCGAATCCGAAAAATTGCAAAAATTCACCTCTGCCGTCCGCTGGTTGGGCGACATGAAGATATCGTCCTATGGTTGAGCGACAGAGACAAGTGTCGCTCACTGGTCGAGCGATTTATGCCACCTCATTACCGCCATAACGGTTGCTCTTTGTCGCCTAACGGTTGTCTCGTGTCACCCAACCAGTGGGCGATAGCGAAGAAATCGATCTATGGTTGGGCGACAGGAGGGTGCGCGGTTCCCTATCGCCCAACCAAAGGGCGACTGAAGGCTTTAAAATCGTGCGCCGTTTCCTGTAGCAGCCATTTCAGCCAAGAGGAAGGAAGGGAGAATTTTTTAAAAATAATAATTTTTTTATTCAAATTGCAATAATATACCTCGAATCCGAAAAATTGCTAAAATGTACCTCTGTCGCCCGTTGGTTGGGCGACATGAGAGAGAGAGCTGACTCAACAATGATGTGGATAGGACGACAGGGAGAAATCGGCTAACCGTATGATGACAGGGAGAAGTTGCCCAACCGTATGGCACATCCCTAGGGTGAGGGACATGTATCCCGCCCTGTCGCCGTACGGTTGGTCGACTTCTCCTTGTCGTCCTGTCCACATCATTGCTAAGTCAGCTCTCCATCTCCTGTCGCCTAACCAACGGGCAACAGAGGTACATTTTTTGCAATTTTTCAGATTCAAGGTATATTATTGCAATTTGAATATAAAAGTATTATTTAAAAAAATCCAATAAAATCATCTGAATTTACTATTATTATATACACATCAACTTTATCCTATTTAAAAGAGTGGGAAAAAAGAGAGAGAAGAGAGTATATTCTTATTTAGTAGCAAACATCGTACGGAAACATAGGTGCTATTGCTGTCTAAAAGCCAACGTTATTGTTGTACAAGCTAACTTTTATTACATACTTGTTTTATTCCTTACTCAAGAGATAACATTTCAGGCACTCCCAATGCTCCTAGTCAGTAGTTTTTTTCAATATGTTATATAGTATTAATTCTTATGTAGAGTGAAGATTAAATAAGAGAGAGATAGAAGCCATTATTTGTATGAGAAAGAGTTTGAGCACACCAACCAAAGCAAAATACAACAAAAACATGCATTGCGAAGAGTAGGTTGTATCCAGTTACATTTTATGTCTAGCATGATATTTTTTTATGTTCTCTATGTATTTGTGATAAGATACAAAGGGTTGAAGAGGTAGTATCTAGTACTATTTATTGATGATGTGGATATTTTTATATATGACTATAGAAACTATGCATTGGGAGTGCCCTTAGAGATAGTTATTGTACAATATGGCTTTATTGCTTACTTTAGATGACATGTATGAGAGATGGAGTAAGTAGTGGACTTTGTTATTGTACTTGCTTTTAATGCAAGTTCTTAATTACTCACTCCAGTTATAAATAGTTGTTGTTTTGAACATAGGTACATTTAAACTTTGAAACTTGCTAATATCTTTTTATATTTAAATTGGATAGACGAAAATTATATATGTAGATTTATCTCGAAAAGTACTTTCATAATATTATAATTTTATTAAGTTTTATAAATATATTATAATATAAATTATTTTAGAGACCATATCAATATCTAAAATGACAAATTATTTATGACCAGAGAGAGTACTAGTGACACATGTGTTGAGCAAGTACATATCTATCTATATCTATAATGTTTGGATAGATCGTCGTAGCCCGACACGTAGCACTTCGGCACGGTAGTTGCTAAGTACATAGCAACATTATTTTTTTGTCGTTTTTTATTTTTTGAAATTTTCCACCCTCCGTTAAAAGTGAGCTACAGTATTTTTTCCATTTTTATTTTTTTCTGGTTTCTTGAATTTTTTTCCCTCTGTCTATTAAAATTAGAAAATCAGCCACGGCAATGCGCGTGATTCTAACTATCCCAAACCAAACTCGTGCCCGTCTGAAGCACGGATTTTGATAGCAGTGGCAACTAATCGATTAAGAACTTAATCCATAGTTCTCACAGATAACGTACAACTAGACCTTCTACATGTGTTTCCAACTTGTGCGCCCTAATTAAGAAGTAAGACAGCTAGCTACCAATATTAAACTGTTGGTTTCAGGGCCAATACAAAATATAAAGGAAGGCAACATATTCCTCATTCGATACTGGCTTAGGTTGTTTGTTGTTGTTGCTGAACCTCAGCCGACTTAGCAAGAAAAAAGGTTGTCCGACGAAGACTGTTGAGCAAAGTGTAGGGAGTCAGTTGAAGCCGATGGTGCGTCGTTGTGCTTGTGCGTGTGAGAATGATCATGTGAGGACCTCTTATTAATAGGGGTGAAAAAGGTGAAACGGTGAGAAGAATTTTGAGAGGGCGTATGCAGTTAATAGTGAAAATACGCATCTCAAGATTTTACGACACCATAAATGGAGCGGTTAATAATGAAGAAATTGCGTTAAGTCGATAGTAACATAGGCCGATTAAGAAGATTTTTGGAAGATAACATATTATCTCCCAAAAATAGAGGGCATATGTTTACACCAAAATTTGGGAAGGTATGACCAAGTTATCAGGCTAAGGATCAAAATATATCTTGACCGATATCGGATATGGAAAAAGGACTAAATACGGATTGTGGCCGATATTTATTTTAAACAAGAAGAATATTGTCCAAGTTGAGGCCAGTACGAATTATGGTATGCAGCGTATTGGAGGTGGACACGATCGGCTCACAGCTATAAAAGACAGTCAAGAGTAGTCGAGAAGAAGAACACAATCAAATCAATCGACTCGCATTACTTTTATTTTTCTGGTCGACTAGGAGTAGCCTCTGTAATTTAGATTATCCTTTGTAATTTGATTTGATTAATAAAGTTGTGCACCATCGATTGTTGATCACTCTCGATTACGCCAATCAGGTTTGATTTTCTCCGATTTCGTTGCGCATCGCCTTTTTCGGAAAAGATCCACCTCTTGTCATCTGATTAGCCCTAATCGGCTAATTAGACTAATCGATACCCTATATTTAATCGGCTTTTTAGCTGTTTAGATCTTTGCCAATTGTTTCGCTAGATCGGCTTTGAGCGTATTTCATATTTTTCTTACCGATTGCAAGATCAAATTGGTTGTCACGCCTTGAACCTTAGAATCTTTAGTTCGTCTGATGCGTTGTGGCCGATAGATCTCTCTTTCCATTTATTTTACGTCAACAATATTATATATTATATATGACGCATATTTGCGTTTCTACTTTTTGCAGTAGCTCGATACTCGAGAGAAATGGAATATGCTCCAGCATCTGTACTTGTTTTTGTCATGAGGTCACGACTCACGAGTGCAGGTACACTGCAGCGTCAGATTCTTCAAAAGGCATCAAATTAACAAACAAATTCTTAGCACGAAATAAGGATACCAGTAACCACACGATAAATGGAACTACGTACCGAGAGACAGGTCAACTTGGGTCCAAGGGATAAGATCTGCTGCAGTTGTTGTTAATCTGATTGCAATTGGGAACTACACACAGTTTCAGTTTGATCGTAATTTAATATTGCACCTCCAGTTATGGTTCTGATCAAGGAATAATTGATGAGATACTCGAGGGAGAAGCATCATATCTTTGTTTTTACATGGTAATGCATGGGCCAAACATCAAAGCGTTTATTTTCAATCCAACGATCTGTGTACACCCGTAGGTATATACGGTCGTCTTAAAAGGGTTGCAACAGCGAATCCAGTTAAAATTCATTTGTGGACTTTGTTTTCTTTGCAAAGTATTACTAAGTTGCGCCCGAGTTACAACCTTACAACACTTGAGAATCCAATGTGCCTATATTGAAAAACAAACAGTTGTATAGGCTGTTGCTTTTAAATACTGTTAGCATGCTGCCACAATGAACAATTCAAGATTTCTCACATTCAAATTAAAATTTCACTAAATTAGTTTATATGTATCATCTCTATCGTCGATCTCATCCATCGACTCTACCGAATGTCTTGCCTCCCGTCAATTCGCTACAAGAATCCTAACATATCCTGAGAGATTATAGCAATTTCCGACGGCCACACGGCAAATTCATGGGTGTGGCAGTCTCCGACAGTACAAAGGACTACACACAGAAATATATGTGAATGACCGACAGTACTAACATTTGCCAACAGTGTAAATGGCTACTCTCGGTTAAACTATTGAATGGCCGACAGTGTAAATGGCTACCCTCGGCTAAACTACTATATTAAAAAAAAGTTGGTTTCCCTCCTCTCTAATTCAAACTGGCAGACCGTATTATAGTCCAAAGGCATCCTAGCCATTTGTTCAGGGGTTTGCTCCACAACTGTTGGATGAAAGGTGGCCGCCACTACATATTGCCCCTGTGGGGTTGTGACCTAGCCACCACCGAGCCATGCCTCCGCCTAATTCCCAATCTCTCTCTCTCTCTCCATGAGATGTCTCTTATCTCAGTGTTTGCATCAGAATTTAGCAAAGTATAATCAATTTATCTGGCTAAAGATAAAAGAGATATTTTTGGCCGATATCGGATAAGAAAGGAAAAGTTAAAGATAGAATTATGACCGATATTGATCCAAACTTAGAAATTCTGTCCGTGTAAAGGCCGATACGGATCATGATCGATAACGCATCAGAGAAGAACACGATCAGCCGATGCACTATAAAAGATGGTCAAGGGCGAGCAGAAACAACAACACAATCAATCAAATAAATCGCGTCTACTTTTTACTTTCCTGTCAACTAGGAGTAGTTCTCTAATTTAGAATCTCTTTTGTAATCCGAGTTTGATCAATAAAGTTGTGTCTCGCCGATTGTTGATCTTCATTTATTACGCCAGGTTTGGTTTTCTTCAATCTTGTTGTGCATCGCCTTTTTCTGGAAAGTCTTACTTTTATCTACTATCTAAGCAGCCCTAATCGGTTGTTTAGATTTATCATTACCCTTTGATTTGATTGGCTTCTTAGCCTTTTAGATCTTTGGTGATCGTTGTGTTAGATCGGCTTTGAGCATATTTTCCCATCCATCTTACCTATTGCAGGATCAAATCGGTTGGCACGTCATGAGCCAACTTAAACCCGACGTTTCGTGTGTTTGAACCGATCAATCCATCGTCACATTTTTTGGCGCAACACACCTTTGGCACGCCCGGTGGAACATGATATTTTCTTCTAGGAAATCGATTCCGCCTTTCGATCTAAATAATGAAGCTATAATCGTCCCAATATTGGACGATTTAACACCAGAACAACGTAAAGAAATCGAAGATCAGAAAGCCGCGCTTGAGGAGATGATGTTAAGCTGTTATCAGAAAGCTCAATGTAGTGTCACGCAGAAGGCTGCATTGTCGATGGTCAATACCCTAGGCGAAGCAGGGATTACCAACACATCGATGAGTCAATACATGTCTGCACAAGCTGAATTATTCACTATGATCAATCAATCTATGCACCATGCTTTGATTAACCAATCATCGGCTTTAGTTACTACTCTTAAGCCGATGATAGCTAACAGTGTTAAGACCATAGCTCAAGAGTTGGCATCAATTGAAAGCCTGCTCAATCCAATGCAGATACTGCCGAATTACCCTGCTTATTTGGTAGCACAAAACACCCAGAGTCTTGCAGCCGATCCTAAACCATCGGCTATAACTCTATCTCCTACTATGATGACACCCCAGCCTACTGTCATATTGCCACGAGATCCTCACATAAGTGGGGATGCGCATTATCAGGCATATACCGATACTGCTAAGTTGGATGCATCAGCCAACTTATTACCATCGGCTCCATTTTACGCTTTTCCCTAATCGGTTCCATAGCCGATTGAACCTCCTAGTTACCAACAGTATCCTGAGTCGATTCCGTAGAGGAATATGGCTCCATACAAAGTTGTAACATACTCGGTACCCTTTGTTTTAGTACTAGAGCCGATTACTAGGAAAAACATAGGATATGAGAAATCTAGTCAGTTCCCATTGGCTCAACCAACCTATCAATCCAAGCTTACGCTCAGGGGGCAGAATGCCAATTACGATTGTAATTAGCAAGCTCCTAACGCTAGATCGGCTAACACAGTACATGGGGTCAATCAGATATCTACTGTATTACAAGATCAATTCAGCATACAGCCGAAGGGAAGGGTTACAGGCTATCGGAAGCCGTACCCTGATTACATCGATCGGATGCCTTAGCCTACTAACTTCATGGTTCCTGATTTTGTGAAGTTCTCTGGGGATGATTCCGTCACTACTTTGGAGCACGTCGTATGTTTTATCGTGCAATGCGGTGAAGCTGCTCAGTTTGACGTCTTGAAAATTAGGTTATTCCCGCTTTCTTTGTTAGGAGCAGCTTTTACATGGTTTACAAGCCTACCTCCGAATTTGGCTCATTTTTTGACCGATTTGGAAAGCCGATTTCATGAATACTTTTTCTCTAACAATCTGGAACTTAGAATTTCCGAATTGAGCTCTGTTTACTAGAAATTTGGGGAATTAGTAACAGACTATATCAAGAGATTTAGAGAAGTGAGAAATCGGTGTTTTAGTGTTACTTTACCTGAAAACCAGTTAGCCGATTTAGCCTTCTAAGAACTAATTCCCCAGCTGAGGGAGAAATTCGACAGATAAGAGTTCACTGACTTAAGTCACCTGTTACATAGGGTATCGGTTCAACAAGGCCGTTTTACTCACAACAGAGGCTTCGGAGAGAAGTTTAAGAATAATAACAATAAAGATAAAGAAAAAGCAAAGTTCAACCTCATCGAGTACTGCTCAAGTGATTCCTTCGAAGATGACGAGGCTGAGATAAACATAGACAAGTGGGTTAAAGGACCTAAGAAAACATTAGTATATTCTTGGCTTAAACCGACTAAGAATAAGTCAGAAATAAAATAAGCTTTTGATGTCTCCAAGTGTGATCGTATTTTTGGCTTACTTCTGCAAGAAAAGTTTATACGGTTGCCCAAAGGACATATTTTACTGTCAGCTGATAAAATTAAAAAGCAAATGTATTGAACACTAATCCGTTTACAATTAATATGGTTCAATGTTCTGAAAAAGAAAAATAGCCAATGCAGGATACAGGGTCAAAAGTTGCACGTCATGTTGACGTTCAGACGAGCTCCAATGACAAAGAAACCCTAAAGATTACGATCAGGTCGCTGCAAATAGAAACCGCCCGTGAAGGAAGGAGTTAAAGGACTGTAAAGCTGGAGGGAGACTTGCAGATCGGCAAGTGGTATAAGGCTGAGAGAGCATTGCCACTACGCAAGCCGATTCACAAGCCAAAGCCAACTTTCTCTCAGTTATTGGAAAAATATGAGAGGAGAAATAACAGGCCACATTATCCTGCATGTTGGCCAGATAATCTGTACTGGCCCGATAACTTAGAAAATGCTCATCAACGATGCCCCTTTTGGCAATTTTGTTGGGAGAGGGAGAGGGGGTCAGCTCTACCGTCTCTATATACATGTCCAATGGAACATTATCCTCGTTAAGATGACTGGCAAATGCGATCGGCTAAAGATAGAATATCTAAGGATACAAGACTGTTTTGATGAAAATCATAAATTACAGGTCCCAAATCAAGCGCAAGCGCGATCAGAAGATGGGTCAAGCTCTATGGCCAAGGATAATCTGGTGGGAAAGGTACGTAAGTTGATTGAACCTAAACCCAGGTGCTGTCCTCCAGGGCTTAGTCAGTCACAACGCAGATGACTTCAAAAGCTAGGAACTCAGGATATGAGTGAGGCCGAGCATGAAAAACAACAGGATGAAGTGTTCAATGAACTCCAACCGATTAAGACTGCTAAAAAGGACTGGAGGGAAAAGAACCGGTTGAAGAAGAGTTTGATTCAGCCAACGATCTGGATTCGCCCATAATCTAGAGCGATTCTCCACTACCGATGGACATACACATGGTATTCAAATTGTGAGTGAAATTCAAAATAAGGACTGTGTCGGCCAAAGAGACGTTTGCTCAGTTGTGCTTGGAGCTCAAGACGTAGTTTTTGAAAAACCTCAAGATGATCATCAGCATCTAAAGCCATTATGCTTAAAAGGGCATATCAATGGCATGTCGATATCAAAGATGTTTTTGGTGGAGGAGCAACTTTCAATTTGATGCTTATATTAATTGCAAGAAGCTGGAAAAGTCAAGAAGCTGGGAAATTCTGATGAGGATTTTATTAAAACTAATATGGTTTGAAATGACTTCGCAGGCGATCCCATTGAAGCAAGAGGGGTTATGGTGACTGAGTTAATAGTCGGCAGCAAAACATTGCCAACCACTTTTTTCATGGTTGACGCCAAGGGTATTTACAGCGTTCTACTTGGATGAGATTGGATTCATGCCAATGGCTGTGTACCGTCGACCATGCATCAAATGCTCATCCAATGGAACGGGGATGTGGTTGAAGTAATTGAAGCTGATACATTGGCTCATATCGCCATGGCAAGCTCAGACGCAAACTGGAAAGATGAAGAAGCCGAGTGTATATCGGGTAAAGCTCTAGACGATTACGATTTTATTTACATCAACAAAACAGGGCTTATTCCGATCAGTGTGAAGCTAAGTATACTCTATCGGACAGACGAGATTTTGAGCTGACGGAGTCCAAATCAGCAGTAAAGGCTTTACAAGACAAAATGTGAAGCTATCGATAAATAACAGATAGCTATGAGGCTATTGAAGATTTCTAAGAAATCGAGAAGTTAGCCCAAGGTTTCACGTTGACTGATTTGCTAGACGAAGTCGATATAGGTGATGGTGATAGGAAAATACCAAATTTTATTAGTTCAAAGTTAGCCACAGATTATAAAGAAAAGTTGGTCAAGATTTTAAGAAATTATAAATATTATTTTGCTTGGGAGTATCATGAGATGTGTGGTTTAAGCTAACAACTTGTTGAACATCGGCTACCTATAAAGTCAGGTTATCGGCCGTTCAAGCAGTCTCCTAGATGATTTAATCTGGCTTTGTATAATATTATAAAAGAAGAAATTGAGCAATTGTTGGAGGCCAAGTTTATCAGGCCTTGCCGATATGCTGAATGGGTTTCTAATATTGTTCCTATCATGAAGAAAAATGGAAAACTCTGGGTGTATGTTGATTTTAGAGATTTAAATAAAACCACACCAAAAAATGAGTACCCAATACCAATGGCCGAAATGCTTATCGACGCTGCATCGGGAAATAAGGTCATTAGTTTCCTTGACGGTAATGCTGGATATTGAAGGACCGAGATGGCGAACAGAGGGGGGGTGAATGGTCGTAAATAAATTTTCCCTCAAAATACTCCAACAAAAACCTCTACAAGATCGCTCAAAGGAAATTGTGAAAACCCCGAAAAACTAGACAACTATGTGTACCCCAAGCTTGCATGGATAAGTACCATAAAATATGTGAAGATTTTTGAGTCACAATCCTGGTTGTCTAGTGTCCAAGATAAAGAGGAATCAATTCAAACTCTTGCTTTTAGAAAGGACATCAATTCAAATCACAAAAGTCACTTTCAGGAAAGCAAAAGCAGAATTTCCAGAACTTGTCCTCAATTTGCACAGGAGGTTGGTGGGTTTCTGCAACTCACAAAATTTTGAAAATTTTTCTCCCTATGAGAATCAGAGTCATGAAGAACTCCACCAAATTTATCCTCAAAAAGCCTTACAAAAAAATAGGAAAAATCTAAGAACACAGTCTGGTCAAGAACTTCGAGCAGAAAGTTTGGGGCTCGGTTTTCACCTCATGGCGCCCAAACGGTGCAACAAGTGAACTCCAAAATTTTTCTTCAAGTGGATATCAGAGTCCCGCACCTCTTCAAACAAGAATCACTTGAAAAAGATTTTTTAGATTTTTATAGAAATCAAATACTGACTGCTGCGCGAAGAACAAGTTCTGAACAAAGTTGGAACTTGAAAGAAAAGATGTTCTCTACTTAATACAAGAGTGCAAAAGAGATGTAAAACCATATGAATGCACTCAAAACATCCAAGATCAGCAGCATTTAGAAGGAGGGGAGGCAAATCCAAATTACATGAAAGTAAATTGCGAGAATGTAATTGCGGGAAAGTAAATGCTGAATTTAAATTGCGTAAAGTAAAGATATAATGTAAATGCGCAAAATAAATTCAGAGGTGGATGGATAAAACTTTCATTTCTGGAAGGAGAGGTTACAAAGCCTCACTTTTATGTGGGCAAAGCTCAAAGGAGCATTCACAAACCTCAAAACCTTCAAGGGGAAGAGGCTACCCCTCCACCCCTATTTATACTACTCTTGGGCCACCTACCACCCTTGGATGAGTCTCTAAACCCTAGAGCACTCATCTAAGGGCTAGGATTAACCCACACACACAGCCATGCAAGGGCTAATCCAAAACCCACACACATACCGGGTTTTATTGCATGGTTTTCAAAGCATACTACCTAGACCCGCTAACCTATCAACTAGACCTCAATCCGACGGCCCTCATTGATCCACGCGGCATCTAGCTAGCATAATCTCCTTTCCTTGTCTTCTTGACTTGCCCGGACTCCGTCTCCGATCATCTTCCGGCGATCTCCCAACCATCTGGACCTCTGACGCTCCTCGCCTAGTCCCGGTCATCCTCCGCCTCACCATAACCTAGCACCGTCGCCCTGCAACCATCAAAGACAAGGAAAAACCTTTCACATAGCAATGCCCACAAAGATATGCAATAAACCCATCCAACTCATCACTACCGCGCCTATACGGCCGGTACTGCCACTCCTGGCAGAGACAACTCAAATTGCTTCATTTTGAAAATCAATCCAAATCAAACTCAAACTTGAGCACACCTTGCTCAAATAAAGTCAAATACTCATCACAAACATAGATGGACCTCCACATGGTCCTTGAATCCCCCCTTGATGAGTATATTGACAAACCACACAAAAGGCATAAATTTGAGTTTGAAGAAAATGAAGAAGAAAGCAATTTTTAGTTGCAAAGTCAAACTTGGTCCAAAGATAGAAATTAGAACCATGACCAAGTTGATGAAGAGGAATTTAGATTTTAGAGTTAAATTTAAGAAAGAGCATGTTTTCAACAAAAACTCTAGGATCCAACTAAACATGTCAAATGTGATTATGAGATTATGATCCAACAGAAGTAGTAGCATTGTTTTACAAAGATCATAATAACCAAATAAGCATTCACATTTTTATCTTTTTAGTGATGCCTTTTCTACGTTTTCTCCCCCTTTTGGCAATATAGGCATCAAATTTTTTTATGTATGAATGAAATGCAATCGAAAGAGCTTTGAAGATTATCCAATTGATCAAAATGGAAGGATATTACACCAAGCCTGTCAAATTCAGAAGATGACTGAACTAAGACATGTCCAAGTGCAAATACGAGCTTAGTTTTGAATATTTCATTTTTAGCAAGATTTGACAAGTGCAACACTTAGCTTTAGTTTCAAAAATAGAAGAATAGCCACTCTAAGAATCAAAAGGAAAACCTAGAGTTCAACCTACTCAACACTTTGGGGAATCTAGAAGAGCATACAAGGTCCTTCGGGCTCATTTATCACTTAATGCAAATTCTGATTTATCATCATACAAGACATAGCGGGGTGCAAATGTTTGACATTATTTGCATTCTTTACCCACATATGTCTTTGTTTTTAATTTATTTGCATTTTCTTTTGACAACCAATTGACTCAAGCCGTATGCGACCATCTCAAGATGAACTCTTAAAAGGATGGTCTAGGTCAAACACGATGTATTCCAAGTTCATCCCAAGTGCAATGGGGAGCGGTCTTGTGAATGCAAGGTGTTGAGTTGTATGTGCACAAGAAGAGTTAATTTTTGTTTAATTTTCATTTTTAGCAGAATGATTTATGAGCAATTGAAGGACTCTAGCATGGATCAAACTAGTTTCACCCAAGTTGCTATAGGGACTCTAGAGAACTCCAAAATTTCTCAAATTATGGCACAAACCTCTAGAGAAGAAACCTAGCAAGTAAAAGCAACAAATTTCATCAAGTTTTTCATTTAAGGCATATTTCATTTTTAAGGTTAGCAAGTTAATTGAACTTGGACATATCTAAGCTAGTGATTTCCTCCATATGATGTAGCATGGTGTATAGCATGAAGAAGAAATCAATTGCATAATAGACAAAGCTCATTAGATAGGAAATGCAGTCTATATGCAATGCATGAACAGATTCCCAAACTCTCCCTCAACAAATGAATCAATTTTAAGCTCAAATCTGGTTAAAGTTGAGTTATTATCAAGATTAGGCATAAAGAAAACCCGAATGAACTCAATAATAACCAGAAAAACAGAATGAGGAGAAGAAGTCGAGAAACCGCAAAACTGAATGGCTATAGAGCATAGAAAAGATATAAGAGACTCACTACGGTTTAGACTCGCTCTTATCTTCCCAGTGACTGATATAGGGAAGCTGACTCTAGATCCCAACTAAGGAGTGCACATGCACCTGCCTGCCTGGAGGCCCAATACCTGCTAGACTTATAAGACTGTGAGGGAATTCAACCAAGAGAGAAGAGAGAACAGCTAATCACGCATGATAGCAACCTAAAGCACAAGATAAAGAGGTCCATGGAAGGCATGCCAGAAGTCTAAGTGAGTGAACTCAACTCAAGAAAACAAGCCCAAAGTCACCCAAAAGAAAGACAAAGAAAAGAAAAGCTGAAAGAAAACATATAATACATAATATACAAACCAGCTCCCCCTCACGAAAGGCCATAAGGGCTCACGACTCCAAGCTCACTCCTCAAGGCAACAAATCTGGAGCTATCCAAAGGCTTGGTGAAGATATCGGCTAACTGAAAGTCACTCTCTACGAACTGAAGCGCGATATCTCCCTTCTCCACATGGTCTCTAAGGAAGTGATATCTAATATCAATGTGTTTGGTCCGGGAATATTGCACTAGGTTTTTAGCAATGCAAATAGCTGAAGTGTTGTCACAGAAAAGTGGCACACTCTCTATCTCTAACCCATAGTCCCGTAAGGTCGATTTCATCCAAAGCACCTGGCTACAGCAACATACTCGACCTCAACGGTGGACTGTGCAACCCCAGATTGCTTCCTAGATGACCAAGAAACAAGAGAAGTGCCAATGATTTGGTAAGTGCCAGAAGTGCTCTTCCTATCTATCCTACAGCCAGTAAAGTCGGCATCGAAAAAGGCTCTAAGAGATAGACAAGAAGACGAAGAGTACCAAATACCATAATCAGTGGTAGCACGAAGGTACCTGAAGATGCGCTTGACCGCCTGGCGGTGAGAGGCGCGAGGAGAAACTTGAAATCGAGCGCACAGACACACAACGAAATGTATGTCCGGCCTCGAAGCAGTGAGGTACAAGAGGGAGCCGATCAAGCTCCGAAACTCCTTTTGATCAGCAGGCTCACCATCCTCATCGGGCTCAAGGACAGCAGTGGTGGCCATAGGAGTCATCACCGGCTTTCCATCAGACATATCGAAGCGCCTCAGGAGGTCACGGGTATACTTGCCTTGATGCAAGAAAGTACCCTCCCGAGTCTGCTTGATTTGGAAGCCAAGAAAGTAGCTCAACTCGCCCATCATACTCATCTCAAACTCTGTGCTCATCACCTCGGAAAACTGAGACACAAGCGAATGAGATGAGCCACCAAAATGATATCGTCCACATAAATCTGACAAGAAGAAAATGAGACTCATGGTGTCGATGAGCGAGTTTTGTCTACTATGCCCATTTTGAAGTCATGGTGAGAAGATAAGACTTGAGCCTCTCATACCATGCTCTAGGGGCTGCTTGAGTCCATACAAAGCTTTGGAGAGCTTGTATACATGACTCGAAACTTGGGGTTCTCGAATCTCGGAGGTTGTTTGACATAAACCTCTTCCTCAATATAGCCATTGAGGAATGCACTCTTGACATCCATTTGATAGAGCTTGAAGCCACGGGATGCAGAGAATGCAAGCGGGATCCTAATAGCCTCTAGTCTAACTACGAGGGCAAAGGTCTCCTCAAAGTCAAGACCCTCAACTGAGAAAAGTCCCTGCAACTAGCCTAGCCTTGTTGCGAATGACAACCCCATCCTCATTCTCGCTTGTTTTTAACACCCACTTGGTCCCAATGACATTATGACCGGATGGGGCTCGACAAGTCTGTCATACCTTGTTCCTCTCAAAGTTCTCAAGTTCCTCATGCATAGCATTAATCCACGATTCATCGGATAATGCATGAGAAACATCCTTCGGCTCAAAGGAGGCAACGAAGGTAGAGTGGAGGCGGCTCGACAAACTGATTTTGAGCGAGTGACCCGCTCAAACAGATCACCAATGATCTGATTAGGTGGATGAGCTTTCTGGATATATCGGGGAGGACCAGAAGCAGAAGTGGCCTCTACCTCATGCACAAAAGAGGTAGGAGCAGAGCCACTCGCTGAAGGAGAGTCGGAAGGCAAGGGCTGATCTCCCTGAGGTGCAGAAATGGAAACAGGAGGCACCTTAGGTGTAGAGAGGACTGGATCCGGTGGAACACCATCATCTCCATCATCCTCATCTTCTACAAAGATGGTCTCGGAGGGATAAGAAGAGCCTGAAACATCAGGTCTAGCTCCTGGGCTAGCCTCATCAAAGGTCACGTCACAGGTCTCTATGATCCTATACGCATCAACACTCCAGACCCTATAGCTACGAGAAGAAGTCGAGTAACCTAGAAAGATACCATCAGAAGAGCGAGACTCAAACTTATCTAAGTTACCAGACTTCAAGATAAAACACTTGCAACCGAAAACGCGAAAATGAGACACACTGGGCTTTCGCCCATACCTCAACTCATAAGAAGTGCGATGCAAATGTGCTCTCAAAAACACGCGATTAGAAACATGGCAAGCAGTAGCTATAGCCTTAGCCCAAAACTTCCTAGGAGTACTATACTCGTCTAGCATCGTCCTGGCCATCTCAACCGGGGTCCTGTTCTTCCTTTCCACTACGCCATTCTGCTGAGGCGAGGGAGAAGAGAACGATGCTCTAAACCGACTCCACACAAAAACTCTCAAAGTAGGAATTCTTGAACTCCGTGCCATTATCACTGCGTATAGCTCGTAATGCACCTGGGAGCTCAATAGACAACCTACTGACCAAACCCCTGAAGTGAGAAAAAGTCTCATCCTTCGAGGCCATGAAGAATACCCAAGAATATCTAGAAAAATCATCAACAATGACAAGAACATACCACTTCCCTCCTGCTGACTACACTCTAGCTGGACCAACAATGTCCATATGTAAAAGCTGTCCTGGTGCATCAGTCATCACTACGGTGACTGGAGGATGAGAAGCAGTAACCATCTTGCCATGTCGGCAAGGAGAGCAAACTAAGTCTTTAACCATCTTGAGTTTAGGCAAACCCTGAATGAGATCGTGGTACGCTAACTCGGGTCAAATGATCAAAACCAATGTGACCAAGTCTCCTATGCGGAAGGAGAGATCACGGGACTCAGAAGCAATCAAACATCGAAGAGAGTCTCCAGAAGAAGAAGAAAAATCAGCACGAAAGACTCTCCCAAATCTAGAAATCCCGCAAACTAACCCTCCTGATGAATTAAGAATTCTACAGGCATTACTCTTGAAGCTTACCTCGAAAGAGTCATCGATAAGCTGAGAAACAGAGAGCAGATTGTATTGCAGCTTACTTACTAAGGCAACATCTTTAAGAATGAAATTTTGGTTAATGCAGATGGTACCTTTAGCAATGACTCTACCTGAAGATGCATCCCCAAAAGTGATTAACTCATCACCGAAGGCTCGGACTAGGGAAGAGAACTAACAAGAATCTCCGGTCATATGACGAGAACAACCGGAGTCAACAATCCAAACATCGCCCTTCCCCATCCGACGAACCTGATCAAGACACAAGAGAGAAAGATGACTCAGTACTGGGATAGAGTGAAGACTTAGGAACCCAATACTGAACCATACGACACCTCAGAGTACCAGCCACAGAAGAAGACTGGACTCGAGTGTCTCTCTGACGCTCAACTCTAACAAGATCAGTAGTAACTCTAGTAAATGATCTAGGAGCTGGAACTGGGTTGGCACGCCGTGGTGCAAGAGCTGGACCATCCCAGTAAGGCTGTCTGGATCTCTTACCAGAAAACACTTCACGCCGCTGATATCTACCTCGATGCGAAAAACGAGGAATATCAAGAGGACGGAGGAAAGACTGACTACGAACAGCTCCAGACTAAAACTCGAAGAACTAGCATGAAAACCAAGTACTGGACGCTGCCCAAAAACAGGCGACTCTCTAACCTGTTTAGAAGCAGTGTGTGTCTTATGAGCACTCAAAGTCTGGGGATGACCCTGAATACCCCTAAGAGCAGCAACACGCTCGTGCCGAGTGATCTTGGCGCGCCTGAAGCAGAAATCTACTAGTGACCATCCTTCTTATAGAAGGTGCATGTGTACTTCGGCTTGCTAGAGGTAGAAGCAATAGGAGTAACACCCTTCTGGTCAGAAGTCCTATGGATAACCCCAGCGGACCTAAACATGGTGGTACTTACTCTGGGAGCTACCACAATCTCACCACTCTTGGAGCCGCACACAATGGTGGGAGGATGCACCCGAGCGTGCTCCAAGGGATCAAATCCTAAACCTTGATTGAATCTACTAATCTTGGATTGGTCTAGAATAAGATTGAGCTTCTTCTTGCCTCTAACAAATTTTTCGAGAGTACTCATAAGATACTGGAAATCTCGGAAGAAAGAAGCACAAGAAGAACAGGGGGAGGAGAGGAAGAAGAAGAACCAGAAAGAGAAGATCTCTCAGCACGTGCTTTTTGTTCCCTTAGCACGGCTGCCTCAATCTTGAGGGCCTCACAAGAAACGCAAGGAGCATCTCTAATCCTAAGGGTTTGGTCTTTTAACTTCTTCCTAAACTCGACATGGGTTTGATCCACATCATCCTTAACCCCAACACACAACAAGCAACCAGTTTTTGACTTAACTAGTAAGTCCTTAGCAAGTTGATTACACTTGACATTCAAAGCATCATTGTCAAGTTTTAGTTGCCTCTGACCCTCACATGAGTGACCGGGTCCTTAGAAGCATGCAATTCAAGTTCATCATTTCTAGCAGAAAGCTTTCTAAGGTGTTCGCTCATGGCATCAATTTCGGCAAGCAATTTAGGGCAATTAGCACATGATGGAGTGGAGTGAGCATAAGGAAAACTAGCCTCAACAGGAATAGCATCAACAGAACTAGTGCTAGCATTCTTCAACCTAAGACCATCAAGTTCAGCAAGCACACTATCATGTATGGTCCTTAGGTTCTCCAACTCCACAAGAATAACATCACACAAAGAGCAATCATCAGTGACTCGGGAGGGAGAAGATCTAAGTGAAGCTAACTCCCGAGTCAAGGTACCTACTTCTTTCTCAAGCTCCGTACACCTAGCTCTAGCTCTAGTATGAAATTTTCCTAATTTGCAGAAAGCTTCGTTGAGTTGGTCATAGGAGGGTACCTCATCTGAGTCGCTGTAGATCTCAGAGTCGCTGTAGATCTCAGATTCGCTGATATCGTTGGTGTCGGCCATGAAGCACATGCCGGAGAAGTCGCCGCCGCCCTTCTTCTCTTGCGGATCATCCTCAACCTCGTCGCTCCATGTCTCCATGTCGGAGAGGTTGATGTCGTCAAGCACGGCGAGGACGCGGTGGAAGAGCTTCTTGTTCTTGGAGAAGTTGCGGTACTTCTTCTCGTGCGCCGGTTCACGAACCGAGGCTTCTTGTTGCGGTTCTTGTCGGTGTAGTCGTTCTTGCCCGAACCGCCAACGTCGTTCTTGCCCTTCTCCAGCTTGGGACAGTTCGCCCGAATGTGGTTGGGGCCACCACACTCGAAGCAGGTGATCATGCCACCTCTCTTCCTCTCTCTCACCCTCTTGTATGCATCAGAAGAAGAAGATCCAATGGGATCGGTGACCAAGGCCATCGACTGAGATTTCGTCTTTCGTGAGACGACATCGATCTCATGAGTCTTGAGGCGGGAATAAAGCCCGTCAAGAGTCAGAGTCGATAAGTCAGTGGTGTCCTTGATGGTGGTCACCTTCATCTCACAAACACGCAAATCGAGTGCGGTCAAGAAATACCGAGCATTGTCCGAGTCAGGGTATATGCAACCAACTGCTCGGAGGTCGCTCAAAATCTTTGTAAACCGACCAAAACACTCGTCGAGACTCTCACCAGCGCGTTGATCAAACTTGTTGTACTCGCGCTTGAACTAGTCCAGCCTCACAGTCTTGATTTGAGTAGAGCCCTCATGGTAAGCATCGAGGGTTACCCAAATCTCTTGAGCGGAGCGAAGGTGAGAAATCCTATCATACTCACCGCGGCTAAGACCCTGTATGAGAATGTTTCTTGCCTTAGCATTCGCCTCAACGTCAACCATATTGATAGCCGTGATATTTTCATCAGCAGGAACCTCATACAGGAGGTAGCCTTGGGCAGTGATGTATGACTCCATCCGAGACTTCCAGAAAGGACAATCAATTCCATTAAAGATGGGAGGCTTGGTGGGATATTTGTCCGTCACCATGGCTCTTGAGACCAGTCAAGATCTAGAAAGAGCAGAACCGGCTCTGATACCAATTGAAGGACCGAGATGGCGAACAGAGGGGGGTGAATGGTCGCAAATAAATTTTCCCCCAAAATACTCTAACAAAAACCTCTACAAGATCGCTCAAAGGAAATTGTGAAAAACCCAAAAAAATTAGACAACTATGTGTACCCTAAGCTTGCATGGATAAGTACCATAAAATATGTGGAGATTTTTGAGTCACAATCCTGGTTGTCTAGTGTCCAAGACAAAGAGGAATCAATTCAAACTCTTGCTTTTAGAAAGGACATCAATTCAAATCACAAAAGTCACTTTCAGAAAAGCAAAAGCAGAATTTTTAGAACTTGTCCTCAATTTGCACGGGAGGTTGGTGGGTTTCTGCAGCTCACAAAATTTTGAGAATTTTTCTCCCTATGATAATTAGAGTTGTGAAGAATTCCACCAAATTTCTCCTCAAAAAGCCTTACAAAAAAAACAGGAAAAATCTAAAAATACAGTCTGGTCAAGAACTTCGAGCAGAAAGTTTGGGGCTCGATTTTCACCTCATGGCGCCCAAATGTTGCAACAAGTGAACTCCAAAATTTTTCTACAAATGGATATCAGAGTCCCTCATATCCTCCAACAAGAATCACTTGAAAAAGATTTTTCTAGATTTTTATAGAAATCAAACACTGACTGCTACGCGAAGAACAAGTTCTGAACAAAGTTGGAACTTGAAAGAAAAGATGTTCTCTACTTAATACAAGAGTGCAAAAGAGATGTAAAACCATATGAACACACTCAAAACATCCAAGATCAGCAGCATTTAGAAGGAGGGGAGTCAAATCCAAATTACATGAAAGTAAATTGCGAGAATGTAATTGCGGGAAAGTAAATGCTGAATTTAAATTGCGTAAAGTAAAGACATAATGTAAATGCGCAAAATAAATTCAGAGGTGGATGGATAAAACTTTCATTTCTGAAAGGAGAGGTTACAAAGCCTCACTTTCATGTGGGCAAAACTCAAAGGAGCATTCACAAACCTCAAAACCTTCAAGGGGAAGAGGCTACCCCTCTACCCCTATTTATACTACTCTTGGGCCACCTACCACCCTTGGATGAGTCTCTAAACCCTAGAGCACTCATCTAAGGGCTAGGATTAACCCACACACATAGCCATGCAAGGGCTAACCCAAAACCCACACACATACTGGGTTTTCTTGCACGGTTTTCAAAGCATACTACCTAGACCCGCTAACCTATCAACTAGACCTCAATCCGACGGCCCTCATTGATCCACGCGGCATCTAGCTAGCATAATCTCCTTTCCTTGTCTTCTTGACTTGCCCGGACTCCGTCTCCGATCATCTTCCGGCGATCTTCCAACCATCTGGACCTCCGACGCTCCTCACCTAGTCCCGGTCATCCTCCGCCTCACCATGACCTAGCACCGTCGCCCTGCAACCATCAAAGACAAGGAAAAACCTTTCACATAGCAATGCCCACAAAGATATGCAATAGACCCATCCAACTCATCACTACCGCGCCCATACGGCCGGTACTGCCACTCCTGGCAGAGACAACTCAAATTGCTTCATTTTGAAAATCAATACAAATCAAACTCAAACTTGAGCACACCTTGCTCAAATAAAGTCAAATACTCATCACAAACTTGGATGGACCTCCACATGGTCCTTCAGATATAATCAAATATTCATGGCAGAAGTCGATATACCTAAAACAACCTTTAGGTGCCTTGGTACTGTAGGTTTGTTTGAGTGGGCAGTAATGATATTCGGCTTGAAGAATGCTGGTGCAACATATCAATGTGCCATAAATTTGATTTTTCGAGACTTAATCTGCCATATTGTGGAAATTTATATCGATGATGTTGTTGTTAAATCTGAGGATTTGCAGCATCTGGCCGATTTGGAAATAATGTTCAAGAACACAAGTGCACATGGCTTAAAGATGAATCCACACAAATGTGCTTTTGGTGTGTCGGCTGGACAATTTTTGGGCTTCATGGTTCATGAAAGAGGGATCAAAGTTCATCAAGAAAGAGTCAAAGCTATAGCCAAAACTAAGCCGCTAGCCTGCAAGAAGGATTTACAGAAGTTGATCGGTAAAATTAACTATTTATGGTGATTTATTTCAAATTTATCTGGCTATATTAGTTCGTTTACCCCACTGTTGAAGTTAAAAGATAATAAAGAGTTCATCTGGGGAGCCGATCCACAGAAAGCCTTTGAGGGCATAAAGGATTATTTGACCAATCCTCTAGTTTTAGCTGCACCTCGAAATAGTATACCATTGAAGTTATATATATCAGCTGAAGAGGTGACTATTTTAGCTATTTTGGCGCAGCAGATTGATGGAAAAGTGCAAGTTTTCTACTTAAGCCGATGGTTAATTGATTTAGAAACCAGATACCCTTTTGTAGAAAAACTTTGCTTGTCATTATATTTTGCTTGCACAAAGTTAAGACATTATATTTTAGCATCGGCTTGTAAGGTCATTTGTAAAATTGATGTTATAAAATACATGTTATCAACCCTAATTCTACGAGGTCGACTTGGTAAATGGGCCTATACACTCATCGAGTTCGACTTAACATATGAATCGGCTAAAGCAGTTAAGGGTCAATTAATCGACGATTTTATATCAGGGCATGAAACTGATTTGAATGCCGATCTAATATCTGTCGCCCCTTGACAACTATTTTTGATGGATCGAAGTGTCGAAGGGTGATGGTACCAGAATAGTGTTGGTTTCGCTAAAAGGGTATAATTTTGAATTCGCATTCAAGCTGAATTACAGATGGTGGCACAGGGTGTGAATCATTTCGGCACAGTTGTAGGCGGTGCTGTGCACGAGTCTTCTGGATCTCAAGTCGGTGCAAGGCATGGGCGATCTTGTCATGGTAGGGAATGGGTCCAGTGGTGCTTGGCCACACATGGCAGCTCAAGTCGGTGCGGTAATTGGTTTGAGTTTCGTGCGATAGTGATCACACGGAAATTCTGTGTCACGACAAGAAATGACAGGGAGGGAGGGAGGGAGGTGCGGTACTGGATTGAGGGAAGAAGCTGGGCACGGTTGGGATTCAGGGCTAAAGTGTGGCATAGAGACAAGCTTGTGTTCACATGGTCGGTGAGGTCGGTGGTGAATGTTTGGGTGTTGTCGTGGCAGCGAAATCGACGGAGTTTCGTTGTCGTGGCAGCGTTTTGGCAACTGAGCAGCGCTTGGATGAGAGGAGGAAGGAGATAAGGGCAGGGGCTGCCAGAGGGGCCAGGGGTGACAGCGACACAAAGAATCAAGTCTCTGGGAATTGGGTCCCACATGGCGGTGGAGAGAAGAGAAAGCTCTAGTGCTTCAATTGCTGGATAGAGCAAGGACTTTGATCTTAATTGGGCTGTCATTCCTATCTGTAACCTTTTCAGGATTTTTGTGCATGGACTTTAGATATTTTTTATCATCTGGTGAAAATTTCAGATCAAAATCACGTTTGTGTGATTTTTAAAAATTCTGACAATCTCATTGTTACAATTGATTATTTTCTGATTTTTCTTTTTCTAAGGTAACAAATTAGGTTCATTTTATTTGAAACTTTTTTTGGGTGATCCCATGAGTTTTCAAAGACTTCCATAAAATTTATAGAGCATTATAAATTATATATATTTTTGTAAAATTCTAACATGGATCTGCCCAATTATTTTTGTTCACTAATTTTGATTTTCTAAAAGGGACAAACCAGATTTATTATTTCTTAAAATTTTCCTAAATCTTTATCGATGGCTGTAGATGACGTGGTAAAATTTTTAGAAGAAGATAAAATCTATAACATTTTTAATAATTCTGACAAGGTGTTGTTGCTAGACTTCCTTACTGTGTTCATATTGCTTTGAAATTTTTTGAGAATTCTCTGGAACTGTTCTTTAGTCCAGTTAAATTTTCTCTATGTTTTATCCTTAGGTTATTTTGGTTTTCACATTTTGGAAAAGAGGATATCAATCAATGAAAATAATTGTATTAAGTTTTTTAATGTTTTCAAATGTTTCTAAGATTCTTTGGGGAGGTTTTGGAGTTATCCATGGATTTAAATATATTTTCTTTGGATTTTTATCTTATATTATTTTGGTCTTGAAAAATAGATTTTTCAATCAGAAAATTGATTTTCTTAAAGACAAAAATACAAAAAAAAATCAGATAAGGTAAGATTTCAAAACTAAATCATATTTCAAACTTAAATTTTAATTTTATCCATTTTCAAATTTTATTTTATCTATTTTTGAAATTTTCAGGATGTTATAAAAAGTTGTTTTTGAATTTTTCGAGATGTTATAAAAAGTTGTAGCGGTGCTGAGCGGCAGAGGCAAAGTGAGATCGATGGATTCCGCTCCATGGGTGATGGATCGACATGTAACTCATGTGCGGACATGCCTATTTTAAGCGCAAGTAAATAGTATGACTTCCCGTAAGATTTCTGAACCGTAAGAGAGGTGGAAAGGTGGAATATTTTGATTTTGTCTTTTCTCTTATTAATGTGGGATTTTCTAGCTAATTTTCCTTTTTTCTGATTATTGTTGTTCAAGTTTCTTATTTGTTATATGCTAATTAACCCAACTTTGGGAGTGTCTAGCCTTCATCCGGATGTTTTGTTTCTTACAAACATCCAAATTTTAGATCTTTAGATCAAAGTATCAAACCATCTATCGAAACACAATCCCATCTCCCTTCACATCTTACGGATCTCACCGCAGATCCAATGCTCCAAAATTTAGATGTTTCTTTGCTAAGAAAACATCCGAATGATGTTTATCAAAACCCTAATATATATTAGGATGGTTTGAGCGCTACGCTGCATCGGTCAGAAAAGCGAAATGAGTACCACGTAACAATAAGTTATACCGTAAACATACTTGGACAATAGAACCACATTACAACATCATACTACAGAAATCAATGTGCAATAATCCAGCACAACGCACAATCAATGGAAAAACTGAACAAGCAGGATAGCCTAGAACAAATTATGAGTGTAAAATGCAGAACTTGTATATTCTACTTCCAGTGTCTCTTCTCCATCTCATTCCCTTGCCTACGGGATCAACAAAAGACCACCTAATAAGCCCATTTAGTGGCTACACAAATTATTAAATCCCAACTGCAAAAAAAGTTGATTCTAAAAAATAATTCAGCAATTAAAACATAACCTAGTTTCTACTCTTAGGAATTCCAAGCCCTGTGAATCATTCAGTCAACTAATGAAGAACATGAAAAGCTTTTTAACGAAGTAACCTGGAAATTAGCTGCTGAATATACATCCTTGATGAAGTTATCTCTTCTGCCACAGCTTGGAAAAAACCAATCAATTCAGGGAACATAACAAATCAAATAAATTGACCACAGCAATACGAAAACACAGGAAAGAACCAGGCCTGCAAGCCAGAATGTAACCAATGTAGAAGACAGTCGGCTGGTAAATTGCTTAGCTAAGCGTTACATTTTTAATAATACAATCAATGAAACATACCACCGGCACTAAGGGCCTGTTTATTTTAGCTTTGGATTCTCTAAAAGTTGATTCTGAATTGTGGTTGTAAAGAAGCTGATTCTCTAAAAGCTGGAATCCAAAAGTACATATGAATTGGATTGTGGATTCTAGTGTATATGGATAGACTAGATTGTAAGAATCGAATTCTAAAATCGGACTGTTTGTTTTTTATTCTGCTTTTGGGACCAGAATCCAGAATCAAAAGCAAAAATAAACAGACCCTGAAATAGGGCAAACAAAGGCAATAACAAAATTTTCAGCAACTAAGAAAAGCATATAATAAAATTACTGATAAAGGGACCCAACTGCATTCTACATTGTCATGATCAACGGTCTGATGCAAAATTCTAAATAAACCGGTACATACCTGTGCAGAGCCGCTGTTACCACCTTCAGTTACTGAAGTGCAGCAGTATCTTTAGCTAAAGAGGAGTTCATCAAGAAGGCACTGTACATGCGTAACCATATAGCTGATCAACTTGGCAGGTGCTCACAACGGAACTGCCAGAGAGATATTGAAGCATCTGCTTGACATTAGCACCGATAATTCAAGAGTGGTATTTTCAATAGTCCTTTTAATGGGACAATACAGCAGGTTGAATCACATGGATTACTCACATGGCATAAGCACAAACCACTGAAGAATAATAAAATCGGTCGTGAGTATATCCGACGAATTACACCACGGTATTTGCAATGAATTTTTACGAAAATTTCGACCATGAGGAAGGAGTTGGAGACAGAGCTTTGGTAAGTTGACAGGGTTTGAAGCCATTTTCAACATAAATTACAAAGATTGATGCTTCTTGCCTAACTTTTAGATAGAGTTCAAGTGAAGTTTTCTTAATCTAGAGGAATCCATTCGAGTTCTAACTCTCAATTTCACCTGATTCTACGTTCTGCAACTTTAGGTGTACTACTTCCTATTTTACTTTGCCCGCAATAACATTGACGGTGCTATCTTTCAATAGGGCATTGTCTCTGGTTATGAACCACCTTCCAATTTGCATGTCACCAATACGTGAAGGATCTCCAAAGGTCATGGCAGCTGTGATCATCGGTTGGAGATCTATCTCCGTTTCCCCCATGATATTGTCAGTAGAGAACATATCATGGCCATACACTCGCTGGAAATAGAGAGATTATATGTTATCCGGTTGGAGTGAAAACTAAGAAGCAATATCTTCGCTACTTTGTTATTGTGTGCAAAGAATAATGATTCTATTGTCTAGCCTTCATCTGGATGTTTTGTTTCTTACAAACATCTAAATTTTAGACCTTTAGATCAAAGTATCAAACCATTCATCAAAACACAATCCCACCTCCCTTTACATCTTACGGATCTCACCATAGATCCAATGCTCCAAAATTTGAATGTTTTTTGTTAAGAAAACATCCGTATGATGTTTATCAAAACCCATTAACTTTTGATTATACACATACGAAGTAAAAAATTTAGTGTGTAGCTACAAATATATTTGGCAAACTGCTGAAAGCTATTTTTTCTATAATGTGTAATATCACGGTCCGTTAATATAAAAGTCCATATGACCTATATGAAGCGGTGGTGAGATTGGTCTCACGTTGCTTGTCTAAAGTGAGTTGTAATAGCATATAATGTGTGTTGGTCCCAAACATAGCATCTCCAGTTTAACCCTTTTACACGAAGCGATGACGAATGTGCAAGTGTGGTGATATGCATGCATAGTCAAGGCGTTACAGATGGTATCAGAGCATCAACCTTCGCTGCACGGGCGCATGTGGGACAGAGGCATGGGTATATGGCACATGGCGCATTTGAGCTCGGAGTGGCCACACGGCATGGCATATATGCCGGCATTGGAGCACGGACATGTACCAACGGGTAATTTTGGATATTTGCCATGTATACGGTGTGCTGTTGCGGGCGTCAACCCTTAAGGGGCTGAATGTAATATCTCTATCCGTTAATGTGAAAGATGCAAATATAGCATCTCCGAGTTAACCCTTTTACACAAAGCGATGGCAAAAGTGTAAGCGGACATTGAGTGGATTTTAGGCCAGAGTGTTACGTAATGCGTAGAAGTGCAGATAGTTCACAGATAAAAGAGTTGTGTTGAATCGACCAAACGATTGCGAAATGATGCAATTCTGATGTACTTGTAGTCTTGCACAAGGAGACGCCGTTGTTCTTTTTCTCACGTCCTCCTCTTTTTAGCAAAACTAGTATAGTGCCTGTGCTAACGCTACGACAACAGTATACCCGCTTATCAATTAAATGAGAAGATAAGTATGAATACAACACTTAATAATAAAAGAGAAATTTAGAATTTTAAATGAATTTAGAAAGAAAAACGGAACTAAATGGAGGTCGAATGGGTGAAAACGGGCTCCGGAAAGATTTTAAATCAAGAAAGAGAAAGAAAAAAGAAATTTATGATTTTAGATTATTTTTTTTGCAGCTTCCACAGAGAGCACAACGTGCTCTGCGGGCTTAACCAGCGCAAGGGGAGGGAAGACCAGGGTGGCCGGCCGATCGCGATGGGTCGGCATCAGTGCGGCGAGATCGCCGCACCGGCGCCTGCGGGGAGGAGTCACGGTTGTGAATTTCACGGGAAAGATGACGGTGATGGCTTGGGTTACCTCCAAAATCCGGCGATCTTTACAAGAGGGAGCACTTGGGGATTTACGCAATGTGATGGGGTGGAGGAGAGCTCGCCGGCTTTTATAGCCCCGAAACAAGCATATTTATGGAAACCATAATTTGGGATAAAATCAGATTGGGAGGAAATTTTGGCAATAAAGCACGAAATTTGGGGAATTAACACCATAGATGGAAAGAGGAGATTTGGTGCGGGACTGATGAAGCTTTGGAGCTTCTTTCTTGCTTTAATGGAGCGAGGGAAGAGAAAAAACTTCTCTGGTCTGAGTTGCAGATAGAAGAAGCTATAGTGGGTTTTTTAAAATATAGAAGGATTTTTGAAAAGACAGCACATTAGGTTAAAAAATTCTAGAAAAATTCTCAAAAAAAGTTTTGATTATTTTGTACTTAATAAAATTATTTTTTAAAAAATTAAATTATAAATTTGCCGAGACACGGCGGCCGCGAGGTCGCCGACCAACAACCTCGCAGCGTCGGCAAAGCCACCGATGGCGATCGTAGAGCCATTACAGACCTGTGTTCTCCCGGCCGCGCTGCCCCATCTCCTGGTTTTCTTTTCCCAGCACGTAATATATGGTCCTTTCCTTTTCCAAGACGTTTGTTTCCTTTTCCTTGATTCCAGGATGTTTGTTTCGTTTTCCTTGTTGATGCTGGAGGTGAGGGAAGGTCTGTTATGGGCTACAGGGATGATTTCGAAAAAATATGGAAAAATAAACTGCGCTCATGACCGGATCCGCAAGAAAAAAGATAAAATTAAATAATGCTCATGGCCGTTGGTTCCGCGAGAAAATTGAAAAAAATTAAGCAGCACTTACAAACCGTTGGTTCCTTAGATAAAAATAAAAACAAAAATTCAGCGCTCTCCGTGCGCTGAAATTAGGCTCTATGGAGCTAGATCCGTAAAAAAGTCTCGAGAAGAGTCATATTCAGAAAAAAATACGATCAAAATACCAGGACAATAAAAAATTCAAGTCTTGTTTCCTTGCATGCGGATCCTCCCTGATTATTTCCTTGTTTGATTCGTCCTCCTTCCAAATATGTAATACGTACAATTTTGACCAGTAAAAAATTCAAGTCTGGTTTCCTTGCATGCGGATGCTCCTTATTTATTTCCTTGTTTGATTCGCTCTCCTTCCAAATATGTAGGTGGGGGAGGTCTGTTGTGGGCCACAGGGATGATTAGATATACTAAATAATAGCCATCGGATGTAGGTGAGTAAAGCTGAGGAAAGATCCGAGATGTTCATTTTGATGAATGCAAGTTTCGGAGGACATTTTGTTGGGTGCACGAACGTTAGGCCATCTCTAGTGAGGTGCATTATTTAGGGTGGATGTAGCAAAAATTACTTACGTGCATTATAAAGGGGTATAGATTACTTGTTTCCTTTTTCATGTGTTCGAGTTTCAGTATCGTAATATTCTAGTTAACTTTTGATTAAACATATACGAATAAAAAATTAACATGCAGCTACAAATAGATTTTACTAAATAAAAAAATTAATATGCAGCTACAAATATATTTGGCAAATTTAAAGCAAATCTTCCTATGATAAATGAGTTGTGCTGAATCGGCTGGACGGCTGCGAACTGATGCAACTCTGATGGACCTGCACAAGGAGACAAAATTGTTCTTTTTCTCACATCCCTTTTTCACAAATCATTTTCCCTTTTTTTCATGTGTTTGAGTTTTACATTCGTAATATCCTAGTTAACCTTTGATTAAACACATATGAAATAAAAGAATTACGGTGTAGCTACATATAATATTTGCCAAACTGAAAGCTATAATTTCTAATGCGTCAAAGTCAATATAGTTCAATAGTAAATGAGATATGCTCACTCAGACGGGCAGTTACAAACTGAGGCAACTCTGCTACTACATATATGTTTGGCAAATCTAAAAGCTATTTTTTTTTTCTGTAACATGTAAAAGTGCAGAGGATTCACGGATAAATAAGTTGTGCTCAATCAGGACTATTACGAACTAAAGCAACTC
Source organism: Otatea glauca (assembly GCA_036346275.1). Lineage (NCBI taxonomy): Eukaryota > Viridiplantae > Streptophyta > Magnoliopsida > Poales > Poaceae > Otatea > Otatea glauca. The sequence goes on along the minus strand of CM070721.1, from coordinate 12,076,138 downwards.
TGATGGACTTGCAAAACGATGAAACGCGTTATTCTTTTTTCGCGTCTTTTTCCGGAACTCACATTTCTCCTTCCTTTTCCATGTGTTCCTTGGATTTCTCTCTTTTCCGTAGCTTTTGTTACTGCGGTACGTTTTTTTTCAGCTGACCATGGGGAGGAGTTCGGCTAGGAGAGCTGGATGGGCTGTCAAGGTCTGGTTTACAATACCAAATCGAGTTCGGAAATCACCTCCCCTACCGGTTTCGAAAATCGTCGAAAGTTGCTAGAAACCGAACCATTTCAAAGTCAAAATCTTTGAACTCGGCAGTCCAAAAAAATTCAAAGATCGACCGATTTTATTGATTTTTGAGTGATTCTCACCGATTTTTGACCGATTTTCTTCGAAAAATCGGCAAACTAAGCGAAACAATTCAGAAACTAATTTTCTAATGATTTTTGAGCATTTTTGACTAGTTTCCACACATAATTTTTTTTGAATTTTTTGAATTGGACCGATTTATTGATCGGTATAGTTTATTGAGCTGGTTTGGTATGGTCGAAATCATGATTTTTAAGTGATTTTCGTCGATGTTTGAAACCTGGTAAAGATAGCCTACGTGGCTTGAGTGGACAGGTAAGGAGGGCTGGACCTACTGAGAAAGGGAACGCGCTATTTTTTTTGAGACAACATTTCTCTAGCTCCTTGTATTTTTATATTTTTGCAAATATAGCCTCTATATAAACTAACTCAGTTATAAAAATAGTCCTCTCTTTGACTGCGAAAACGCTAGCAGGTGACACGTATCATCTACCTCGCTCGTGTACCGCGACGAGTCCGACCAAGCTACAGCACCATGGCAGTGGCAGGCCCACTGGCCTACCAAACTTCGGGTGCACGGGAGCAACTCCCAAGCTTTGGATTCTCCGCATGACCTCCAATGAAAATAATCATCTATTAATCGACTTGATTAACTCACTTAATTAAGTCATAATCACTCAAGTAATCATCAATAATTAAGAGTTGCCGAGCAATGCTAGCTCGGTAGGTGCTCTCGAGCACCCAAAGCTCGGAAGGCCAATGGGCTATTGTTGCAGCGTTGCCATAGCTCAATAGGACCTGTCGCGGTGCACGTGCATGGTAGGGACACGTGTCACCTGCTAGCTCTTCCACAGTAGAGGAGGAGGTTATTTTAACAATTGTATTCACATGAAGATTAGATTTATAAAAAAATAGTGCAAGGAGGCTAGAAAAGGGTTGGCTTCCTATTTTTCCTTGGTTGCCGCTGTCTTTTTTCTCGTGGTAGAGATTTTGCTTTATAATAGATGTATCTCGAAGCAAAAATATCCGATGGTCGTTATGGTGTCAACTTAATTAGGTTCTTTTAATCTAAAGGTCATATGTTTTGCTTTTCTAGGAGACTTTCTAGTTTTCTCTCTCTCTCTTTTCTAGTAATATCCATTGAACGTTGTACGTCAACTTTAATTAGTGCCCACCACATTAAAGGTTAGATGTTTCTATTTTTGTGAGAATTTCTAGATAGTTCTCTTTTTTAACCTTAAATTATGTTTAAATGACTTTGCAATACATATGTGATTTTGCTTTCCGAAAAATAGATTATTGTAGAACTCTATTTGTGATATTATTATTATATTTTATATTATAAGAGAAAAAATATTCACTTTGTTTCCTTATGTTTGTCAACCGTGACCAAACTTTCTTACTTAAATACTTGTAAAGTATAATAGAGCAAACATAATATAACATAACATTTCCCATTTATATCAATACCATCTCCTTCTTTCATTATTGCAATATTTGTATAAACTACATGATAATAATGCACATCATATAGCTTATATCGGTATAGTCGAGTGAATACCCGTCAATAAATCACCCTCTCGATCCTTCCATCTCATGGAGGCCCACCAAATAACGGATCAAAACGTTTTCTTTTTGGTGATAACTTTTAGCATATTATCTTTTACTTAGCGAATATAAACCCCATGTCATAGACTTTTATTACATAATAGGTTTCGATTCCTAATTTGTATATATCACTACTACAGAAAAAGTCATCGTAGACAGTTCAGAACCATCATCACAAACGATTTTCCGAACCGTCTGTAACCATGTGTCAGTGATGTTACGGCATATTACAGACGGTTTCAAACTGAAACCGTTTGTGATATACCAACATCATAGACAATTTTTAATTACAAACCGTTTGTGATGTTATGATATTACAGATGGTTTTAACTTGAAACCGTCTGTTACATCATTACATTACACACGGTTTGTAATTAAAAACCGTTTGTGAAAAGTCTTCCAACAGACAAGCTTTTTTCTATTTATTGGCTAGCCTCATGAAATGCTAGCCATGCCCTTTGAAAAAAACAGATTACAGATTAACTCAACTCAGATTACAAGCATTGCATCCATTTCAAATTACAAGTATTACATCCATTTCAGCAATCAACTCAGATTACATCACATTGCAAGGAGATTACGTATAGATTAATATTGCACAACTCATCTATTTCTGAAATGAACTTAGATATATTAACCAATGGAACTCAATATTATTAACCAATTAATTGAATGCACAACTACAATTCACAAATCCACATCACAACTTTGACAATTAAGTCAAATGATAATTCATAAAAAATACAACTCCTGAAGTTAGGCACCGTGGAACTTGCCTTTTGGATTTAAGACTTAACTGAGCAAGAAGGAACAAAGTTGTCCTCGAATTCGCTCCAAATCGGCCTTTTCCAACGCAGTTATTAACTGACTCATCTTTTTAGAATTGACAAGGAGTTCCATGTTGTGGCAAACGTAAAATCTACAACGGTTATTTCCCTGTCCCAGCTGGTGGCACTGCAAATATAGAATTGGTTAGTTCCAAAGTCATTATCACATAGTTTATATAGGATTATTGTGTATAGCGGATAAGAAAACTTAAAATCGTGCTTCAGCTTCGCCCTGTCCTTGCCAGAAGGCCCTCCATACATTTTGTACACTCCGAAAGAAATTGGTGATTGCAAAAGGTTAGCCTCAGCCATTCTATGAGCAACGTACACCTTGAACAACCTACATGACCATGTTATATGGAGGAAACATGATTAATTACCTGTTGAGTAATTTTGCAATAGGATTGAAGTCGTGGCTGCCACTCTATAAGGAATCAAGGTAAATAACCCAATTCGTTCTTGAATGAATTACAATAAGAACCTAGTGAAATCTAGACAGGTATATCGCATGGTCAATTAACAAAACAGAGTTGCGTGCACAGTACAAATCAAAGTATAGTAAGTAGTGCAGCACTTACCCTGGGTTGTAGGGTAAAAGTATGAAATTGTTATCTTTTGGAGCCACCAATGCCTGTGTGACGTATTCATCGACAAATTGTAAATTTTTGTCCATCATTTTCTTGGAGACTATGTGTGGGTCCAGTAAACCCACCGGTTGTTTGTTCTCTCTTACTTCATGTATCTATATATACGAAAGCAATGAATTATATATATATATATATGACATCGATATTGAACGAATGTAGACTGTGATTGCACATACTTACAATGTCCAGCATCTCAAAAGCGTGGTGTTAATGGCGTTGAGGCTGAAGACGTTAAACAGGTCCTTGAAGTCGACTACGAAGAAGCCCCTCGCTGACTCGTTGAACAGATGCTCAGGCTTGAAGCTGACCGAGATACTCGTTATGCGGTCTTGCACTGGCTTGTTAACTTGTTCCAGGTACCAATTATGCAATCTAACTCAAGCTATAGAAAGGTTCTTCAAGTGCTCTCCTATTACTAAAGGCTCTTCTAGCTTTCTCCATCAAAAGATAAGTGAGAGGGATATATTATCAAAACATATGTGAGAGATTCTTTCTGGGATCAACATAACTGGATGCTACCTCCCCTCCTGTCAAAAAGGTGACATCCTAGACGCTGGCATGGTCTCCAAAAACAACTTCGATCACTAATTTCTATTGTGATGCATTTTTAACACCTAAGTAAATTACCAATGCATTTTTTGAGACAAATCTACTCATAATTTCCATAACGTCAGTTTATATATTCAGCAAGATATTGTTGGCCAAATTTAAATTGGTTTGACTGCATGCATTCTAGAACATCACCTTTTTTGTGAACCTGATGAACTAACACGCATCTTGGGTACTCATAATTTTCATAAGGCCAATCTATGTCGGTATTAGTGCATATATGGGGAAGAACATTATATTTTTGTCGGCCTGCTACAAAGAGAAAATATGCTTCATCATGAGTATGCGATTGTTTGGTACTCTCTTTCTAACTTCCTATGCATTTGGATGTGCATCTCAGATTTCCATTCCTTTTGGTCGATAGAGTGATTGAGTGCATGCCAACAGAATATGCAGTTGGGATCAAGAATGTCACTGTATTCATATCCCTGTATAGAGATGCAATATTTAACTCTGAGATTAAGTTCACCATGGCCTCATTCTATCATAGTTATTGGCTTTGTGCTGTCAAAGTATAGCTCTGGTACACCCATAAGCATAATTTATCCATTTCCAAAGTGCAATAGTTTTTTTGAACAAAAAAGCGAATTTCCATATTTGTATACTTTATTTTATCACACGAATTGGGTTTGTATAACTCAATTAATAATATGTTTGTTTTCCATGAATCTTTTTTCTTTTCACTCTGCTGGAAGGAATTGGCTTCCTAAGAGTTTTCGGACATCAGCTGGCTACAAAGAACCATACTCTTCATAGGCAGCCTGTAGCAACTTATATGTTCTATATAAAGATTTAGTGCATCTTATATGTTCTATTTAAGAGCATCCTGAGCAGATGCTAGAATGCATGCTTCGCCCACGAACTAAAGTTCAATTATTTCCTGTGGGGTAAAAGAATGTTCACTAACTCTCTTTGCTGTCCAAGATATGCTTTGAATGGCAGAATTGGGCAACACAAGCATGCATCTGATCACAAGAAACATATTGTACTAAAAATGATCTTACATATAAGTATCCGAGACGTGAACACACACACGCATATACTTCCATAGTCGCTTAGAATATATTTGGATCTTTGTTTTGAAAGGCAGAATATATTTGGATCACACGCAACACAGATAACCAATTCTTGAAACCAAACCTTGGTGGCATGCGGGAGGAGGTCGCCGTGGGAGGAGGCCGGCGAGTGGACCAGCAGCGAGGGAGGGAGCCGGCACCAGTGAGTGGGAGAAGACCAGCGGCACGGGAGGAAGCCAGCGTGGGCAGGCGGGAGGAGACCGGCGAGGGGACCGGCAGCGCGGGAGGAAGCTGGTACGGTACGGGTGTGGGGACTAGCGGCGTGGGAGGACACCGGCATGGGGACCAACGGAGTGGGAGACGCCGCAGCGGGAGACGAAGCGTCGGTTAGGGTTTTGAGTGTTGAAGAGTGGTAACTGATCAATCTGCACGATGGATGTCCTTATATAGAAAATATATCACAGACGGTTTTAATTTATAACCGTCTGTGATATAATTTATCACAGACAGTTCCAGTATAGAACCATTTGTGATATTGTTTTATCACAGATGGTTATAAAATAGAACCGTCTGTGATGTTACTTGCTGAGGTAAAACCAGGGTTTGGCCTTCTTGGCCTACAACATCTTCACAGGACCTACATGTATAATGTACAATCGATTGTGGATAATGTATAATGTATATGAAATTATAGATAAAGCAACATTAGTAAAAGAAAGACAACTTTATTAAATAAATCAGATGCATATAACAAACAACTCTATTATATTGGACAGTACACTTAAAATCATAACTCCACTTGCTTATTCTTTTGTATAAAAATTAGCCATTCACGATGATCGACATGAGTGTAGCTAGCTTCCTCGGGTTGTTCTTCCTGGACCATTATGCTGTTTTCGATAGGAGGCAACTCGTTAAATTGATTGTATTCTTCCTCGTCTACTACATTCTCTACTCCGACAATCCTCCTTTTTATCTAAAGAACTACATGTCTCTTCTTGTTGGACGGGTCGATTACATAGAATACTTGAACAACTTAGTTAGCGAGTATGAATGGTTCATCTTTGTATCCGACACGTGCGAGGTCGACAGTACTGACACCATACTTGTCAACCTTCACGTGCTGAAGGTGGACAAAATGGCACCGAAACAAGGGAGTCTTGAATAGTACATAGTCGAGCTCCCAAGTCTCCTCTATGAACCCATAGTAGGAGCTCTTCGTGGACCCAGTGGTATTGAACGCATCTATATGGACACTGCTATTCTGGTTTGTGCACTTCAATCATGATCTCTCGTGTAAAATGTGTACCCAATTAAGTCATATCCTTTCCATGTTACAACTGTAAATGTTGACCCTTTTACCAACCATGTGAGCGTATCAACTAACGAGGTCGTAGTGATGGGTTGCTCCTTCAACTATCTGTTGAACTGAAGGTTATGCTGTCTCGTGATCCAAGACTCCTACCGCGTCGAATTCTCTTGTCGTAGCCAGTGTTTATGCTCGTTGATTTACGAGGACACTACAACCATGTGTTGCAAAACCACGAAATGAGCTTGAGCGTATGCAACCGGATCATACGTGATTGCTTTCCTTCCGATAGTCCCGATGCCCTGGAGTCTCCCCTCATGGCGAGATCGAGGCACACCTATTGGTTCGACCTGAGCCACGTAATCGACGCAGAACACGACGACCTCTTCGGTTGCATAACCTTCGACAATGCTACCCTCCGGTCGAGATCGATTCCGTATATAGGACTTGAGAATTCGCATATGCCTCTCGAATGGGTACATGCTATGTAGGAATATGGGCCTACACATCTTTATCTCTATCACAAGGTGAACAATGAGATGGACCATAATATCGAAAAACGACGGAGGGAAATACATTTCCAAATTACATAGAGTCATCACCACCTCAGCCTGCAAAGCATCTAGTGCTTCAGAATCGATGACCTTCTGAGCAACAGTGTTAAAGAAATAATACAGCCTTGTGATTATCTCCCGACCTTGACCGGCAAAATATTTCTAATTACCACAGGGATCATTTGTGTCATCAGCACATGACAATCATGAGACTTCATGCCAATTAATTTCAAATATTGCATCATAACAAGTCTCTTAATTTTGGAGGATTAACCAGACGAAACTTTCACACCATGCAAGCACTGGCACAGTTCGGTTCTCTCGACCTTGGACAAAATGTAACAAGCAGGTTCGTAGTACGTTCATCCTTTATCGGTCTCTTTCGGTGCTAACTCAGGTCTTATGCCCATATCAACCAAATCAAGCTGTGCATTGATAACGTCCTTTGTTTTGTCCTTAATATTCAGTAAGAGACCAATCAAGCTATCACATACATTCTTATCTACGTGCATGATGTCGATGTAGTGACAAACTTCTATGTGCTCCCAATAAGGTAGGTCCCAAAATATTAATCTCTTCTTCCACATGCTCTTCTCACGGTATCTCCACTTACGTCCCTTTCCAAATACAACATCCAAGTTCTTAACTATATCATGAACATTTATCCCACTTAAAGGCTTTGGAGCTGAATTGTCTTAGTTCGTTTCATCGAATTGTTTCTTCATCTTGCGGTATGGGTGGTTCCTTCGAAGGAACCTACGGTAACACATGCACACGGGTTTGCGCGAGTGATTCAGTCTCACACTCTCGGTATCGTCCAAGTAGTGAATACAGGCTTTGGTTCCTTTTGTACTTTGGCCTGATAGGTTACCAAGGGTAAGGTAATAATTTATGGTGCAGAACAAAAGGCAGTGCAAAGTGAAGTTCTCTCGTTTGTACGCGTCCCATACCTGTACCCCGGGAACCCATAGCGTTTTCAGATCTTCCACCAATGGTGTTAGATACACATCAATATCATTCCCAAGTTGTTTCGGTCCTTGGATAAGTACATACAACAAAATGTACTTTCGCTTTATAGACAACCAAGGAGGAAGGTTGTAGATATAGAGATTCATAGGCCAAGTGCTATGCCTGCTGCTCATGTTACCGAAAGGATTAATTCCATCTGTACTCAATCCAAACCTTATATTCCTTGGATCCACACCGAATTCTTGAATCCTCCTATCGATGTTTCTCTATTGGATGGAATCAGTAGGGTGCCTTAGCATTCCATCGTTCTTACGCTCCATCGAGTGCCAATGTAGCAGTTTTGCCTCATTTGGGTTCGCAAACAAACACTTCAAACGAGGAATTACAGGCAGATACCATGCCACCTTAGTAGGAGGTACTTTCTTCACCTCGATGCCCTCGCTGTCATCATCTGAATGACTCTTACGCTTGTACCAGGATGTGTTGCACACAGGACATACATGCAAATTTGCGTACTCTTTGCAGTACAGGATACAGTTGTTCGGACATGCATGTATTCTTTCTACTTCCATTCCCAAGGGACAAAGAACCTTCTTAGTTTTGTAAGTGGTTGTCGGCAACTCGTTTCCCCTTGGAAGCATGTCCGCCAATAGACGTAATAGCGCTATGAAACTCTTGTCGGACCAACCATTGTTTACCTTCAATTTCAGCAATTCAAGCACAGATGACAACCTTGTTTATTTCGACTTGCAGCTTGGGAACAAAGGTTTTTCCGAATCTTCCATCAAGCCCCGTAATTTACCATATTCTCTGTCATTACGGTTCCCTTCTGTGTCGCGCAGCATCTGATTCAGATTATCATCCTGCAATCTATCCTCATTGGAAGCACAATCGATATGATCATCTGACATATCATTGACTTCATCGACGATGTTAATGCTCCATGCTTCTTGTATATCCTGCTCTTCACCGTGACTGGTCCAACATGTATACCCCCTTTTGAAACCTCTCAGAATCAAGTGTGCTTCGATCTGCGCAGAGTTTTAAAATATCTTCATATTCTCACCGTCAATGCACAGACAAGACATAAAATGCACCCTCTTATTTAACATATCCTCCTCTGCAGCTCTTCTAAAATCGGAGACGCCATTAATGTACTCGGTACTCACACAGTTCTTAGTATACATCCAGCTTCGGTCTATCTACGCTATGCATATAACATTTAGTGTTAAATATTAAAGTACACTAGGTGTCCATATGCACACATTCATAAATTATGAGCAATTACTACCTTCGAACAAAACGAACAAATGGGTCGATCAACAAGCTAGATATCTAAACACAATCTTGAAATTAATTATCTCTTCACCAAACTAGCTACCTAAATCTTATATATAATAATGCAGTTAGATTAACCAATACTAACCTTAGATCGCCAAGAACATGCACATGCATGGAACTACAAGCTAGATCTAAACAATATTCAAATTCTGTCATTACCAAGCTAGATCTTGAATACAATATAATTACCCATTACTAAACCTTAGATCAACAAGAACACATGAATCTACAAGCTAGATCTAAACAATCTTCAAATTCTCTTCCAAGTAATATCTTGAATATAAAGCAATTAATTAGAACCCAAGACATTACTAACCTTAAATCACCAAGAACACATAGATCTACAAGCTAGATCTATATACAATCTTCAAATTCTCTCCTTACCAAGCTAGATCATGAATATAATGCAATTAGAACCCATTACTACCCTTATATACAAAAGAACACATGGATATACAAGCTAGATCTAAAAACTCATCAAATTCTGCTAGATCTTGAATATATGCAATTAGACTCCGTTACTAACCTTAGATCACCAAAATCAAATGGATCTTCAATCACTCTTTAAAATGAATTGTCTTCTTTCACAATATCGCCTCACAACCGCAGCTACCCGAAAGATAGATCCCAAAACCCTAAAAAGCACTAAGTGGCTCGGGTCTCTGTATTAAATATCATTGGGAGATATCAAAGACGGTTCTATTCATAAACCGTCAGTAATTTACATAGAATCCCAGACGGTTTTAAAATAAAACCGTCAGTGAGATATCACGAACAGTTTTTCTTTAAACCCGTCTATGATAGCATCACTGACGCATTAGTACAAAAACCGTTTGTGATATTACTGTATATCACTGACGGTTTATGAAGAGTACCGTCTATAACGATGTCTTTGACAGTTGTACTATAGAACCGTCAGTGATGTCCCTCATCACAGACGGTTTTTCAAAACTGTTTATGATGAGTCATCTAATATATGCCTTTCTATAGTAGTGTATATAGTCAAGTTCCTTACCTTATTTTATTTTTCTATCAAATTAGCATATTTATTAAATTTTAAATCTGAATAAAACCAAACAATTTACTCTTCACTGACTATGATATTTAAAACAATAGTTAATTTCTTTTGATTTTTATTCTAAATTTGCATATTTTTTTGGATTGTACTTCTTATATACATTCTTTTGCAGTTTTAGTTTGGAATTCATACATAAATACAATTTTCTAATTTTTATTTTGAATACATTTATTTTTTGTTGTACCTCACATAGACTCTTTCTTTTAATCTAATTTTTTAGTTTTGAATATACGTTATTTTTTAACTTGATGTGGACTCTTTATTTTAATCTAAATTTATCTTATTTAAATTAGAATATTTCTTTATTTATTGTACTTCGTATGGACTATTTCGTTTAATCTATTTTTAATTTTTAATTTCAGTTTTAGGTTAGGATTCGTATACAAGTTTAACTGCTAATTTTTATTTTGAATTTCACCTATGTTGGAGTTTTAATTCAGAGTTTGTATGGAAATCAAATTTCTATTTTTATTTTATTTTCATTTTGAATTTATGTTAGTTTTGTTGGTATTACTTATTTAATTTTTATTTTCAATTTTAGGTTTGAATTCATATACAAATCCAATTGCTAATTTTATCTAATTTTTATTCCAGATTTTGGAATAAAAATAACATTGCTAATTCCTATTATTTTTCATTCTAATTTTTTAATTTTTTATTGTTATTTTATATTGAATTTTAAATATTATTTTTAGGTTACTATTCATATACAAATCTAGGTTCTATTTTTTATTTTTTATTGTACTTGGCATAGACTCTTTCTTTTCCTTTATTTTTTATTCCAAATTTTTATTGTACCGGTATGTACTCTATCATTTAATCTAAGCTGTGATAACTCGGTCCCACTAGATGAACAGTATATATGTTTTTGTTTAGATAATAACATCCAATGGCTCATATAATTCAACTTAGTTAGGTTCCACCAGATTAAGTGCCAAATGATTTGTTTTTATGAGAATTTCTAGCATATTCTAAATTTTTGTTAGAAAAATCGGATGACAGTTGTAATTAGGGTCCATCAAATTATGGGCTATATGTTTTGATTTTTGTAACCTATTTCTCTTTTTTCTTAGTAACTCTCGTGAGCTTTTAATATATTATAGATGACTATGGTTACATTCAATTTTTCTTTATAGAATCCTAGTGACCATTGTAGTATGATGGACGTACAAGCTAGGCAGCTTCGTCTTCATGTGAGTATGTGACTTTGTTTCTTCGACTTGAATGCATATGGTTACACATGAATCATCAGAGAAGTCAAATAATGAACATATTGTCGCATTGAAATTAAGCAGCTGCATAGCTACCATCTATCTTCTCTTACATACAGAAGAAAAGATTGGTTTATCACCCAACTTGACCAACTTCCTTACTTAAATGGCGGCAAGAGCTGCTATAATCTAAGAAGCCAAGTGTTAGCACCAAAATTTGGCAAGGTTTAGGACCGATTTGTCGGGTTTGAGTTAAATTTGGATATCTAGCGGACATCGGTTTTGATAAGGAATTATACCTGTCAAGAGGTGGAGAACGATACGGTTCATATGACGGATCGGAGAAAGATATGATCGGCCTATACACTATAAAAGAATTTGGAGGTGAGCCAGAAAAATAATCCAACAATCAATCAAACAACTCGCATTTACTTTTATTTACTTTCCGTCGACTAAGAGTAGCTCTTGTAATTTAAACTCTGTAATTCATTCTTGATCAATAAAGTTGCGCATTGCCGATTGTTGATCATCTTCGATATTATGCCAATTTATCCAGGTTTGTTTTCTCATATCTTGTTGCGCATCACCTTTTTCGGGAAAAATCTGTCTTTACCAAATCATCTTATCAGCTGTAATAAGCTAGTCAGATTTATCGTTAGATACAATTTAATCAGCTTAAGTAGCTGATTAGATCAGATCTATCATTGAAAACCTAATCGATTGGTATAACTGTTTAGATTATAGTTTTCTTGCCGATTGCAGGATCAAATCGGCTGACACGTTAAGGATCAAGTTTAAACCCGGCGTTTGTGTATGTTTGAGTCGATCAAATTCTTCATCAAATTTTCGATGCCAACACCAAGATAACAAGGAGATGAACTATATATACTTTAACATGTGGAATGCATGGGGACAAGGGGCTTCGACCTCAAACAAGCTAGAAGTAGAGTGCTTTTCCTATACTTAATTAGCATGTGATCACAATAAGCGAATGTTCATTCTCTACTTTCACTTGCAATCGAGGAAGAGCTTATCTCTTGGGATCAGAAGGAAGACGATAGGCTCATTAGACCCCAACCATATCTACTCTAGAATTGCCCGGCAAATTGCAAGGTTATTGTTGGGTAATTAATTAATGCATTCTAACAAGCAAGAAATTGAAGTGTGTCAACTGCTAGTAATATATTTTTTTTCAAGACAAAATAATGGCAAGTACCATTTTCATTGAGGAAACAGGGAATGAGACAATCGTTTGAGCAGTACAATACAGACTGTTCACGGGTTAGTTGATTAGTGCACGTTCACTATATAGCGATCTCAAAAAAAAAGACTCTTAAGTGCAAAAGAAGGTTCCAATATACAGGCAATCAACCGTGCACACTTAAGCGCTGTGAAAACATGCCCTGCACATGACGTATCCTCCGAGAACTCTAGATCCTACGCACGCACGAACTGCTGATCACCGTCGCCACGCATCACACACAAACATCGTCAACCTAGATAGCTGTATTAGTAGTCGTTTCTTTAATGTCTAGCCTTCATCCGGATGTTTTGTTTCTTACAAACATCCAAATTTTAGACCTTTAGATTAAAGTATCAAATCTCCATCAAAACATAATCCCACCTCCCTTCACGTCTTACAGATCTCACCGCAGATCCAATGCTCCAAAATTTGGATGTTTTTTTTGGTAAGAAAACATCCGGGTGACGTTTATCAAAACCCTTTTTTTTATCGCGAGGTTGTTACGAATAGTTATCGTTTTGATATAAATATAGCCAGGCTTTTAAGATTTTAACTAACAATATCTTTTTAAATATTTAAATTGAATACGTGAAAATCATATGGGTAGATTTGTCTCGAAAAGAACTATTATAATATTATAATTTATTTGTGTTTTATAAATATATTGTAATATAAATTAATGATCAAATCTGTATTTTACATACTGTGTCAAAACAATAACTATGTGTGGTGGGAGGAAGTAATTAATTACCTTCATTAGCTAGTTATGGCTAGTTGCAGAACGCGCCGCATCCTTGTTTTCCTCGAAGTCCAAAACCCCAACTTTCTCCGAAGTACACACGTCGAGGCCTCCACAGAATCCAGCCATCAAAATCGTCACGTCGGTTAACGGTGCAGTACGGCCAAGCTCGGCGCGACAGTCTAAATCTCGCCGATCGCCGTCATCAGCGGCCAAATGGGTGCAAAATCGGCGAAATCTCCTTCCCTAGAGAAGATCCTAGCTAGGCTCCAATGTCAAATCATTATTAACTATATGCATCTTAATTAGCTAGCTAACGCATCTTGCAGCTAAACATGCATCTCATGCAGCAAAACGGCGGACGGACTTGGGTATGCTCCTGCGGCAGATCGACCGACCAGACACGGAAAAAGAAATCTACCTGGTGGTCCACGTGGCCCATGACAAGAGTCCATGTGGGTGGCCCTACATGTCTGATCAAACAATCGACGTTCCAGATTTATCAGCCTAATCGATCAATTCAGCAACAACCACACTTTCAATAGACTGTTGGATCAATAGTCTTGGTCTGAATTCATGAGCACGAAACAAAAGTCTCTACCGTTTGCTTTTCTTCGCGCTACGAGGGTTAAGAAAACAACTTTTCCGGTCCTCTCTTATATTTTTTTTACGAATCTAGTCTATATAAGAACACAATTGCAAAACTAGTACCATCCTTAACAGGAAAGCGTCGTCAGATGATACGTGTTACCTGTCACGCTCGTGTATCGCGGTAGGTCCTACTAAGCTAGACAGTACGGCAACGACGAGACTCACTGGCCTACCGAGCTCTGGGAGCTCAGCAACACATCCATCTCTTTTCTGAGTCCTTACTCCTCGACAGGACTAATAAATAGTGATTAATGAGTACGGTAATTAATTAAGCGAGTAATCAGGTGGCTAATTGAGTGAAGTGATTACTTGAGTGTACATGTTGCCGAGGAGTGGTAGCTCAGCAAGTGCCTACCGGGCAATGGTAGCTCGAGAGGCCAATGGATGTGCTGCCGAGCTTCAGTTTTTATTTATGGTCGGAGAGAGCTATTTTTGTAATTTCATTTGTATGGATGTTAGATTTGCAAAATAAAATGTGCAAGGGGGCTAGAAAAGTGTTGGATTCAGTTAACTGCGGCTTCACTTGTTGACATCAATAATTGTCGAATCTATCTTTACATTTTGTCGACAAGTAAATGTATAGGGAATTACGGATGATAGCACGTTCGGACTGTGAGAACTACAGTAGTAGCAGCAACCGAGCGCAGTGGGATGCCATGCCATTGATCCATCATTCCTTATAAGTACGGACACTTCGCCCTTCACTTCCTCGCACCCGAGAAAACCGCCCGCACCCGTAAACTATTCCCCAGTCCCCACTACTCGCACAGTTGCAGTCCAAGTGTTAGTGTTGTGCGAGTGCAGGTGGGGATCAGCTCGCGCGTGATCTGCGTGTGCGTGCGCCGGCGCCATGACGAACCAGGACGTGGTGCTCCCGGAAATGGGCATCGTGGCGCCCGCGGCCATGCCGGGCTCCTCCGGGCGCGCGCTCTTCGCGTGCCGCGGCGCCGTGGGCGCCGTCTCGACGTCGTCGCTGCGGGGCAAGTACCTCGGCCTTCCCGTCGACGATGAGTACTGCCTTGCTGCCGCGGCGCACGTGCCTCCGCCTGGCAGTACCAGCTGGGTCGTCGAGGCCATGCGCGCGTCCTCGCCGACCGGCTCCCCGGCGTCCGCCGTCGACGGCGAGTGCGCCGCGTGGACGGTGAGTTTGTCAGGTCCATGCGTCCTTGTCGAGCGCGTGCGCCATTGCTGCGCCGGCGGTTGGTTGTGTGTTCCGTGTTGTGAGTAGCGTGTCTTGGTTGGCGCATGCAGAGGAGACACCCGTCGGCGCTGGGCAGCTTCGAGCAGGTCGCGGCCGCGGCCGAGGGGAAGCAGGTCGTCATGTTCATGGACTACGACGGCACGCTCTCCCCCATCGTCACCGACCCCGACCTGGCATTCATGACCGACGAGGTGAGACATACAAAGATATATAGCTAGTGCTGTACTAGCTCAAGTTGCTGAGAAGTTTCTCCTTACGCTGACACGTTCTTGCGTGTGTTTGGCGCGCCTAGATGAGGGCGGCAGTGCGCGAGGTCGCGAAGCACTTCCCGGCGGCGATCGTGACCGGCCGGTGCGTCGACAAGGTCGTACATTGAACGTCACGGCACCCTCTCATCAACAACAGTTCAACAGACACAACATGAAAACAAAAGAAAAAAACTACGTGCTGGCTTTTGATATTGTCGTTGCCGTGCGTGCAGGTTTACAGCTTCGTAGGCCTTTCGGAGCTCTACTACGCAGGCAGCCACGGCATGGACATCAAGGGCCCAAGCTCCAAAGTACGCCATCTCTCTAGCTGCTCCTTATCTCTTCACCCAATTAGCCATAGCCCATTCCTTTGCAATCATTTTTGCTTGATTCCATTACTACTCCCGATTTCTAGGAAGACGCGACTGTGCTGCTGCAACCTGCTCGCGAGTTCCAGCCAGTGATCAACGAGGTACAAATACGCTAATTGACCTGCCTAATTCTTTAGTTAGTAATTGAGCCATGAGGAACTTACCAACGACGCATGTGTGCATCGATCGCAAAATTCATCTTTCTTTCTTTTTTTCTGGCAGGTTTACAAGGCTCTGGTGGAGAAGACCAAGAGCACGCCCGGGGCCAGGGTGGAGAACAACAAGTTCTGCCTGTCCGTGCACTTCAGATGCGTAGATGAAAAGGTAATCAGATCAGCACCAATCCAAATTCTTACAATATCTTTAGGTGCCAACTTGTCTACTGATCAGCTGCAAGTCAAACGAGAAGGTTTTAAGTTAACCACATCATCATGCGATCACTGAGCCTGATAGCTTACTCCTGCATTGATCATCGATCTCAACTGCTCCCCCTGCAGAGATGGAACCCATTGGCCGAGCAAGTCAAGGCCGTGCTCCGGTACTACCCTGAGCTGAAGCTCACCGAGGGCAGAAAGGTGATTGATTAATCCCCTTTAGTCCATGGCCTTGACGACGAGCTCGCACGCTCGATCGATCATGGCGTCAACACTTAATTAACCATGTCGTATAGTGTATAAATATCAACCGGGACCTTGGTTAACTGAGCCTGCATGTGTTTTACTGCAGGTTTTGGAGATCAGGCCGTCTATTATGTGGGACAAGGGCAAGGCCGTGGAGTTCTTGCTAAACTCGCTTGGTAAGTACCAGTGTGCTACGCCGCCTTCGTTGTCCTCCTAGTCGCCGTAGTGGTTGTGGCGGCTATCATGGTCGTCTCATGGCGCCACGGCGCGAGTAAAAATATTCTCGGATCAATGACGATTTGTCCGTTGCTGTTTCCACTCTAGGATTCGACGACCGCAGAGACGTCCTGCCGGTTTACATTGGGGACGACCGGACCGACGAGGATGCTTTCAAGGTGCATATATTACGCATGCAATTGTGGTTTAGTTTTCTTGCATCTTACTGTCTCTATACATGTTACGGACTTGGTGATTTCAACTGTTCTGTTTGTTTCAAACTTAGTAATTTTTTTCGAAAACATTTGGTGTCAATTAGGTGTTGAGAAAGAGCGGTCAAGGTCTAGGAATTCTTGTCTCCAAGTGCCCCAAGGAGACTGACGCCTCATACTCTCTTCAGGACCCCACTGAGGTATATGTTTACAGCGTCTCATGTTTAAATTAGTCATTGCTTCATTTTGGCAATTGTGATGTGCAAGATAAACTAAGTAAATCAATTGTTTCAGGTTATGGAGTTCCTGCTTCGATTGGTGCAGTGGAAGCGTCGGCGATCATCGTCAGCAATGCGCCCAAGGGTGTAGTACAATGACAGATCACAGTTGCTGCTAGCTCTGATTTCCGAAGAAGTTTGAGCGTGCTTACTTAATCGCACTACCGTCTAATAACCCTCCTATATATCATGTGAATCCCCAGATATGCACTATTGTTATCGTTGCATGGGTTTGGAAGGCATTGCATGTGCAAAGCTGCCTCACCACCCTGTACGCAAGACGGTTAATTTATCCTCTGTATGATAAGACTAGGACCCAGCCACTGCTGTAAAATGTAACATCAGAATTTTAATAGCGATTAATTCGTTAACTTAACAATGCATGCTGGTTTTTGTCCATTCTACGCACATGTGCCTGCTCAAATATAGCATAAGCAACTAGGAGGGGTACAACTCCTAACAGGAGGCACAAGGTGGACTTGCCACATCCTGTCCCAGCAAGATTCATTAGTAGGTAGTCCTGAGACAATGACAGGCTGACAACTTCTCGGATAATTGTACTACTACATGGCCCTTGTTTCATCAAAATGTTAGCAATGCGGAGTTTGGACGGCAGAATGCATTGTACCATTACTAACTGAACTCAAAAGAATTTGACTGGGGACTGTCCTCACGTGAGGAGCTCACTTCGAAGAGCCATCTAATTGATTGGCTCGTTCTGACGGTCCTCGACCCAAGCATGTCTTCACATGAGGACCATCCTGATAAGCAATGTTTAGCAAGATGCTAGCGCTAGTTGGACGGGCCAGAGGGCCGCCAAGACGGGATAAATCGACTTAGATGACTAGGCGGGAGGGTAGAGCCTAGCGTCTAGGCATCGCTAGCCAAGCTAAGCGTCCGCGTAGGGGTGCAGTGATGATAAGCGCATGGACATGCGTATGCTTGTTTCTTTTGAGAGAACACGGAAACACCCATCTCCGCTTGACGCAATTATTGTCAATGAGTACATATATCAGTATCACTAGTGTAGGATACTTAAGCCTGAATTATCAATAGGGTTTTAGGTAGGAAGCACCTGAATAGTTTTCAGGTTGTGTTGTACTTTGGGAAACAGTTTATTAAGATGGCAAAGTATATCAATCAGATCTGTGCATCCACATGTTCTAACCCCGGATCATTGATTCCATTGGATGAGATGCATGCTTGCAAGTCCCCCTGACCAACTGTGCTTTTACTTTGCAGCTGTGGTCCCATGCAAGTATTCCTTACTGCGCTGTATGCATGGTAATGGAGTACTAGTACTCAGTTTAATAATGCAGCTTTGGGTTAAAGTCTTGATATGATCAGATTTGCCTAGCAAAGCTGCATTAACAAACTGCGATGCATGCATGGTGGTTGCTTGAACACATCACAACAGTGAGATTTATATGCTGCGCGATAGCATTTTCATAAGATACGTACACATCAATGAAATGGTAATCAACCGGTGCACGCGTGATTTCATAGCGTAAACAATGATGTTGCCCCCGCATGCTTAGCTTTAAGTACAGTCCAAACTTCTTTAGTTAGGTATAGTCCCATGGATGCTTCTGTGGGCAAGATATAATGAACCATCACGCGTACACATACCTATCTTTACTTCTTTACTAACATATAAAGAGAAATTTTACGATGCATAATACTGGTAATATATAGTGGGTAGTAAAAATCAGATCTAGCCGTTGATTTATTAATGATATTTCTACTACTCTACTACCAGAGGAAGTATAAATACAAGTTGAATTTAGTGTACCGTAAAAGAGCTCTCTATATAAATACAAGTTGGTGGTGGTCGTCCGTCCTCCCTCTCTTTCTTAGAAAGACAGCACGCCGATATATAGGTCGCAAGATAAAAAGGAAACCAATCGCCTCTCTTTTCGCTCACACTCTTTCCCCTTGACCAGGCTATTACCCGTTTCTCCCTCCCTATGGCAATTCAAGAGTACAATTTTATTTTTTGTAAACACTATCATTTGATTGTTCCGTTAAGATATGTTTTTTCGTTGCATATGCAAGGGCACTTCCGCACTTGACTAGTTTAATTGTTCTTTGTGTAAATGTGAATTGGTCGGTCCATAAAACTTGGTAGGTCGGGGCGAAACCATGGCTGCTGGACAGAACTGTCATGGTAACAGCTAGGCAGATGCATGCCCCTCGAGAAAAAAAGTCAAGGCCTTCCCATAATGGAGTAGTTTTTGTTCCCATCCTATCATTCATCATGATTGTTCAGAAGTTTTGGCACAAGGGAGCACCTTATAAACAGTGCATTTGCAAACCTGATTGTCTCCTCTGGGAGATGATTCTTCAATTTATGGAGTCATTCCAGGCATTGTCATGTGGACTCTGTGTGTCCATTTCTTCAGCACTTCGATCTCCATGTTTAGTATTGAGAGGAAGTGCTTAAAATGTTTGCCCGTCTTTATCAGAGATCATGTGCAAATAGTTTGATTGTGGAATCATCGTACTGTTCCTGGCCAATAAAAAGATTCCTCTGCATGAAAAGATGTAACTCATACTGTTAGTGTGAGGTATCAGAGCCAATCACACACAAAAATGCAGCATCTGGTCCATTTTCTATGCAGTTCATGATTGAAGGATTAGTGCATTATTCATGGTTGATGGGACAGTGCATTGTTCATTTCCCGCTCGCACGGATCCAAAAAGTCTTATTGAATACAAAGTTAGCCATCGTTTGCATCTTAACCCCACATTGGTTCTCTCCTTACCGAACCATGACATCCTTTCAAGAGTACATCATCCTTTGCAGCTCCTGATGGTTGCATTTGCAACTTGCATTTCTTCTGACTTTACCTTAGCTGGAATATAACCAACAACCTCTTTGGATTCCCAAGTGCTATTTTTTACCGTCATAATGTAAGGCATGCCTATCCTATACAAGAACAGGGGTGAGATGTTACATTGGCTTTCGTTGCAATGCCAAGATGATGTGATCTTTTGGTGTTGCATGCATCACCGTTACTGCAATTTGCACAATCTTTTATGCGCGATCTGCATTTCTGATTGGAGAATGAAAAATACTACTACTCGTTTAGGTGATTCAGCTGAACAGCCACATATGTCCAAAAGATTCAGGCCCTTGAGCGCTCTGTTTCCTGTTTTCCCACACAAGCGTCCAACTGCCAAGAACCATATATCATTAGCCTAAACTTGTCAACTGTATTGCACCACTATCGCCAATAGAATATGGGCTGCAACCGTCATTCGATGCAGAAATTATTGCTGGCCAGCAGTAGTACAGATCCAAGGTGCTTCATTCCCTTCCAGGAATCCAGTAGGGTGCTCTGTAGGTCTGAACTCAAACAACTAGTCTTCAGGTAAAACTTGACGAAACTGCCATTAGCATTGCTAACTCAGCTCATTATTCTCTTGGATAGAGAGAGAGATGATAGTTGGAATCCGCTGAGAGAGAGAGAGAGAGAGAGAGATGATAGTTGGAATCCCTGGGCCAGGTGGAAGAATCAACGATTCAGTTTGCATGGGCAGAAAGGGAGTTTGGGATTTGACAAGTGTTAAGTGTTCCCCTTGCATAGTGCAGACGTCCTTTCCGATGTGTAAACTTGAGGGAGCCTACTTCGTTTAGCTCATGGCTGCTCCAGGACTCCATGTGAATTGACTGTCCAACCCTGCATTGCCTCATTATCGGTGGCTGAATCGAAAGATCTTCCCAATGCATGTAAGGCCTAGTCAAGCTAGCGTTGCTAGGAGTTCAGACTAGGGTTGCAATCGGATCGGATAATTTCCGACCATTCGACCGACCGGATGTGTTCAGATAGGATTCGGATATTGTTTTTCGGATTCGAATTCGAAACATCGCTATCCGTCGGATCGGTATATCCGGTAAAAAAGATTCGGATATCCGATCAAACACTCCAACGCGGCACTCCCTGCCGCCGCCTTCCTCGCCGCGCTCCCCGAGGGCCGCCAGCTCCACGCGGTCGCCGCGAAGCTCACCCTCGCGCCCGCCCACACCGTCATCGCCAACTCCCTCTTCCACCTGTACGCCTCCTACGGCCTCCCCGCCGCCGCGCTCGCGCTCTTTCGCTGCATCCCCGACAGGTCCCTTGTCTCTTGGAACACAGCCGTTGATGCGCTCGCCGGCAACGGGGACCACTTCGCCGCCCTCGACCTCTTCCGGGAGATGCAGCGCGACACTGGCCTTGCCCCGGACGCATACACCGTGCAGAGCGTCCTTGGCGCGTGCGCAGGCGCAGGCGCTCTCTCGCTCGGTGTCTACACGCACGCGATGCTGCTCCGGGAGCTAGGGGGCGACGGCGATGGCGCGGCATTGTCCCGCGACGTGCTAACCAACAACTTGCTCGTGGACCTATACAGCAAGTGCGGGGCGGTAGAGCTCGCGCGGCAGGTGTTCGACAGAATGCCCGCTCGGGACCTCGCATCATGGAACGTGATGATCCTCACGCTGGCCAACCATGGATGCGTGCGCGAGTCGGTGGAGTTGTTTGATCGAATGACGCGTGTAGAGAAGGTTGTGCCTAATACGATCACGTTTGTCACAGTGCTGAGCGCTTGCAACCATGGCGGACTGGTGGAGGAGGGTAGGAGATACTTCTAGATGATGGTGGATGAGCATGGGATCAAGCCGAGGATTGAGCACTACGGATGCATGGTGGACATCTTGGCACGAGCTGGATTCATTGAAGAGGCCCTCGATGTTGTGTCTGGGATGAATTGCCGGCCTGATGCCATCATCTGGAGGAGCCTACTTGATGCATGCTGCAAGAAGAATGCTGGATTGGAGCTTAGTGAGGCCATTGCCAAGCTGGCACTTGATGTCCCTGATGATGCTGTGAGTGGCATCTATGTCCTGCTCTCAAGGGTCTATGCATCCGGGTCTCCCCGCCGAGGTAGCAGAGCGACTTGTCGTTTGGCCGCGGCACGATGCGGTCGCCGAAGTTACACATGAGGCGCAGCCGCCCACCGTTGCGGCCATCGCCGCCACGGGAGACGGGAAAGGCTCGTCCCACGAGTTGCCTCCGCGGATGCGCAGCGAGGAGTCCGTGGACTCCGTGTAAGGCCCCTATTTTTGATAAATAAATATCAATAATGGGTTCCATGTGCTTTCTGTACTAGTCCCATTATCAGTGGCTAGCACACACAATTACAAATTGATATCACAGTCATGCACAAACTTTATTATCACAGCGGACGCAAGTATATAGTATTCTTACAATACCAAAAGTAAAAACATATCAGTGGAGATATTTTTCTTGTAGTATGCCTTTAACCCGATATCCCCACAGGCAATTGACAAGGCAGACCCTAGTAAAATTCATCGTTCATATCCCCGAATCCTGTGTCATAATATGTATCGTCGGGGAATTCTGTGTCTTCACCTAAAAACATTAACATAGGCAAGTTGAGTACTTACGTACTCGCAAGACTTTTGCAAAACCTATTATACATGCAGGCCAATTCAAAGGAAAGGCTTATAGTTGCTTTGCACAAAGCTAATTTGGAATGTAAATACAGAATAATAGATTACAAAACGGAATTTAAGTAAAAACATCTTAATACTGAAAGTAACAGAACATAGGTATAAATAAATTTCATGTACCTGGGTATCATGACCAAATTAACGAATCAACTTCTACCATCACCCGGTAGAATCCAGATTTTATGAAAATAAAAACAACTAACTAGTGCTGGCGCACCAAAACTCTCATAACCGCGGGAATGGCTTTTCGAAAAGTTTCACACTCTACAGAGTTGTACAGCTTTACCCACAAGTAATGATCAACCCATTTTTGTCAGACCAGTAACACACTTTCTTTGGTGTGTTGGCAAGGAGATCATAACATAACCGTTACATTGTCTAACCCTAACTTTGCACCAGCCCGGTGACGTTAAACTCGTACTATGGTGTAAATGTTTGCACAGTCACTGCACAGTAATGGTTAAGTATATCCATAGTATGGCATTCACCGTTGTATCAGCAAATGTGACTCCCAACACCTCGGTGTGGGCGCCCCTCCGAGCAACCAGTCACTGAAGAATCTCGTACTACTCCGGCCTACCAATGTGCAAAGCTAGTTTTAAGCAACTTAATAGGTTAAGACTGTCCCATACCAGCACTTGTGGTTGTACGGTAATTCTTGGGTTTAACGAACACGTAGTTCGATCCTTAATCCGACATGGACAATAGTCTCCCCCTATACTACGTACAAGTCCCTTTGTACACCCGGCTATTGCCAATAATTGCCCGCGTCAAAACCATAATTTTATTTTCTTTTTTGATCAAAATACCAACCACAAAGAAGGTCATACCCATTAAATGTCATATCCAACATTTTTAATAATGTCAAAGTTTTATGTTGCTTTAAGCATGGCTAAGCATAACACTAAGTGTGAGTATCCCAAATTGACATTAAGTATTGTCTATGCTATTCCATGGTTATCAAGGTTCACAAATTCATACTTATCAAGGAAGTTCTATGTAACTACAGGTACAACTATAATTACCCACTAAATAGCAGACTTTAATAAAAATAACGTATGCAGTAAAACATCTAATGAAAACATTTATAAAACTGGGATCAATATGATCAAAGGGGTGCTTGCCTTGTTGATTATCTGCGTAGTCGAATTCTTGTTCGTCGTCGACTACTCCGGATTCGTCGGGCTCTACACGTCGTATAATAATATAACAAATAAATTTCAATAGGGCAAAAAAGAAATCAGATGGAAAAATTCAAATAAAACAATTTCATAAATCAGGGATGGCTACATGGATCATTTTATCTCTATTTCATAATTTAAAGGATTAATTTATTTATATTAATATTTAACTACTTATTCACCATTTGCAATATTTTATATATTTTCCATGGTACACCCTAAATATTTTTACACAATCAGGTTCTTAACAGAGCATGGAATCTAACAAAATTTATTTCATTCAGTTTGGAGCTACATTGTAGAAATTCTATACATGGCATAATTCAAATTCTTTCTTTAAATTTAAATCTGAAATTCAAACAGAGTCTATTTCATAATATTTTTGCATATTCTAAATCTAAATGATTTTATATGAATTTAGAAATTTATTTCACTTCATTTGGTTGGATAGTTCAAAAGATATTCAAGTTTGAATGTGCTACGATTTTGGAAAATACTGAAAATTAGAAAATTTGCTAAAACGGAAAGTACGTTTTCGCATTGAAAACCCGCTTTCCTTTTTCACGCTGCGCTGGACCAAGGTGCTGATAGTACGGGCCCAGTTGGTAGTGAGACGCGTGCGTGAGCGAGGCTGACACGCGGGGCCACGTGACTATGCAGCGCGAGGCTGACCGCTGGGGCCCGCATGGCAGTATTGCCTGACACACGTAAGAGACTGACATATGTGTCCCAGTTGTCAGTGACCAGAGACAGGGTAGACGGCAACTGAGCTCGCCGTCGGCGAAGCATCGCCGGAAAAGTGGAATGGGTTCCACTTTCACACTCAGCATGCTTGCGCGAACCTAGGGGTGGTGCTAAGTCAACTGGAGATGGCCGAAGACAGCGTGACACCGAGAGGGGGGGCGACGGCGGACACGGCCGATGGCGCAACGGCGAAACCAAGGCCTCCCAGGCTTGAAGATCACCGTGGTGAGTATCAGTGAGTCACAAGGAGTTGATTTTTGACTTTCATTCAAAGGAATAGGCATCGGGGAGGTGTTCTCACCGTGCGACTGCGGTGGCGGCGAAAGGAGCTCGACGTGTTGGCTCGCCAGAGAAGAATAGTCCGAATTGAGGTTGCGGGAAGCTTTAGGGTACTAAGAGGATACTTTAGGTCAAGCAGTTCGGGTAATGGTTCGGCGAAGAGCTTGAATTGGGTTTTTCCCTCTTTTCGGGTATTTGGCCTGAGTTGGGGAGGAAAGGGGGTGCTGGCGGCGATGAGGTGTATTGGCTCGGTTCTGCGGGTTCCAGGAGAGTGCGCAAAAGCTAACAGAGGTTTTGCAACGGTTAAATAGGCGAATGAGGCGGTGCGGCACAGGATTTGAACGTGGAACGAAAATGGCGGCTCGCGCGAGAAAACGGAAGAAAAACAGAGAAGATCGAGATGACATGTGGGGACGCGTTGGTAGTGAGAGAAAGGAGAGCTTGTCGGCACATGATAGCTGACCATCCGGGCCCACAAGCCAGAGACCGAAGGAGGACAACTCGGCTAGGGTTATGGATGAATGAGGGAAATGCATTGGATTAAGCTATGAATCTGATTCAGTATTTTAGGAATATTTTTTCAGAGATTGGCAGGGTAAATAAGAGAGTCTGGTAAATTTTTTGGATAAACATGATGAGTAAAAATATTTCTAAAAATCTGACAATGCACTGTTATAGATTTTGGCTGATTCTGATTTTTGTTTAATTAGGGGTCAAGTTCAGCTTATTGTTTTATGAAACTTTTTGAGAGTATTTTGTGAAGTATTATTCACCTTGGGTAAATTTTTAATATTTTTATATTTGATATTTTATTTATAAAAATTCTGACATTGTATTTTTTAGCTTTTCTAATAGTCTGTTTTTGAATCTCTAAAATTACCAAATGCAGAGATAAATTTTTCATATTTTTACCAGGGATGGGTTAAGTTAATATGTTGGGAGGGTTAAAATTTTAACTCAGGTTAAGTTTAGACAGCTTCTGAAGAAATCTTGTAAGCTCAGATTTTGATTATCTTCTCATGATTACTTTTGTCTTTTTAATTTATTTTATTAATCCAGATCAGTGCAAGGGGCACAAACAGGATCCTGGATGGATCTAGGATTTATCTGAGATTTTTACATATTTTTACTGATTTTAGATTTTTACCTTTTTACCTTTTACTATTTTACTATATAGATCATTTGGATTTCTTTTAATAGGAAAAAGCCAAAAAAAATTTATTTAATTCATAAAAACCAGAAATTATAACAATAAATCACATGAATATTTTTGACATCATATTTCTTATTTTATTGAATTTTGGGCTGTTACACTCCGGATAGCCGAGGCTAGGGACGAGGCCGCCTCCCAGCGGGCAGCACCAAGTCCATGAATCCAGGGGAGTTTTGGATGGCGGTGTTTTTGTGCTGGTTTTTGGTGGGGATTTTGGGGAAAAGGGAGCTTTTAGGTGTTGAGAAACCCTGAAGCCCACCGAAGGCCCATGTGGTCCCTAATGCCGAAACCCTAGAGAGCGCTATAAAAGGAGGAGGGGTCCCCATGTACACGTAATTCATTAGCAATAAAGAATTTCGCTTCGCTCTCCCTAAACACGTGTCTCTCTCTTTCGCTTCTCCACTTCAGATCTGTTAGAACCCGGACTATTCGATAGCGAGGTTCCTTAACACGTTATCGCACGAATTGCTCTACGGAGATCGAAATAGAAAAGGTGAGAAAAGGTGGGATTAGCGTTTGAATCTAATCGCTCTTTTTCCTATGCATGCATCTATCCTCGTGGCACGGCTACACGAAGAACGCCGCTGCCTCAAAGACGGCCACACGATACATGAATTCACCGCTCATCACACGAAAAAAAACGACGCCAGATCGGTTCGGCAAGACACAATAGCGTCACCGACGGCCAAGATCGCCGCCTCGGCCAAGATAGCTCACGCCGCAGCAGCGCGTTGACGCCGCCGCCGCCGCCGCCTCACGCGCGCAGCGCGCCGGCCACCGTCGTGCGCTTGAAGCACGGCCGCCGCGCGCGCATGTACACCGCCGTCGTGCCCTCGGCTCGATCCGCCGGCTCGGCCGACTAACGACGCTTAACGCAACCGTCGCCGCGCTTTGTAGCTGCGCCGCCGCCCACCCTCGTGATGCGGCGTCGCCGCGGGCGGCGCACGCAGCCGCCTCGGAGGGCACGACGCCTCGGAGGGCACGCACGGCGGCGACGCCGCGCTTCCGCCCGCCAGCGTCGCGCCTCGCTTCGGCCGCCGGCTTCGCCTCGCCCGGTCTCCGCTTCGCGCCGCCCGGCCACTTGCTTACGCCGCCGGCCCGAAACCGCACCGCCGCCCGCTCCCGACGCGGCTGTTCGCCCGGCACCTCGGCCCACCGGCCCGGCGCCGCCAGCACTACCGCGGACCACCTCGGCCGCCCGAAGCGCGCCGTCGGCGCGCCGCCGAGGCTGTAATACCACGATCCGAAGCGCCGCCCGCAGTACGTAGCCGCGCCGTCGCCTCGATGTGCCGCCGGCCGCGGCCCGACCAAGTCGAAGCGGCGACGCGCGAATATTCATGCACCAAGTGTATACTTCCTTGAAGACTGCTTTTAGAAGCTCAATTATTTTCTTTATGGCATGGTAGATTAGGTCATCCCGGTCTTAGAATGATGAGAAATATAGTGAACAACTCACAAGGTCATGGCATTAACGTTAAGAATTTCCCGAATCATGAAGATTTTGTGTGCCTGCATGTGCCACGGAAATTAATAACTAGACCCTCTGTCATGAAAGTGCAAAGTGAAATCCTGCATTCCCGAACGATCCAGGGGATATTTGCGGTCCGATTCAGCCCGTCGGGCCGCTTCGATACTTTATGGTGCTCATCGATGCTTCCTCGAAATGGTCGCATGTATGCTTGTTGTCAACAAGAAACCATGCTTTTGCAAAGTCGATCTCGCAGATCATAAGAATTAAGAATGCTTTCCCGATCATCGCGTGAAGTCCATTAGAATGGACAATGCCGAGAATTTACTTCAAAGGCATTTGATGATTATTGCACAAAGAACAGGGATAGCGCTTGAGCACTGCATCCGCACGTCCATACGCAGAATGGACTAGCGTAAGCACTAATAAAGAGGATTAAGTTCATTGCCGCACCACTTTTGCAGAGTTGTAACTTGCCCAACACTTGTTGGGGACACGCGATCTGCACGCAGCAGCTCTTATCAATTTTAGACCGTCGGCCTACAACATCCATTCTCCTATGCAACTTGTGCACGGATCATCCCAAGATCTCCTATCTTAGAAAATTTGGGTGTATGGTATATGTACCTATACCACCCCCTCGTGGATCGCAATGGGCCCTCTCCGCAAGTCCGGATATACGTTGGTTATGAAAGTGCATCCATAATCGTATTTGGAACCCATGATCGAGATTTGCATACGCCCGTTCACGATTGCATCTTTGACGAGGATCGCTTTCCGTCATTAGGGAGGAAATCAACCTTTGGATGAAAAATGCCGAAATCATATGGCATTCCACCGATCCCCGCACATGACCCCGCACTAATGAAGCAAATCAAGAAGTCCGAAGATAATTGATTTGCGAAATTTAGCAAATGAACCGCTGATCATTTTGTGATCCAAGGGCGTGGTTAAGTCGCATGTACCCGCAAGGAATGCACCGAGAGGGTGGAAATACCAAAGAAAATAGAAGGTATCCCTCAACATGTTCAGAGGCCTCAAAGGAAAAGAGCAAGCAATCGCTCCTCAAACCCAAAGTACCCGGAGACGCCTCGAGAAAATCAAGCAGAGGACTTACCACAACCAATCACGAAAATGCCCCAAGGAAAGAAGGGGAGCAGTTGAGACACAGCACCGGAAAGAAGCCAACAGAAAGGCAATTCCAGACTTGAATCTTCCATCGCAGAAGCCACGGAAATAATGTGCGCACACATAGGCGATGAAAGCTAAAGGAACTTGCTCTGCGATAGGGAAAAGCAGAGAAGAGCAAGTAGAAGTGCATGAAGCACCCCATGAAGAAATGGCCATAAACTTTGTAATAACAGGAGAATCCTGAATAGAGCAACGACCAACGTTGATGCATACTTCAAAGAAGATTGCCTCGATCATTGATCATGATCCCGAGCCCGCATCTCGCAGAGTGCAAGAAAAGGCTAGATTGGGAAGAATGGAAAAAGGCAATCATCTGCAGAGTTAGTCTCTCCAACAAGAGAGAGGTGTTTGCTCAGATGCCGCACACCTCCCCATGTAAACCCCGTAGGTCACAAATGGGTCTTTGTTCTAAGAGAAATGAAAACAACGGTTGTAAGGTACAAAGCAAGGCTTGTAGCTCAAGGTTTTACTCAACGTCCCGGAGTTGATTATGAAGAAACCTATTCTCCGGTCATGGGAGGAATTACCTTTAGATATTTGATCTCAATGGCGATCAACTTGAAGTTGAGAATGAAGCTAATGGATGTTGTCACAAAGATACCAGATGGAAACTTGGATTCGAGATATACATGAAAGTACCTAAGGAATTCCTATCCCAACCAAGATGGAGCAAATAGAAACACATGCAAAGGTGAAATTGGAGAAATCACTTTGTATGGGTCAAGCGATCAGAAGAATGTGGTACAATCGCTTGAGTGACTTTCTCTGCAAGAAAGGCTACACAAACAAATAAGATTGTCCATGTGTGTTTATACAAACGATCCACGAATGGATTCTCAGATAATCTCCGTCTATGTAGATGACTTGAACATCATTGGGACGGATGAAGAAATTGAAGAGGCATGCTCATACTTGAAGTCCGAGTTTGAAATGAAAGATTTGGGTAAAACCAAGTTTTGTTTAGGCTTGCGGCTTGAACATGTCCAAGGAGGAATCTTGGTACACCAATCAACCTACACGCAGTAAAGTGTTGGAAAGATTTAGCTTTGAAAATCATATCCTGCAAAGACTCCAATGGCTCAAGGTCACTCCAAGCGCACCTAGACCCATACTGCACCAGAGAAGAGGGGAGGAAGTCCCGGGAGCAGAATTCCCATATTTGAGTGCAATTGGAGCACTCATGTACCTTGCGAATAGCACTAGACCGGACATTGCGTCACTGTGAATTTGCTAGCTTCGATGCAGGCGTAACCCACCAAAAGGCATTGGAAAGGGATCAAGGACATCTTCCGTTACCTCCAAGGAAGCAAAGACCTCGGTCTGTTCTTTAGAAGAAATAATGAATTGAATTTGGTTGGCTATGCCGATGCTGGGTATTTATCGACCCGATATCGGCAAGTCCCAAACCGCTATGTTTTCCTATGTGGAGGAACAGAATTTCTTGGAAGTCGTCTAAGCGCACTCTTGTCTCGACGCCGACAAACCACTCGAAATCATCGCTTTGTATGAAGCATCTCGTGAATGTGCATGGCTCAGAAGAATGGTTCACCACATCCAGAAGTCATGTGGTTTGAACATTGAGCAAACTCCCACGATAATTTATGAAGATAATGCAGCTTGTGTTGCCCAAGCACGATGGGTTATGTGAAGAGCAATCTCACGAAGCATATCAACCCCAAGTTCTTCTATGCTCACGAATTGCATAAGATGAACGAGATCAAGATATTGCATACTAAGTCATGTGAAAATCTTGCAGATTTGTTCACTAAATCACTCCCAAAGATCTACCTTTGAAAGGTGCGTGAAAGGAATTGGGATGATGAGACTTAGAGAAGTGCAGATTTCGGGGAGATATTTCACATACTCCCACATAAATCTCAAGATGAATTATGAATACCCAACATGAATCTCAAGATTAGCAATTGAAGTTGGGAGAATTGTACTCTTTTTCCTTAGCAAGTTTTTCATGAAGTTTTCTTGCATAAGGTTTTAACGAGGCAATTCGTGCAACATTGTAAAGCGATGCTATGTACTCTTTCTCCAAGTATTTTTCCCATCGGGTTTTTCGGAGTTTTAATGAGGCATATGCATCTCGCGCAAAGGGTCCAAGGGGAGTGTTGAGAAACCACAAGCCCACCAAGGCCCATGTGGTCCCTAATGCCAAAACCCTAGAGAGCGCTATAAAGGAGGAGGGGGTCCCCATGTACACGTAATTCATTAGCAATAAAGAATTTCCGCTTTCGCTCTCCCTAAACACGTGTCTCTCTCTCTTTCTGTTCTCCACTTCAGATCTGTTCGGGAACCCCGGACTATTCGATAGCGAGGTTCCTTAACATTAGGAAGAGCCTAAGAGGACGGGGATATAAGAGAGGAAGGAAGCAAGCAAGCAAAGCATGGAAGGTGGTGGGCCCTACTGCAAGAAATATCGCAAGATGTTTCTAAATCCACCAACATGCAGTGCAGAAAGAATTTCTTAAGCAAAATTTGATGTCAGATGTGCAAAAGCTACATTTTTTAGTAGCCGCTTCTTCCTTAGTTAATTTCAGATTAAATACAATCATTCCCGTCTTTCGTTTTCCCTTAATTTTTGTAGGCAGGCAATCTTTCTTAAACACATCTAAGTGGATAGAGGAAGTCCGCATTGAGAGGTGTGATATCCGACCAAAATTATCTATTACCGTATCGATTTCGCTCTATATTCAATTCGAATCTGCGACCGATATTATCCGTACCGTATTCGCATCCGGCACTATCCGTATCCGATTCCGAATTCGATAAAAAATATGGTTTAAAATATGGACGATTGCACCCCTAGTTCAGACTTCAGAGAAGCCGAAAGGGTCACTACGTGTCAAATTTCTGTTCTTTTTCACCTGATCATCAAGAGGACACAGTGCTGAACTTTACATGGTCATGCACCCATGAGGCCATGACCCATGCCATATTATCCATGAGCACACCAGAGAAAACATAGGGTCTTGCTTTCAATAGTTGCCGATATTTATCTTGTCAAATTTTAGTAGCATGGATCAAATTTGGCAAGTATTTAGTTGCTACCAAATTTTGACAAGATTCTCTTTTCCCTTAGTTATTTAGTCCATTCTTACCATCTTTGGCGCAAAGATTGGTAGTCAATTTAGTGACCAAATTTTAGCTATACCAAATTTTAGTAAAATTTAGTGAGGCAAATTTGTCATAAAACCAAACAGGCCTATAGATTGAATAAAAGAGAGTAACTTGCGCCTTTGACGTTGAGATCGAATCTTTACGGACCTGGGACAATAAGGTTGAAGTTTGTTTTTGCTTGCAAATAGATAACTGTTGAGTTTTCGATTGAGGCAATATTTTTCACTAAATCCCTATATTACTCCTTCCGGTATAAAATAGACATATTTTTAGCTCCATATGGGTAGAGAAAATAATGAGTTAATACCTTAGAATTTGACATATTTTGTACCTATTAATTGTATACTTGTCTATCTAACACCACTTGCAATAAACAAATTATCCCTCCTGTCCAAAATAGATATCGTTTTAGAGAGTTGATCTTGGTTTGCTAGCATGATTTAGCTATTGCTTATTACTATTGGTGTTAGATGCGTATATAGTTATAGTTAATAGGGGCGAACTATGGACAAATTTTGTCAAAAACAATAAAAAATTAACTCATTCAATGTGCATCGTGTACAAAGTTAAAGCGACAAGCAATTTAGGCCGTAGGAAGTACCTGCAACTGCAAGCGTGAAACGGTGAAAGTGCCGGTGTCTGTCAAGCTGGCCTGTTGCAGGCTTGCAGCCTGTTAGCATTAAAATTTGGCAGGATATATGATCCATTTGTCGGCTCAGTTAAATTTAGATATCTAATGGACATCGGTTCGAATAAGAAATTTGATCTGTGAAGGAGGGAAGCCGATACGGTTCATGACGACAGATCGGAGAAGGATATGATCGGCTTATACACTATAAAAAGGGATCAAAGGCGAGCTGAAGGGACACACCACAATTGATCAATCAACTCATATTCACTTTTATCTATTTTTCCTGTTAACTACGATAAGCTTTTGTAACTTAGAATCTCCCTTGTAATTCGTTCTTGATCAATAAAGTTGCGCATCGCCGATTGTTGATCATTTTCGATTACATCAATTTATCCAGGTTTGCTTTTCGCCGATCTTACTACGCATCGCCTTTTTCGGGAAAATCTGCCTTTACCAAATCATTTATTCAGTCGTAACAAGCTGTTTAGATTTATCATCACTTACAATTTAACCGGATGATGTAGCTGTTTAAATCTATCTTGCCGATTGCAGGATCAAATAGGCTTTGAGCATTATTTTGATCTATCTTATCGATTGTAGGATCAAATCGGCTGGCACGCTATGAACCAAACTTGAACCTAGCGTTCGCGTGTGTTCGAGCTGATCAATTTTTCGTCATATTTTTTGGTGCCAATACATTTTTGGCACGCTCGGTGAGATGCGATGTCTTCCTCAAGCAAGTCGATTCCACCCGCTGATATTGTCTCTGATGCTATAATCATCCCAACAATAGACGATCTGATGCCGGAGCAGTGTAAGGACATTGAGGATCGGAAGGACACGTTTGAAGAGATGATGCTAAAATGTTATCAGAAGACCCGACGTGGCGTTACTCAAAAAACCGCGTTGCCAACGATCAATTTCTTCAGCGACACTGAGACCACCATTGCGCTGGACAGTAGACTTGTAAGTCGATACATGCCCGCATAAGCTAAATTACCTGATATAGTTAATCAATCCGTGCACCATACTTTGATAAACCAGTCATCGGCTCTAGTAACAACTCTTAAGTCGATGATAACTGTCGACGATCGGGCCCATCGACCGCAGAAAGGGGGGATGCAAGGAGATCGTTTGGGAGCGGGGCCCGAAGTCGTGCTCGTTTGGAGGCACCTAGCGTCACGAAAAGATCGTCGGGGAAGAAACACCGGACACGAGGTTTATACTGGTTCGAGCCCCTGAGGTCGGGTAACAGCTCTACTCCAGTCTTGCCCTGAGGCGAAATGTGTATATGCGATTCTATGAGAGAATACAAACAGGGCCCGAGCTAGGGGCCGCTCAAAAGCCTGACCACGAGGGGGAGCTCGAGCGTCCCTTTGCTCGCCGCCGCCCTACTGTGTTGTTTTCCTTGGCATGTGTTTTCTTTTTTCTCTTCTCTTTTTTTGTCGGTCGGGGCGATCCGTTG
Source organism: Otatea glauca (assembly GCA_036346275.1). Lineage (NCBI taxonomy): Eukaryota > Viridiplantae > Streptophyta > Magnoliopsida > Poales > Poaceae > Otatea > Otatea glauca. Next base: position 12,042,080 of record CM070721.1, on the reverse strand, counting down.
CTTTTGTAGCCCTCCGGGAGCCTTGCTGCTTGGTCCCGAGGTTTACGTCAGGAGCCCGTGGCGAGTTGACAGGGGCTGACGAGAGGCGTCAATGGTCGTTGAGAGCTTGACGGGAGCTGTTGGACCCTAGTTCCCATGCAAGGGCAGGTAGAGCGCTGATTCCCACGTAGGGGAGAGTTTTTACACGAGATAAATAAATTGTTACAGATGTCTTTTTCTTCGAAGGGCGTTAAGGTGTCGAGGTCGAGGGGGATGGTGCCTGCCCTTGTGTGTGTGCCCGAGCTCATTGAACCCGAGCCCGAGCATCGGGAGAGCACCTCCCAGGTCGGAGATGAGCCCTCGGACCTGCGGAAAGTCGCCACAAAGCCCCGGGGGGAATGTTTACACGTGGCGAGGGTACCGATCCCTGACAATAGCTAACAGTTTCAAGGCTATGGCTCAAGAGTTAGCATCAGCTGGAAATCTGCTATATCCACTGCAAACTCTGCCAAACTACCCGGTCTACTCGGTAGCACCAAATACGTAGAATCTTGTGCCAGTAGCCGATCCAAAACCACCGGCTTTGGTTCCTGCTATGATGCCAACCTAGTCAACTGTAATCTTGCCACGTGATCCGGGTGCAAGCGCCATCCCACATTACTATCCTCATACTGATGACGCTAAATTGGACTCTCAAGCCAGTTTGCCACTGTCAGTCATGTTTTACATTTTCCCACAATCGGCCCCTCAGCCGATAGAACCTCAAGTACGTCCACAATGCTATGAGCCAATCCCACAAAGGAATCCAGCTCCGTATAGGGTTGTGACGTATTCAGAGCCTTTTATGCCGTTACCAGAGCCGACGCTCAGAAGACCTAACGTCGGCTATGAATGCCTACATAACCCACAACCCCCTTACATACCACATCAACCCAAGTCTACGCTTGGGGGGCAACGTGCCAATTATGATTGTAGTTGGCAAGTTCCTCAACAACAATCGGCTCAAGAAGTCAACTGGGCCGATCAGATATCTGTCGTATTATGAGACCAATTCAGCATACAACCAAAGAGGAAGGTTACAGGCTATCAAAAGCCATACACTGACTATATAGATCGGATATCGTATCCTAATGACTTCAAGGTACCTAATTTTGCAAAGTTTTTGGGAGATGATTCTTCTACCACTTTAGAGCACATCGTACATTTTATTGTGCAATGCGGTGAAGTAGCTCAGTCCGATGGGATAAAAAAGAGATTGTTCCCGTTATCTTTGTCAGGAGTTGCCTTTACATGGTTCACTACTTTGCTCCCAAATTTGGTCAACTCTTGGGATTTGGAAAGTCGATTCCATGACTACTTTTTCTGTGGGACTTTAGAGCTTAGAATTTCATATTTAAGTTCTACTCGTCAGAAATTCAGAGAATCAGTAACTGATTATATTAAAAGTTTTAGAGAAGTAAGAAATCGGTGCTTTAGTGTTACTCTACCTGATAATCAGCTAGCCGATTTGTCGTTCTAGGAGTTGATTCCCTAGTTGAAGGAAAAAATCAATGGGTAGAAGTTCACCAATTTAAGTCACCTATTTCATCGGGTATTAGGTTAAGAAGATTGTTTTACCGATAGGGCCTTTAAGGATAAGTTCAAGAATAAGGATAAAGAAAACGCTAAGGTCAACCTTGTTGAGTACGAGTCAAACGATTCATCCGACGACAACGAGGTTGAAGTGAATATAGCTGAGTGGGTTAAGAGTGATAAAAAGTCTTTAATCTGTTCATGGCTTAAGCTAACCAAAAATCGGTCGGAAACAAAATATGCTTTTGATGTCTCAAAGTGCAATCGTATTTTTGATTTATTGCTGCATGAAAAGATAATACGTTAACCTGAGGGACATGTTCTACCATTGGCTGATGATATTAAAAAGTGAAGGTATTACAAATGGCATCATTCTTTTTCTCATAACATTAACGATTGCAATATTTTCCAACAGCAGATACAATCGGCTATAGAAGATGGCCGATTAAAATTTGCACAGGAGCCGATGATGCAGTTGGAAGCAGATCCGTTTCCAATCAATATGGTCTATTGCTCCCAAAAGAAGCTTGAGCCAACTCAAGAGGGTCAAACACAATTGTCATCGACTACAAAAAATAACACATCATGTCGGCTTGTAGGCAGGCTTTGACGGCAACGAGACCTTGAAGATTACGGTCAACTCCATTCAGATAGAAACCGATAGTGAAGGGAAGAATTCAAGGACGATCAAGCCAAAGGGATATTTGCAAATTGGCAAATGGTACAACGTCGAGAAAGCATTGCCACCTCATATGCCGATAAAAAAGACGAAACCTATGTTCTCCCAGTTGTTGGCAAAATACGAGAGAATGAATGAAGGGCCGCGACATCCTGCACGTCAACCAGATAATATGTATTGGCCTGATAATCTTGAGAGGGCTCATAGGCGGTTCCCGTTCTGGCAATTCTGCTGGGAGATGGGATCGGCTTTGCCATAAACATATATATGCCCGATGGAGCATTATCCACGTCAAGATGATAGGCAGCAATGATCGACTAAGGATAGGATATCTGAGTCGATCCAGGGTCATTGAAATTAAATTGTCGATAAGAGACAAGTCTAGGAAAGGATCTCTAAGCCGATTGTAAGTCAAAAGCAAGATGCAGACAAGGGATCCAGTTCTTTGGCTAACATGGATCTAACTGGTAAAATACGACACCCGATCGAGCCAAAACCGAGACGGTGTCCTCCAGGGCTTAGCCGATCTCAATGTAGAAGACTTCAGAGGCTAAGGATCCAAGAGATGAGAGAGGCCAAACAAAAAACAAAGAGATGAAGCCTTTAATGAAATTTGTCTGATCAAAATTGCCAAAAAAAAGCAGAGAAAAAAGGAACGGTTGAGGATGAATTCGACTCAGTTGATTATTTGGATTCGCCAGTGATTCGGGATGATTCTCCACCTCTGATAAACACCAGCATGGTGTTCACTCTGTCGGCCGAGGTCAAAATAAGTATTGCATTGGTTCAAGATTCTTTTGCCCAGTTATGCTTGGGAGCACAAGATGCAGTCTTTGAGAAGCCTCACGATGATCATCGATATATGAAGCCATTATACCTGAAGGGCCATATTAATGGCAAGCTGATATCAAGAATGCTAGTCAATGGAGGAGCAACTGTCAACCTGATGCCCTACACTACCTGTAAAAAGCTAGGTAAGTTCGATGAAGACCTTATTAAAACTAACATGGTTTTAAATGACTTCACAGGAGATCCCACTTAAGCAAAAGGGGTGGTCGTAACAGAGCTTACGATCGGTAGTAAAACTTTGCTGACCACTTTTTTTGTGGTTGATGCTAAAGGGAATTATAACGTTCTGTTAGGGTGAGATTGGATTCATACCAATTGTTGCATCCCATCGACCATGCATCAAATGTTGATACAATAGAACAGGGATGAAGTCAAGGTGGTTCAAGCCAACAGACACATCGGCTCACATAGCTATATATGGCTAGTTCAGACCCAAATTGGCAATATGGCGAGGCCGAGTGCATATCGGGTAAAGTCCTAGATGATTGTGATTTTATCTGCATCAATAGAATTGGGCTCATCCCGATCAACATAAGGCCGAGCTTGTTTGATCAGATAGGCGAGATTTTGCGCTGATGGAATCCAAATCAGCAATAAAAGCTTTACAAAACAAGATGCAAAGCTATCGATAAATAACAGATAGCTGTGAGGCCATCGAAGATTTCCAAGAAATTGAGAAATTGGGCCAAGAGTTTACGTCGACTAATTTGTTGGATGAGGTCGACATAGGCGATGGTGAATTGTTGATCGGAAAAGGCCAACTTTTATTAGTGCAAAATTACCAGTAGACTACAAAGAAAAGTTAGTCAAACTATTAAAGGATTAGAAAGATTGTTTTGTCTAGGAGTATCACGAAATGCTTGGTTTAAGCTGATAATTAGTTGAACATCGGTTACCTATAAAATTGGGTTATAGGCCATTTAAATAGTCTACGAGATGATTTAATCCGGCCATGTATGGTAAGATAAAAGAAGAAATTGAGCGGTTGTTGGAAGCCAAGTTTATTGGGCCTTACTGGTATACTGAATGGGTTTCTAATATCGTCCTTGTAATGAAAAAGAACAGTAAACTCAGGATGTGTGTCGATTTTAGAGATTTAAATAAAGCTACACCCAAAGGTGAATATCCGATGGCTATAGCTGATACTAAACCACCTGCTTGTAAAAAGGATTTACAAAAGTTGATCGGCAAGATTAATTATTTATGACGCTTTATTTCAAATTTATCTGAATAAATTGGTGCTTTTACCCCCATTATTAAAATTAAAGGATGGTCAGGAATTTGTATGTGGAGCCGACCAATAGAAAGCTTTTGAAAGCATAAAGGAGTATTTGTCCAAGCCTCTAGTTTTAGCTGCACCTCAAAAGTGCATATCGTTTAAATTATATATATCGAGTGAAGAGGCAATAATTGGAGCTGTTTTGGTGTAGGAGATCAATGGTAAAGAGTGAGTTATTTTCTACTTAAGCCGATGACTAATTGATATAGAAACCAGGTACCCTTTTATAGAAAAACTTTGCTTATCACTGTGTTTTGATTGCACCAAGTGAATGCATTATATTTTAGCATCGGCTTGTAAAGTGGCTTGTAAAACTGATGTTATAAAATACATGCTGTCAGCTCCAATCTTAATAGGTCGATTTGTCAAATGGGCATACAAGCTCATTGAGTTCGACTTAACATATGAATCGGCTAAAGCCATCAAAGGTCAGCCGATTGTCAATTTTATAACAGGACATGAAACCAATATGAATGCTGATCTAATATCTATTGCCCCTTGGCAATTATTTTTTGATGGATCGGTATGCTGAGAAGGTGATGGTGTCAGCATAGTTCTAACATCGCCAAAAGGCTACAATTTTGAGTTTGCATTCAGAATAAATCATCAGTTCTCGAATAATCAAGCCGAATATGAAGCTTTACTGAGAGGCCTACAATTACTTAACAATATTGGTGTCAACTATGTTGAGGCCTATGGTGACTTGTTGTTAGTAGTCCAACAAATTAGAGGAGAGTATCTCTGTTAAGATGAGATTTTAATCCGATACTTGGATAATGCCTTAAGCTTATCGTCTCATTCAATTCTTTTGTAATTCATCATGTCCCTCGTGAGATGAACACTAAAGCCAATAATTTAGCTCAACAATCATTGAGCTATAAGATGTTTGGCCATGAAAGGGATTATGAGTCGATACACAAAACGGTCTTACACGCTGAGGTAATGTGTGTTGACAGAGCTGATTGGAGGACAAAGTTAATTGGTTATTTGTCCGATCCATCACAACCCGCAGATCGGAAAGTAAAGAGACAAGCCCTAAAATATGTTGTGCTCGATGGTACACTCTATCATCAGACATTGGATGGTTTTTTATTAAGATATCTTGGTACGGAGGAAGCTAAACTGGCCATGGGAGAAGTTCATGAAGGAATCTATGGAACACACCAATTGACTCATAAAATAAAATGGTTACTCAGGCGTAGTGGGTATTTTTGGTTGACAATGTTGGAAAATTATTTTAAATATTACATAGGATGACAAGATTGTCATAAATTTATCAATTTACAATTAGCTCCAGCTTCGACTTTATACCCAATTACCAAACCTTGGCCGTTCAGAGGTTGGGGAATAGATGCAATCGGACAAATCTACCCTGCATCGTCTAAAAGCCACAAGTATATTTTGGTTGCGACTGATTATTTTTCTAAATGGGTCAATGCGATTCCTTTGAGAAAAGTTACTTCTATTGAGGTGATTGGATTTATTATGGAACACATCGTTCATCGGTTTGGAATACCTCAAACTATTTCAACAGATCAAGGCATGGTATTTATGGCTGATGAATTTTGAGTTTTTGCTCAAAGTTTAGGGATTAAATTATTAACTTCATCACCTTATTATGCACAAGCTAATGGTCAAGCTGATTCGTCAAATAAAACATTGATCAAGTTGATTAAAACGAAAATTGAGGAAAAGCCCAAAAATTGGCATAAGACATTATCGGAGTCCCTGTGTGCCTATCGGATTCCTTGTCATGGGGCAACAAAGCTGTCACCTTATCAGCTGGTTTATAAACAAGAGGTTGTGTTGCCACTGAAAATTAATATTGACTCGATCAGAATAGCTAGGCAAAACGGGTTGTCGGTTCAAGGTTATAAGGATTTGATGACCGATAATTTAGACAACTTGACAGAATTACGACTACATACGTTGGATCGGCTAAAGAAAAACAAGGCAAGAGTTGTGATGACTTATAATAAACAATATTACCAAAATCATTTTATGAAGCCGACCTAGTGTGGAAAACTATATTGCCTGTTGGCTATAGGGATAACCAATTTAGCAAATGGTCTCCAACCTGGGAGGGATCGTATAAGGTTTTATCGGCCTGTGGATGGAAACTCCTATATTTTTGAAACATTAGAAGGTGTAATATTTCCTAAAGCGATCAACGGTAAATATTTGAAGAAATATCATCCCAATATTTGGGTTGGATCCTATCGACTAGAGATGATTATCGGCTTTGGAAGCCAAATTAACTCGTTGTAGTTAATTCTGGATATGGAGTGTAATAATAAACGTTACAGCTGATGACAGAAATAGGAGCTTAGAACGTTAAATAAACAATAACCAGTTAGACAGCCGATTATAAATATCCTTCCAAACATTCATGAAGCATTGTTTCAAAGACAACCCATTACAAACATTAATTGTTCATTATCAAAATGATAGCCGACTGCAGTTAATTAAGAGTGGCACCCAAGGCCGATAATGCTGTTGTAGCTTTGGATATAGTCTGTTCCACGTCTTCAAGGATTTTATCATCCTCTTCAGCATTTCTAGGGATGGGGATGACTTTGGCACTCTGTTTCTTGACTGACGTTATGGCCGTGCCAAAGTTGACCTTTTAGGTCTTCAAAGTAGATGAGGAAGCAGACATATCTTTTTGGGCCTCAGCTAAAGACTTGTTAACCTTTATAAGTTCTTTGAGAGAGACTTTTTAGCTGATTCTAGCTTTAAGGTCATTTCTTTAGCTGCCTTAAGTGATTTCATCTCCTCATCATACTTGGCCTTTTGGGCCTTGGTATCGGCTACCATTTTGTCCAGCAATTTCTAGTCTTCACGCTAGTCTTCCCGACGCTCAATCCTGGACTTAGCCGCTTGCACTGCTTCTCCTTTTGCATCGAGATGGCATACGTTCAGCAGTGCATCCATGGCTTCCTCGGGGAGATCGGCTTACACCGCTGCTATGGCGTCCCTGAGGGGCTGAGCGTTTTTCAGAAGGTTAACCGACGGAGTATGGATCAGATTAAAAAATGGTTGAGCTTCTCCATCATTCCAGGAGCCGATACCACCATGGCCGATGCATCCTTGGAGACGGCTAGGATTTTTTGGATTTCTTCTAGAAAGCTCTCAGTTGCCACCTCAACCTCATCTTCCAAGTCCGACTAGTCAAACCTCGGCACATTGGTGTGGGATTTGGTTGGCTTGTGGGCATGGCCGACAGCAGGGATTGTCACACCCTGGGGAGTTTGAGCTTGACGGGTTGGCTACGATGGCGGAGGTGAGAGATCGGTCTCTGTAGGAAGATCGGCCAGGATATTGAAAATGTGCATAGGGGGAGAAAGTGAAGGCTGCAAGAAATGATCAAGAAGTTTGTTAGTTAATTTGTTTAAGAGATTCGAAATCGGCTTGAGAAGTGCTTTACCTGGCCCATGCCTGAACCCTGTGGGGAACTCTCGACTGACTGCTCTTGGGGTTTTTGCCCCCTGAAGGCAAGACTTTCTTGTTTGGTCGTCCATGCTTCTTCTCTGTTAAGGAATCAGCTATAAGTGTCGGATTATGCAAAGCAATGGAAAATCTAGAGTATGGCCGATATTAATAAACTTACTTGGTTGTTTATCTATATTAAAGATGGAGGGAGACTGGATCCCTAGGGTGCTAGATGAGTAACGTACCAAAGCCAATCCAACGGGGCGTGACCATTTGCTGGATTGGCCGACACCGTCTCTTCCTTGTTGCCTTGATCTACGAAATAAAAGAAGCCGATGAGTCAAGTTCGAAAAATAATTAAGGATTATCAAACAGAAATTTACTTTAGCCGATACCTCGCTAGTAATGTTAGCGAAGCTCGTGTTAGTATAGCCCGATGAACTAGCTTCACTGCTAGAACTCTAACCGCTACTAGCAGAGTTAGTTATTGTTAGCTCTGCAAGCAAATTTGGGAAGAATTCAGTGACAATTGCCGATAAAGTTTGCTCCGTTGGATACAATGCCGCACAGATGGCTGACCACCATGTGGTGAAGCTTTTTGCCATCTGAGTATGCAAAAAGTAATGTGGCAGATCTTCAATCTGAACATCGTCGGTCATGTGAAGAGCGATGTTGGCTCCTGTTGTATGGCAAAGCCAATCCCTTGGTCTAAGCTGACTAAACAGTTGAAAACTTGGGGGGACTTGTCCAAAGCCCAGCTGCTTGAGTAAACTGATGGGTGATAAAATTCATAAGATGGCTGATATGTCCGATTTCTAGTATGCAAGCTGACAGAGAACACGCTTGGGGAAAGGAAAATTTTATAGAAATTGAGGGTTTCTTCAGGCATATTATTACTATCAGCTGTCAAATGAAGGAAAGACGGACATGGATAATTGTCGGCTTCTTTATAACTAAAAAAGTCATGCTGACAAAAGTCCCCTTGATCAAGCTGAAAGAAGAAGGCCAGATATTTTCTTGATCCGATGGCTGTAATTTTGGCATCATTACCAGAGCAAAGGATGTATTTTTCACCATATAATCAGCTATTTCTGTACTCAATTTCTTGGCCTTCTGGGGTTTCTTCACGTGGAAAAGGAGTCATCTCAACTGAGTCAATCTCAAACGGTCAGCTAAATATGCAATAAAGCCAAGTCTGGATAAACCACAAAGGGCTGCCTACATTCCCGACCATATATGATCCCATTCCTGTGAATAGCCGACTATGTATTACATGCATCATCTGATAGACGGCTCCCAAGAACATTTTTTCTAAGGCTAGCCGACGGCCCTCTACTAGTTGCTCAGCAAGTACTTGGTGAACTTGAGTAAGTCCAAGGGAGGCACCGTAGAATAAGAATCAGTCATGCCACATATTCAGAAAAGCTGCATGTTCCTTGTTGGACACTGGACCGATTCCTTTGTTATTACCAATATACTTGCTCCAGTCTTTACCCTTGGAGTGGATTAACTTCTGCTAAGGTTTGGCACTAAAGGCCGATACTTGGTCCCTATCAGGCCTCAAGCAACAGAGCTACGCTACATCCAAAAGTGTCGGGCTGATTGGACCTGTTCTAAACATGAAAGCGTTGAAGGTGTCTGACCAGAAATAACACGCTTTGTACCTTAAAGGCTCATTGGCTTCAGGGTCAGCTAGAGATAAGGGAAAACAATTTGCTATTCCCATCCGTTCCCACTCAACTATTTTTTTGGGCTGCTAGCTGATTATACCAATCTTGCCACACCTTTAACGCTGTCGGCCAAGCTCTAAAGCTTTTGCTACATCCCTCTATATTATATTCAGGAGTCGATAATGGAAGGCGAGGGATCTCTTATTCTATGACAACTGACGGGTCAAGGTTTCCTACTAGACGTATGTAATATTGGTCATTACTGTCGGGTATGGGGATGAATACCTGATGGGGGTCCATTGAGAAGTTTGTCAAGCCAATGAATCCGCAGGCAGGAATGAACCGATAAGAAGAGATGCTAGAAGAAGTGTTGAAGACAAAGAAAATGAAGGGGCAAGCCAATGATGAAGAGTTTACCTTGAAAGAGTCATCGATAAGCTGATAGACTGAAAGCAAATTGTATTGCAACTTACTCACTAATGCAATATCCTTAAGAATAAAATTGTTATTAATACAGATGGTACCTTTGGCAATGACTCTACCTGATGAAGTGTCCCCAAAGGTGATCAACTCATCACCGGGAGCTCGGACTAGGGAAGAGAACCATCTAGAGTCTCCGGTCATATGACGACAACAACCAGAGTCAACGATCCATACCTCTCCCTTTCCCACCCTATGATCCTGGTCAACACACAAGAGAGAGAGATGACTTGGTACTGGGACAAAGAGAAGATCTAGGAATCCAATACTGAACCACACGACGTCTCAAAGTACCAGCCACAAGAGCAAAAGACTGGACTCTAGTGTCTCTCTGACGCTCTACTCTCGCAAGACCAGAAGCAGCCCTAGCAAAATATCTAGGAGCTGGAGCTGGGTTGGCCCGCCGTCGTGTAAAGGCCGGACCATCCCAGTGAGGCTACCCAAATATCCTACTAGGAAACACCTCACGCTGTTGATATCTACCTCAAGGAGAAACACGAGGAATATCAAGAGGACGGCGGAGAGACTGACCAAGAGCAGATCCAGGATGAAAACTCAAATGAATAGCATGAAATCCAAGTCCTGAACGTTGTCCAAATATAGGCGACACTCTTTCTTATCTAGCAACAGTGTGTGCCTTAGGAGCACTCAGTCTAGGCACGCCTGAAGCAGAAATCTTCTAGGTAACCAACCTTCTGACAGAAGGTGAATGAGTACTTCGCCTTGCTAGAGGCAGAAGCAGCAGGAAGAGCAACCTTCTGGTCAGAGATCCCATGGACAACCCCAACAGACCTAAACACAGTGGTGCTCACTCTGGAAGCAACCACAATCTCTCCACTCTTGGAGCCACGCACAATAGTGGGAGGATGAGCCCTAACGTACTCCAAGTAGTCAAATCCTAGACATTGATTAAATTAACTAATCTTAAACTGGTCTAGGATGAGATTGAGCTTCTTCTTGCCTCCTACAAACTTCTAAAGAGTACTCATGAGATACTCACACTCCTGAAAGAGAGAGGCATAGGAAGAACAAGGGGAAGAGGAAGAAGAAGAACCAGATAAGAAAGAACTACCGGCACATGCATTTTTCTCCCTCAGCACGGCTGCCTCAACTTTGAAGGCCTCACAAGAAACTCAAGGGGCATTTCTAATCCTAAGGGTTTGGGCCTCAAACTTCTTCCTAAGCTCGTCTTGGATTTTATCCAAGTCCCCCTCAATCTCAGCACATCGCAAGTAACTTTCTTGTGACTTAACTAGTAAGTCCTTAGCAAGTTCAGCACACTTGACATTTAAGGATTCATTGTCAAGTTTTAGTTGCCTAAAGCCCTCACATGAGTTGACCGAGTCCTTAGAAGCATGGAATTCAAGTTCATTATTTATAGTAGATAGCTTCCTAAGGTGGGTGCTCATGGCATCAATTTCAGCAAGTGATTTAGGGTAATTTTCACATGATGCGCTAGTGTGAGCATGAAGAAAACTAGCCTCTATAGGAATAACATCAACAGAATTAGTGCTAGCATTCTTCAACCTAAGACTATCTGTCGACTTTTGTAGTCGGCAATAAATTTATGGGGCAGGCGCTAGATCTCAAACTCGAAGGTCACACAAGACAAGGGGTTAGACAGGTTCAGGCCCTCGACGGTGGAGGTAATACCCTAATCCTGTGTGCTGGGATTATGTGGATCTCTTGGATCTAAGATTGCTCAAAGCACAATGTGCTCTGGGCGATATGAGGTGTGCTATGCTCTATGGCCTTATCCTTGTTGTTGCCCGCCCCCTCCCTTATAAACCGGGGGTGGTGCGACTTACAGAGTCCTGATCGGTCTAGAGATTCCGATCGGTTACTAGATTCTAATCGGTTACAGGATAGGGTTTACATCTTTATCTATCCTATAAACAACTCGGATTACAACTGTATCATTTATATCCGAATAGTTATTCAACTGTTCAAAGGTATGCACCCTTCCGCACGGCAACTTGGCTTGGCGCGGGGCACAGCTTTTGGGCCTCCTCTCTGGGCCTTTCCTTTCCTCTGGTGACGCTAGGCAGGTCATAGAGATACCTGGTTCCATATATTCCACAGTAGCCCCCGAGTGCTTCGTGATCCGATCGCTATGTTCCCAATTAAGTTTTCTGCTTGAATCGTCGTCCCAGACTTTCTTGTTTAAACTTCCGACTGGTTCCCTCATTCGGACTGGAGGCTTCTTCTTACAACGAGTGGATTATGGAGGACTCGAATATGATCCTTAATTTTTGCTTCACCTAAGTACAATCTTCTGTCGGGCAGGCTTGTTGCAAGCAGCCTTGTGGACCCAACCCATATTTCAGATGTGGGTTGAATATTTCCTTTCCGCTTGAAGTGAAGCCTTAATGTATTTCCTCTTCAGGAATAACCACCGGACAGTCTTCGAGGTCGCCTTGGTTTTCTGTGTCAACTCGTTGTCTGAAAAACTCCTTGTCTTCTGAAGCTAAATTAACTCTGAATCTCTTCGACTTCCTGACGCATTTACATCATCTTTGCTGTGTTGGCTATAAAAGGAGAACCGGCGCTTGTAGAATGTATTCCTTCTCACTTAGTCCTCATACCTTCTATCTTCGTCATGCCGAAGAGGAAGTACAACGATGACAGGGACGACCCTGAACTTGCGGAGTTGTGGGCGGAATTCGACCGCGTTCTGAAGGAGCTGGCCGAGGAGAGGGCGGTGGATTGCGACCGCGCCGCCGTCAATGCTTTCCTAGAGATCTTCCCTGCCCTTTACAGGGCTAGGGAAGCTCTTGTCGAGGCGCTCGGTCGGGCGCGCCGTGGGGAGGTGTAGTTCTCCTGTAAATGTAATAGTTTCCTAGGCATAATGCCTAGGGAATTTTTATATATAATAAAGAAGTACCTTTTGCCAATGAAGTTCTTGTTTATCTTTTGATCTTGGCTTAGACCCGTATTAGGGCGTCTCGAATTTCGTATGGCTCTTGAATCTGATGATGTCCGCATCCGTCTGCCGTAGGACATAGCTTGGGCTTGACGTGGAGCTCATCACATCTTGCGTGACTCTTGGCCGTGCAGCATCCCGATCTGACTGGCGCGAGATTCACCTTAGATCCAACTTGGGACATGTTAGGATTTGCGCGGCTCGTGGCCGAATGATACCTATATCCGTAGGACACAGCTTAAGCTCGACTTGGAGCGTATCGGTATTTCTTTGGCTCATGGCTGAATGATACCCATATCCGACTGATGTAGGATATGGCTTGGGCTCAACTTGGAGCATACCATACATACGTGGCTCTTGGCCGAGTGATACCTGTATCCGACTGGTGTAGGATACAACTCTGGTCCGACTTGGGACATATCATATTTACGTGGCTCTTAGCCGAGTGATACCCGTACCCGACTGGTGTAGGATACAGCTCTGGTCTGACTTAGGACATATCATATTTACGTGGCTCTTGGCCGAGTGATACCCGTACCCGACTGGTGTAGGATACGGCTCTTGTCCGACTTGGGACATATCAAAGTTTATCCGAATGGTATCCATACCCGTTTGTTACGACGCACAGCTTTTCGACCCTCGTTGGGCATACCATTGGATTTGTGCCTTGTCAGGCTCAACTTGTGATATATGATCCGTCATGCGGTAACCAACAGAGACCCAGCGTGGGGCATATGACAAGAAGATATTTTTAATCCATATTGGAGGATATTCACACCCGCTTGGTGCATTGAGTGTATAGGCATCTCATCGTGGGTTGCGACGTATCCCGGACTCGACTTGGTCAAGCCACGGTTGCCTCCGTCTGTCAGGCCGCCGCGCTAGTGAGTCTTTTTGGGACGCAGAATCGAGACAGGTATCTTGCAATTTTTCCCGCCTAATCAGCGTAACCCTAACTTTTCCCGCTTTTAAAGGCCAGTCCATGCATCGCCCAACGGTTCACTCTTTCTTGCGCACTCTTGCCTCTTCTGCTTCCTTGCCTCTCTGACTTCTCCGCCATTAGGGTAAACTGCAGTTGCGCTCGCATCCTTGCGCCGCCGCTGACCCTTTCTTCGAAGATGTCTTCTCCACCCTCCAAGGACGCCTCCTCACCGCCTTCGCCCCAGGATTGGACCACATCGACTAGAACGGAGGAGCGGTTGCAATCCATGGTGGACGACGGGGTTCTCCCGGCCCCGATCCTGATTTCCGCTCGTCCGGTAGCAAGTGAATCCACCCCCACTCCTCGCCTTGAAGAGGTCGTGGTCTTTGAGTCTTTCTTCCAGCGCGGGCTGGGCCTTCCCGCATGCGCTTTCCTTCGCGGCCTTCTCTACTTTTATGAAATCGAACTGGTGAATTTGAATCCCAATTCCATACTGCAAATCTCCCTTTTTGTCCATCTTTGTGAGGCCTTCCTGGTAATCCGCCCCCATTTCGACCTCTTTCGCCATTTTTACCTCTTGAAACCTTATCCCTCGAAAAGCAACCCTAAGGTAGTCTGGGGAGCCAAATTTCAGCTTCGGGAGGGGCTGAAGAAAAGCTACTTCGCAATTCCCTTCAAAACCTCCAACAAATCCTAGCATCAAGAGTGGTTCTATTGTGCGAATCTGAAGCCTGCTCTCCCCCCTTTGCTGGATGCTGGCCTAAGGCGTCCCTTTCCTGGGTGCCCGCCCCCAACGCCGCCGACATGGATCAGGTGCATGACCTTCTGGCGCTGATTGAGAAATTGAAAGAGGATGGCCTCACGGGGGTTGGTCTGGCTCTTCATTTTGTCGCTCGCTGGATTCAACCTCTGAAGGAGCGAGTCCACTTGGGATTCGCATTCGAAGGGAAGGATGATCCGACTCGGGAACTGCCCGGAGCGTTGTCTAGGGAACAAGTATGTGCTCGGGTAGGCTAATTCTTCATCCCGAGCGTTGAAGTGTCCACCGTCAGATGCCCGAAATCCTTCACCGCATCACACCCTCCTCCTGAGGTAAGCGAGTTTGGCCGACCGATTTTTGCATTTCGTCTCTGAACGTCTTTTGACGGTGTAGTGCTCCCTTTCAGGATCGGGCGGCCTTCTTTAGCGACGCGCCTCTCCCAGATATGCTCGTTCACAAGGGCACTCTTCCCAAACGACCGACGAGCTCTTCGGCTGGGGGCTCATCACCAAGAAGGGGAAGAAAGCAATGGTCAAAGACTCTGCGAAGCCCCGGCGCCCGACTGGTGGTCCCAAGATACAGGAATCATCGGCACGGGCCCCGATGCCTTCGGCCACCTCTCCTCCTGAGCCCGTGGCGCAGCCGAGCCCTGATATGAGGGACTCGGGCAGTCAGGAGGGATCCAGGGTTCCGACCAGTGGCGCCCCGAGTGGTCCTTCCGGGAGTAGTTCTGCCACCCAGAAGAAGCCACCGATAAGGATGAAGAAGTCCGACAGGTTTGTTACCATATCAACTCTTTAATTGGCGTGTTTCGCCAGCTTTATTTGCTGACAGTTCTTCTTGTAGGAACCCTTCAGTCGATGTTCCTATCGAGAAGTCGTCCGGGGTTCTGGTAGGGGCCGAGCCCAAGGAGGTTTTTGTTTCGGTTGAGGAGGCCTCGCCCTTGGATGCCAGAGCTCCTCCAGAGCCCCAGCCGCCTTCGCCGATACCTCACGCTTCGGCATCGGGCCCTGCTACTCAGGAGCCCGTCTCCCGTCTGTCTCCCGAAGTCGAGGAGATTCCCCGGATTCCGCCGTCCCCCACCCGCCCCCGGCTCGTAATGCAAGCCGCGTGGATCGATGAGGAGGATGGCTTGAAGCTCCTGGATGACTCGGAGAAGGAGGAGAAAGAGAGAAATGACTTCTCTGATCATGCCATGAGCTCGCGCACACTGGCCGGTAACCACTTTCTTTGCGCTGCTTTTCTTGCTTATGTGAGTCGGCATGTAGTCACCTATTCCCGCGTTGATCGCAGAAAATAGGGGAGCGCTCTGAAAAGAAGGCCGAGTACCTCGTAAGATGCTCCGGGTCCGAACGCACCAGGGAATACACGCGGAATTGGAGCAGATCAAGGCGGGCATGCGGTAGAGCCGCGGCTCTCGATCGAGTTGCAGCGCCATGGGAGGAGAAGCTGGATGTTATCGGCTCCCTCCGAGGTGAATATCTCTTAACCTTCCCGTAGTTCTCGTTCAGTCGACTGGCTTTTTGATTTCCTTATATTTGTGTCAGCTCGAGATTCTAAGGTCGCGAAGCTTCAGGGGCGGCTTGAAGTCTCGGGAAAGGAATTGGAAGGTATTCTCAGCCGCTCAACCTTCTCTTATCTTCGTCGTCCTCTGCATGGTCCTTGAAATCCTGCTCTGCTTGCAGATTATAAGGTCAAGACACGGGCGCAGTACGCCGTTTTCAAAGACAAGGTTAACGCCCTTAAGACGTCTTGCTCAAAGCTCTGCGAAGCCTCGGGGCCCTTGCTGAGCTCGCTTCATCCTGAAGGTGAGAGGTCGCTCAGTAGGGCCCAAGTTATCAATCGGTTGGAGGAGGCCCCCAAGGAGCTCAAGAGACTTCTGAGGGAGGCGGCGACTAATGGTGCTAGCCAGGCTCTAGTGGTTACAAAGTCGCTTTACCCTCGAGTGGATCTTGAAGCTATCAAGGAGGGCTACGCCTGCAACGTAGATGAGGATCGGGCCGCCGAGCTCTGGGAGGAAGTCCAAGACACCTCTTTGTCTGTTGTAGAAACTTTGGATCTGTAAATTGAAATGATATAAAGGTGTTTCCTTGCTCTTGCATTTTTCTCTTTAAATATGCATATTTTTTCGAGTGGTTTTGACATATCGTGTCCGACTAGTCCAGCCCCCAGGCTCTGAGGCATGGTTCGTGACCCATGTCTCAGAGTCTTAAAATCGTAGGAGCGAAGCACTCGGACGCATAAATCTCGAGAAGGTTATGTAAAAAATAACTTTAATATCGATCTTTTCATTCATAAAGAAACAATTGGATTACAAAGTTCAAGTGAAAAAACGACGTAGCTGTTCTATGTTCCAAGTGTTGCTGATTGCCGTGTCGTCTTCTCGCTTAAGCTTGTAAGTCCCAGGGCGTACCACTTCATCTACGACGTAAGGGCCTTCCCAGCTTGGGGAGAGCTTATGCTCGCATTTCTAATTCTTTCTAAGGACTAGATCTCCCTTGGAGAATGCGTGGCTCCTCACATTGCGACCGTGATAGCGCCGTAAGCCTTGAAGATATTTTGCTGATTGAATCGTTGCGATGTCTCTGGCTTCTTCCAGTCGATCGAGGTCTTCTAGCCGGCTTTCTTCCGAGGTGACTTCTTCATAGCTCGGACCCGTGGGGATCCGAATTTTAGCTCGGTGGGGAGGACTGCCTCCGTGCCGTACACCAGGAAGAAAGGTGACTGCCCGGTTGCTCTACTGGGGGTGGTTCGCAACTCCCAGAGTACCGAAGGCAATTCTTTTACCCACCAAGTGGCGTATGGCTTCAGCCGATCGAAAATTCTTGCTTTTAGGCCTTGTAATACCATGCCGTTGGCTCGCTCGACCTGCTCGTTGCTCCAGGGGTGCGCTACTGAAGCGAAGTAGATTTTTATTCTGAGTTCGTCACACCAGTCTTGAAATACGCCGCTTCTGAATTGGGTGCCATTGTCCATGATGATTCGGTTTGGAACTCCAAATCTAACCACGATTTTGTTAAAGAACTCTTTGGCTTTTGCTGCTGTTATTGTCGCGACTGGTTTGGCCTCCACCCATTTGGTGAATTTATCAACGGCCACGAAAAGATGGGTGTGACCACCTTGAGTCTTTTTTTAAAGGTCCCACCATATCGAGCCCCCAAACCGCAAAAGGCCAGGTTATGGGGATGGTCTGCAGTTCCTATGCCGGTTTGTTCATCTGACGCGCAAAGAACTGACATCCTTCACATGTCCGAACGATGTCCTATGCGTCAGTGACCGCAGTTGGCCAGAAAAATCCTTGACGATAGGCTTTGCCGACTAGTGTTGATGACACCGCATGGTTCCCACAAACTCCCGAGTGGATTTTCTTGAGAAGATCTCTCCCTTCTTGTTCCGACATGCACCGTCGCAGTACACCTGAGGAGCTCTTGCGATAGAGTTCTGCCCTGATCACCACATAGCTCTTGCTTCGGCGCATTATTCGTTCGGCTTGCACACGATCTTCGGGTAACTCGTCCTTCGTCAAATAGTCTAGATACGGGGCTGTCCAATCGGGGTTAATGACTAGGACTTCTGCTTCTACGCTCTTCTCGGCTGGGGTGTTTGTCTTCGTCCGAGTGCTAATTGTGGGCTTGTGAATTTCCTCGACGAATACTCCCATGGGAACTATAGATCGGCAGGATCCCATTTTTGCTAGTTCATCGGCCGCTTCGTTGTCACGGCGGAGCACATGAATAAGTTCCAGGCCATCAAAGTTACCTTCTAGTTTGCATACCTCCTGGCAATAGGCTGCCATGTTGTCTTCAATGCAGGACCATTCTTTTTGCACTTGGTTGACCACGAGCATTGAGTCTCTACGAACCGCCAAACGTGGGATACCGAGCGATATGGCGATGCGGAGCCCATGGATGAGTGCCTCGTACACGGCGGCGTTATTTGAAGCGGGAAAAAGTATCTGGAGAACGTACCTCAACCTTTCTCCGCTTGGTGATATGAGCACGATTCCAGCCCCTGCGTCGCTGAGCATGAGGGAACCATCAAAGTAAATCGTCCAATACTCGAGTTCTTTGGCAATGGCCGGGCTTTCAAGCTCTGTCCACTCGGCCGTGAAGTCGGCGAGCGCTTGGGACTTGATGGCAGTGCGAGGCTTAAATAGAATATCAAAAGCTCCGAGCTCAACCGCCCACTTTGCAATTCTCCCAGTGGCCTCTTGATTGTGAAGTATATCTCCTATTGGGAAGGAAGTGACCACCGAAATATTGTGTTCTTGGAAGTAGTGCTTGAGTTTGCGTGACGTCAGGAGCACGACATACAATAATTTTTGAATTTGCGGATACCGCACCTTGGATTCGCTCAGGACTTCGCTGACAAAGTAGACCGTGTGTTGGATCTTCTGCACGTGGTCCAGCTCCTCCCTTTCTACGACGACCGCCGTGCTGACTACATTAGTCGTTGCCACGATGTAAAGTAGCAGAGGTTCTTCTGGCATCGGTGAAACCAAGACCGGGGGCGTCGTCAGAAAGGTCTTCAGATCCTCAAGCGCATGTTGTGCCTCTGGAGTCCACTGAAACTTGTCCTGCTTCTTAAGGAGTTTAAAGAATGGCATACCTCTCATTCCCAACCGAGAAATAAACTTGCTGAGTGAGGCCATGCATCCTGTTAGCTTCTGGACCCCCTTTTGGCAAGTCGGCGGTTCCATATTTGATATGGCCCTAATCTTCTCTGGGTTGGCCTCAATGCCTCGCTGCAATATGATAAACCCGAGCAGTTTTCCCGAAGATACTCCAAAAACATCGTCCACGTATGCTTCCACGTTGCGTCCGAGCTGGGCGTGAAAGCAACGCTGAATTGCACGCTGGTACGTTGCACCAGCGTTTTTCAACCCGAACACCATCGTGGTATAGCAAAAGGCTCCGAAAGACGTGATGAACGAAGTCTTGATATGATCTTTCGCCTTTAGGCGAATCTGATGGTAACCTGAGTAGGCATCGAGAAAACTCAAAATTTTGCACCCGGCGGTCGAGTCAACCACCTGATCGATTCGGGGCAGCCCAAAGGGATCCTTCGGGCATGCCTTGTTGAGATCAGTATAATCATCGCACATGCGCCAAGTTTTATTCTTCTTTTGAACTAGTACAGGATTTGCTAACCAATCGGGGTGATACACCTCTTTGATGAAACCTGTAGCTAATAGCTTGGTGATCTCCTGCTTGATGGCATTTCGGCGATCTGGAGCGAATCGCCGAAGCCTTTGCTTGATGGGTTTTGCTTTTTCGTCGACGTGTAAGGAGTGCTCGATCACCTCCCTAGGAACACCCGGCATGTCGGATGGTTTCCAGGCAAAGATGTCTTTGTTAGCTTGAAGAAAGGTGACGAGCGCGCTTTCCTATTTACCTTCGAGCCCTGTCCCGATCAGAGTTGTCTTGGACGAGTCAGACGGGTCGAGGTTGATTCTCTTGGTTCCTTCGCCAGGCTTCATTCCTGACGTGGCCTTCTTTTTGGACGGGACGTCGCCTTCTTCCTGCAACGTAACCGCTTCTGCTTGGATTTCCTTTCTTTCACCGACTGCCTCCTGCAACTCGGCAAGTCCATGGTTTTCTCGGTCGCATTCCAGGGACCGCTCGACATCGTTGCGGACCATGATGACGCTCCTTGTTCCCGGCATCTTCATCGTCAAGTAGGTGTGGTGCAGAACGGCCATGAACCGAGCCAATCCGGGTCTTCCCAAGATAGTGTGATACGCCGTCTCGAAGTCTACTATCTCGAAATTTATGTACTCGGTCCGGTAGTTGTCCTTGGTGCCGAAGGTGACGGGAAAAGAAATCTGCCCGAGCGGAAGCGATGACGCTCCAGGGATTACCCCATGGAAAGGCCGAGTGCTAGGCCTCACCGGAGCGAGGAATGTTCATGTCGCTGAAAGTTTTGGAGAATAAGACGTTGAGTCCACTCCTCCATCGATTAAGACCTTCTTGAGCCTCACATTGCGTAATTACGGGTCGAGCACTAGAGGAAACTTACCCGATGTAGAACCCGCTAGGGTGATCCGATCGGTCGAAGGTGATTGGGACCCTGACCACCTTAGATATTGTGGGACGGCCGTTCCACCGCATTGATCTCCCGAGCGTAAGCTTTGCTTCCGCTTGACTCGTATCCGTGGAGCCCCAGAAATGTAGTTTAGCTCGTGCTCGGGATCTTGATAGTCATCCTCGTCCGAAAGTCTCTCTTCTTGCCGCCTCGCCCTTTGCCGAGCTGGTTGCTTGTTGCTTTCCCAAGCAAAGCGCTTCAAGGTGAAGCAGCCTTTGGCGCATGCTTTCCTTTAGGTGGAAGGACAAATCGCCCCATGACGGTCCCGTGTAGTCGGCGCTTCTCTCTGCATGGCTCGTACTGCAGTGCGCCGCCACCGCTATTAGCTCTTCACCCTTCCGCTTCTTGTACTTGTGCTTGAGGACTCGGGCTTATCGCTTTGTTCTTCTGGATGTGGTGTTCCTCTTAGTGCTCACCAGGAGTCCGAGGCCGTGGTGTAGCGGTCGGCCGCAACATCTCCTTCACGGCATGTCGGGGTTTCTGGACATTTTCTTGATTAGATCAGGATCACTTACCCCTTTCTGGAAGGCCGCTACCACCACCGCTTCAGATACATCCCTGATGGTGTTCTTCTTTTGCATGAAACGCCGGATGAAGTCCCTCAGCGTCTCGTCCTTCTGATGAAGCTGGTAGAGGTCCCACGGGGTGCCATGCCTCTCGTAGGTTCCTTGAAAGTTTGTGATGAATTGTTCGCAGAGATCGTTCCAGGAGTCCACCGAGTTCGTCGGTAACCCTGTGAGCCAAGCTTGAGTTGAGGGGGTAAGATTGACCGGTAGATAATTTGCCATCACGTTTTGATTGCCCCCAATGGCCTTAACCGCCAGGGCGTAGACCTGTAGCCAATCTTCAGGATCTCGCTCCCTGTCAAACTTTACGATCCCCTTGGGGTTGAATCCATCGGGCCATACCACTCGGCGCAGCCGAGGAGTAAACTCTCGGATCCCATCAATAGATCTCTCATCATGATGAGGGGGAGTCCGGCATGGTGAGCCTCTGGCTCGGCGATGGTCATCAACGTGCCGGGGCGGAGTTCGGTGCGACAAGCTCATGGCTCAACGGTCGTCATTGTCCCGACCCCAGCGATGATAGTCCCTATGGTCGTCACGGTCGTCGTACCTCTGATCGCCTCGTCGATCATGACCGGTGCCGAAACGCTCGTAATCGTCGTGGTGCCCGCGTCACTCTTCTTCATCCCGCTCCTGTCGTCTAGCGGTGATGTCTTGGCGGAGGTCGCGGTTGATAATTTGGCGTGCATCGTCGAGAGGTGGTGTATGGAGCCGACTGCCGGTATTCCGACTGGTTGCGGTCCGACTGCTGGCGACACGAGTAGCCGCGTGGGAGCGCGAGTGCGCTTCACCTACGAACTTTTCCTGATTCCGCTGGATTGCTGTCGCTGTCACCATGGCCTTGATCTGGGCCACGATCGGGGCCGCTGGGCTATCCGATGCAATCATCGGGTCCAGCGTGTCGAGAAGCGTCTTGGAAGCGACGACGTTCTGCATCGGTGTGCGGAAGACGGATTGGTCTCCGAACTTGGACTTCAGGATATCCTCGCGGACATTGCGGCCGCACGATCGAAGAGATCGCACCTGCACCTCCTTACCCTTACGAAGGCGATCTTCCTACGCGGCCTCTTGGTCTTCTTGATGGAGATCGGTCCCCTGCTCCTCGATCACGAAGACGCCGCGAAAATCACAGCAATTCTTCACAATGCCGACTGGTTTTCCGAGTGAGTCAGAGCGGCATACTTGAGACGGGTTTGTCTGATCTTCACTAGATTGGATCTGGCTTTGGACCAGGCATACAAGCTCTCCGCGCGTATCCGCGACGAAATCCAAACTTCCGAAGCGGAAGGCTTGCCCGGAGTTGAAGGTGGCGATGCATCCGCCGATTGCTGCCATCGAGTCTGTAGGAAAAGATTATAGCGCTTCCCCTACCTGGTGCGCCAACTGTCGACTTTTGTAGTCGGCAATAAATTTATGGGGCAGGCGCTAGATCTCAAACTCGAAGGTCACACAAGACAAGGGGTTAGACAGGTTCAGGCCCTCGACGGTGGAGGTAATACCCTAATCCTGTGTGCTGGGATTATGTGGATCTCTTGGATCTAAGATTGCTCAAAGCGCAATGTGCTCTGGGCGATATGAGGTGTGCTATGCTCTATGGCCTTATCCTTGTTGTTGCCCTCCCCCTCCCTTATAAACCGGAGGTGGTGCGGCTTACAGAGTCCTGATCGGTCTGGAGATTCCGATCAGTTACTAGATTCTAATCGGTTACAGGATAGGGTTTACATCTTTATCTATCCTATAAACAACTCGGATTACAACTGTATCATCTATATCCGAATATATATTCAACTGTCCAAAGGTATGCACCCTTCCGCACGGCAACTTGGCTTGGCGCGGGGCACAGCTTTTGGGCCTCCTCTCTGGGCTTTTCCTTTCCTCTGGTGACGCTAGGCCGATCATAGAGATACCTGGTTCTATATATTCCACACTATCTAGCTCAGTCAACACACTATCATGTATAGTTCTTAGGTTCTCAAGCTCTACGAGCAAAGCATCACATAAAGAACAGTCATCAGAGACTCGAGAAGGACAAGATCTAAGAGATGCTAACTCCCAAGTCAAGGTACTTACTTTCTTCTCTAGCTCCGCACACCTAGCTCTAGCTCTACCATGAAATTTTCCTAATTTGCAGAAAGTTTCATTGAGCTGGTCATAGGAGGGTACCTCGTCCGAGTCGTTGTAGAGCTCGGAGTCACTGATGCCATTGTCGTCCGCCATGAAGCACATCCTGGTGAAGTCATCGCCACCTTTGTTCTACTCTTGTGGATCATCCTTGCCCTTGTCGCTCCAAGTCTTCGTGTCAGAGAGGTTGATGTCGTTGAGTGTGGCGAGAACGCGATGGAAGAACTTCTTGTTCTTCGAGAAGTTGCGGTATTTCTTCTCATGCGCTGGGTCGTGAGCTAGAGGCTTCTTGTTGTTGCAGTTCTTGTCGGTGTAGTCGATATTTCCCAAACCTCTAGAGTTGTTCTTTCCTTTCCCCAACTTTGGGCAGTTTGCCCGAATGTGGTTGGGGCCACCACACTCGAAGCAGGTGATGATGCCACCTCTCTTCCTCTCCCTCACCCTCTTGTAGCCATGAGAAAATTTGTGAGCTAGGAGAGCAAGCTCACTTTCTGGAAAATTTTCCAGCTGTTCATTGCTTTGCTCGGAAAGGGCGAAAAGAGAGAAACCAACTAAAGTCTTTGAAGAGGATCCAATGGGATCGGTGACCAAGGCCATCGACTGCGACTTTGTCTTACAAGAGACAACATCGATCTCATGAGTCAGGAATAGAGCCCGTCAAGAGTCAAGGTCGATAAGTCTGTGGTGTCCTTGATGGTGGTCACTTGAAGATCAAGTGCAGTTAAGAAGTGTCGAGCGTTCTCTGAGTCAAGGTATGTGCAACCAACCGCACAGAGATCGCTCAAAATCCTTGTAAAATGACCAAAGCACTCATCAAGTATCTCGCCAGCGTGATGTTCAAACTTATTATAGTCACGCTTATATTGATCATGTCTCACCGCCTTGATCTGGGTGGTGCCCTCATGATAAGCATCGAGGGTCACCTAGATCTGGTGAGCAGATCGTAGGTGAGAGATCACGTCGTACTCTCTGCGGCTAAGGCCCTGTATGAGGATGTTCCTTTCCTTAGCGTTCACCTCAACGTCAGCCATATTGCCGGCCGTGACATTCTCATCCACAGGAACCTCATACGGCAGCTTCACCTTCTGCCAAATCAGGAAGCCTTGGGCAGTGATGTACGACTCCATTCTCGACTTCCAAAAGGGAAAATCAACTCCAGAAAAGATAGGAGGATTGGTGGAAATTTTTTCCATCGCCATAGCTCTAGAGACCGGTCAAGATCTATGGAAGAGCAAAACCAGCTCTGATACCAATTGAAGGACCGAGATGGCGATCAGAGGGGGGTGAATGATCCCAAATAAAACTTTCTCCCACTCAAAATGATCCAAACAAGTCCTCAGACGAAACAATCAAATGGAGAAAATGATAGGGATGATTTTTCCTTGTATGGCCAATGATACCACAGGGGGGCCGGTAGCACCATAGGGGATCGGTAGCACCACTCCTCAAAAATCAGCAAAGAACTTAGTATGAACTCAAAAGCAAAAATGAAAATGATGCAACTTTTAATCGGCTAGTCCAAAACTCATGAAATTTGGTGTGCACCTTCGTATGGAGGATAGGAACCTATTTCAACCTTCAATCCAAGAGATTGACATCAAAGTTTCGACCTTTTCCGAATTGAAGGAATAATGCACCAAGTGAGAGCAAAAACCCATAAACTTGATCTTGGACTTGCTCGTGGGGTTTTGACGATCAAGATGATCTTAGATAGCGTCCCACACATCAAAGCAAGAACACAATTCAAGAACACCAAAAACCCGATCTTCCAAGAATGATCTTCTAAAGAGCAAAAGGTCGATTTCTTGCAAAGAAGAGCACAAGATTTGGCTAGATGATTGGGATATGGTCTGAAGAAGACCCATCCATCAATCATCCATCCTTGGCACAAAATCCACAAGAATTTAGGAGGGAAGGCAAATCCAAATGTGCATAAATTAAACTGCAAGAATGTAAATTGAGGAATTTAAAGACTAAATTTAAAGCATAATGTAAATGTGTAAAATAAATTTAGACTCGAGGAGATTAAACTTTCATTTCTGGAAGAGAAGTTTACAAAGCCACATAACAAAGTGGGCAAAGCTCAAAGGAGCACACAAACTTCTAAAACCTTCAAAGAGGGGAGAGCTACCCCTACCCCTTTATTTATACTATTCTTGAGCCATCCTCCATCCTTAGATGAGTTCCTTCAACCCTAAGGATCATCTCAAGGGCTAGGATTGACTCACTCACATAGCCATACATGGGCTAACCGGAAACCCAACAACCATTTTGGGTTTTTGCATGCATTTCAAAGCATACCAACTAGACTCGTTACTCTATCACCTAGACCACGATCCAACGGCCCTCCTTGATCAGAGTAGCTCCTAGTTAATATCTGTCGACTTTTGTGGTCGGCAATGAATTTATGGGGCAGGCGCTCGATCTCAAACTCGAAGGTCACACAAGACAAAGGATTAGACAGGTTCAGGCCCTCGACGGTGGAGGTAATACCCTAGTCCTGTGTACTGGTATTATTTGGATCTCTTGGATCTCAGATTGCTCATGTCTCTGTTGTTGCCCGCCCTCTCCCTTATATAATGGGGGTAGGGTGGTTTTACAGAGTCCCGATCGGTTAAAGGATTCCAATCGGTTATTGGATTCTAATCGGTTACAGGATAGAGTTTACATCTTTATCTCATCCTGATTACAATCATATCTCTTATACCTAAATATTTGTTCAACTGTCTCTAGGATTTATCCCCTTGCGCACGGCAGCAAGGCTTGGCGTGGAGCTTATCCTCTAGGCCTTCCATCCAGCCCTGTCTTTCCTTCAGGCACTTCTAGGTTGGTTATGAAAACACCTGGGTTCATATATTCTACAATAGCCCCCGAGTGATTCATGATCCGATTGCTATATCTTCATGTGTATTTCAACACGTGATCACGTTTTCAGCTTCCAGCATAAACCTCCGACTAGTTTCTTCTTTGATTTGAATACTTCTCCTTGCGGCAAGGGGATTATGAAGGACTCGAATATAACCCCTGTTTTTGTTCCAACTTATTATAATCTTTTGTCTGACAGGTTTATTGTGAGTAGCTTCGTGGATCTGACCCATATCTCAAATGAGGGTTAGATACTTCTTCCCGCTCGAAGCAAAACCTTAATATCCTTCCTCTTCAAGGATTAATACCGGACAGTCATCGAGGTTGCTTTGACTTCATGTGCCAATTCATTTTCCGAAAACCTCTTTGGCTTCCGAAACTATCTTCACTCCAAGTCTCCTCGACTTCTGATCTTCGCATTTACTTCAACCTTGCTGTATCAGCTATAAAAGGCGAACCCGCGCTTTTAGAATTTATTCTCTCACGCTTAGTCCTCCATTTTTTGCACCAAGCTCCACCTTCTTCCCGAGGGATCTCATGGACAACCAGGATCCAGAACTTGCCGAAGAGTGGGCGCTCTTCGACCTCGCCATGGCTGAATGGGCTGAAGAAGAAGCCGCCGCCCTCGACCGCGCCACCATTGACACCTTCCTCGAGATTGTCCCCGCCCTTTATAGTGTTAGGGAAGCACTCGTGGAGGCGCTCGGTCGTGTGCGTCGCGGAGAGGTGTAAAAATCCTGTAAATGTAAGAAAATATTTTCCCAGGCATAATGCCTGGGGAATTTATATATAATAAAGAAATACCTTTCCAAGTGATATCCATGATTGTCATTAGACATAGCTTAGACCCAGCTTGGGGTATATCAAAGCTTGCATGGCTCTTTGGTCGGTTGATATCCATATCCAATCGTCGCAGGATATATCTTAGGTCCAACTTGGGACATATCAGAATTTGTGTGGCTCTTGGCCGGGTGATACCTATATCCGACTGCTGTAGGATATAGCTCTGGTCCGACTTGGGACATATCATATTCACGTTGCTCTTGGCCGAGTGATACCCATATCCGACTGTTGTAGGATATGGCCTAGGCTCGACTTGGAGCGTATCATATTTACATGGCTCTTGGTCGAGTGATACCCATATCCGACTACTGTAGGATATGGCTTAGGCTCATCTTGGAGCGTATCATATTCATGTGGCTCTTGGCCGAGTGATACCTATATCCGACTGGTGTTGGATATAGCTCTAGTCTGTCTTGGGACATATCAAGGTTTTCTTGGCTCATGGCCGAGTGATACCTATATCTGACTGGTGTCGGATATAGCTCTGGTCCATCTTGGGACATATCAAGGTTTATCCGAACGGTATCCGTACTCGTTTATTATGATGCACAGCTTATTGACCCATCTTGGGGCATACCATTGGAACCGTGCCTTATCAGGCTCAACCCGTGATATATGATTCCGTCATGCGGTAACCAACTAACGACCCAGCGTGGGGCATATCACAAGAAGATATTTTTAATCCAAACTAGAGGATACACACATCCCGCTTAGTTCGAAGGGTGGTTAAACATCCCATCGTGAGGAGCAACGTGTCCCAAATACGATTTGGTCAAACCATGCCTGCCTCCGTATGTCAGGACGCCAGGCTAGTGAATCATTACGAAGCATGGAGCAGGGTTAGGTGTTCTGCAATCTTTTTCCCGTCGACTCTTGCTTGCCCCCAACTCATAATGCAAACCGTGTGGGTTGATGAAGAAGACGGCTTGAAGTCCATTGACGACTCGGCGGAGGAGGAAGAAAGGAATGACTTTTATAGTCACGCCGCCGCTTGAGCTCGCCTGGCCCGAGTAAGATTTTCACTATTCTTGTCACCTTCTTGCTTGTGCCGATTAGCATGTTGTCACCTTTTCCTGTGATGGTTACAGAAATTGGAAGAACGCTCCGCAAAAAAGTCTGAATACCTCCAAAAGATGCTCCCGGAGGTTAGGACGTGGCAAGAATATCTGGCCGAATTAGAGTAGATCAAAGCTAAACATGCAGCCGAGCTGCAAAATCTTCGGTCAGAGGTCCAAGCTCTGCGGGAGGAGAAGGAAACCCTGTGGCAGGAGAAGCTAGATGCTGTTGGCTCCCTTCGAGGTAGATATTTCCTGAACCATCCCGTGTTCATTTAATCGTCTGGTCTTTTGATTTCCTCCTCTTCGTGTTAGCTTGAGATTCCACTATTGTAAAGCTCCAAGAGCAACTTAAGGCCTCGGAGGTCTCCAAATTGAAATCGGAGAAGGAGCTAGAAGGTACGCTCAGCAGCTTGGCCCTCCCTTGCCTTCATCATCTTCTTGGTATTTCTTAAGGCTCTGTTTTGCTTGCAGACTACAAGTTCAAGACGTGGGCACAATACGCCGCTTATAACGAGAAGGTCGAGGCCCTTGAAACGTCTTGTGCTAAGCTTCACGAGGCATGTGACCCGTTGCTGAGGTTGCTTCATCCCGGAGGCGAGATGCCGCTCAGTAGGGACCAAGTTATCTCCCAACTGGAGGAAGCCCCCAAGGAGCTTAAGATACTCTTGAAGGAAACGGCGACCAATGGTGCTAGCTAGGCTCTGGCGATCACCAAGTCGCTTTATCCCCGAGTGGATCTTGAGGCCATTAAAGATGGCTATGCCTGTAACATGGATGAAGACTGGGCAGCCGAACTCTGGGAGGAAGTTAAGGATGCTTCTTCGGCTGTCGTGGAAACCTTGGACCTGTGAACCAATATTTGAAAGTGTTTCTTTGGCCTTGCATTTTCTCTTTAAATATGCTGCTTTGCCCGAGTGGTTTTGACATCTGAAATATCATGTCTGACTAGTTCAGCCCCCAGGCTCTGGGGCATGGTTCAAGATGCATGTCTCAGAGTCTTAAAAATCGTAGGAGCGAAGCACTCGGATGCATAATTTTCAAGAAGATCATACGAGAACAACTTTAAGAGCAAACATTCATTCATAAAGAAGTAATTGAATTACAAAGTTCAAGTGAAAAAACGACGTAGTTGTTCTATGTTCCAGGTGTTGCTGATAATTGTGCCGTCTTCACGCTTGAGCTTATAAGCCCCAGGACGTGCCACCTCATCGATGATGTAAGGGCCTTCCCAGCTTGGGGAGAGCTTATGCTCGCATTTCTGATTCTTTCTAAGGATCAGATCTCCTTTGGAGAATGCGCGGCTCCTTATATTGCGACCGTGATAGCGACGTAAGCCCTGAATGTACTTTGCCGACTGAATTGTTACGACGTCCCTGGCTTCTTCCAGTCGGTCGAGGTCTTCTCGCCTGCTTTCTTCCGAAGCGAACTCCTCATAGCTCCGAACCCGCGGGGATCCGAATTCTAACTCGGTGGGGAGGACCGCCTCTGAGCCATACACCAGGAAGAAAGGTGACTGCCCAGTTGCTCTGCTGGGGGTGGTACGCAGCCCCCAGAGTAACGAAGGCAATTCTTTGACCCACCGAGTGGCGTATGGTTTGAGACGATAAAAAATCCTTGCCTTTAGGCCTTGTAACACCATGCCGTTGGCTCGTTCAACCTACCCATTTCTTCGGGGGTGTGCTACAGATGCAAAGCAAATTTTTATGCCGAGTTCACCGCACCAGTCTTGAAATATGCCACCTCTGAATTGGGTGCCGTTATCCGTGATGATTCGGTTTGGCACACCGAATCTAACCACGATTTCATGGAAGAACTCCTTGGCCTTTGCGGCTGTGATTGTAGTGACTGGCTTTGCCTCAATCCATTTGGTGAATTTATCGACGGTCACGAAGAGATGAGTATAACCACCTTGAGCCTTCTTCAAAGGTCCCACCATGTCAAGCCCCCAGACCGCAAATAACCAGATGATTGGGATGGTCTGTAGTTCCTGTACCAGTTTGTTCACCTGTCGCGCAAAGAATTGACATCCTTCGCATGTCCGAACGATGTCCTTTGCATCAGTGACAGCAGTCAGCCAGAAAAATCCCTAACAATAAGCCTTGCCGACTAGGGTTGTTGACGCCGCGTGATTCCCACAAATTCCTGAGTGGATTTCCTTGAGAAGATCTCTTCCTTCTTGTTCTGATATGCATCGTCGTAGTACACCAGAGGGGCTCTTGCGATAGAGTTCTTCCCTGATTACCACATAGCTCTTGCTTCAACGCATTATTCATTCGGCCTGCACGCGGTCTTTGGGTAGCTCGTCCTTCGTCAAATAGTCCAGATACAGAGCTGTCCAATCGGGGGTAATGATCAGGACTTCTGCCTCCATGTTCTTCTCTACTGGGATGTCTGACTTTGGCCGAGTGCTTATTGTGGGCTTATGAATTTCTTCAACGAATACTCCCACGGGCACTGTGGTTCGGTCGGATCCCATTTTTGCTAGCTCGTCGGCTGCTTCATTGTCCCGACGGAGCACATGAACAAGTTCCAAGCCGTCAAAGTTTCCTTCTAGCTTGCGTACCTCCTGGCAGTAGGCAGCCATGTTTTCTTCGATGCAGGACCATTCTTTTTGCACCTGATTGACCACGAGCATTGAATCTCCGCGAACTGTCAAACGTCGGATACCGAGCGATATGGCGATACGGAGCCCATGGATGAGTGCCTCGTACTCGGCGGCGTTGTTCAACGTGGAAAAAAGTATTTGCAGAATGTACCTCAACCGTTCTTCACTTGGTGATATGAGCACTATACCAGCCCCCACGCCGCTGAGCATGTGGGAACCATCGAAGTACATCGTCCAATACTCAAATTCCTTGACTACCGCCAAGTTTTGAAGTTCTGTCCACTCGGTAGTAAAGTCGGCGAGCGCTTGAGACTTGATGGCTGTGCGAGGCTTGAAAGGATATCAAAAGCTCCAAGCTCAACTGCCCACTTTGCAATTCTCCCAATGGCCTCCTGGTTGTGAAGTAT
The DNA here is from genome assembly GCA_036346275.1 of Otatea glauca. Taxonomy (NCBI): domain Eukaryota; kingdom Viridiplantae; phylum Streptophyta; class Magnoliopsida; order Poales; family Poaceae; genus Otatea; species Otatea glauca. Next base: position 12,010,986 of record CM070721.1, on the reverse strand, counting down.
ATCTCCTAGCGGGAAGGAAGTGACCACCGAAACAATATGCTCTTGGAAGTAGTTCTTGAGTTTGCGGGATGTAAGAAGTACGACGTATAGTAATTTTTGCACTTGTGGATACCGCACCTTAGATTCACTCAGGACCTCGCTGACGAAATAGACCGGGTGTTGGATCTTCTGCACGTGACTCGGCTCCTCCCTTTCTACGATGATCGCAGCGCTGACTACGTGAGTCGTTGCCACGATGTAAAGTAACAGAGGTTCCCTTGGCATTGGTGAAACCAAGACCGGGGGTGTCGTTAAGAAGGTCTTCAAATCTTCAAACGCTTGCTGTGCCTCAGGTGTCCATTGGAACTTGTCTTGCTTCTTGAGGAGTTTAAAGAATGGCATACCTCGCATACCCAGTTGGGAAATAAACCTACTGAGTGCGGCCATGCACCCTGTAAGCTTCTGGACGTCCTTTTGGCAAGTCAGTGGTTCCATATTCGATATGGCTTTGATCTTTTCTGGATTGGCCTCGATGCCTCGTTGGGATACGATAAACCCGAGCAATTTTCTCGAAGATACTCTGAAAACACACTTCTCGGGATTAAGTTTCATGCTGAAAGTCCTTAGGCTTTCGAACTTCTCGGTAAGGTCGGCGATGAGGTCCTTCCTCTCCCGAGTCTTTACCACGACATCGTCCACATATGCCTCCACGTTGCATCTGAGTTGGGTGTGAAAACACCGCTGTATTGCGCGTTGATACGTTGCACCAGCATTTTTCAGCCCGAACGCCATCGTGGTATAACAAAAGGCCCCAAAGGGCGTGATGAACGAAGTCTTGATATGATCTTCCGCCTTTAGGCGAATCTGGTGGTACCCTGAGTAGGCATCGAGGAAACTCAGGATCTTGCACCCGACGGTTGAATCAACCACCTGATCAATCCGAGGTAGCCCGAACGGATCCTTCAGACATGCCTTGTTGAGATCAGTATAGTCAACGCACATGCGCCAAGTTTTATTCTTCTTTTGAACTAGTACAGGGTTTGCCAACCAGTCGGGATTATACAATTCTTTGTTAAAACCTGCAGCTAATAGCTTGGTGATCTCCTGCTTGATGGTGTTCCGTCGATCTGGAGCGAACCGCCGGAGTCTTTGCTTGATTAGCTTTGCCTTTTCATCGACGTGTAGAGAATGCTCGATCACCTCCCGAGGGACACCCGGCATGTCAGATGGTTTCTAGGCAAAGATGTCCTTGTTAGCCTGGAGGAAGGTGACGAGCAAGCTTTCCTATTTATCCTCGAGCCCTATCCCGATCAGAGTCGTTTTGGATGGGTCGGATGAGTCGAGAATAACTCTCTTGGTTCCTTCGCCAGATTTTATCCCTGACGTGGCCTACTTCTTGGATGGGATGTCGCCTTCTTCCTGCAATATGGCGGCCTCTGCCTGGATATTCTCCCCCTCAGCGGCTGCCTCCTGCAGCTCAGCAAGTTCATGGTTCTCTCGATCGTATTCCAAAGATTGTTTGATGTCACTACGAACCGTGATGACGCTTCTGGGTCCCGACATCTTCATCATTAAATAGGTGTAGTGCGGGACAGCCATGAACCGAGCCAGATCGGGCCTTCCCAAGATAGTGTGATACACTGTCTCGAAATCCGCTACCTCAAAATTTATATACTCGGTCCGATAGTTGTTTTTGGTACCGAAGGTGACAGGCAAAGCAATCTGCCCGAGTGGAAATGAAGATGCCCCAGGTATCACCCCGTGAAACGGCTGTGAGCTCGGCCTCAGCTCGGAGCGGGGGACGTTCATGTCGTCGAAGGTTTTGGCGAATTGAATGTTGAGTCCACTCCCTCCATCGATCAAGACTTTCTTGAGCTTTACATTGCAAATAACAAGGTCGAGCACTAGAGGAAACTTACCTGGATGCAGAACTCGATTGGGGTGATCCGAGTGGTCGAAGGTGATCGGAACTTCAGACCACTTTAGATACTGGGGGGTTGCCGGTTCCACCGCATTTATCTCCCGAGCAGTAAGCTTCTACTTCTGCTTGGACTCGTATCCGGTGGAGCCCCCGTATATGTAGTTCAGCTCGTGCTCGGGTTCTTGGTAATCGTCCTCGCTGGGAGGGTCTTTCTTCTTGGTAGCCTCGTCCTTCGCTGGAGCCGGTTGCTTGTTGCTTTCACGTGCAAAACGCACATCTTTGGCGGCGTGCTTTCCCTTAGGGTGGAAAGGACAGATCGCATCCATGACAGTACTGTAATCGAGCGCCTCCCTCTGTGTGGCTCGGGACCGGTTGCATTCTGCTACCGCAACTAGCTCCTCGCCTTTCCGCTTTTTATCTTTGTGCTTGGAAGACTCGGGCTTATCTCCTTTGTTCTTCTGTTGCGGGTGATCTTCTTGGCGCTCGACCAGGGCGTCTGAGGCCGTGCCATAGCTGTCGGCCAACGCAAACATCTACTTTACGGAGGCCAGTGGTTTTCTTGACATTTTCTTGATCAGATCAGGATCGCTGACCCCTTTCTGAAAGGCTGCTACCACCACTGCATCAGATACATCCCTGATGGTGTTTTTCTTCTGCATGAAACGCCGAATGAAATCCCTCAGCGTCTCGTCCTTCTTCTGGTGAGGCTGATATAAGTCCCATGGGGTGCCAGGCCTCTCATAGGTTCCCTGAAAGTTTGCGGTAAATTAATCTCAAAGATTGCTCTAGGAGTCCACCGAGTTCGCAGGAAGTCCTGTGAGCCATGATTGAGTTGAAGGGGTGAGATTAACTGGCAGATAATTTGCCATCACGTTTTGATTGCCCCCGGCCACTTTAACCACCAGGGCATAGACCTGCAGCCAAGCTTCCGGATCTCGATCCCTGTCAAACTTAACGATGCCCTTGGGGTTGAAGCCTTCGGGCCATACTACTCGGCGTAACCGAGAAGTGAAAGCTCGGATTCTGTCGATGGATCTGTCGTCATGATGAGGGGGAGTCCGGCGTGGCGAGCCCCTGGCTCGGCGATTGTCGTCAACGTGTCGGGGTGGAGTTCGGCGCGGCGAGTCCATGACTCGGCAATCGTCATCGTCGTTCCGACCCCGGCGATGATGGCCTCTATGGTCGTGGCAGTTGTCGTACCGTTGAACACTTCGACGATCGTGGCCGGTGCCTAAACGTTCGTAGTCGTCGTAGCACCAGTGTCGTTCTTCCTCGTCCCGCTCTTGCCGTATGGCGGTGATGTCTCAGCGAAGGTCGCAGTTGAGATTTCGGCGGGCGTCTCTGACTGGTTGTATGGGGCGTCGACTGCCGGTACTCCGACTACTAGCGACGCGGGTAGCCGCGTGGGAGCGTGAGTGCGCTTCTCCTACATGCCTTTCCTAATTCTGCTGAATGGCTGCGTCACCATGGCCTTGATCTGGTCCACGATCGGCATCGCCGGGCTATCGGATGCAATCATCGGGTTCAGCGTGTCGAGAAGTGTCTTGGAGGCGACGATGTTCTGCAGTGGCGTATGGAAGACTGCTTGGTCTCCCAATCTTGATTGTAGGATATCCTCGTGGACATTGCGGCCGCGCGATCGAAGCGATCGGGCCTGTACCTCCTTAGCCTTACGAAGAAGGCGATCTTCCTCCGCAGCTTCTTGAACCTCTTGTTGGCGTTGGAGATCGGTCTTCTGCTCTTCTATTGCGAAGATGCCACGAAGATTGTAGCAATTCCTCGCGGCGTCGACTGGTTTTCTGGGCGAGTCAGAGTGGCATACCTGAGATGGGTCGGCCTAATCTTTACCATATTGGATCTGGTTTAGGTCTAGGCAGACAAGTTCTCTGAGCGCATCTGCGACGAAGTCCAGGCTTCCAAAGCGGAACGCCTGGTCGGAGATGAAGGTGGCGATGATTCCGCTGATAGCTGCCATCGAGTTTGTAGGAAAAGATTATAGCGCTTCCCCTACCTGGCGCGCCAACTGTCGACTTTTGTGGTCGGCAATGAATTTATGGGGCATGCGCTAGATCTCAAACTCGAAGGTCACACAAGACAAAGGATTAGACAGGTTCAGGCCCTCGACGGTGGAGGTAATACCCTAGTCCTGTGTGCTGGGATTATTTGGATCTCTTGGATCTCAGATTGCTCATGTCTCTGTTGTTGCCTGCCCTCTCCCTTATATAATGGGGGTGGGGCGATTTTACAGAGTCTCGATCAGTTAAAGGATTCCGATCGGTTATTGGATTCTAATCGGTTACAGGATAGAGTTTACATCTTTATCTCATCCTGATTACAATCATATCTCTTATACCTAAATATTTGTTCAACTGTCTCTAGGATGTATCCCCTTGCGCACGGCAGCAAGGCTTGGCGTGGAGCTTATCCTCTGGGCCTTCCATCCGGCCCTGTCTTTCTTTTAGGCACTTCTAGGCCGGTTATGAAGACACCTGGGTTCATATATTCCACAATATCTCATGCATTTTCCTTGTCTTTTAGGTTTGCACCAACTTCGTCTCCAATCATCTTCGGTGATCCTCACCTTCTGGACCTCCGGCGCACCTCGCCTAGTCTCGGTCATCCTCCGCCTCACCATGACCTAGCATCATCCTCCTGCAACCATCAAAGACAAGAAAACCCCATCACATAGAAATGTCCAAAAATATATGCAATTATATTCCCAAAATCACAAATTTTGGTTTATTTTCGCTCATAAGGGCTGGTAGCACCACCCTACATCAATTCCCCGAAAATCTTCTCTCTGGAATTTCCACACCGCCCTGAGGGCTAGTGCTATCGTCCCATGGCTGGTAGCACCACAATTTCTGGGTATTTCACCAAAAGCTTCAAATTTGAAATCGACTTCAAATCCAACTCAAATCAAAGCTTCACATGCTTAAATAATGTCAATAACTCATCACAATCACGTGTAGACCTCCACGTAGTCTTTCACTACTGTTCCAATACGGTGGTGGAAATGCGAAGGAGACGTCCCAACGATACACGCGGCGGCCATCCAACGGGCATCACAGTGCGGCTACGTGGCTCAAATCTGGAGGTTCATCTAAGCTCCATCCAACGGACGTTAGCCGCTAGGGTTTCCGATCTAATCACACCCACCCGATCCTGATCCAACAATGGAAATTCTAGGGTTTGCTAAACTGGGCTGCGGCTACTTGGGCCAGCATGGGGTAAGATGGGCTGGGCCCTAGCAGGTTTCGGCTTGAACACTATTTGAACTAAATCAAAAGCCTTTTCTAATTTAAACAATTCTAGAAATTAATTTAGGCCAAAATAAATAGTAATAATACCGAAAAAAGTCTAGAAAATATTTTGAGACATTTGAAAATAAAATAAAATATTTTTTCTAAAACTTTTTTTAAATTTTTTCATTAATTAAATGATTTCCAATAATTAGCCATATTAAAAAATAATAAACAAACCCAAATAAATTCTAGGAAAATCCCAAAAATTCATAAAAACCTTATTAAATCCAAATAATCCAAAAATTAGGATGTTACAATCCTCCCCCTTAACAGAATCTCGACCCCGAGATTCAGGGCTGACTAAGGAATAGATTAGGAAATTCTGACTTCAGATCTTCCTCATACTCCTAGGTAGCTTCACTTTCTAAATGATTGCTCCACTAAACTCTGCAAAAGTGAATTAACTTGCATCTGGTCTTACGCTCCATCACATCCAAAATCTTAATCGGGTGTTCTTTAAAGGTGAAATCTTCTTGCAACTCAATTGCTTCTAACGATGTCTGCTCTGCCAGCACTCTGAGACACTTTTTAATCTATGGCATGTGGAACACATCATGCATACCTGCCAACAACTGCGGTAGCTCTAATTGATAAGCAACCTCTTCTCGACGGCTCAAGATTTCGAACGGACCAATATATCTTGGCACAAGCTTTCCTTTAGCACGAAACCTTTTAACTCCTTTAAGAGGGGTAACTCTGAGATACACGAAATCATCTAGCTCCAAACTCAACTCTTGACGACGGTTATCAGTATAACTCTTCTGTCTCGACTGAGCCACTTTCAACCTCTCTCTGATCATAGCAATCTACTCTTCGGCTTCCTTAAGAATATCAGGACCAAACACCAACCGCTCTCCTGTCTCATTCCAATTCAACAGGGTTCGACAGGAATGACCATACAAAGCTTCAAATGGTGACATTTACAAACTTACTTGATAACTGTTATTATAACTGAACTCAGCATACGATAAACTTTTATCCCACGAAGAAGCATAAACTAAAGCACAAGCTCTCAGCATATCTTCTAAAATTTGATTAAATCTCTCAGTCTGACCATCTGTCTGCGGATGATACTCTGTACTGAAATTGAAACAAGTCCCCATTGCTTCATGCAACTTACTCTCCTCGAGGTAAATTTGGTGACTCTATCTGACACTATCTTCTTTGGCACTCCATGCAAACACACAATCCTTGACATATACAGCTCTGCCAAATGATCTGAATAGGTAGTCTTAACTGGTATGAAATGGGCACCTTTGGTTAACTGATCCACTATGACCCATATGGAATCATAACCACTCTGGGTTCTAGGTAAACCAGTAATAAATCCATACGGATTTCCTCCTATTTCCATCCAAGAACCTTTAGCAGCTGCAACAAAACCGCAGGTCTCTGATGAATTGCCTTCACTCTACATCAAATAAAGCAACATGCTCAGCAACTTTACGTTTCATATTAGACCACCAAAACCTTTCCTTAAGATCTTGATACATCTTGGCACTTCCTGGGTGAATCGAATACTTTGAATCATGAGCTTCCTCAAGAATCAACTACTTAAGCTCCTTCTTGTTCGGTATATAGATTCGGCCTTTAAACCACATAGTACCTTGATTATCCAAGGTAAAATCCTTGGCTAAGCCTTCATCCTTCTTAGACTTAATTCTATTGAATTTTTCATCATCCTTCTGACCTTCTCTGATATGATCTTTTAGAGTCAGTTTTACTTCCAAAGTAGCTAGAAATCCTTTTGGAACAACTTCCAGTTTAAACTTCTAAAATTCCTTACATAATATTGATTGATCGTTTAATACTAGCACATTAGCACTGTGGCTCTTACGACTCAAGGCTCAGCTACTACATTAGCTTTTTCAGGATGATAATAGATTCCAACATTATAATCCTTTATCAACTCCAACCATCTCCTCTGTCTCATATTGAGATCCGACTAAGTAAAGATATATTTTAATCTCTTGTGGTCCGTATATATCTCACATCTGTTACCAATGAGATAATGACCCCACAACTTCAAAGCATGCACTACATCAGCTAATTCCAAATTATGTGTGGGGTAATTCTCCTCATGTGGCCTTAATTGCCTTGATGTATATGCAACAACATTGCCATTCTGCATCAATATGCATCCAAGACCTTGTCTAGAAGCATCATAATAAATATCAAAACTGTTCTAAACATCGAAAAACACTAACACTGGTGCTGTCGCCAGACTCTTCTTTAATTCATGAAAACTCTTTTCGCAATCTGGAGTCCATGCAAACTTCTTCTCTTTTTTCAACAACTACGTAAGTGGTATAGCAATTGTCGAAAATCCCTCGATAAATTGACGGTAATACCCTGCCATTCCCAGAAAACTACGGATCTGGGTAAACGATTTCGGTTGTTCCCAATGCAGCACTGCTTCCACTTTGCTTGGGTCAACAGCAACTCCTTTAGCAGTCATCACATGTCCAAGAAATTCAACCTTCTCTTTCTAAAAGTCACACTTGCTAAACTTAGCATACAGCTGTTGCTCTCGCAGCTTTTTAAGGACTAATCTCAATTGTTCTGCATACTCTTCTTTCGACTTGGAGTAAACAAGAATGTCATCAATGAACACAACAACAAACTTGTCAAAATATTCTATGAAAACTTTATTCATCATGTTCATGAAATATACAGGAGCATTGGTCAATCCAAAAGACATGACCATAAACTCATAATGTCCATATCGTGTAGAAAACACAGTCTTAGGAACATCCTCCACAGGAATCTTTAATTGATGATACCCTGATCGAAGATCTATCTTAGAGAAAACTCTAGCTCATCTTAATTGATCAAACAAGGCATCGATCTTGGGTAGCAGATACTTATTCTTAATCGTCACTTCATTAAGTGCACGATAATCAATACATATCCTTAAACTTCCATATTTCTTTTTGATGAACAAAATAGACGCTCTCTATGGAGACGAACTAGGTCTAATGGAATATTTCTCTAGCAACTCTTTGATCTGCTTCTTCATCTCTTCCAACTCATCAGTAGGCATTCGATACGATCTTTTTGCTATTAGTGTTGTACCAGGCACTAACTCAATAACAAATTTAATATCTCGTTCTGGCGGTATACTAGGAAAATCCTCAGGAAAAACATCCGGATAATCCTTAACTACTGGCACATCCTCAAAACTGGCAACCTTTACACTGTTAACCATCAACTGACCATCACAAAATGCGGTCGCTTGAAATTCCACTTTCTCGCCATTAGGGCTTTCAACTGACACAACTCTTCAACCACAATCCAAAACAGCATTATGTTTGGACAACCAATCCATTCCAAGGATAACATATAAGGTCTGGGTATCTAATATAATAAGATTCGCTAGGAACTCTACTCCATCAATGAGCAACTTAACTCCAAAACACCCAAGGTTAGATCGGAGTTTTGATCCTAGGGCTTGGACTAATAGCACACACTTAAGATTCTTAATATCCAACCCATTTTCAACCGCAAAAACTAGAGAAACGAAAGAATGCGAAGCTCCAGAATCAAATAAAACTGTTGCAGGTACCGAGTTAACTAGAAACTTACCCAGTATGACGTCCGATGCATCCTGAGCTCCATCTATAGTGATGTGGTTGACTCGACCTCTCACTGTTGCTTGGGGCATAGTTCCAGCTTGACTTGTTCCACGGTTCACTCCTAGCGCAGGTGCCTTAGCAGGTGTAGAACCAAGGTTAAAGCGAATAGGTGTAATGCCTCGTCTCTAAGTACATCTGTTGGCAAAGTGTTCCGGCTCATTGCAATTGTAACAGTGTTTAACAGAAGACTGTTGATTTCCTCCTAGCGCATTGTTTTCTTGAGCAAGCATTTGAAAATTCTAACCAGATGGTCATGGTGTAGGTGTCGATGTCTTGTTCGTAACCATCGGCTGAAATCTCACAAACTGTTGAGGAGTCATTCTCAACCTTAACTGATTTGGACGTCATTCATGATGAGCCATCCTGCGCTTGCAATCTTCACCAACTTCTTTACACTTGTCTTCCAAAATTAAAGCCTTGTTGACTAACTCTTAGAAATCGGGGAAGTTATGGGTAATCAACCCAACTTGCAAACCAGAGTTTAGTCCCTTCATAAAACGAGACTCTCTTGCTTTGTTTGTTGCAACATCTTCAGGGGCGTAGTGTTCAAGCTGTGTAAACTTGTTCAGATAATCAGCCACTATCTGGCTTCCTTGCTTAAGTGTCCTAAAGTCCTCCTTCAGGTCGATCATTCCTTCAGGCATATGATACTGACGAAAGGCAGTAGTAAACTCCTCTCATGTGATCTCTTGTGTGGCTTCATGAGCAGCACAATAGTTCTCCCACCATTCAGTAGCAGTTCCTTCTAGTTGATGAGAAGCATAGAGAATCTTCTCATTACCTTCACACTACATTATGTGCAGCTTCCTTTCTATCGTTCTGAACCAGTCATCAGCTTCCAGGGGATTGACATTCCCAGAAAATGTTGGTGAATGAGTCCTCATGAAATAAGACAACTTTGAATAAGGACAAGATCCATTGTTGTTAGGTTGAATAGCATTGTTGTTACCTGCAGCTTGAGTTGTTATGCTCTGCATCTGTTGCATCATTGTCTGCATCAACTGAGTCTGAGCAGTGAGAAAAGCTCCCAAGTTCTCCATATCTACTAGCGGTGATGGTTGAGGAAATGCTCCATCATTGGGATTGTCACTGGATCGGTTTCCACTACCGGAAGCTCCATTGTTTCCACAAGTGTTAACCATCTATTGATTGCTTCACAGGGCTAGGGGAAAGGAGAAATAGCATAGCTAAAATGCAAGAACCTAATGCAGGGGAAACAGTTTTAACCCAACAACTTAAGCAAACTTTATTATTAACTTGGTATGGTTGCTTACAAAAACCTAAAAGCTATACAACACATACTGCACACTTAACAATCATAAGAGATCCAAACCAACCTAAGCACACCAACTAACATCTACAAGGATGACACTGTCTAACTTAGATAGAGGCGACTCAAAACAAGATTCTAAACTACTAGCTAACTCTATCACTCATCCAACCACCCAGGCTAAGGTTCTCCCGGTGCATACACTGGTGGGTGGGCTAGTATGGGTGCAAAATGATCCTAATATCCAGCAACTGGTACCTCAAAGTCCACGTGCACATCATGCTCCTCTAGCTCTATTTCAAGCTCCTCAGGGTCTTCTTCCTCTTCCTCGTCTTGCTCTTGCTTGGCTTGGTCACTATCACCATACAAGGCCTCCTCCAACTCTATGATCTTTTCAGTTGTCGCAATGCACATCTCATGAAGTTCCTCTTCGGCAACCCTCAAAGCTTCCTACACTTGCTTCAATTCTTAAGTTGTATCCTTCATGTGATCTTCTTGAGCAGCAGCTAACTTTGCCAAGTGCATCACAGTGGCATCTTCTTCCTCTTCAATCTTCTGGCATTGAGAAGCATGTCCAGATGGATGTAGCCTGAATACGATGTCCTCCAACTCATTCCGTCGTAGGGCAAGACGTGAAGACTCATGGATCCCAATATCAAATGTGGCTCTTCTAACCGTAATGTTGCTTGGTTTGTTGGCCTTTTCATCCTCTTGAGCGTAGATAAGAATCTTGCAAATAAAACCTCGCTCCACACCATTAACAACCCAGTAGTTCCCTTTGTAAAGCTGTTGAACAAAGCCGAACTTGCAAAACCTTCTATAGCTCAGCAGCATAGCCTCCTTCACGCTCACAATAAGTTTGAGCCACCCTCATCTAATAAAAGAAACTTGGGTGAGACATCCAATTTAATCAGCATAAAGGAAACAAAAAATTTAGCAAAGGACAAGAATAGAAGAATGAGAAGATTCAAGAGCTTCTTATTAGTCAAATTTAATTTTTTCTTTAGAAAATAGTTTGGACACACCTAAGAGACAACCAGACTACCTAGGGCCAAGACCTAGAGTTAGTATGGCTCTGATACCACCTCTGTCGGGACCTGAATATGCAAATCCGGACCCTCTGTGAATATCGCACTAGTCTTGGATCATGCTAGTGCACACAGGCTCAACATAGATGAATATTACAATCATACACAGCGAAAACATAATTAAAAGACTCCATATATTAATTATAACCTGTTATCTGACCTTATGGTCTACTTACATGATTATGCCACGTAGGACTAAACAAAGAAAAATAGACTGAATTTAAACTGCAGCGGAATAAAAAACGTAGATGACCCCTCAGTATATCACAGGCAACTGACAAGGCTCGCACACTAAACATTCGTCTCCTCCTAGTACACCTCCTCCAAAGCTGGTGTAGACTTCTAAACTGATGGTTTGTTGTTGGCAAGGGTGAGTACTTAAAGTACTCAACAAGTTGTGCACAGAATGCAATTCTAACATAACTCTATGTAAAACTTATTCCAATGGAATGACTAACATGGTTATTTTGTAGTAAAACAACATTAATAACTACATATAATAAGTAGATTGAAAAGAATGTAAAATAAATAACAGTAATAGGTAACTTGCAGGTATTTCTCAAGTATACATAGCATCGTGCCCTAAATCATGTTCCAAACTTTCCAATGGCATCCTGCCTTCCCATCCAAGTTTTTAGTTTATAAAATCTAACCCTTGACTATAATTCCCAAGCATTGCTCAATACCGCGAGCACGACTATCCGAATAGATTTTACACTCTGTAGAGGTTATGCGCTTTACCAACACGACATGATCATCTCCTTTTGCATGGCCATTAACACACTTTGGTGTATTGGTGGAGAGATCAAGACAAAGCCTTTACAAAGCTCTGTCTTAACCCAATACTACTCGCTAAGGTTTTAACACTGAAGGGTTACATCACCACAACAGGGCCCCCATCTTACGCTAAGTGAGTTGATCCGTTTACCCGGCACTCAGTACACCACCACTAGTAGTACCAAAGCTAAAACATTGCCAATTAATCAGCTAGATCCGTCCCATTCCAGACATGTGGTTGCATGTTTGACTCAGTTCAAATGCTTGCAAGGTTAAGTCCTTAAAATATTCGAGGCAAGACTTCCACAAACCCTCTGCCATTCTAGCCCACCTTAACACACTGCCCTTTGCCACTTGCCCCAATCTAAATGATAACCACCCAGTTGATTACCAAGAATCACGTGCCATCAAAAAGTCAACATCGTTGAGTGACAACCCCATCATTACAACTCAACATCATTGTGTGACACCACCTGACACACCAATTCTATAAACATGTTCTATATTCCATTAATCAAGATTAAGTTGATATATCAAAGTCATGAGTTTTACGTGGCATGGCTAAGCATACTAAACACGACCTAACCAACCAATGTTGATTTCTAATATTAACCAACTAGTAATGAACCATCCTAGGGTGAAAATTAATCACGACATAGAAATAACAAGGTATGGTATAATTCAATTGGGTAGATTAACTAGATCCCAAACTATTTGAAAGAAATTGTACACATGAAATAACATGCAATAATTTAAAAAATATAGCAATTTTGTAAAACTGGGCTCAACAAGATCAAAGCAGAATTTGCCTTGAAAAAGTTCTTGTTCTTATTCTAAACCTTGATCATGATTCAACGATTCATCTTCGGATGCTCCGAGCACTTTAACGTCTACGCATAACGAGAGAAAACATGAAATAAATACCAAAATAGAGATAAAATGAACTCTAAAAATTAAATAAAATTCACCATTAAATATATCTCAATTTTATAAATTTTTAGAAATTAGAATCGCCTCAATCGGAGCTCGTATGAGGGATAACGGGCTCTGGAAAGATTTGATAAATAGGAAAATACAGAAAATAGAAAATACCGAATTAATTGAATTATTTTTATATTGAAAATCCGATTTATTGCGTCAGCACCCGATCTGGACCAACAGATTGCGACACATATTCTTGGTGTATAGACCGAGTCCACAAGACCATGCTTGTCTACCATGAACACGGTCCACGATGCTTCGCATAGCGTGCCCAACACATGGCAGCTCACGGTTGGATGTGGCGCCGCCTACGCAGCGCATCCGACAGCTGATGCGTGGCACGATCCGGTCCACCCAAGATAAATCGAACGGCTGCATCTGAGTGGACGAAACAACAACGATGTGGACATGCGGCGCCAATCTGGACTGTGCACTCCTGATCCGACGGCTGAGGAAGGACGCGAGGGATCGCGGCGCTGAACGGTGAGGTGCTTAACGGCGCTGAGGAAGACGACCACTGTGACGGCGGTGTGAGGGTTCTCTGACGATGTTTTCACCCGAACCCGATGCAGCGTGATGCAAGGAACTCAAACGTGCACACGGCTTCAACGGAGACGGCATGACAACGGAGATCCACGTGCAAGAAACTGCGGGCGGAAGACGACAACTCCAACGAGCTCTATCTTTGAGTGAACAGCACATTGATCGACATTTTCTGAGGCAAAAGGTGCGGTGCATTCTGGTGTTCCTCGAATGGGGTCCCGGGTTCCTATTTAAAGCCTCGGCGTCCATGAACAACTCGAAGACCTTCTCGTACGTGGCAAGGACTACTATTTCGATACGACGACAGAAAAGCGGAGAAGACATAGTCCCAACCGTACACGTGGTGCCATCCAACGGGCTTCACAGCGCGACTATGTGGCTCAAATCTGGGCATCCATCTAAGCTCCATCCAACGGTCGTTATCTCCTAGGGTTTCTGATCTAATCTCACCTACCCGATCCTAATCCAACGCTGGAAATTCTAGGGTTTGCTAAATTGGGCTGGGCTACGACGACTTGGGCCAGCACAGGGTAAGATGGGCTGGTTCCTAGTGGGTTTTGGCCCGAACACTATTTGAACTAAATCAAAAGCCTTTTCTAATTTAAATAATTCCAGAAATTAGTTTAGGCCAAAATAAATAGTAATAATACCAGAAAAATTTTGGAAAAAATCTAGAAAATATTTTAGGACATTTAAAACTCAAATATTTTTCAAAAAAGTTTATTTAAACTTTCTAATTAATTAAATGATTTACAATAATAAGCCATATTAAAAAATAGTAAACAAATCCAAATAAATTCCAGGAAAATCCCAAAAATTCAGAAAATTCATAAAATCTATATTAAACCCAAATAATCATAAAATTGGGATGTTACAACATCTCTCTCTCTAGCTATGTCGGCTTCATCATCTTCTTTGTCGTGTAGTCGCAGTTGACTTTGCTCCCGCTTGCCTCTGCTTTCTCAGCCCTTATACTTTGTGCTTCATGGGCTGTCGCACGACCTTGGATGGGAGGATGTCATTTAAAACTCGACACATTTTCTCAGAGCTGCACGTTGTGACAACAACTTCAAGAATAGAACTTTGGATTTTCTCTATTTTAGTGTCTACCCTTCCAAATGCTATAGCATTGCATATGCCTTGCATTAGAGAGGGGGGGGGGTTGTTAAGGGTATTTGTGATATTTTCTAATGTCCTATTGTTTAGTCTTATATGTGTCTATGTACTCTATTTATTTGCCTCTTGGACTATTGCAATACAACTAACCTTTCACATTTGCTCTCTTCCTCTCCATCTAACACGAACCATCTTCTATTGCTATAGATTCTAGCTAAAAGCACTGTTACTTGCTAGTGGTTAACCAGAGTACCGCCTCTGCCAACAGGATTAATTTGGTGGTAATTCTATTAGTTCTGCATTGAATAATTATATTAATCTATGTTAAAGCTTTCAATAATTTATATCTCAAAGGTGACTTCAGTTCACAGAAATTTCGTCTATTCAAATGACAATGCTGTCAGTAAATTAAACCGAGATTTGATGTTTTTTTATCAAATATGAAGGCTGTAGGGAGGTTCCATTTGCAAGGCAGTTACTATCTAGATGCCATATGGACTGACTAGTAACCAGTCAAAGCAATTGATCTGTAGGATTGATCATCCCCTGTTTATTTTTCTTTTCCAATTCTACGAACCACGTAAGATTGGGTGTCGCGGTAGTAGTTGGTAACTTGGTACCTATGATTAGACTTAAATTTTCGTTTTTGTCGTGACATAGGAAACTCAATGCTCTGTGCAACATATAGTGATGCAAATTTATCTGATTCTTCTCTTCTAAACTTGCATGACCTTGTTATATACAAAATATCTGTTATTTGGCATTTGTTGACATCGAATAAAGTACTAAGGAGTGCTTATATGCTCCCCTGAAATGCAAAAACTAAAATTTATAAATCTTAAAACAATATTATGACAAGTATAGTAGTGGTTTGTTGCAAATCAGAATCTTGCCGTGCTTTAAAATTTGTGATTTTTTGCATTTTGGGAGAGCATAGAAGCCCTCCTCATAGTAGTGCTTTTAATGTCAGGCATGTTAATTCTTTTAAACCTGTATTCAGCGCCCAATTTCTTGGAGTAAAAGGCACGAACTCTTACCTGCTCATAAGAAAGCATTGCATTTGAAACCTAATGCTCTGCCCAACATGATGACACTGACTGAAGAAAAAAAACACAAGCAATGCTTGAGATAATAAGTTGATGACTGATGTATGATTATTACAATTAAATATTACTAGTGACAACAGCATGTGTTTTTAGCTGTTTGAGTCCTTCCTAAAATTCCTACTTGTTTTCTGTCACTGCTGGTTGACATGACAGATTTAGTCAACCCTCTACCCTCTAACTACCTGACGCAACAAACTTCTTCAACATGCTTGTATTTTTCTTGCACTATCAGTAATAGCATCTAGAAGGTTTCTTTCGTTCTGGATCACCAAAGAGTACTTCAGAAAAGCATTTCGAACTTGCATAAAATGCCAAACTTTTCTTTACGCCTCTTCTGGATCTGGCATACTATACATGGCCTCCAGTGTGGTAGCACTGAGCAGTATTTCTCTTCAGAGTCTTCACGTATGTCATTTTGCAAGCTACATCGTCGTGACATTGTATAGAAAAGCGGTCTACTTTTTAGCAATTAGGACAAAACAGGACTCCAGAAACTAAGATAGTCGAACAGAAAAAGAAAGGCGAAACAACCCAAGCATGTTTATGTAATAGTAACCTTATATGTACAAGTATACACTCCATATGTTTTATGCGCATGCATTGAATTCTTTATGAATCAACAAATGCATGCAAAAAACTACAGAAAAAATGATAAAAAAAATGGTAAAGGGAATAAACCTAAAATCCAAAAAAATGCAAGCCAGAGGCTAGTATACAATTCAAGCTAGGGAATTCAAGCAAACTCTCTCATGAGCTCTTCATCAAGTAGGATTTCAGACCAAGTGGGCAACAAACTACTGCTGCTGGTGCAGTTTGAGGTGCTGATAGTACTACAAAGGTTGGAAGCCGAAATGTGAGTGAGTGGTGGAATGGAGTCCTCAGGTAACAACAAGCTTTTCTGGTTACTGTTCTCTCCCTCACCACAGCACTGTTCAATGCTGTTCACATTGCTACCTGAGCTCAGGTTGATGTTGCCAATTGGATGGTCAAAGAAAGTGCTAGGCATTTGGTTATGAGGCACCTGCGCAGCTAAATCTATGCCACCAATACCCTCAAGAATACTTAGAGAAGGCATCTGGGGAGGGCTCAGGAGGCCAATCTTCTCCTGGTCGGTGGTAAGGATGTTGAGGCTGCTGCTGGCAGTGGGGCTCGTGGCAATGGACGCTGCAGACTGAAGCAGTGACTGCATGTACTGGAGCTTGGCAGCCTGGACTTCCTCAGTCTGCAGCCGGGCAGTGTGGTCGTCCCACTGTCGCTGCTCGACGAGCTGGCGGAGGTTGGCGAGTGCGATGAGCTGCGGGAGGGCGGCGAAGAAGTCTGTTCTCGGGCGGTGGGTCATCGGGTCGATGCCCATCTTGATGAGCTTCTTTCTAAGGTGGGTGTTCCAGAAGTTCTTGATCTCGTTGTCTGTCCGTCCAGGGAGATGCTTCGCAATAGTTGACCACCTGGTTTAGTTACTGATTAGCTCAAACACTCGATGTTAGAAGTATGCAATGTTAGTTAGGTGCAGTTAGTACTTGTTGCCAAGGATGGAGTGCAGCTGGAGGATGGTTTGCTCTTCCTCCTGGGAGAACCTCCCTCTCTTGATGTCTGGCCTTAGGTAGTTGGTCCATCTTAGCCTGCAGCTCTTGCCGCACCTGTTCAGGCCTGCAAGAAAAATATACTGAACGACATCCCAGTAAAAGACATGTGCATGGGGAGAGAGAGAGACATGTATGAGTACCAGCAAGTTCAGGTAGGCCCCTCCAGCTTCCATGGCCATGCTTCTGGATGTAGCTCATGAGCTTCTCGTCTTCTTCAGGAGTCCAGGGGCCCTTCTTGAGGCCATTCTCATCACAACAAGGGGGCCTCCCCATTGATGGATAAGAATATAGGACAATGCCGTTAAGAGGGAGATGAGCTGCCTCCCCTGGTTTCCTGGGCCTTATTGTCTTTCAGATGGCTGGTCACCCGAACATAGATTTCCTATATATAATGGCTTGCTGATACCTGCTTCCTTGTGGAACTACACCATGCTAAATATAATTTATCCGAGGAGAAAGTACTGATCTGCCCCTTGTTCCATTTGAGTTCACTTTGTGATAGATAGCTCGTTGCTGGTGCACGCATTTGCGTGTGCATGGTCTTGGGCAAGGGCCTTGGCTGTGTCCATACTAAAATACATATGGCCCTTCATTCTGTTGGCTTGAGAATGCCGGCTATTTGGGCAATCAGCATGACCACACTGTGATGCGACAGAAACCTCACCTGCTTCTTCTTTCCTACCTTTGTTTTGTTTTCCTAGTTGTTTTCTGCGTGTAATGTTGTGCTTGACTGTTAGAAATAGAATGCTTGCTTTTGAACAATCACCAAACTGATGGTCCAGTTTTTTATTTATCTGAGGCAAAAAGGTATTATGGAAGGTAACCAAATGATAGAGCTGCAACTCAGTATTCTTTGACTTGAAAAATTGCCCTATTGGACTTCTATGCTTACTCTATGTTTCCATATTAAAACTGCAGAGGATAGAAAACTATACAAAGAGATTAGAAGGAAGCAAGTGAAGGATCCATGATTCCATGTTCAATGCAAGGAATTCAACAAGTAACCAAGAATATTCAGTGGTTGCTAGCTGCTAACCTGTCATATATTGCATTCAGATTGTTTTGTGAAATTACATCTGCCCCATCTTACTTGCTGCTGCCACTTGCAGGACATCGAATTGGACAAACAGCTGAACTAGGTTGCTGAACCGCAGCAAGTTTTGAATCATGGTGAGGCCCAGATAATGTCAAATATTCGCTCTGACTTCCAACAACTGTAGGGAGATAAAAAAAAAGCACATGACTCTTCAACTTGAGTCTAAACAAATGAAAGCCTAATGATAGATCCTTGGACTCCACAAGACAAAGGAGTATAATGGAAAAATAGGCAATACGTGAAATGCACTTGCTCGCCTCGTCGTCGTAAAGCTTTCAAAACGAGTTTTTTTTTTCTTGTAGCATCCATCTTTCCACCTGCTTTGGCAAGCGTGGGTTCTGATTTCTCACTTCTGAAAGCCATCCATGCACGCAACAGGAGAAGAAAGCAGCCGAAGCGCTCTCGTCACTTTGTCTGCCTTCCTCCTGCCCCGTCCTTCGGGTCCATAAACAAATGCAGAGTCCATAATTAATATATGCTTGTCGTTTGTCTTTTGAAGTCCTTTCTGGACTCCTGGGCTTATCATATAGTAGGTTCTTGGTTTGTTTATCTTACTAGATCATTTTTATTGGCCTGGAGTATTCTAGATATTTCTGAAACTTTCGCAGCAGTAATCAGTACAAAGCTTAAAAAGAACTGTTCCTGGTCAGGTCATGTACACTTCATTAGGTTGGTCAGATCTCAGATCATATGGTTTGGATTGGATACAAAATTGAAAGCTCAGCTTAGCTTGGGTTGCTAGGTCCTACTTGGTCTCTGTGTACTTGCAGAGTTAGATCATTGTTATTTTTGTTTAGGTTTCATGTTTTTAAAAAAATCCAGCAAATCCCACTGTCCCAGTCAAAGTTGATTGATTCTGTCGTCCCTAATGAGTTCGTTCCATATAATAGTCTAACTTCTACGTTATTTAATCAAGGAACTCCTTGGTTGTAGAGGCCTCCCCTCCGGTTTCTGTTAAAGAAAGGGCACTCCTTGGTTCTGCTCTTCTTCATACGATATTATGCAATTCAAAAATGCGATGTTACAAAAGTTGTGTGCACGTATATACATTTATTTTTGTAAGAAGTGACTGTGGTGCCCTTTCAGCTTTTCCAACATGCACAACACAACCTACGACTGAGAGGAGTACGAAGAAGCGAGAAAGTGTGGAAGGAAAGAAAAGTTGACGGGTTTTTTAGCCAATTGAATTTTTTACGCTCGCTATCCCTATCTTTTCATTGTGCTAAATTACAGAAGCACATTTTTTATTTTGAGTAAATTTTAAAGAATCTAGGTAAACTACCACTTGTAACACAAAGTATAAGTACTTGGTTTTCTTGCAACAAACCGTGCGTACTTGAACTATGTAACACATAAACGATCAGCTTTCCGCTCAACTCGTTCTATTCTGCAAACCTCACCCGTGCTAGTCCCACTCCAAGGCACTGAAGTGGTGGGAGTGTAGCCTGCATGTTGGACCTGTTACTATGGACGGTGGGGTCGAGCATGTCACATTGGCCCACACTTTAGGCCACCACGACGGTATAAGGCACGAGGGAGGGCATTGGGTAGTGCCTACTCCCCCTTTGTACGTAGCACCCACTTTTCATTCTGAGCCCCTCATGTACGGAGAAACCCGAGGGTGGCATGCGGAGGAATGCAGCCATGGTGCCGAGGATGAGGGCCACACACCACCATCGCAGTGCACATTAAGAGCCCATTCTTGTCCATGATCCTACAGAATCAAACATAGTCGGCACAATATCATAAATAATATCATATTGCTGTTGAGATATAACGGGACTCTTGATCTTGGTTGTTGAGATACATTCGGACTCTTGGTTTTGGTGGACGAATTCCGAAACTACCCCCGAGGGGTTTTGGGTATAAATATAGCTCCCTATTGTACAAGAGAATCAATCTCTACGATTAATCAATAAAGAGATAAAAGAGTTTATCTCCCTATTATTTTGTATTCATCTATTTGCGATTGTTCTTCTTCTATCATTGATTGTCATTGGGATTGATCTACGGCGATAGTTTATTATTCAACAAATACAAATTATGCCGAGGTAATGTATGTCAGGTGAATCCTATATCATCTGTCATGGTTATGGCCCTCCAACGGCTTCAAAGTCTCACCAACTATTTGTCTTGTATGTTCCATTTCTAATCCAAAATCTACCAAGATCTTTGCTGATGTCTGCTACCCCATGAATACAAATCACACGATGTTTCAAGTTAAGAGAGACCTGGAGAACGAAAAGGTACCAATTTGTGTTTGGATATAGGTTTTGCAGTACCCCCCCCCCCCCCCCCCATTGAAGAAGAAACAGCTATTCTAGGGCGTTGTGGTCCGATCTCAAGGACAGTCCACGAATGTTTGCTTATCCTAGGACTTTCTCCCTAGGAAGTACCGGTAACTTACTCATGAGTTTGTATACCAATGCTAGGACCTTATCCATTGCAATTTTGAAAAATCATGTGGAAGTCTATTCATGTTTGTGATGAGTTATTGAGAGTGTTTGAGCATGTGGTGCTCAGATTTGAGTTTGTTTTGAATTCTATTTAGAATTTGAAACAATTTAAGGTGTTATCAGTTTTGGATGGCACTACTGGCCTTGTAGTGGCGGTAGTGCCGGCCAGGCGGCACTACCGGCTTGGGTTGGCGGTAGTGCTGGCCACACGGAGTTACTGACCTATGGAGTGGTAGTCTTTTCACAGAGAGGTGATTCTCTGGGTTTGGACAAGAGCGGTGCTACGGGCCCTAGATGGTGGTAGTGCCGACTTTACTGCAAATTTGAGCTTAATATTTGTATTATGTGTTGGTTAATGTATATTATTGTGAACAGTGTTATGTGATGGTTTGATTGTCTGTGTTGGTTGCAGAATTTCGAAGCTAGGTCATGGTGAGGCGGATGAAACTAGGATTAGGATAGGAGAGTTGAGGTCCAAAATGGTTAAGGGACGCCGTAAGATGACTGGGGCCGGGAAGTGGTTGCGAGCCGGAAAGACAAGGAGTTGTAGCGTGAAGCATTGGTGATAGACATGGTGGGCAACAGCATGGACCGGGACTAGGTTTAGGGAGGAGTTGAGGTCCAGAACGGTCAAGAAATCCGGTGCTGTCATGGTGAAGCGATCAAAGACACGTGACGCGCCAAGTAACTTGGGCTTGTTTGCAAGCGAGGATGGTTCGGGAGATTTCGGACGTGTGAGAGGCTTAGCGGCAAGCCATTGAGGCCACGTAGAAAGTGACAAAGCATGACCAATGTTTCGAGGAGAAGGAAGACCGGTCATTAGGGAAAATTTGTAATTTGTCCAATACCGACGGCTGAGGCGGTTTGGAAAACAGTGACGGTGACCTAAGTGATTTAAGTCAAGCCAAAGTGGAGCTTAACGCAAATTCAGACTCGTGGAGCGAATTAAGCGTCAAGGTGAAGGCCGCTTTGGGAAACGTGCTTGTATGAATGTAAAACCCGTGTGTGTGTGCGCTCCTTTAGAGCTTTGCCGGTGAGAGGTTTTGTAATCCATCCCCATGATCTAAAATGAAATCAAAATTCGTGTTCAAGTTTTCCCTCTGGTTTTGATCTTCCCTCTTCTTGAGTTTTTGATCTTTCTTTGTGATTTCTTCTCTTGATCTTGTTTTGGCAAGAATGAATGATTGATGGATGAATCCTCTATGGATCATATCCTAATCATCTAGGCAAGCTCTTATATGGTCATCAAGAGATTTATCAAGAATTCGGTTTTTAGCTTGAGAATGAAGGATTTAAGGTAGATCTTGATTTTGCACGTTTGAGGGTAATTTCTTTGAAGTTCTTGCTTGCTGTGACATGTGGGAGGCCATCTAAGGTCATCTTGATCATCAAATCCCCACAAGCAAGTTCAGGGTGAAGTTTTGGATTTTGACTCAGTTTTGGTACAACCTTCGGTAAATTTGAAAAAGGTCAGAACTTTGACGTCAATCTTTTCGATTGATGGTTGGAATAAGTTCCTGACATCCTTAGGAAGGTGAATACAAAGTTTCACAAGTTTTGGATCATCCAATCAAAAGATATATCAATTTTTGTATTTGAACTCGAGTTGATTTTACCGTTCATATCTGATTTTACTGTTCACTGCGGTACTACCGCTCCTACATAGGCGGTAGTACCGCCCCGGGTTGAAATTTCTGAAATTTGATTTTTTTTTTTTTTTGCGTTTCCATTTGCTCTCTTAGGGGTTTAGCTTAGTTCATTTGGGTAAAAAGTGTTTTGTGATTATTCATCTCTACTGATCGCCATTTTGGGCCCTTCAAATTTGCCATGGCTGCGTAGGATGGTGCAGGATCCAATAATTGGGTAGGTAACTGAACGCAGAACACATTGGATGATGTAGGAAAAATATTTTAAAGCGATCATAGATGCATTGTATCATTTGATTAAATTGTTCGTCGGTACATTCTGCAATGCATATGACCAAGAACCAGAGACAGCGACTCATATCTGTCTGCATTGCGTTTACGCCAAGAAGGTATGGGAGCAAATGTTGAGTGGTTGATCGGGGTGAGTTACGGCCTCTAAACTTAAGTGCTGATTTGGGCATTGATACCTGGTGGGCGTCAACATTAGCCAACGCGCACAAACAACAGAGGAAGGAGACTGGAACTTACGGAAAAAGAGGAAGAGAACAACTTTGCAGCAAGCTTCTCTCCGGCCGCACCAGGTTGTTCACCTTACCCAACAGGAAGTTCTGTTAGGTCTTTTGCTTTGACCGTAACCTAATCCCTGGGCTTGTAGTCTTTTCGTTGCTCCTTTGCTTTAGCACCACCTCTTGTCCTCTGAGGTGGTGTGGTCATTCTAGGCATGACAATTGAGCCCTGCTCCTCGGCAACCTGCAAGGAATTCTCATGCTGGGATGGGTAATAGAGAGATTTTGTTCCTGCTACCTTATATGGGGATGGAGACCGGAATGCTTCCCTCATCCCCGCTCCCTGCTATACCCTGATAAACACCCATGTACATGCAAATTGATCCATCTACATGTCTAAAACATGGTACTTTGTCTCTAGCTTAATATGGTTTTGCATAATATATTGTATATAACTCATTTGTACTATTCTACTATCTTGTGTATTAATAAACTTATGTACTCCTACATAATCATCTGATAAATTTATGAAATTACCTTAATGCTAATACAATTTAGGTTCTTATCGAGGCATCAAAATATCAAATCCCGGCGAAGAAGGGGACGAGATGAAAAGCTCCCCCGATAGTTAAAAAGGAGTAAGGATGGGAGGGCTGTTGCCATCCCTGGGTCATTCAAGCCTTGGAATGACCTCGCTGTGTAAAATCTTTCTGCTTCCTTCGATTTAATTGAATGGCAGCGCTCAAAAAAAAAAAGAATGAGCTTTTCGCGGACAATCAAACTGAACAGCCATACATGCATTCAGATGTTCCACTATTTGTGTTGCTTGGCAATTGCATGAATCAAACCATGTCATAGTAATTCAGCCATATCCTACAATTCACAAGCTTAGGAATGGCCGAATGGCATATTGTGTAGTAATGAGGGAGAAGAGTTGAATTACATATAAACCAAGACAAGATGATGACATCAATGACACCAGCTTTGACATGTGTGTATGAGGAGTTGGCGAAGGCAAGTAGGAAGCACCCGGGGCATCCAATTAGTTTATTTGATTCCAAATCAGAAACATCCTTCATCGATGATGAAGTTTGCCGCTCTCGACACGCTTGAACCAGCCGTCATCATTGGAAAAGGCATTTTGTGACGGCCCTCTTTTTTTTTTGACTTAGAATATCAAAGAAGGATCCATGTGCACACATAGTAGTTCTATGATCAGTGGCTAGTACGCACATGTTCAACATTGGCAACACATTCATATACAATATTATACATATAATAGTGGAAGTTAATTATACAATAAAGTCTTACAAACCAGAGTAAATTGTAGCGGAAATTCAAAAAGTCTTATAGTATGTCTATACAACCTTCAGACAACTAATAAGGCATAAACCCTAGATAAACTCGTTATTGTATTCACTGTAACCTACGTAGAAGTAAGCGTTGTTTGGTACTTTGTTTTCTTCGTTCATTGAACCAACAATTTAAGCAAGTTTGAGTACTTGTGTACTCAGCAAGACTTGTAATGTATTTCAAATATATAATATATACAGGCTATGTCAACAGAAAGGCTACTAAGGTTATTTTGCATAAAGTGAATTTGTGCATGAATATCAAGTAATAATTTATAAATGGAATTTGTAAAAGCAAGTTTGATAGATAAGTAAATAAACAAGAGTAGTATAATATATCACAACTCATGGTCCTCCATGATTGTGAGTATCATACTATTTCTCTGCCAATCCCTAGATAAAATCTGAAATAAAGACTTTCCAACAAATATTCTCAATGTGATCATTTTTATGAAAACTCAAAATTCTAACTATGTGATGACTTTACCAAGTGCCCATGATCGTGACTGCGGCTTTTCAAAAAGTTATATACTCTGCAGATGTGTACATCTTTACCCATAAGACATGACCATTCTCTTTTTACCGCTATTTCCACGCCTCCTTTGGCGTGTGGCCAAGAGGTCATGACATAACTGTTATATTGTCTAGGATTAACATTGCATTAGTCCGGTGACAATAAACCCTTGCTATAGCGGCAGAAGATATTTGTATAATCATTGTACGACTAATGGTTATACACCATTGTCCCACTTCTATCCATAATAAGGCATACACCATTGTATCGGCAGGCGTTATTCCTAACACCTCGGTGAGGCCACCCCTTCGAGTAATCCATCTTAGAAAGGCCGTGCTACTCCAGCTTTCCAATATACAAAGTTAAACATAAGTAACTTAATAAGTTAAGACTATCCCATACTAGTACTTGTGGTTGCACTGTTTTCTTGCCTGATAAAAACACAATAGTTTGGTCCTTAACAGACCCGTGTGAGAAAACTCCCCCTATCTACATGCAAGTCCCATGCACATCCGGCTATTGCCAATACTCGTCCACATCAAATCATAGTTTTATTTTTATTTTTACCAAAATATCAGCAACCTTTAACCATATCCAACCTTTTTAAATTTACAAAGAACAATATGTCTCATCATTCATTTCTCCATTGCTAAAGCATGGCTAAGCAAGATGATTAAGTAATCGCATATACCCAGGTTGACATTATGTATTGTCTAACCTTATCCTTGAGTTATCAAGGATGACAATTCAATTTTTATTAAGGAAGTTCCATTAGATAAGGTTATAGCTACCAGTACCACAATATAGTTAATTTACTGAAAATACGCGCATGCATAATAGATTTGATAAAAACAACATAAATTAATTAAAATACTGGAATCAACATGGTCAAATGGGGTACTTGCCTTGCCTAGTGAATTAGTAGTGGGGTCGAGGTCGATAGTAGTAGCCTTGGATACGTCGGTGTCTACACGTCATTAACATAAAGCAATAACAATAAGAGGCAAAAATAAGTCAAATAATAATAAATTCAAAGATAAATTAAAATATAAGATTCTGATGATAAAAATATTTAAAATATTGGTTTCTCATTATTTAAAATTGTTTTCTTATATTATAAATTTCTTAAGTTTATATTATAAGTGGCTTGGTTTCTAATAGTACTAAGTGCAAAACATGTGAATAGGATTATGTTTACAGTATTAGGGGGTCTTGACCTTTGGAGCATTTTAGAACTGGTTTCACATATTTTAACATTTGTTTGCCAGATTTATCTGTATTCTAATCATATGTGCAAAGAAAACAGAGTCATTTATAAAGTTGGTTCAAAATAAGTCAAATATTAAATATTTTTGCAGATCTAAGATGCTTAAGGTTCCAGAAATGTTTAGAAATTTATTTCAAAATCTTTGGATATTATATATTATAGTTGCTATTGTTTAAATCTTTAATGGATTAGTAACTAACTTAAATAGGAATCGAATTCAAACAAAGTTTAAATCTAATTATTTTTTACAGAAATGGAATGCTTGAGGTGTTAGAAATTTTTAGAAATTTATTTCAAGATTTTATGAATTGGTGTATAACAATTTTAAATAGTGACCATATTAGGTTTATTCAAATTTTAAATTCAAATATTTTGAACAGAAATATAAATCCATTTTTTTTGCATATTCTGAAATATCATGATTTAGATGAATTTAGAAATTGATTTTTCTCAAATTGGACTTAAAATGCAAAAGTTATTAACATATGAGTGCTCTAGGTTTGGAAATTCACTGAAAATAGAAAATACGCTTTCTCTAAAGTGAAACGCATTTAGCTATTTTTGGGTTTTCCTGTCTTTTCTAGTTTTTGGCTCTGTGGCTGATAGGTCGGGCCCACCAGTTAGCATCTTGGTTCAAAAGGAGGGGAGGTTGACAAGGCTGGCCCACATGTCATAGGCACACTCTTAAATCCTGATTAATTCAAAAACCCAACTTGTGGCGCCTGCTTCACAGAGACTCCGTAAGTGAGGGAGACCGACAGGAGGACCCCACTCAGCAGTCGCATAGAACAAGGGTGCATGGGGAATGGCTCGTCGACGGCGGGGGAGTGGCAGCGCCGGCCGGCCATGGGCTCGGCGAGCACCAGCAGGGCAAGGCGCGTCTAGGGCATCGACTGACGACGACAAGGTAGCACTGAGGTGAGCTAGCAGTGGTGACATGTGGTGGCTATGGCGGCGGTTGGCTTGGAAGGTTGAAGAAATGGTTGAGCTCGGGGGAAAATGGGTGAGTGAGCTTCAGTGAACTCGGGAGAGCCCATTTTACCTCTCGGTTATGGCAAAAACTGGTCGAGGTGAGCTGCCACCGTGTGGCCAGAGTGGAGGAAGAAGGATGGTGCAACGGCGATGCTATGATCGATGAAGGCTGTAACAAATTGAGGGGAAATGAGAATTAAGCGATCAAAAGGCTAGGATTTGCTTGAATTGAACCATACGTCACCGTGAAAGGTTAATTGTGATTTCCCCCCTTTTGGCGAAGCTTCTTTAGTGGCAGGGGTGGTGGCGCAATTTGGGGTGAAGCTCGGTTCGTGGGGCTCCAAGGGAGATGTGGGTGCTATGTGAGTGCTTGGAGGCTTAAATAGGCGCGAGGAAGGCAAGGTGGCATGGCGTCGCAATTTGTACAGAGGCTATGGTCGGAAGTGTGGGACGGTGGCACGGATTTTTCGGGGCATGGCGGTGAAGGGCATGACATAGCTTGGCCATGGTAGGGCATGGCCAAGGTATGGCCGTGGCAAAGCACTGGTCGAGCTTTGTATACAGCGGCTTGATCTCGGTTGAAGCGGTGGGATCGATCAGTTGACCGGAGAGACAGAGAGGGAGAGGGTAAGGCCGTGCTGAGCTGTGTTGAGAAAGAGGCTTGGGTGTTTGGGTTTAGTTTAGGATTAACAGCGTTGGGCTTGGGTCAGATTCATACGGCGTTGAAGCTTTGCGCTTGATCGAGATATGGCATCGGTCTACCGTGGCAGCGAATCGGCCAGGATTTTTTTGTCGTGGGAAGGATTAGGGCAGAGGTGAGGCTGGTTCATCCAAGGAGAAGGCAAGGTAACCAAAGCCAGTTGACGCTGTCAAGTGGACCAGGGTAGCAGTTTTACTTAGATATCTTGTAATCATATGCATGAACTCTATAAGTCTAAAGCCATCTAGCCATCCATGCTTCATTTTGATAAATTTGCTCAACACACAGGTAAAACATTTCATATCATGATCTCATCACAAACAACTCACTAGTAATCTAAAAAACATCATCAATGGCCGGCATGACAAAGTTCTCTCAAAAAGGTGTGAAGACCCCGAGGTCGCCAACCCAACGGAACACTCGAAATGTTTCAAAACACTAAAAACATGTTCTCTATCCCAATGATCCATTTAATCATCCGTTTCAAAAGGATAATCCATTATGTACAAGAACAACAACACCTCTTTGTTCCAATGATCCGACTGATCGTCTGATCCACAAGGATGATCTGATACATACAATGTTTCCAATACATTCTTCCTAAAGGATGATCCAATCCAACCGAATAATCCAAACCGACCAGATGGTCCTTTCCATGGATAATCCTATTAAACAAAAAACAAAGAGACTCCAATTTTGTTAACTCTTTTCAAACTTAAAGAACAAGCACATTTTATTGTCATATATGCATCACAAGCCACTAGTATAGTGCCTGTGCTAACACTACGATGATTAGTACACCCGCTTAAGAAAAGAAAACTATGCAGTTTAACACTTGAAAGGCTTTAAAATTGTCTTTTACGACTATGCAGATGTAGGAGAACAAAATAATTTAGAGAGCCAAATCTGTATTAGGGAAGGTTCGTGAATTCCTAGCTGACCCCTTTATGATGCATGAATATATAATAATATGATAACTTTATAGAGCATGTAAAGAGGGAGACCTCGTGTTCTGCTTGAGAGGAGTAAAGCTCGCAAGCCATTGCCATGACTTCAATTTTTAATAGCAGTTCAAGGGATTACGATATTGTTTCTTTGACAAATCGAAAGCACTTGGCTGATAGGGATGTATGCATCCCTTATGATTGGCACATATCAATCATCAGTTCATGAGCTAGCAAGCACATGAGGCCAAGTTGGATTTAGACAGTTCTGTATGTACCTTTGTCCACGCATGAAAGAGCCGACATTGCCGGTCGCCGTCGCCGCACGCGTGTGTATGTATGTACGCCGACGTTGCCGGTTGCCGTCGCTGCACGCCTGCGTATGTATGTATGCTGACGTCGCCGACCGCCGTCGCCGCACGTAAAAGCCTCGCGGCCTCGCCAAACGACTGGAGGTATAGCACCTCCGTCCCAGCCTTTGGATGTTCTTTAGTTAGGAATTCCCGGGATCTGCATATGAGATCACGCAAGGAAGAAAGGATGTAAAGATACGAGTGCCTTTTTAAGACTTGTTCTTATGTCTTGAGGGATGTTTCCCGTATGCTCTTAAGACTTGTTCTTATGTCTCGAGGGATGTTTTCTGTGCACTCATTCCACTTGTATTTTAGTATTTCAATTAAGAAACACTTCCTAAGGATAGGTGAACCCTGTAAGTACATTGTAGAGCATCATCAGTATAGATATTTTTTTAGAGGATTTTGTTGCATATGAGATCACACAAGGAAGAAAGAATGTGAAGATACGAGTGCCTTTTTAAGCACTCGCAGCAACTTTATCATGTGATCAATTCTATTCACATCTTCCAAGAATAGAATTCTATTCACAAAATCTTTCCCACTGTTTTATTATCAAAACCCATTTCTCTGAAAAAGAAATCAGTCTGGAACGCAAGGCAAAACAGTTACTACTAAGATACCAGTTATTGGAGAATAAAAGACGTAAATGAGCAACAACTCAATGGTCAAGACACAAGACCATCCCCAATTTTGGATATATATGTGCCTACTGGATACAGTTACATACAACAGCAACAATAAAACATTGATGTTGACCATCGCATTCATGCCCCATAAATCTTAATTTGGACTGCTTGGTAGGTATATGTGCTGGATTATTGAACATTCCACTCTAGAGGCAAAGATGTAATAATTATCGACCTCTAAACAGAATCGCCGAGACAAAACTCCTTGGTTGTTCATCAAACCTGAAGCGTGATATAATCAACTCTGATGCAGTTTATGGGACATTGGCTATCTGGGGAACCAACAAGTAAATAAGGAAATAACCTGTACAGGAACATATATTAATTAGAAGGGTAGATATTAGAAACAAAATTAACATCTGAACAAGGGGAAAGAGTTGTACCTCAAGTGCCAAATGCTGATGAATTCAAGGAGCTGGCAAGCTGGACTTTGGATCCTCGTTATTTACATCACCGCCGAGAGAAGGGAAAGAAGGGATGGACTTCATAATCAACTTCCTGCCGCTCTTGCATATTGGAGACAATCCAGTACCGATGCGCGGAGGATAGATCCTCTTTTTATTAGGTGACACAACCTTGACAGATGTTCGAGGGGGTGAATTCCCTTTATGGGCATCTGATGCGCCTTCCCCAAGAATCATTTCTACATAGCTTTCAAATGGGGAGAGCACAATGTCAGACTTCGATGGAGCTTGAGACTTATATAGTTGAGAAGAACACCCAATGAGCTTTGTCTGAGTTCATGGCTTCTTGGAGCATGAAGGTGGAAGAGCAGTCAAGGGTCTGGAAATAAGAAGAAAAAAATGACTCAAATTTTAGTAGTTAATGCAAGAGGCGGGATTCACAGTAACATATGTGCATATTTATGATACACAAATCTGCAGCCCACAATTGAAGGTGTTGTCAGCACATTCTCAGCAGGAGCAAGATCAGTAGCTTGGTAAATAACAAGCTGTTTTATCACTTTCATTTTCTTCTTCTTTCACACAAGCATTCTTTTCTTCATATCCCAGCTTAGCTTCCTCTATGCTTAAAACCACAACTCCTTCAATGGAAAATAAGACAATCAAAAACTGGTATATCGTTAAATTAAACAAAATTTGAAACAGCTATTCAAGAAAGTTATGCTTGGTCATATAATAACCAAAAGTTTAGCTCTACTAAGATATGATTATTACTGTTCTTTATTCACTATTCTATTCGGTGCTGTTGCAACTTTTTAGAATAACATATGTAGATGTAGTTTTTGAGCTACTGTAACATCTTAACAAACATAACATCATCAAAGCATAAGATAATCTTAGGGTGTCTAGTTGGTTTTGTTTAAACCAAAAGCACACAAACAAAGATGCACCAGCATGGGTATGATTTTTGCTTAAATTTAAAAATGCAAAAGGTAGCTAGGATAATTTCCAGCATAAACAAATTATATATTAAGGTGCAATAGTCCGGACTTCAAATTGAAGTCGTAGCCGATCTACTAACTTCATTGCATTCCACAATTATAGAAGTTCCAAAAACACCTTTCATACGTAAAAACAAGCCAATTATTCTTAGAAACTTTAGTACACGTCCCAGATTACATTTTCAAGTTGAAAGATCAAACTTGAGCACCCGACAACTTATTGAGTACAATTTTTTGATCTGACACAATTAATCTTGAACTAAAGCTCCTCAACCCTTCATCGTTGGATGAAACATCATAGACGCAACTATGGTCTATGGAGCATGCAGGCAATTTGCGAATTTATAAGATAGAAGCTTATCCAGAATTCAAGATGAAATGGACTCACCCTCCCTTCTACCAAAAGCATGTAGTCCTAAGTTTGCTGATTTTATACAACCCAATTTTCACACCAAAATACATAATCCATTCATCAAATATCACAAGTTTCTAATGTATTTTTTCACTTTGTTGAAAAATCCCTGGAACAAAACCATTGTCATTGATGTTTAGAAGTGATCTGCTAATGACAAACCTACAAAAGCTTGTTGATAAATTGCTAATTGCTAGGCTAAACAACTCTGAAACAGGATAGCGAACTTTTAAACAAGAATGTACAAAGGCAATGAGTTTGGTGTTCAACAAATTAGCAGTGAGATCCTTTCCTACTATTCTCATCAAAAAAATTACTTAGGAAGCATCAATTTGGCCTACACTGGAGATTGCTGGGAATGCAAAACCTAGAAATAGTGCATCAATTTGGCCTACACTGGAGATTCACACATGTGCTTCAATTTTGAAGGATCAGACACTATTGCCTGAAAATTACCTAAAAATTTTGAAGGATCAGACACTACTCATGAATTGATCACTATACACTATTGCCTGAAAATTACCTGAAATTACCCCAAGTACAAATTGAAAGCACTTAAAGCACAGAGACACAATACACAAGTAACTCAAATCCTTTTTCATACATTGGGAAACTAAAATGAAACTGGAAATAAGGTCAGAGATAAACGAAGAGAGTTGTAAGATCTTGAAGCCACACATAACATATCTTCTGATAATTGAAACCACACCTAAGCAATTTATAATTGAAACAGATCTTCTCATTTAATTGAAACAACACACCAAATGGATCCCACTACTACCATAGGTCCTGAAACAAGTTGATGGGGGATATTCTATTATAAATTACAGATTATTTTACTTGGAATTGGAATATTTCTTTTTGTTTGCTGTTGTCACAGAACCCAAATTTTCTTATTAAGTGTCAAACAGTATTATAAAAAAGGTTCTAAGAGTAGAGAAGTGGCTGATGCAATAAAATGTACAGTAAAAGTATTGAGATTTTAGCATGGTGGTTATCCTAATGTCACACAAAAATGAAGGCCTAAGCAGCAATCCACAACATCTAATGTGTTTCACACATGTATCACAATTTTGAAGGATCAGACACTGACCAATTTTGATACAACAGGCCATTATATTGTCCAAACTCTCAAGCAATATAAGCAATGAAAGGAAAGCTGCCCAAAATGGCTACTTGCAACAATAACAAACCTCAAGATTCCAGCAATCGATGCTACGCCACGAATATGAAAAGTTTTTCACTCAGTTTTGTGTAGTACTGCCATAAAAGAACAACAATACAATTGAGTAAGTCTCTATATGTGCAATGATCAATAACAATATAAGCATGGAATATTGTATATTGTATCTCATTAAAAAAAAGATAGTTTACTTTCAATTCAGAAAGTCTCATGCATGATCCTTGTCTAATGCATGATCTTTACTGTTCAGAATGTCTGAATAGTATGTTGTGACTGTGTTCGTTAACTATAATTTATGACTGGTGCAGCTGAGGACACGTACACCTTTTTGATGAATTGTTTCAACAGGTTTCCTCAGTACAGGAACCATGACTTTGGCTGTTACTCATTTTTGGTTTCCTTGGTCTAAATTTCATCAGAGGCCAATTTGCTGTTATCGAACATTTGGGTAGTTCCATTATAGTTCCTACACATTGGTGCTTAATGCATGATCTTTACATATCTTTTGCTACTTAAAACTTTTTTAAATCAATGGTTCCTGCACATTGGTGCTGTTGAATGACTAAAAATCTGTACGGAAAGTTATCATGATGCATCTATCAATTGAAGCCACTGACATTGACAACCATATTCTATATAAAAAATAGCTGAATGAAAATTGTTGGTTTATAATTTTGCTTTTGTTTACTAATATCTGACATCCTGACTTCATCATTTCCTTAATATTTTCCCTGTCCTTACAGGTATTTGCTCACTTCTTACACAACATGATCACTACTTTCTATATCCGAACTCATGTTATTCTAGACTTCTTATTTTGTTTCCAATACATGTCATTTTACAACTTCTGTATAAAATTATATTGATTATTCCATACATAACCTTCCCTGATAATAACCTTAATAATCAAGCTTTACTTTTTCATGAGGAAGGCAATAATTCTAGGCATGGAAGAATATTAAATAAGGTTTGGGAGTAGTAAAATGCAAGAGTATACTAAATAAGGTCACCATTGTTTTCGTCCATTGTGTTGTTTCTAGTTTCAATAAAAGACTTGTGTTGCTTGACAGAGCATTTCTTAATTTGGACATTATCCTTAAGTTACCAATTATGTTATTCGTATCTTTGCAGATCGTATATACCCATATGATCATTTTGTTGATTCATCGAGAGTTGCAATGTTATACTTGTATGGGTTGTATGAAGCTGCACCCTGGGTTATAGTCTATATATAGGATGCATCGCTTGGAAATTTTGACATGTGACTCAGATTTTTCAATCAAAGTGTCTATTGAGATACTTGTCCTTTGATCCAGGCATATGATCAGCATCTCAATAGTATGATACTTGGAGATGTAGAAGAGATAGTGACTACTGTTGAAATTGATGATGAGACTTAGGAGATTTTTCAGATATGTCTCATTGGCCACAGATACCAAATACATAATGGAAGATCTGTTAGTTTTGAATAGATGTTGGGTTGGGAGAGTGTCATCCGAGTGTCACGTATAACAAAATTTTGAAGAGTCAGTGAACAATTGGATAAAACAATGAGTGAAATTTGGACAGGAATTCTCAAGAATCGACAATTTGAAGAGCTTGCCCTATTGCAGATTTTGTCTGGTGTGTATAGTGATGGTTTGGGATGGGAGTTGATTCTTCTTTCTAGAGATGATTCCTACATAGTATTGGAATGTGCTTCGTATCTATCTAACCCAGAAACTATGCGCCACATGAAAACTTGAACATGACAGCATATGCTTCTTACCTTCAATCTCACCCAAACATTTCTAACATTCAGAAAACAACTATACACATTCATACAGAAAACAACTATACAAACATTTCTAACATTTAGAAAACAACAGTACAAATTTCTAAGATTCAGTAAAAAACTATACACATTCAGCATAAGAATTCATCATAAGAATTCACCATAAGAATTTTTTACCCATATACTATTGGCAGTATATGGTTGCTGGTATCGAGCCAACACATTAATTGCTGGTATACGAAAGAACAAAAGAACAAATAAGCTAACTACTGGTAAGGTGAAAAATGATGGATACCTGGCTAAAGCTGGTATAAAGAGGATGAAAATGTCGCTGTGCTTTTCACTTCGTCTTCTTCACGCACTGAAAGAACAAACCGACTCTAGGGCACTCCATCGCGGCCGCCGCCCGAATTCCTAGTCCCTCAATAAGCATAAGCAGCAACAAAAGGAAGCAAAACGAAACATATGGGTTATGTACCAACTGGAAGAGAGCAATAAAAGGAAAATACTCGAGAAAAAACTAATCTTGATTTAATCGAGATTTGCTTCCTTCTGAAGGACATCAATCAATCAAATCAAGAGAAAAGAAGAAACTCACATTGACGAATCGGAGATTTACTTCCATTGGAATCGCGTCAATCAATCCAATCCGGACCAAAGGGAAGTAAATCTGGATTGGGAGGAGACCGGCCGAGCGAGGAAACTTTGCGCCGCGCTGGGGGGGGGGGCCGGTTGGTGTGGGGCGCTGAGACCGGATCGGAGGTGGGCGGATCGACCGAGCGCACGCTGCGGCAGCGCCGAGGCGGATCCGAGGGCGCGCTCGCGGATCGAGATGGCGCGCCGACGGGTGGCTTGTGCGGATGGAAACTGTTCGGACGCGTTGGAATCGATGGAAGGGTTGGGGATTGGTTTCCATCCGGCCGAAGGGATACGACGCGTTTCGACCGAAGGTGAGGGATACAATGCGTTTCGGCCGAAGGTGCATATGGACTTAATTATTATAATTATGGATAATTATGGACTTAATAATTTCCTTAATTAGACGAAGATTAGACACATTAAACAACAGCCATCGGACGTGGGTGAGTAAAGCTGAAGAAAGATCTGAGACGTTCATTTTGATGAATGCAAGTTTCTGGGGACGTTATGCTGGGTGCACGAACATTGGGCCATCTCTAGTGGGGTGTATTATTTGGGGTGGACGTAGAAAAAATTAATTAGGTGCATTATAAAGGAGTATAGATGGGGTGACCTCCACATGTTCTCAGAAAACCCAACATGAACCGACACTCCAAAGAGAAATTCGACTTGTCATATGGTTCTTGGCGACCGTATCACCCTCCCACGTGATCGCCATGTCAATTGGATTACGATTCGTGAAGGCTCTAAGGCGTATTCGTCTTCCTAGTTACGCAAAATCAGGCTGAAATCCTAAAGACCGGCTATTTAAAGGAGGTTGATTGCATCTACACAAAGGGAAGATGGCTACCACAACATCCATAGGGAGCTACCACGTTTAGAACACCATCTTCACCATTATTTATCTATCCTGTAATCATTCATTCGTTGGTGCAACCGGAACATCGGCAACATCATTATTAATATATTTTTGTTATTTTCATATCATTGTCTCTATATTTTCTTATATTTATCGGTTGTTTTTTTTGTCACCATGGATATGAGGACGAGCGAGTAATTCCCTAAGAGCTAGAGGTGTAGGTATAGCCATCTAGCACTAGTATAGTGCCCGTGCTAACGCTAAAACGACAATACACCTGTTTATCAATTAAATGAGAAGATAAGTATGAATACAACACTTAATAATAAAAGAGAAATTTAGAATTTTAAATGAATTTAGAAAGAAAAATGGAACTAAATGGAGGTCGAATGAGCGAAAACGGGCTCCCAAAAGATTTTAAATCAAGAAAGAGAAAGAAAAAAGAATTTTCTGATTTTGGATTATTTTTTTTGCAGCTTCCACAGAGAGCACAGCGTGCTCTTTGGGCTTGGCCAGCGCAAGGGGGAGGGAAGATCAGGGGTGGCCGGCCGGTCGCAGCGGGTCGGCACTGGTGCGGCGAGATCGCCGACATCGGCGCCTGCGGGGTAGGAGTCACGGTTGCGGTGAATTTCGCCGAGAAAGATGACGGTGATGACTTGGGTTACCTCCAAAATCCGGCGATCTTTATAAGAGGGAGCACTTGGGGATTTAGCAATGTGATGGGGTGGAGGAGAGCTCGCCGACTTTTATAGCCCCAAAACAAGCATATTTTTGAAAACCATAATTTGGGGTCAAATCAGATTGGGAGGAAATTTTGACAATAGAGCACGAAATTTAGGGAATTAACACTATAGATGGAAAGAGGAGATTTGGTGCGGGATTGATAGAGCTTTAGAGCTTCTTTCTTGCTTTAATGGAGGAAGGGAAGAAAAGAAGCTTCTCTGGTCTGGGCTGTAGCTAGAAGAAGCTACAGGTGAGTTGCCTTCATTTTTTTTAAATATAGAAGGATTTTTGAAAAGATAGCACATTAGGTTAAAAAATTATAGAAAAATTCTCAAAAAAACTTTCGATTATTTTGTACTTAATAAAATTATTTTCAAAAAAATTTGAATTATAAATTTGTCAAGGCACGGCGGCCGCGAGGTCGTCAACCAGCAACCTCACCGTGTCGATAAAGCCACCGATGGCGACTGTGGAGCCGTTGCAGACCTGCGTTCTCTTGGCCGCGCTGCCCCGGCTGCCACATGCAATCTCCCGGTTTCTTTTTCCCAGCACGTAATGTATGATCATTTCCTTTTCCTTGATTCCAGGACGTTTGTTCCCTTTTCCTTGTTGATGTTGGAGGTAGGGAAGGTCTGTTGTAGGCTACAAGGATGATTTCGGAAAAATAAAATGCGCTCGCCGACCACTGGATCCGCAAGGAAAAAGATAAAATTAAACAAAGTGCTCACCACACCGGTTTCATGAGAAAAAATTGAAAAAATTAAGCAAAGACTCACGCATCACGGTTCCGTGGATAAAAAATGAAAACAAAAATTCAGCGCTCTCCGTGCGCTGAAATTAGGCGCTATGGGGTTAGATCTGTAAAAAAGTCTCGAGAAGGGTTATATTCGGAAAAAAATACGATCACGATGCCAGGATAATAAAAAATTCAAGTCTTGTTTCCTTGCATGCGAATCCTCTTTGTTTATTTCCTTTTTTGATTCGCTCTCCTATGTAGTACGTACAATTTTGACAAGTAAAAAATTCAAGTCTGGTTTCCTTGCATGCGGATCATCCCTATTTATTTCCTTGTTTGATTCGCTCTCCTTCCAAATATGTAGGTGGGGGAGGTCTGTTGTGGGCCACAGGGATGATTAGACACTCTAAATAATGGCCATCGGATGCGGGTGAGTAAAGCTGAGGAAAGATCTGAGAGGTTAATTTTTATGGAGGCAAGTTTCTGGGGACGTTTCGCTGGGTGTACGAATGTTGGGCCATCTCTAGTGGGATGCACTATTTGGGGTGGACATAGAAAAAGAATGTTTACGTGTATTATAAAGGGGTATAGATTAGAGATTTAGGGGATGATTTATCCTTCATATGGGAATTTATAAGTAAAGGAGGCTCTCTTTTTATAATATATTAATACTAGGATATCACGGTCTCATGGCTGTTTACATTTACTATTTTCTGAGTTTTAGAACTTTCTTAATTGATGTGTCTGACGAAAATACGTCTTAGTACAAAATGAAAAAGGAAGTACGCCAGACGCGTACACAACTAGCTGTAACACACTAATATACATCAGCAAGCTCGGAAGGTAATTACTCTAGCCTAGCGAGCAGTTCCCATATCCAGACATTTCGTATAAATAGCACTGCAATTTAGGAATCAGTATGTACGACTGATACAAGGAAGTTATGAATTGGGGCATAAATTTTAGGAATGATACAACTGCCACAATAGAGTCTATACCCCTTTATAATGCACCTAAATATTATTTTCTACGTCCACCCCAAATAATGCACTCCACTAGAGATGGCTCAAACTTCATGCACCCAGCGAAACGTCCACAGAAACTTGCCTCAATCAAAATTAACCTCTCAGATCTTTCGTCAGCTTTACTCACCCACATCCGATGGCCATTGTTTAATGTGTCTAACTCATCCCTATTTTCCACAACAGATCTCCCCCCACCTCCAGCATTATCTCAAGGAAAAGGAAAAAAATATCCTGGAATTAAGGAAAAGGAAACAAACGTTCTAGAAAAGAAAAAGATCATATATTACGTACTGGAAAAAGGAAACTGCAAGACAAGGTACTATACTAGTAACGAAATAGGAGCATAAATTTCTCCAAAATCACTACTTACCGTTAGCAGCCAAGGCTATTTAAGCTGAACGTTAGGTAAACACAGGGACAGTTCTTAACAATGGCTCTACTGCTAAATGTTGTAATTCTCTTTATTTTGTTTTGTATTCATGGAGCTAACGGAGACCTGTTGCATCAACCTGAACACCCAGAAGATCATTCGCTATTCGACAGATTGACGTCGGGCCAGACATCGAACATTGGATCGTTTAAACCTGACGATGGAAGTGACGACGTCGTCAACGTGAGTTTACTCGCCTACTTTTCATTTTCGTTACACTGACATACAGGGTTGGTACTATTGCTGTCTCCCTAGACAAACATATTATTATGTATTGCCATTGTACATTGGCCCGTAGATGATGTAGATGATGCCATACTTTTATTTTTCATCTCAAATAAAATCACCCCTGCTTGTATGTATGTAGTACGCGGTATACAAGTCATATTCTAGGGATTCTAAGCACTATGGAGTGATGGCAACAATGGACGTCTATGGCTTCGCAATAAGCAAAGATCAAGAGAGCGCTGCGGCCCTTTGGGTTGGTAATCCTGGAAATGGTACACAAACCACGCAAAACTTCATCTTCGTTGGGTGGCATGTAAGTCCTGTTCCTTTGCAATCGCTTCTTGAATCCTGATAATGCATTTTTTATTACGCCTTAATCTTCTTCTCAAATGAAGGTGAAACCAAGCCTCTACAGCGGCGATTCAAGTACACGTTTCTTCACCTATTGGACGGTACTCATCCTTGTCTCTCTTTCGGATCTCGGAGTTTCACACTCACAACTGCTTGTGATTCTTGGAGAATACCACAATTGCCTGTCATTTTATTCCACTCGGCAATCTTGAAATGGAACAGAGTGACGGATTCCAGATGACCGGCTGCTACAACATGGCATGCCCCGGTTTCCAATTGCAGCCAGGCTCACGCGTTTCTCCCGGTGATGTGATCAATCCAGTTTCTCAAATTTACGGGCCCAAACAGAACATTACACTCAAGGTTTATAAGGTACGTGTATAAATTTCGGTAATTTCATACAACAGTGAAAGGATTTGGATGTATAAGTACTCTCCTTGATGTTAACGGGCAACAAAATTATGCGTTCCACAAAATTTTCCATTTCTTTTGGAAAGTATTCGTAAAGGAAATTAGCATAGTATTATTGAAGACCTGCAACAGAGTGT
Source organism: Otatea glauca (assembly GCA_036346275.1). NCBI lineage: Eukaryota > Viridiplantae > Streptophyta > Magnoliopsida > Poales > Poaceae > Otatea > Otatea glauca. The sequence continues at coordinate 11,970,874 of CM070721.1, read as the reverse complement.
GGAAAAAGCATGCTAAAAAATATACCACTTGTACGGTAATCGCTCACACAGCAAAATACACTAATTTAAGTTAAAAATCAAACTAGAGAGGATCAACCACAAACAAAGCTTAGGACGAGCGCCTAACCGTGTTTTTTTCCTTTTCCATATCTTTTCATTAATTAGCTGCTAATGCAATGAACTTGGGTGATGGAAGGAGGATGATACTGGAGATTGGTGGGTGTACTATGGATTCAATAGTTCCCCCACTGAAGTGGGGCATTTCCCAAAGTCATTGTTCATCGGCCTGGAAACTTCTACAGTTGATTTTGCTTTTGGTGGCTACGTTAGTAATGCGAGAACACAAACGACCCCTCCAATGGGCAGTGGCACTTCTCAGATAGGTGCCGCGTCGTTCAGTGACCTTCAGTACATTCTCCAAGATGGCACAGGGTCTGAAGTCAGTGGAGATTTACCTAGTCGTGTGGATAACAGAAATTGTTATCCTATTACACCTATAGTGGACAGCAAGTTCTTCTATGGGGGCCCCAGTGGCTGCCCTATCAAGTCTTGATTTGTCTTTGTGCAAAGAAACAATCTTACATATAATGAAATAAACTTGGCAACATATCCGGTGTAAACCCATCTTAAGATGTTACCCATTCAACTCTCAACGTGAACCATCTGATCTGGACTTTTTTTTGAATAATGGAAGATTACATCTCGTGGCCTTTGCATCATATGATGCATATAGCTAATCAATTATTACATAGTTGCATCCAGACTGTTGTGAAATGAAAGATAGAAATATGTTCTATAGAAAAGTTGCAACAAGCCATAGGAAACATGAAACAGAAGGTTTTAATCCACACATAGCCTATTGCTAAATATCTAGCCATGCTCGAGGAAGAGATCTTTGACTACAATCTCCAGTAATCTGCATCCCGATGACATCAAATCCTAGGCCTCCTCCAACTGCAGCATAGACCATGAGCGCAGCAATTTTTTGCAAATATAGGTAACCTGCAAAGGATTAGAAATTTGTTTCTTATCAAAAACCATATCATTTCAACATAGCCAAATTGACCAACACAAAAGCGGCAGCCCCAACCAAAATATGAGCCCTTAAATCTTTTCCCAGCCCCAATAACCAACTCCCAAATATATTAGTTGCGCTAGTAGGAGGTGGCAAATTAAAGCCGCTTGAATGACACGACATGTGAAACGAGCAAAGTGGCACTCAAAAAGGAGGTGTCGTATAGTTTCGTCAATGTTACGAAAACAATGTTTTTTACTACCAGTCTAATTCCTTTTATTGAGGTTATCTTTTGTCAATATCACTTCACGATGTAGATACCATAGAAAAACTTTTGTTTTTAAATGTACCTTAAGCTTCCACAATTGATGGTTTGAAATGAGGACATTTTGATGCACTGAAGCTTGATACATAGACTGAACTAAAAACTGTCCATGCTGACAGAGATTCTATCAAAAAGTATCTCGTTCTGGTGTTAATTGTACGCTAGCAACCTTTGTAACAAGCTCATATAAGGCTAGTAAATTATGTCTCATAATGGCTTGATGAAAGACACATTGAGAGGGTTAGAGCTTATTACTTCAGCCACTGTGACATGCTTTTTTTTGGACTAGTTGAAAGAGTCGAGGGTGTTGTGCACTGAGGGGGTTAGTTCCAAGGCATGTATCTTCTCAGAATCGAATATGAGATCCATTCAAAGTTGAAAAGATCCAAACCTGTAGAAATGATGTTTGACACTCATTAGCCCAGTCCAAAACTGAGAGTCCCCTAGCTTCCGTTCTACATAAGAAAGGGTCTTATTCCCCAAATATTTTCTTCTAAGGATAAAGGTGCCAGGCACCAACTTCAGTTAGAAGCTTGAAAAGCCATTTACTAAGCAAGTAGACATTTTTTACATCAAGGTCTTGAATACCCATACCTCCTTGGTCCTTGGTCGGCATAATTCCACTTAGCCAGCCTATATTTATTTTTATAGTTATCACTTTGCCAAAAAAATTTGGATCTATAATAATCTAACTACTTGAGAACCCCACATGGTATCTAAAAAAAGATAACCTAAACATAGGTAGACTGCTAAGGACAGAGTTTAAAAGGACTAAGCGACCACTGATAGACAAATGTTTGCCCTTCCAACTACTCAATTTTTGCTTAAATCTTTCTTCTACCCCCTTCCATTCATTGTTTCTCTGTTTTCTATAATGAATTGGTATACCAAGGTACCAGAAGGGAAAATTGCCCAACCCAAAACCAAAAAGTTGGGTATACTGAGCCTCAAATTTCTTAATAGCACCAAAATAGAAGATTTCACTTTTATGGAAATTAATTTTGAGACCGGAAAGTTGTTTAAATGCACATAACAGTAATTTCATGTTTTTGACCAGTTCAAAATCATGTTCCATAAATAAAATAGTGTCATCTGCATATTATAGAATAGATAACCCATCATTCACCAAATAAGGTACCACTCCACTTATTTGATCATCCTTTTCGGCACGATCTAAAATAACTACCAACATATCAACAACAATGTCAAATAAAATGAGAGATAAAGGATCACCCTGGCGAAGTCCTTTCTGGGCCTGAAAATATGGACCAATATCATTATTGACCTTGACGCCAACACTTCCCTCGGTAACAAAGCTATCAGCCCATGTACACCATTGTGTTGAGAAACCTTTCATCCGTAAAGTCTGTTGAAGAAAAGTCCATTTGACCTTGTCATAGGCCTTTTCAAAGTTTAAGTTAAAGATCACCCTATCTAATTTTTCTTGTGCATCTCGTGAATAGTTTCATGTAGAATAATCACTCCATCCATTATGTTCCTACCTTGCATGAAAGCTGTCTGTGTAGGACGTACATTATGTTTAGCCACATTTGTGACCCTACTTGTGCCAACTTTAGTAAAAAAATTTAAGCTGACATTCAGAAGAAAAAAATCAATCTGTAATGTTGTATTTGCCTAGCATCTTTAGTCTTTGGCAAAAGCGTGATAATTCCAAAATTCAAGCTGCATAGAGGCAAAACACCACTATGTAAATCTTGGAATATTGCCATTAAATCACTTTTAATTACCTCCCGGAATATCTGATAAAATTCAGCCGGGAATCCATCCGGTCTTGGAGCCTTATTATGTTCCATTTAGAAAACTGCCTCTCTCACCTCTTTTTCAGTGAAATCCTGTGTAAGGAAGTCATTCTCTAAAGCAAAGACTTGAGGGATGTCATCCCTGCAAGATTCAATTATTGAAAAATGATTGTTTACTGGATGCCCAAAAAGACCTTTATAATATCTGGTTATGAAATGTTTGAACTGTATATCCCTAACTATTATTCCCTCATTTTGCTCAAGTTGGAAAATCCGTTGTTTCCTATATTTACCATTTGCAGCCATATGGAAATATTTAGTATTGTTATCCCCTCAAAAGTATGTTTCACTTTCTCTCTTTAATAACATTTGATCTCCTCCTCACATAACAACTGGGCTAGCCTCTCAACACAATGCTATCTAAGATTAATGTCCTCATTAGACAGGCCATGAAGTTCTGATTTTTTTTTTCAATCTCATTAGTAATGTGAAGTAATCTATTCTTTTCTTTCTTATAAGCTCCACTAATAGACTTAGCCTAGCCCTGTAAATGTTGTCTGAGAGTTCTAGTTTTAAATTGCAGTCCTCATTAGACAGGCCATGAAGTTCTGATTTTTTTTTTCAATCTCATTAGTAATGTGAAGTAATCTATTCTTTTCTTTCTTATAAGCTCCACTAATAGACTTAGCCTAGCCCCGTAAATGTTGTCTGAGAGTTCTAGTTTTAAATTGCCATATAGCCATAGAGGTATTCCCCCTGTGTTCATTATGCCAACAATTGGATACCATGTCAAAAAAGCCTTCCCTAGCGAACCATCCAAGTTCAAATTTGAACAATGGCAGATTTTCCATGTGGAAGGCTACTCCAGTATTGAGTAAAAGGGGAGTATGATCCAAAAATAATCTCTCTAGGGCATGAACCGTGACAAGGAGGAACGTTTGCTCCCAATCTGTGCTCATTAGCACCCTGTCAAGCTTCTCAAAAGTAGGCTTTTCCAAAGAATTTGCTCATGTAGACCGAAGATCAGATAATTCAATCTCTCTCAGGTCTAAATTGTCAATGACAGCATTAAATAAGAAAAGCCAGCGGGGATCGAAGTCTCGTGATCATAGTGAAATCACCTCCTATGAATATAAGTAATGATTTCTTGTTGCAAGTATGAACTACTTCCGATCTGGACTTAATGCACAAGATTCGCAGGAAAGCTTAGCAGTAACCTTTTTCAGTGAACTAGCAGCCTGAAATTTCCAGTTTCCTTGCACATACATAAACCAGTATATTCTGTACATTAATTTGCCATGCCAAGCTCAGCTGAAATCTGGAGATAATTGGTTTGGACCACCAAAAAAAAAAAAGCACTGAAGATAATAGGTGAACAGAAGTAGAAGTGAAAGGAACCCAGAGCTTGTGCAGAGCTAGCCCTATTTCAAGCAGCGGACAACGATTCTGTTCGCCGTCCCTTTCACCCAATCGCCTCGCTCAGAGTATGCCAGCTCAACCGCTCTACCCGGTGACGAGCCCCGCCGCCCATGCACCTCCGACTCCGCCGCCGCCGCCAAGCCCAAGCGCGCCTCCTCCACTGTCGCCGCCGGTCCGCGGCGGGGGAGGCTGGACGACGGGCGGCATTGCCTGGCTGTGCGTCGGATGCGTCGGAGGCCTTAGCGCTGTTGTCCTGCTCGCCATCGGCTGCTGGCGTATGTTGGCACGGCGGTCGTCCAATGCGGCGGCACCGCCACAGCGAGCTCCACCTCCGCCTCCTCTGCAGCAACAGGCGCCGCCCCAACCTTACCCACTTCCCCGCCCTCCCGCAATGGCGCCGACCTCGAGGCCGGTGCACAACTAGGGCTGTCAGGCCCATCATCAAGCTAAGTAGATCATTCCTCGAGAAGCAATGGACGTACGACGACGCCGTTCTCCACGACGCAGAAGCGAGCGGAGAAGCCGGATCTCCTCGGCTTGCCGTCGTCGTCGACACCTGCTGGCCGCCCTCGCCGAGTGCTTCGCTCTCCGGCGCGGCCCTATTATCGCCTGGCTAGCTTCCTCCCCTCGCTGCTGTCGCCCTTGTCGCCGGGTAAGTGTATGACTATGAACTAGCGGTGTGACTACCGATTCCTTCGTGCGAGTTTTCCCTTGATCTATATTTGTTACGTCCTGTTTGCTGTTTTTTCTTTGTTTGGCTTAATTTCATTCCACCATAGATAATCATTGAATTATAACTTGTACATGCATGAGCAGGAGGATATAGATGATTTGGAGGAGGATGTGCCGAAGACACGGAGGAATGATACTGTTGAATATGTGTTGAATTTATCGGTATTGTTGCAACTTGCTAGTACCTATCATTATCAACCTATGTCTGCGATGAATTAAGTGCTCTGTAATTTTTTTAGGCATGATATCTAAGTAAAAGCTAAAGAACTCGCGCGATAGTGCAGTATTGCTTGTCATTAGAGCTGAGCATTGAGCTGGACTTTTTTGAGCCGGTTTGTGGCACGGTAGGCATGGCATGGCTGAAGCACGGCACAGCACGAATGACAGGTCTGTATTAGACCTCGCGGTTAGGTATGATGGGTGGCATGGCACGCATACTAGTATAGGCCGTGCTTGGGTTGACACGGCATGAAGCAGGCTTGTTGGGCTCAAAGCAAGCACGGTAAGTGACATGTTGCTCTGCCGTGATATTACATCATGTTGTGACTCGCTCTATGGCTAGCATCTTTTTGCTGTCCTTGCATGTAGAGAAAGGGGAAACAATGGAGATGCTAAAAAGTAGAGAATGGAGACTAGAGAGTATATGCTCACTAACACTGAGCACACGTCGAGCCACTCCATGCTGGGTACCCCACACTAGGTATAAGGTTTTTAACGAGGCAGTAATTCTATACCTGTTCAAAAATAAATAAAATTTACTTCTTTTTTCCTAATATTTATGTCCCTTGCCTTAGCTCCGTGCATCTCGGCTCCTTTTCCTCTCGTCGCAATAGTGCAAATGGGTCGACACGAAGCAAGCACAGAGCGCAAATGGGATATGCCTAGGCTGGCCGAAAGCAAGCCGAGCCGACACGGCAAGCGCACGGCGGGCATGACGAGCCGTCATGGCCCGGCACGGGTTAGACACGAAGCACGGTGGACCTGTGCTAAACCGGTCTAGCACGGCACACCGCCCACGTCTACTTGTCATCGCTAGTGTGACCCCTTCTTTATTTATTTATAAAACAAACACTAGTTAGCAACGTTGCACAGTCCTCTTTTCTTATATTTGTTATTTTATTTTAAGAAACTAATAATTGGACATTTTAAAAAATTTGTAGCATTTGTTATGATTTAATTATATACTTTATCACATTTATAAAATTAAAAATAGCATTTCTTATGTGATGACATTTATATCATTTTCTTGACATGGATGCAATTTACTGAATTTTAGAGTATAAAATATTATTTTTGTTTTTATTGGGTTGAATGGACCAATTAAAATTTTAATTGGCTGGCCGAACTTTTTTCTTTCTTTTTTCCCTTTTTCTTCTTTCCCTGGCCCGATTCGTCCCTACTCTCTCTCTCTCTTAGGCCAACCCTATCCCCTCAGCTTTCTTGCCCTTACTCCCTCGTTATCTCTCCCCACATCGCTTAGCACTCCTCCCATGCCACCTCCCTCCCCATCGTGTCACCACGGCCTCCCATGCTAACATCCTATCTCCTGACACCTCCCGCACCACCTCCCACGCCGTCGCTTACCGCTGTCTCCCACCCCACCATCTCGCCGCCACCTCCCAACCGATTGTTTGTTGCCACCTCCCATGCCATCTTTTGCCACCGCCTCCCATGGCGTCGTTCCCTACGCCATGCGGCACCACCTATTCCTTCTTGCATCTCTGCCATTTTTCACTATCGTTGGCCGCCACTAGAAAACCCTAGATCACCATTGTATTGATCCGAACAGATCTAGATGGCAGTGGTCTAGATATGTTTGGATTCGGTTGATGTCAACCAAATTTGGGCCGTTGTCACCGCATGTGTCGCACCTTGTGGATCCAGTCAGAGGAAAGGGGGGCTTCAGCAACGAAGGCATCTTCTGGGGAGGCTATATTCGAGTGAGGTGATGGCAAGGGCAACCAGATCTGGATGAGACGACATTAGTAGTGGTGACGATACAAGTGTAAGTTGCCAGGCCACTGGGTGCCACTGGGCCCATGTTCAGGGTTAGGGTTTCGGGAGGTGGTACGGTTAGGGCAGCCGAGATGGGCAAAACTCTATCCAATGGCTACAAACACTAGGCTCTCTCGATCGGACGGCTCCAATTGTTTTGCTAACGTGGTTTAATTATATAGATTGTTGAATTTGTGTTTCTTGCTGCTCCTTGTGTTTCTTGTTGCTCTAGTAGATGTCACGATAGACGTGGGCACTCGGGCCGGGTCTCTTTGGGCCAGCCCGAAGCACGACGACGAGGCACGGCCCAAAGCCCGCCCGGACGGAGCGGGCCGTGCGTGCCGCATGGCATCAGAATACGGCCGTCTGCCGCCCTTGAACATGGCACGATGGGCGGCATGGCCCGGCACAGCCGTTTGGGCTGGGTCCGTGTTGGCCCGGCACGGAGCCAATAAGGAGGCACGACGGCACGGCGGCGGCACGGAGACCCACCAGCATGGTCGGGCATGGGCGCACTGCCGCGAGCTCGCGGCAGGGCACGCCAGTCCGCGGCAGGGCACGCCAACCTCGCCTGCCACGGAGTGCCGCCTCCTGCGCCCGGCCTCGGCTTGCCCCGCTTCCGCGCCACGCCTTGCCTCCCGCGCCGCACCTCCTCTCCTCCCGCAGGACCAGCAGGTCCAGCATCGCGCCGCCTCGTCCGTCACGCGGCACCGCCTTGGTTCGCCTCGCCGCCTTGGCTGCCTCGGTCACCTTGGTTCGCCCGCGTCACGCCTCGCCTCCCGCAGGACCAGCACCACGTCGCCTCGTCCGCCGCACTGCGTCGCCTCGGCCGCCTTGGCTCGCCTAGCAAGTGGCTGTGAGGCCGAGCAGCGGCCTTGCGTTACAGCCGAGTGCGGCTCCCGCGCGCGTGAGGAAAACTCGGGCCGTGCCTGTAGCGCTCGCGCGACCCGAGCACAAGGTGAGGCAAGGTAGGTGGCGACCTCAGTCGAGCCGGTGAGGAAGCAAGCCGGCGAGCAGTCTTGGCTAGCGACGCACCGCGTAGACATCGGTCGGCGTGGTCGCTGCGCAAGAAAAAATATCATCAGAAATGAAGAAATAGAGTAGAATCTAGGAAGCAAAAGAATGGGGAAAGGAAGGAACTAAAGCTAGGATTAAGAAGAAGTAAGGCCAGGCAGGAGGAAGGCCAGGGACGTGGCGGCTGTGGCCGGCGCTGGCGCTAGGAGATGGCCAAGACCCCAACTCGGGTAGAGAAGGAAGTAAGTCTGAGAATGAGGAAAAATGGAAGAAGCTAGAAGAAGCACCATTCGGCCAGGAAGCCACTAGATAAATGAAGAGAGAGAAGAAAAGAAATAAGAAGAGAAGGAAAAGAAAGAAAATAAAAGAAGAAAAAGAAAAAATAAGAAAAAAATTTATAATTTTTAAAATGCGTAAAATTTTATTTTTGATCGCAGAAAATTAATCACAAGACTAAGTATGTACTAAAAGATGCATAAATCAACTAATAAGAGAGTGCATAAATGCTTTTCTTTTTACAGTTGCACAAATATTAAAGCATGAATGAAGGGTAGATGGAGATTACTTATCCCTTTGCTTGCTTCAAGATTTGTGCAACCTGTATTAAGAGGGAAAGCATTGAATCACTACTCATAAAATAAAGAGAAAAGAAAATAGAAAAACAAGAAAATTTAGATTTAAGTAAATCGGCTAAAATGGTAATTATTTGTCTCTATCAAAAATCAAAAATCAATTAAATCAGTAGAAATTCATTAAAAGTGATTAAATTAGTCTATCGAGTTATTAAATAAAATACGATTGTATAAAATCGAATAAAGATTTAAAAATCGCAAAATAAATTTGACAAATCTCAGAATAATAAGAATAGCACATTGGACAATTTAAAACATACAAAAATCTATTCTCCACTAAATATGGTATTTATGTAATTTCAGGAAATAAATTAAATCGGACCGTAGATAAGTCGACGGGTGAAGACGATTATTTCAATCAAAATCTAGGCAAGCAATCCACGACCATGCTTATTTTGGTATCAATGTTTTATTTAGAATATATGTGGTATCATTGATACATAGTAAAATGTTGTTTTAATTAAAATCTAAATCAGTTGGTTGGATTAATCTGGATGGATGTGATTGTGATTGTTAACTCCACCGACTGGTGAAGTCGGTGTGAGTTAATAAATGGTGGGTAGAGGGTGCCATGTTTGGTTTTACCGGTGGGATCCTCTACATAAGAATATAATATAAGATTAAGGCAACTACACTCGGGTAACGAGCCATATTCAATCGTATCAACTATAGTGTGTGGAAACAACCAGAAAAGGTTGTCCTATGATGGTATTTAATCTCCATATTAGGTAAGCTTATAAATGTTCAGTTGGGATATGCCGGATGCTCACTAAATGTACATTCTAATAACCTGTATTGGTTATTTGGCGCTATGTTTAAAGCCTAGATGAGTGTCTCTGATTGTTGTGGCGGAGATCAAATGGTTCCCTTAATGTCTTAGTGATAAACATTCTGGATTCTCAACGGATGTTGAGTTCGCTATGGGTAAAGTGATACAAAACATGCGCAGGGTATAAAATCATGAATTCATGCGTATCTCCTGAATTGGAGGCTACGGAAGTTAATTCTGTCTCATATACGAGTGCTAGTAAAAATTTTATAAATAAAAATCGAAACACAAGATTTCCTTAATAAGCTTATTTTCAGTATTTGGTTTTGAGGAATAGTTTGGTGATATGGAACCGGTATTGGTTCCAAGTGATAAAGCTCATAAATGCATAATTCGTATTAATGCTTACGGAGTATACCTTTGTACTCACCCTTGTCTACTCCCTCTTTTCTTAGACTTTGATTTCTATGGATTCTCCAACGAAGAGTGGCTGGATGATCCCTCGCAGGGTGGCAAAGAGGCTATATATTCGTTGCATACCGCAGCGCCACGTACGCACGCTACTGCAAGCAATTTCGGATCATATCTTCTCATCGCAATAGTGTAAATGGGCCGGGCCTAGGCCGGCACGGCACGAAGGAGACACGAAGCGTAAATAGGCCGTGCCTGGGCTCGCTAAAGGCGAGCTGGGCCGGTCCGGCCTGGCACGGTAGGCACGACGGGCCGTCGCGGCCCAGCACGGCTTAGGCCCGAAGCACGATGGACCTGTGCGGGCCGGCCCAGCACGATACGACGCCCACCTCTAGTCACGAACCAAGTTTTGCTATCACTGTCAGCTTGTGAATTGTGATGAAGTACCACTGGCTAGTGGACACTGGCTACCGGTTGATCATACAAGTATACTTCAACTAGTTTGACTTGAGAAGCAACTTTAAACTGGTGCTGCTCTGGATTTGTAATGAAAAGGTAGCTATTTTCTTGTACTTGAAAATCCATGAACTACTTGGGACCAAGTACATTTCTATTGGAGGATGATATTTTACTTCCATGTTAATTTGTCTACCTTGTTGTGCCTAATAGTGAGATGTTTAGCTGATGAACAGCGAAAAGTAGAATCCACAACCCGTTGCATCTACCTCCCATATGCGTGCCATTCACATTGCTTTGAGAACCGTGCAATGTATTTTTATTCCAATTGTGTATGAGACTGATTTAATGGTTTATTTGTTTTGTATTTGGAGGTTAATTGGACATGCATTCTGACAAGGTGTACTCCCGCAGATTTGAGTTTCAAAAGTTGAAGGGTATACAAGTACAGAAATACAAATGAATTCTTCTTAGAAAAAAATTGCGCTGTACACGTAAATACACAAATACACATGACTTCTTCGTAGAAAAAAATATGTTGTACACATAAATACACAAATGCACAGAACTTCATAGGAAAAGTACTTCAGTGGGTGGCTGTGAGGCCCAGCCCAATAGAGGGATTGAGTCTATGTAGGGGCAAGAGCATGAAGTTGAGAGTTTAGTCCATGTATGGTTTCTAGTTGAGCAACAGTTGCACCAACATATAACCCCATTGCCAATTGCATTTCAACTCTTGGGTTAATCCTTTTACATAAAGCAAGGATAAAAGTGTAAATGGGGTTGGTGCAAGTACCTTACTTGTCCGACTTACATGTATACATGAGCTATTTGGAGTTGGGGTGTCACGTTGGCCTGCGATGGAGTGCTTCGGTAGCTGGTGGCACCATTAACCAATTTAGAATTTTGAAAAAGGGCCCTTGGAATTTTTTGTACCTAGAAATTCAATAAAATGGACCGCAGAATTCGTCAAAATTCCAAAAACAGGCTTCAATGTTTTCGAAATTTGCAGGAAAACCTGTAGGTTTTATTTTCTTACTATCCATACCTTTTTGGTATTTATTTTTTTCCAAAAATCGTTTTCGACTATTTCCAAAGTTTAGAGGATATTTTATATGCCAGCAAAATTAGTTGGAAATTGTAGAAGTTTATCTACTGCTTAGGAAAATTGTTTCCTTTTTGTTTAGATATATTTTGTGGTGCCCATATGCATTTAGCACAATTAAATAAACTATCGATAGTATTCTTTTGCTACTAACTGCATGAAATATATTCACCTGATATTGTTAATGAATTTCTCCATGATAAATCATGTTGTTTTTATACACTCTTGCATATCCAATTAGCCATAAATTATATCCAGCGGATCTATATACTCTTTGAGCTATGTGGCCAAAGGATTTGATGGGAATTGGGATTTCTGGATAAAAGCACTTCAAACTTGAGACCTATTATTAATCGATACGGTCTTTAGGAAGTATTTGCCACATCCACCCTATAGGCTTCACACCAACAATGTGGTACCTTGGACTACACACTATAATGTGATCCGAGCTAATTCCCACATATGCCCCACTGAGGCATATGCACTCGGAATTTTAAAGGTTGGTGTAAAAAGGAAGAGGAATTGGGAAGTGACAAATAAAATATAATGATATATGAAATAGAGAGATGGCAAAATATTATGGGAAAACTTAGGTCCAAATAGAGGTAATATTGTATAGGGCAATGATCATGTAATCCTTGAAGTGGATTAAGACCTATGTAAACCCGAAAGAAAGAAGTGTTGGAATATGAGTTTCCATATGTAACATCCCGAAAAATAAATTAATATAAAAATAAATATTTTAAATTTGAAAATATTTATTTATGAGTTTTATTGGCTTCATTGGTTCTTATTTGAATTTCTTTGGATTTTTGTATTGTATGGAGATCCAACAAATAGAATTAGTAAATGAGAAATGGTAAAATGGTAAAAGTAAAAGTTAGAAAAATTTACCATGGTAACTCTAAGCATGCAGTGGATGAGTTTATCCAGCAAATAAATTTTAATACATAAGAAAGTACTAAATAATTGAAAGGACATCCCTTTGACCTCCAAATAGTGCAAGGACAGATTTATTATAAAATTTTAGAACGTTATCTACACCTGGAAAATTTACCATAATGTCCTCAATACATTAGTTACCTCTGATAAAAATATTAGAAATTAATAATGTCATTTAGTGACTTTTAAAATTTATAAACAGAGGCATTGGAAATCTGTAAATCAGCATGTCAGAATTTATATAAAATAAATATACAATATTTTAACTTGAAATTTTTATTTAAGAATAAATATGTTAAATAGAACTCTTATAAAAATTTTGAAAAATAATTAATACAATTTTGGCCTTTAAATAAATCAAAATCCGAAATCAAAATTTTGAGGAGTGCACAGTGTTAGAATTTTAATTAATTAACCATGCGGTATTTTCGTCCCAAAATTTTACTGGAAGCTAAACTCTCCCAGGATACTCTAGTAAAAAAGTTTAGAAATTTTTCAACTCAGTTGATGGCCATTTCGATGCCCAATACTGAAGCCATCTTGTCTGCTGTTCTTTGGGGACACCTTGCCAAATTCCAGAGACTTCCTTAAGCCAGCCTTGATTCATTCTCACGCCACAGCCAGCAAGTATCCAAGCCTTATAAGCCACAGCCTCCTAGCTCAAGGTAAGGCAGAGAAGAACTCAGGCATTGGACCAAAACTTCTCATGAGCAACATGCATCCAACACCCAAAAATCCTCAGACCAAATTTCTTCAGTGGAGCGAGTGAAGAGCTCGGCTGCTGCATCTCCTTGAGTGCCTTCAGGAACCTCACAGTCTGATCATCTCCTCCAGAGCACTGCCGATTTCAGCTCTTCCCTGCCATTGCCGCCGCAAGCAAGAAGAGGGGAGAGATTGAAGATCAAACAAAATCGGTGAGTCACTCTCAAATTCCTCGCAACCGTGGCGTCTCTGAGCATCACTGAACTCATCTCGCTCATCGATTTCAGCTCTTCTTGCCTGTAGCACCGCCGTGCCTCATTTCTTCTTCCCCAACTCCGGTCGCACGGTGGTGGCCTAGCTCGGCATTTCTCCGGATGAATCAACCGCCAAAATGGAGCTCAGGTGACTCACTGATGCTCACCTTGTTACCCATTCGAGCCGGGACTCACCCATTCTTCTTCTCCGGTGATCTTTCGCCATTCTCGCCGCCCCCTCTCGACGGCGAGGTAGCTGCGACCATCTCCGGTGACAACCAAGCCCACCGGCGGGTTCGTGTCAGCGAGCTGGTGCTCGAGGTGCCCTCGCCTTCGCCGGAGCGCCGCCGGAACGCCGTCGCCGCCGTGCCCTAGACGCCTCCCCTGTTTTCCCTCACTGACGCCGTGGGCCCCGAAGGTCAGTGACTGCGGGCTAAGCCTAGCGCACACAGTAGGGATGCGCTTTCCAGTTGAGAAGGCGTAATTCTATTTTCCAGTGAATTCTTTAAATCGGTCCAAAATGCAAACAATCATATCTTGTGCATTTCAACTCCGATTTAAGTGAAATAAGTTTCTAAAATCATCTAAAATCTTGTAGTTCCATAATATGCAAAAACATTTTGAAAAACAGTATTGGGTTAATTTGAAATTCAAATTTAAATAAAAGGGCTCAATGTATGTTACATATTAAAATGTTGTAGATAAACTTAGAATTTAATGAAAACAATTTTATTAGAATATTTATACATCTAGGAACTCAAATATATAAAAATATTTGTATTTTACCTTTGTTTAAATCATTTCCCATTAAAGGGTTATTCTCAATGGAATAAATAATAAAAAATGAATAATTGTATAAAAGAAATTCTAAAATAAATAAGATTTATTTCTAAGCACTTGTATGTCAGTAGCCTACCTTAATATGCTGAAATAATTAAGGTATGAACTTGGTTTAAACTTGTTTATGAATAATAGATGATTCAAATGGAAAAGGTGCATGTATAGATATAGTGCATATGATAATTAGTAGCAATATATACATACATGCATATGAAGAGTATTTAATAGCTGTACAAAGTCATGAGTTAGTATTAGAATGAGTAATTTCTCACTGTTAAAATGTTTTAATGAAATATCATATATGCACAAGTTTAAATTGCATCAAGAGCATAAGCCTTCTCCATGTAAAAGAATATATAAATATATGTATATAAATAATGAAGAGCATGGTCATGATAAAGAAACTAGATTTTAAATGTCTAATATAATCAAACGAATTGATTCAACAAGAATCATTGTAACAAAGTTATAAATAGCCCTTAACCAAATAATTGAATTTCCAATACTTGTATAGTTTGAATAGTTATAACTTTCACAAACCAACTTCAAATCTGACAAAACCAAATCCTAGTAACCTGAAGTATAATATCTTTGATGTTTATGTAAAAATATATTATATTTGAGTAAGTCTGAACTGAGCCCATGTTAGGCCCTAATGATCGTTTATATGGAAAAAATTTCGGATAAAAGCCAAATATCACAAAACTAACTTTAAAATGCTCTTATAGTCATCCCAGGTTTATACCTGAAAAATGAATAGATTATCTTATAAGGTGTAATCACAAACTTAAATCGGAAATCGAACCTTTATCATGTAAAGTTAGAAACACTTAAGCATTTTCAACAACCCGTAGAATATTTCGTCTAAATGCTAATATTATGAAGATCAGTTTAGAAATGATCTTTAGGATATGTACTACCATAATCTGGAAAAATATTCTTATAACAACTTGGTTTTCATCTTAGTTCTACTAGTGCAATAACCCTAAATGTTAATCGTACACTTCACCTCAATAATCCGATTTCTTATAATATGACCTTTAATACCATATAGGCATTTTCAACAATGAGTATAATGTCTCGTCTAAACACTCAAAAGTGTGAGATCAGCCTAGAAATATTCTACAAAGTATATTCTATACTTCTCCGAAGAAATAATCTTGTTTCGTCATGTTTTGCATATAAATCCTTTTAGCCAAATAACCTTAAGTAATATGATTTATGAACTTCATAATATGAATGAGCAAACTTTGTAATAATGAAGAAATCTGTAATTAATATATTTGTATCACCAGAACCTTCTTGAAAACCATAAATAAGTCCAAAAACCTAACTTAGTAAATGTACCTTATTCAAAAGTGTTCCTTGTGTAATATCGCTTCAGATTAAGTACTATTCACATAACCCCTTTTAGCTAGTGTTTTAATTCTGTTAATCTAAATAATTTTAGCATCTATAATTCGAAGTCATAAATACAAGAATTCGTAATTTTAGCCTCTTGAATTCGTAATTCAAGAATAGATAAGCTATAAAAGAAGCTGTTTATTGCTCAATGTTAAAAGCTAATAACTATATGGATATTTAATCAACTAAAAACAATGTGAAATCATATAATCCGAACCATAATCTATTCCTATTTTCCTTAGTGAATCTTTATTTGATTTGCTGTCTGTTTTCTTTTTGCCCTTATTAAAGCTTGTTATTTGCTCTATTTCCGTTGAACGACGTATAGAACCCGATGTCGCCGTTTCCGTCGTTGACTTCATCTATTGCGACCCCGTCCTCGCCGTAAGCAATGATTAAGAAAGGCAAGCACCCCTTTGACCAACTTGATCCCAGTATTTGATTTGCATTGTGTTACTAAAATGTTTCATGCATGCGTTTACTTTCTGTAAATTCGCTATTTTGTGGTATTGGTAGATATACCTGTTGTCAGATGAAACTCCTTGATAATTATGGAAATGTGAACCTTGATAACCATAGAATAGGGTTAGACAATACTTAATGTCATCTTGGGTATATGCGATCATATAAATCCTGCGTAGCCATGCTTGTTTAGCAAGGAGTCAGATGATCATGATTAAAATTGTTTCCTGAAATGTTTTATCTGGAACCTAAATGGTCCTTTTTGGGAAAATGGTTGCTGGTAGTTTGCTAAAAACCCCAAAATAAAACTATGGTTTGACGCGGGTGATTATTAGCAATAGCCGGATGTGCAGAGGGATCTGCACCTAGTATAGCGTGGAGTATCGCCTCGTGTCGGATTAAGGACCGAGCAAATGGGATGTTGTAGATCCATGTTTTTCGTGCAACCACGAGGGCTTGTATGGGCAGGTCTTAGCCTATTAAGTTGTTTAGATGTGTCTTTGCATCTAAGGAAGGCGGGAGATTGCACAGGCAGTCCGGTCAGGTCTGTCTGTAGGGGTTTCTACATACCAATGCAACGGTGTACGCCTTGCCCTAGACAAAGACGTGGTGTGTGTGTGATAAATGTGGATCCACGACTTGGGTGAGTGTCTCTGTCTTCAGGGCGAGGGTTAATGTCCCGGGCTGGTGTAAAGCCACGTCTAGATAATGTAACGACTTTGTATGATCTCCTTGCCGACACACCAAAGGAAGTGTGTTAATTGATCTGGCGAAAAGGTTGATCATTCCTTGTGGGTAAAGTGTACACCTCTGCAGAGTGACAAATCTGATCGATTAGCCGCGCCCGCGGTTATGGGCACTTGAGGAAAATCCTCCCAATGTTAGAGTTTTTGGTTTTTTTTCTATAATGGGTTTGGTCTGAACTTGTTTTTAGCAACTGTTGCTTTATGTCGAAGGGCTGTCATTGATGGACCTTGTGATTTGGTTTATTCGAACTCACGTCATGGAGGACTGTGAGTATTACTTACTGTTGTATATATTTCTTATCAACCAACTTGCTTTTATAAACTCCATTTGCAAATGATAACTTGTTTTACAATTAAATCTTGCTTTATGCAAATTAACTGTATTAGCCTTTCCGTTGAAATGGCCTGCATATATTTTAGATTTTACTCAAGTCTTGCTGAGTACGTAAAGTACTCACTCTTGCTTAATTATTATTTTAGGTGGATGAGTTAGCGAGGCTTCGAGTCTCTTCTCGTCGCAGGTTGCGGGATCTTCTTCGTCGTGTTCTATCTGGAGTTTATGCCTTGTCAGTTGCCTGCGGGTCAGATGGGCAAACTACAAGATATTGCTTCTTTTGCTGCTATCCTCTGCCTTGTAAGCTTCTCTTTGTATATTAGTTTTCGCTATAATTAATTGTGGTGTGGTTGTAATTCCAATTGTTGTAAACATGTGAGTGCTAGCTACTGATTCAGGGAATAGCACAGTAATCACATGGAGGTTCCTGTTCATCAGAACAGGGTCTCACACCATACTTCTATCTTATTACAAGTTATGCTTGCCTAAGTATATATTGGCAAGATATGATGCTAAACTGTTGGATGTTATAAAGCATATCTTCAAAGATATGGATAAGACCATATGTGTATAGATGGCACATAATTGTGCATGGATGGCACACAAGGCCACTAGTATGTTTCATGAATAATGTTCAGATTTGATATATGTATTTATGATTGTTTTACTATTAATATATAGTGCATTATCATACCAAAGGGCATGAGAATAAGATATCTTCTAAAGTTCCTTGAAGGAATTGATTACATTGGTTGTCATGTGAGATTTTGGTAAAATAGTCCACTATGTCAAGTTATGGACCGGTTATACTCTGAGATGGTATATCCATTATTGATCTATTGGATAGACATAGGATGTATCCATGGAAGAACCACTTAGAGATAGTTGCAAAAGGCAAAGACTCGTATGATTGGGGATTGGGTAGAATATCTAGCAAGAAATGAGGTAATGCAATTATATTCCCCTATAGCCCTCTAGGAAGATAGCACTTGAATTGCACTGGATCAAGAAGTGGTAATGTGAAAGGGTATATATGAGAAAGGATATTGCTCATAAATTCTACACAAACATGATTCCTATATAAGGACAGTGAGCTATGAAATTGACAGAAAGAAACTTGTGAATATGCTTACAAGTTCCATGCCTACATCTATTCAAAAGGTGGCTATATTGCAATGGAATGACAAGAAGAATTTGATGGTTGTCGTTTTTAGGGGAGCGAATATCTTATATGGATTCTCATACTATGGACTATAGGTCTTAACACTAATGAGGTCTGAAAGATTCAGACTTTGTATCCTTTGACTCCAATGTTCAGATGGAGCAACCTAGTCGCTTAAGCTTTGCAAAGTTTTATGCAAAGATATACCACTTAATTGTTCTAATCTTAGGGATCAAAACATTGGGACTGTGTAAGCCACAATCAAATTTGAGAAGAATTAACGTTGTACTCTTTTTTTTCCTTAATTGAGTTTTATCCCACTAGGTTTTCTCAATTGAAGGTTTTTAACGAGGCAACTTGTGCAATGGCAAAAACACGAGTAATGTATTCTTTTCTTCTTACCTTTTTCCCACTGGATTTTTGGAATGAATTTCTATACGCATGGCGTTGGTAATGTGTCCTAAAGGGTGTGTTGTATATCCGCCGTTTGAAACCTGATTATATGTCGACACTTTACCTAGATAAAGGCCTATTAGAAGGTTGCCGGCCCAAGATGCCTATTAGTTAGTTTAGTCCCATATTTTTTATCAAATTATGAAGGGTCCTCCGCCTATATAAGTGGGGCAAGGGCTCTTATTGTACACATACAAACCTATAGGTAGAAAGATCGATAAAAAGAGAAAGTTGGGATTACATCTTTATATTCTTATCTACCTTTAATTCTTATTTGCAAGCTGAGGACTTCAACCATTGGCAACGCGACCTTGATAATACAACAAAATACAGCATTAGTTTGAGTCAATTGTTTGGATGATTCACATGAAACAAAACGGAAATTTGTAGAGGCAAGACATTAATGAAAATGTCAGCGGAAGATTCTTACGAAAAAGGCTCATTCGGAAGAGATCTTTGGGAATTGTGTTATCTGATATTCATTTCTTCTCGATACCCTGTCTAGGAAAAATCCCCGTAAGAATAGTTCTCCATTTTTCCTACGTTCGAAACACCCCTTAATGATTGAATCAACTGTAAATATCTTTTGAAAGATGCTGACGGTCTTTTAAGTTGATTTGAGTCATCAAGATCTTGTCCATTGATCTAATTTGTTAGTTCTCATTCTCTTATTTTAAAAGTTCTTCATACTTAAAATGTTCCGTGCGTGCTAATGCATACATTACGGTGAGTTCGAATCAAGATTTGCTAATTGGGTCGGAAGCGTAGTGAGGACTCGCTATTGATCGATTTGAGTAGCAATGAATAAGTTATTAAGGCACTGCAAAAGAAAGTTTTACTGTTGAAGTGGAGTTCAATTTTACTAGTCCAATTGCCAGCTCAATTGACTTATATCCAAGGATTTAAATTGTGGTTCACGGTCCATCACGGTGATAAATATAAAAAAATTATCGCGAAAGCTATGCTATATGTCACGGTTCACTATAATATATATATTTTTTACTATTTCAAGTATGTAGTATCGGTAATTATATATAATAAACATATTTAAATTTGCAGAACACGTTATGACCGTTATATATTAGTCATACAATGTGTAACAAAAAATAATATATATAATTATAAAAATTAGGAGATGGATTTGATTTTAACTAATATTTATTATTTTCTAGGAGCAAAATTAATTCAATTTAAGTATAAAATATGATAAAAGAAGAAGATTATAAATAAAACACTACTAATTTTTAGAAATATAAAGAAAGTCAACACATGTAGCATAGCGGAGTTATCGCGACTGCAAACATAGCAAAAATAGTGGTTAATATAGTGGTTATAACAGTTGTAACTGTGTTTACAGAATTTTATTCAATCGCGTATGGTTTTATGTCTGAAAAAGCTATCGCAAAGCTATAGTGGGCTATTTAAATCATTGCTTATATCTACTGTACAATTCTAATATCTATGCTTAAAAATATGGTTGTATTCATAAAAAAGGATAACAGTTGTCTTTATTTTACAATGTTAATGGTATCAATTTAATTTAAAATATTGCAATATGGCCCACCAAAAATAACGGCATGCATCATTTTTCTCTCTCAATTAATGCAATATTTTACTTTTTATATTTTTAACGAATTATTATGGGAATTTTGTAGAAAGAAAAGTCAAGAGTAAGAGGGCCTAAAAAAGGTGTCACCGTGTTTTAAGAATTTAGACTTAGGTTTTAGGATAACAACTCAACAGGAAAGTTAAGAACGTCGTGACTCGTGACAGACCATAGTTGAGGATGGGAGGACAAAATACGTAGGTGGTTGAAACCCAATGCTTACCGAAGTGAATCAAGTGATACGTTAGACGAAGCTCCTGTATAAGGCTAAGCAAAATCCCGAACTGAATATGTGTAGATCGAAAATAGCGACTAGAGAGAGATGAATAGGAGTAGAACAAATTTTTCCCTCAAAAATTTAAGTCACTAAAAGAGTCAACAAAAAAACTCAGCTAACCAACACTAGGCAAAAGTTCATACTCTCGGGTGAGCAGTAAAATTAGGATAAATTGTAAAATAAGCACTATTTTAAAAACATGAATCAAGATAACTTTTGGTCGGCTAATTAAAATCCCATAAAATTTTGTGTGCATCTTCCTATGGATGTCGGCAACCTATTCTAACCTTCAATCGCAAAGATTAATGTCAAAGTTCCGACCTTTTTCAGTTTGAAGGAAGGTTGCACTTAAGCTAGGAAAAACTCACAAAGTTCACCCTGAGTCTGCTCATGGAGATTTGATGATTAAGATGATCTCCCACATATCACAGCAAGTAAGAACACCAAAGAAACAAGCTTCAACCGTGCAAGATGAGATCTACAAAGAATCCTCCCTTTTCAAGCTAAAAGCTGGTTTCTTGATAATAGCTTTGGAGATCTTGTTAAAAGCTTGCCTAGATGATTGTGATATGATCTATAAAAGATTCATCTATCAATCATTCATTCTTAGCAGCACAAGATCAAGAAAGATAGAACCAGAGAGATCAAAGACTCAAAAAGGAAGGAGACCAACACTTGAGCAAAAGCTCGTTCTAATGGATCTTGCTGGGTTGGAACATATTCTAGATGAATTCCTCAACCACTTATGCGTCCTAGATCCAGTAGAACATAGCAGGAAGGAGGCAAAACAAAACTCAAGTTGTAAGAAAAGAACTAAGCAAGAATGCAAGAACATAAATAAATTTCAGAATATAGATGAACTTGGATCTTGCATTGATCAGAGAGGGATGGTTACAAAGTCACACTTTCAGGTGGGAAAAGCTCAAAGGAGCATAAAGAAACCAAAGAACCCTTTTCTAAGACTTCTTTCAGACTTGGTTCAGACAGAGTTGATGTGGAGACATCCCTCTACCGTTCTATTTATAGTACACTGGGAGTAACCTCTACCCTTAGATGACCTTCTTGGCCCTGAAGAAATCTTACTAAGAGTTGAGATTCACTCCATCACACATACATAGACTAACCCAAAACTCAAAAACACAATAGGTTTTGACCATACCAACTTAACCACTACTCCACTTGCGAACTTTTGATCCAACAATCCTCCTTCACTTGAGTAGGGCTGCAGTTAGCATCTCATCCATCCACTTGTCATCTCAGCTTATAGCAACTCCATGGCCTCAGTCATCTTCTGACGTCTTTTGACCGTTCTAGACCTTAGGTCTCTTAGCCTAGTCCCGTCTCTTTCGCCTCACCGTGAACTAGCACTGAAGTTCTGCAACCAACATAGACAAGTAAAGCATCGCACAGCAATACTCACAACAACATGCAGAAGAAACCAGATAGGTATCATTGATTGGTCAAACATCAAAAGTTCCCAAATTGGATCATCTAGATTGCGACCACTTTAGTCCATAATCAATTTGGTCCAAGACCTCTCTTTTACATGACCACTTTTAAAAGGTTTGACCACTCAAAACCACTATACAAAGGTCATGACCACTTAAGACTATTCATATAGAGGTCTAGACCACTCCCTAAGAGGTCACGATTACTCATACAGAGTTCACGACCACTTAAGACCACTCATATAGAGGTCTAGACCACTCCCCAAGTGATAACAACCACTCAAGACCGCCATCATGGAGGTTAATACCACTCCCAAAAAGGTCATGACCACTCCTATAGAGGTCATGACTACTGAAGACCACTCTTATGGAGGTCAAGACCACTCTCCAAGATGTCACAACCACTCAGGACCTTCCCATAGAGATCAAGGCCACTTCTATGGAGGTCATGACCACTCTTATGTAGGTCAAGACCACTCTTCAAGAGGTTAGAACCACTCCTATAGATGTTACGACCACTCTCACGGAGATCAGAACCACTTTTATAGAGGTTACGACCACTCAAGGAACGACCTCCCTAGTAGTCATAAAGATCACAACCACTCTAGGAATGACCACCCTAGTGGTCACAACCATTCCAGAGGTAAAGATCACGACTACTCTAAGGAACGACCACTCTAGAGGTCGCAAAGGTCACGACCACTCTAGCGAATAATCACCCTAAAGGTCACAAAGGTCATGACCTGTAACACCCTAAAAATTTACAAATTCTTTAGTTGAGTATTTAATTCTGATTTTTATTATTTTTTTCTGAATTTGTTGCATTTAATTAATGATTTTTGGTACTTTTATATTTAAATAAATAATTTATTTGGGAAAGAAAAGCCAAAATCTTGCTAAAATTTTTACTAAGATTAAAATGTTATAAAGTATTTTTTTTAGAATTTTTGAAGTCAATTTGATACTTTCTATAAAACAAAATATATTTATGAAATTGTTTAAAATGGAAAAGGAATTTAAATCCTTAATTTCTATTTCGGCCGAAAGCCAGTACATCATCCATATCTATTTTTGTCGGCCCAGCCCTTGTGGCTCAACCTTTTTCCAGCCAATAGCCTACCCGACCTTCCCTTTCCTCCTTGGCTTGCATGGCCCAAGTCGGCCCACCCCTTCTCCTTCTCTCCTCCCTCTCTTTGGCCCAACCCAACTTACCTCCTATGTTCATCTTCCCTGCACGCACGAGACAGAAGAATTTTTTTATTTAATATTTATTTTTAATCTTTTTTTTCGAAACTAGTCATTAGGGTATGAAAATTGCAAAAAAGTGTGCCCGTCGCCCGTATCCCTGGCGTGACGGCTATTAACGGCGGCCACCCACCTGTCACCCTTGTAGGGGGCAATCGCCCTTGCTTGGGGCGACAGGTGGGCTTTTAAGCACCCTGCGGCCTGCCGAGGCTCATTTGGCTGAGCGAACAAAAGAACCGAGCAAGCAGAAGAGAAGAGAAGAGAAGAGAAGAAGAGGAGAAGAAGAGGAGAAAAGGAGAAGAAGAGGAGAAGAAGAGGGGAAGAAAAGGGGAAGAAAAATATCGATTCGTCATTTTTGTGGAGGTAAATTTAGAAAAAAATTTAGGATTGTGTAGTATTTAGAAATGTAATGTAGCATTTAATATTTAGAAATTTATTGTAGTATTTAGAAATTTTAGGGTTGTGTAGTATTTAGAATTTTTTTAGGATTATTTAGTATTTAGAAATTTAATGTAGCATTTAATATTTAGAAATTTATTGTAGTATTTAGAAATTTTAGGATTGCGTAGTGTTTAGAAATTTTTTTAGGACTGTGTAGTTCTTAGAAATTTAATGTAGCATTTAATATTTAGAAATTTATTGTAGTATTTAGAAATTTTAGGATTGTGTAGCATTTAGAAAATTTCAGATTGTGTAGTGTTTAGAAATTTAATGTCGCAGTTAATATTTAGAAATTTAATGTAGTATTTAGTTTTTAGAAATTTCAGGATTGTGTAGTATTTAGTATGTACAAATTTAATGTAGTATTCAGTATCTAGAAATTGAATACAGTAGAAATATTAGGCAATATTTAGAAATCTAATTTGGTAGGGTTAATGTAATGTGGTAGAAATTTAATATTAGGCCGTATGGTAGGCAAGTCGAATTACTTATTTATAGTTGAATGACTTATTTATAGTCGAATTTTTTAGTATGATCAATATATGTTTTGTATATTGTATTTTAGAGTAATATATTTTCGTCGGACGTTGCAGCATGTCGGAGAAATTGTATTTCCAAATATTTTATGGAGATGGGGAGATAGCACAGGGGGCGGATGGGGTGGATTTATGATTATTTTCAAGAGTCGTACGGGGAATATGTAGACCGAGCGATAGGACATACAGGGGTTTGTTGGAGTGGATGTCTCGGATGTTCAATTTGGATGCCCAGACTGTTCGGTTGCGGGTCAGAGCAGTAGTAAGCCGTGCTCAAGACTGTTTTTATGGAGAGTTGATTCCTATTAACGCGACATCAACATGGAGGAGCTATGTTAGTTTTGCCGTAGAGTCGGGTTGGCCGCTCATGTTGTTGGTACAGTGCTACCCGGTAGCTCCATCGGTGTCACAAGTTCGTGATGCTAGGGTGGATATTAAGGGGGAGGGGATGTCAAATATAGAAGGATGCGAAGACGAAGGTGGCAAGGAGCCCGGAGACGAGGAGCACGAGACTGGCGGTGGCGAGGGGATCGGGGGGGCCGAGGAGACAGTGGTGGAGGCGCAAGGGGTGGCCGACGAGGGGGAGGAGGTGGAGGACATAGTTCACCTGATGGAGGAGGAGGACCGTGCGGATGAGGAAGTCGCTGATGGTGAACACTCCGACGAGGAGGACAATGCTCCTGAGGTGCCTATCCCTAGTGCGTGCACCAATTACAATTTCGAAGACCTAACAATGAATGAAGGGAACATTGATGCATGGGAGTATCGTGAGAACGAGGTCACGCAGGGGGCTATATATAAAGACAAGGAGGCTGTGATGGATGCGATGAAGTACTAGACAATGTCTCTTCGGCGGTAATTCAGGGTAGTGAAGTCCAGCAAAAAGGAGTACGACGTGAAGTGCGTAGTTGATTCGTGTCCATGGCGGGTGCATGCATACAAGGGGAAGTGGAAGGACTATTGGAAATGTTACATAGTGATGGAGCATAACTGCGAACTGGAAGAAGCGGAATAGGGATACCGCAATCTATCGTCCACTTGGGTGGTAAATGTGTTTTATGGTCAGATCGTGGACAATTTGCACCTCCAGCCTCGATCTATTATCACAGCCGTGGAGGAGGACAGCTCTGCAACTACGGTTCAGGACGTACGAGGCTTCCTACGAGAATATGCCCCACTTGCTCAGGGTAATAGCATGTAGGAATCCTGGTACATCCATCGACCTTGCGGAGTTTCCTGCGGGTGGTGTGTGCGCGGGTAAGTGGGTCTTGCAGCGTGCCTTCTTTGCCCTCGGCGCATGCATAAATGCGTTTCAGCACTGTCGCCCGGTC
This sequence comes from Otatea glauca, assembly GCA_036346275.1. NCBI lineage: Eukaryota > Viridiplantae > Streptophyta > Magnoliopsida > Poales > Poaceae > Otatea > Otatea glauca. The sequence continues at coordinate 11,945,058 of CM070721.1, read as the reverse complement.
ATTTGCATGGACGACACATTCCTCACGGGGAAGTACAAGGGCCAGATTCTAACTGCGATCGCGGTGGACGCCAACAACTAGGTTCTACCGGTTTCATTGGCCTTCGTGGAGGGGGAAAACATGGAGAGCTGGTATTGGTTCCTTGAAAGAGTGAAGCTGGCAGTTGTTCTGGACAGGCCTGATGTTTGTGTCATCCATGACCGACATGCAGGGCTGCTAAAGGCGATCGTGGATATGCAACAAGGGTCCGACGTTGTGGGAGCAGCAAAGCGGCCAGACCTGAAGAGCAGGTGGTGCATGAGGCACATGGGTGCTAATTTTTTCTGTCAGTTCAGGAACAAGGAGCTTATGAACATGTTCAAGCGGTTGTGCAAACAGAACCAACAGAGGAAGTTCGACGCGCTTTGGAGGACGTTGGATGAACTAACGAAGAAGCAATCAATGGTGTCTTACTAGGGACATAAAGATATTTCATTAGTGGGTATAGTTGAAGGTGTCTTACTAGGGACACAAAGATATTTCATTGAGCGATACAAGAACTCGCAGCATGTATGTCGGACAATCGACTGTTGTACTCAACGGTTGTATCTACGTATATGTCCAAGAAAATAAGAAAGGCACAGACATATCGGGTGACACCGGAGAGTGGCGTGGAACGGAGATACCATGTGCACTGCGGTGATCGAGGTCGCAGAGGTGTCCACCGGGAGAGGACTTCCCATCTATGCATACTCCGAGCAGTTGACTGCGAGTGCTCCTGCCAGAAACCATGCCTGCTGCACTTGCCGTGCTCGCACGTCATTGCCACAGCCACCGAGACGCATCGATCATGTCGTCCGTACATCTCCCCCTACTACTACAAGCAAAGTGTTCTCAACACGTGGCATCACGAGGTGTACAGATACCGAGTGGATGGATCGTTCACAACAGCCCCCCTTCGAACCATCGATGGGTACCAGACATCCGAATGTTGAAGCAGAAGGTCGGGCGTCGAAGGACACGGCGTATTCGGAACGATATGGACGAGTTCAAAGCGTGTCGTAATTGCGGATAATGTAATTTTCGATGTTGTTCCCTCATTTAATTTACGATGTACCAGTGAACTTTTGTTCCAATCATGTAATTTTCGATGTACCAGTTAGTTGTTGTTCGCATCATGTAATTTTCAATGTACCAGTGAACTGTTGTTCCAATCATGTAATTTTCGATGTGCCAGTTAGTTGTTGTTCGCATCATGTAATTTTCGATGTACCAGTTAATTGCTATGTGGATAATGTCATTTTCGACGTTGTGTGCTTCATCGAACATATCTTCATATTTAGTATGTTCATAACATGATATTCTTTTAACTTTCTGGACTTCCGTTGTATTTTTAGTTAAATATGCTACATTTCGTTATTTTGCATTTTATTTTGTGTGCATATGTAATTACTGACAAATTTGTTATATTTGCTTTGTAATAGGCAACGATGGCGCGACCTTGCCCTGAGCTGCTAGACGCGACCGTGGATGCGACCCACCGGTCTAGGTACTCCGCAGAGGAGCACCGACAGCTAGGGACATTCCGGCCTTGGGTGCCCAACGAGCTGCTTCGCATGGACCCACGCTGGGTTCCACGGTAAGCTGCCAACGCTTGCACTCTTTTATATACATGTATTTACTTGTGAATGCAATTCTAACGACGCAATACACTACATGCAGGTTGCGAGCGACTGGCTTACTTCCTCTTTGTAGGATGGTGGAGCAGGTCACTACCCCGTTAGAGGGCAGGCAGGTCCCACAGTTTAGGTACGACCGGTACCTGCTGGCCACACTCGTGGACCGGTGAAGATCGGAGACGCACACGTTCCACCTTCCCTGCGGAGAGATAGCTCCGACGCTGCAGGACGTGTCCTACCTCCTAGGACTCCCCTATGCGGGTCCTGCAGTTGTGCCGCACGACGCCTCCGTCACGTGGCACGCGGAGTTGTCCGTGCGGTTCACCGAGGTGCAGCGGCACCCCCGGGCAGCCCCCTACTAGCCCCTCAGGCAGGGTGAGCAGCATAGACCGACAAAGGCGTGGTTGCTTCAGTTCACAGTTAGTACCTCTTTCGTTGCAAGTTAACAGAGAAGCGCTAAGTTGTTGATAATGTTTGTGCCAAATGCTACAGGCTGAGTTGCTCCACCCGCACGCCGGCGAGGAGGACATGGCCCGCCATCTGGAGGCATACCTCCTGTTGCTGTTCGGTTGGGTGATGTTCTCGTCCTCCCACGGGAACACGGTAGACCGACACCTGATCGAGTACGCCCAGCACATCGCCGACACCCCGGAGGATGAGGTAAGACACTCCGTTGAAATCTCCTCTGTACATGACATGTCTAACTTCCTCATTGTGAATAGATGGGGCAATGGTTGTGGGCCTCTGTTGTGCTTGCGGCGACGTACAGAGGTTGGTTCGCTTGGCCACCTGCCGGGGGCGCAGAGACGTCGCCGGACGCAATGCACCACGTCATCGCGGGCCAACACCTCGCCTTGCCCCGGCGGTCTCTCGTTACGCTCCCACACAGCAGCAGTGGGGACAGTGGGCTGAGGAAGCTCCTTCGTCTTCTCGTCCTACCCCGGCGGTTCCTTGTTACGCTCCCACGCAGCAGCAGTGGGGACAGTGGGCTGAGGAGGCTCCCTCGTCATCTCGCGCCCCACTAGGACCCTAGGGTGGTTTCGACGACCCTGCGGACGTCGAGTTCGACCTGGAGCAGTACCTATCGACCGACTATCTCGCCCCCTCTCAGCTCTCGGGAGCACCGCCCCAGGACACGCCCGGGTCACCGCCACACCACTCTACCCCTGCGTCGCAGGGCCGGCCTAGGAGGGACGCCCGTCCGCCGTCGCCACTCACGTACCCCACGGGCCAGATCAGGAAACGTGGCCGTGATTGACTTGTTGTATAGATGTATTTTTGTAATGCCTTTACGTTCAGCACCATATTGTATAACTTCTGAGTTAGTAACATGAGTGTCTTATCACTTTAAATTGTGAACATCCATGTATGTTTTATTAATTGTGCTATCATCGCTTCGACTTTCTCACACGACGTGACAACACACTACCGGCCATAACGGCTGGAGAGGCTGGCATTAACGGCCATTAACGGCTGGGTGCACCTATCGCCCTACATAGGGGCGATCGTCTCTAATTGGGGCGATCGTCCTAATATGGGGCGATCGCTCCATATCCTAGCGATATCTACCCTTTATAACATTCGTTCTCGCTCGCGATCTCGCAAAGATAGCAGGGAAAGAGGAAGAAAGAATAGAAGAGAGGAAGGAAGGAGGGAGAAAAAAATAAGTACAGGATCAATTGAAAATGCCGAGTGTGCAAGTGGAAAGGGAAAGGGGAAAGCAAAGGAAGAAGGAAGTGCATGCCCGCGCAATTTAGCATACCAAGATCTCTTCCTACCTCGTGGAGCTGTAGCACCGATGTGTATGTGCGGAGATCCATGCAGGCTTGTCCGCTCTTGGGAAATTCCAACTTGGAAGAGGAGGTATTGGAAGTGCCGCAACTACGCATTCGATCCACCAAGAAGAGCCCGAAGGATCGCCAGATGGTAACAATCGTACATGTTACGTAATATTTATATATGAAACTTTGCTAATTTACGTTTCATGCAATCACCTCCGCCACTACGTGAATTTGAGTAGTGGTTTGATATGGAGATCAACCTCGAAGACCAAAGGCTCCTTGATCAAGCCAACCGGTAGGAGGAGTTCACGTGGCAGCTTCAAGAGCAGCGTGATGCCGCACGCGAGGAGGCACGTAGGAAGGAAGCGGAGGAGAAGGAGACCGAGAGAGAGGAAACGAGAGAGGGTGCGGCGTGCTAGAGAAGCCCCACCAGAGGCATGGGCGAAAGGGAAGTGGCCTCGAAGCACTCAGTAGAAGTCTAGTTTTAACTATTATTTTCCTTGTTCGTTGTACTCCTTTCAGTTTTAAGCCGTAATAAAGAGTGTGGCCTACCTTATTTTCCGCTGTAACTTCTGATTTGTCAATTGACCGCTCTCTAGCCTCCCTCTCACCCTCGTTCTGCAATACTTAGGGTCATTGCACTAATACAATTTGGGTGCAAAGCAAGGTGTAAATAAAATATTTTCCCACCATATGGTAGTGCATATATCAAATAGCAAATCTGGCCCGTTCTCCCTAAAGTTACATTTAAACCTGATATTTCACGGGCTACCGAAAAGGCTTAAGCGTTTCATTGTTGCCTCGATCGTAATACTTAGGGTTATTGCACTGGTAGAATTAATATGTAAAGCAAGGTGTAAATAAAAATTTTCCCACCATATGGTAGTGCATATATCAAAGAGCAAATCAGGCCCATTCTCCCTAAAAATTACATTTAAACATGATATTTCACGGGCTGCCGAAAAGGCTTAAGCGTTTCATTGTTCCCTCGACCGTAATACGTAGGGTTATTGTATTGGTAGAATTAGTATGCAAAGCAAGGTTTAAATAAAATATTTTCCCACTATATGGTAGTGCATATATCAAAGATCAAATCTGACCCGTTCTCCCTACAAATTACATTTAAACATGATATTTCACGGGCTGCCGAAAAGGCTTAAGCGTTTCATTGTTGCCTCGACTATAATACTTAGGGTTATTGCACTGGTAGAATTAATATGCAAAGCAAGGTGTAAATAAAATATTTTCCTACCATATGGTAGTGCATATATCAAAGAGCAAATCTGGCCCGTTCTCACTACAAATTACATTTAAACATGATATTTCACGGGCTACCGAAAAGGCTTAAGTGTGTCATGCAAGTGAGGTTACTTACAGTCATTTTGGTTTATTCAACTGAGTTTATTCCTAAATGATTTTGAAAAAATGGGACACCTAACACCCTAAGAACAAGACATATTTATTTCAGGATTTTTCGAGCCATGGTTTGTATAGTTTGTTCATAATACACTAAATGGTCTTTAAGTAAAATTAATTTATACAATTTAAATTTGCACGACACATATTACTTTTCACAACATAATGTAAATCCTTATATATTAATAAATATTTTAAAATTTATCTTGTTCTAATTGGACCTACCTAGTAATGCGACTGTCCTAATCGCTTGTTGGTCGGTATCGACGATATAATGTAAATCCTTATATATTAATAAATATTTTAAAATTTATCTTGTTCTAATTGGACCTACCTAGTAATGCGACTGTCCCTAATCGCCTATTGGTCGGTATCGACGATATTTAACGGTAATTCCCGATATTTTAATAGCCCTAATATGCCATGCGCATGGGATCAGTGTGCGGCGCACGTCGGATGTAGTCGTGTGCGGCGGTAGCGTTTGTATGACTGATGAGATAAATGCTCGCTTTTGACTTCCTGCGAAAGATACGACTTCGAGTCACTTACATATGAAATATGTAAGTAAATCAATACTAAGAGGTATAAAAAATTTAAAGATGAGTGCTTTTAACTTATGGTATATTTTGGCCGATACATATAAAATATTACAGTAAATTAATACTAAGAAGTATCATGTACTTAAATATTAGTGTTTTTAATTTATGGCCATTTTCGTTAATATTTATTTTTAATTAATACTAAGAGGTATCAAGTATTTAAAGATATAAAATATTAATGTAAATCAGTACTATGGCCATTTTCGTTATTTTTTCCTATTGATTATTCTCAAAAACAAATTAGGAATTAACATTAAAAAAACGGTCGCCCTTTTATGGGGCGATTTCTTCCCCACCGTTAACTGGCCGTTAGATCTGGCACCGATCGCCCGCGCCCCATGTACGGGCGACGGACACCCTTTTTTGCAATTTTCGTACCCTAACGATTAGTTTCGAAAAAAGATTAAAAATAAATATTAAAGAAAGAAAAATTCCGAGACAGAACGCCCGAACCGCCATGGCTAAGCTCCGACGCTCCAAAAAAATCGTCCGTTTCACTGCGATTAAGGACACAATCAAAGTTATTGATGGGAGAGGTGCTTCCATGCTTCTCTTTTTTACAGTTGCACAAATATTAAAGCATGAATAAAAGGTAGATAGTGATTACTTACCTCTTCACTTTACTTCAAGATTTGTGCAACTTGTATTAGAGGAAAAGCATTGAAGAACTGCTCGATTGATGGCCATCATGTCCATAACCTTCACTCCTAGCCGTTTCATCTACTAACGAGCTCAATTGCGACGCATTTGTGCCTTCGGCTGCCGCAATGCCCGCGCCTATTGCCGTCGTTTCAGTTCCCCATTTGCTCTATAAATTGGAGCCATGAATTCGCCTCGCGCTTCTGATTCCATTTTCCCCACTCCTGGCCTCTCTCCCTCATCCAAACGCTCCGAATGCGCCAAAGACCGGAGCGCTGTCCCGACGCCGGCCACCGCACTCTCGACGCCCATCTTCGTCCCATAGCTTTATTCCTCAAATTTTATCGCGTCAAAAGGTGAGCCCGAGCCTCCTCTATTCTTCCCCTCAATTAATTTTGGAATTGATCCTCTCATCTCATCGGATTTTACTTTTTCCCAATGTCCGGCTGTGCAAGTTCTTCGTCGGATTGTCACCACTACGGAGCCTCCCCGTCCTCACCAAAGCCACCATAAGTTTCGCCTCACCGAGTCTGTGCCCATGCTCACCTCTGCGTCGCTTCAACCGGCCCCGGCACCGTAGCCCCTAATCCAAGCCGCACCGTCGCCCTCCATTGTTCCCAGCTAGCCATCACCGTCCGGTCCTGCCATCACCTCCAGGGGCACTGCCGACTCCGCGACGTCCACGCCATTTCCATGTGCTCCTTCCTGTGCCGGCCAGCCGGAGCTCTTACTAAGTCACTTTGGCATCAAGCAAACACCAGCCGAACACCTATGCCATGGGCAAGTTCATAAGTGCATTGCTAGCCATGGACCAACTCCACCAAAGCATTTCCCAAACAAAATCAATTCAGCCGAAAGATCATAATGAGCTTGCTGACGTCATTAACACGGGAATTTCCCTTAGGAAAATAAATCGAAATTTTGAAAAAAAAGCCAAAATAGTGTTTTTTTTTCCTTATTTACTCTATTTTTAAACTTCCGATGGCCTGATCTTTTTCGTTCGAACTTCGATTGGACCCATTCTTTTTCCTAAATTCATCTAAAATCCCAAATTTTATGTTTATGTAGTTTTTATAATTTATTTGATTATATTTGTGTTTATTTGAATTTATTTTTGTTCTTTTCACAATGTATAGATTGCAGAGAGTTGGTGGATTTCACGACCATTGACGATTCCGAGCATCTACCCTCCCAACAAGGCAAGTTATACATCTTGAACGTGTTGTACCTAGTTTTCAAGTTGTACTTTGTTTTAAATATATTTGCATGCTTAATTTTAACAAACTTAGTTTAAATCCCAGTTTAAAAGAATAGTTATGACCCAATTGTTATGCCACATTCGAAACTTGATCATTCCAAACCATTGCAACCTTAAGAAAATATATTATAAATATTAAAATGATTAGAAAATATGCTTAGAAATGTCGTAGAACCAAAATTAAGACTTTTGGGAATTTGTGCCAAACTAAAGAATGTTAAAATGAAACTATACTTTGGTTGCTATGAAAAGTTGTGACAAAATAAAAATGTGATTTAGATCGAGAATGGTTGTCGGGTGGTCTTTGGGTTTGTTGAAAAGCTCATCTAATCAATTAAAGACCTATCTATGAGTTCCTAAAAGTAAAGCACAACCATGTTTCTATAAGTCTGGTATGGGACAGCCCTAGCTGTCTATTTTGTCATATTCCATGTTTGGTTATGACATTCAGTTGAATGTGGGAATAGTTAGTCTATCACATGGCGCAAGAGAGGGTTTTTGACTGGGTGATTAGCCCTTTCAGCAGTGAAACCTTAGCCGGTATAGCTGAATGAAACTTAATAGGGGCCTTATTGTGATTCTCTTTGTTGCACACCAAAAGAAGTGTGTAATTTGGCGAAAAGAGATAATCATGTCTTATAGGTAAAGTTGCACAACCTCTGTAGAGTTAAAACTAATCGATTAGCCATGTCCACGGTCATGGGCATGCCGAGCTGGCCTTTTACAGATTAGATTTTGATGTTTTCATAAAATGAGTTTAGAAAAGTGAGTTTCTGGTGAATTGATTCTATTGTGGGAAAGATGTTTTAACTCCAGGAGGGATTCTTGTGAAAGAACTTGTTCAAAATAAAGATATTTCTTAATTAAAATTATGCCATTGAAAAATTACTTAAAATATTATAAAATTGGCTTTATGCAAACTTTAAACCATATAACCTCCCTTTGTTAGCCATACATTAAAATGCATCTCATGTATAACTTGCGGAGTACTTTCAGTACTCACTCTTGCTTTATTGTTGTTTTTAGAGGAGTATCTCTACGATGATAAGGAACATGATATCTAGGTCGCTTCCCCAGTCGATTGCCTATAGCAATTCAATTGGGCTTTACTATAGTTTTATTATGCTTTTGTTGTAATCTTTTTACTTGGCCTACATGCCACCTTTAATGTAAAAGTTCTAATTATTAATAAAATATATTAGATATGTTATGATATCATCTTTACTGTGTGTACTAACATTTCTTGGACTAGTACAAGATACACAGATGATTTCGAAAGTGTTTTTCGAGTTCGACACGACTACTCTAGGAAGGATCACTCAAACCAAATTACTGAAAACCAAAGCAAGCTCATTTCGAACTCAAATTTATGCACCATACGCTCAAGCAAAATGTCAAATACTCATCACAAATATGGGTAGAGCACCACATGGTCTCTCAATACGTAAGCAATTTGAAGCAGTATTTCCACATGTAAGCACGACACTATTGATATGGGTATCCCAATAATTAGACGCATATGTTTGTGCAATGTGAGACAATAGACACGTGATGTAGTTTCAAGCTTTCTCAACTTTATCATCCTTGTCCGTAGACCATGATGTACAATATGTAGCCTCTACCCTTGCTCATATAGTGGGAGATGTTGACGCTACACTCGTGTACAAATTAATAGCCGCAAGTGCATAGATTGTTTGTAGCTTTTTATCAAGGAGTATTGTAAGGTATATATCAAAATCCACAGGAAAGCAACAAATAGATTTACTACTTAGAATAAACTACTACGAGCAAAAGCAACAATTTTAAGATGATGAAAGCAACTAAAGCAATCTACCAAAGCTAGAACGAGAGAAACTAGGTTTAACCAAGATGTGAAAATTCCTACCCTAGATTAGGTTCATTTTCTGCGATGAAAGACTAAATCAATCTAATAGCAATTAGTACCAAATAATACTATATGTTGGCATCACCCTACAATTTAGTACCAGCCACTTCACTGTTATCCCCCTTCTATCAAGCTAATAACACTAGAATATCCCGCACAACTCAATATAGATCTGAACACTAGATCGAATCACCATGTCTACATCTAGGATTAAGCAATTAATAATCATATTAACCTAATTACCAACTGAGAAGACTCATAATATCAAGAAGACACAACCTTAACATAGAATGTACTAAAATAGTAGATCAAACAATATATCTTAAATTACAGCAAGATCTATACAAAGATCAAGTTTACACATGGTTATCAATTGAGGAAAGTAAAGAGAGAAGTGGTAGGGCAGAACGCAGGTGACTGCAAGGGGATGCGCATAACTTCCATGGGGCCTCACAACTCAGAGATTTCTTAGATAGCTAACCCTAATCTCGCGATTCCTTCGGATTTTAGCAAATTTCTTCAATGATCTAGGCGTGGCAGGTTCTCCTTATATAGGGACCCGTGGGGACTCCCTATCAAAAAATAGCAAAGAAAGGAGGTTCGCGTGGCCCCACACAAGCCCTAGCGTGGCTCCATGCAGGATTCTATGCTAGCCCATGCAAGGGTCTTGTTGGCCGGACTCTCTAACTTTCGGGCTTCATAACACTCGCGTCCAACCTTCAATTTGGGCAAATAATATATTCATTTTGATCATTTTGATGAGGCAAATGTCATGGTGACCTCCAATTTTTCATTTGATGAACTTTATTTTTGGTATGTTTTCGAAGGCAGCTCTTTGTTGGCTCTTTTTAGCCAAATATGACGTGTTTCAACATATTCCCTTGATATCACTAAAATATCCAACATCTTCGACAATCATTAGGGTTAGTTACCAAATGGCACAATTAAGCACAAAATATCATATAAATCCAATGATTAATGGCCCAAGAAATGTATATAAATTGAGCACCAACAACAGGGTGCCTTCTTAATGGAACAAGTAATATGGGACTAAACAACACTAATGCACCTTAGGAGTGTAGGATTAAGGATAACCAACTAGAGGTGTGGATAGGACGTTTTTAAAATGTTTTGTCTAAACATCGTTTTCGAGCATGTATGAACTAAAATTTATTTTGGCACAATCCAAGGCCTAATTATTCTAAGTCTCACTAAGTGCACCAACAATTTAAATATAAGCGAGTCTTGCAAACCTAGTATGACAAGCAAGCAATATAATCTCTAGAAATGTAAATGCATAAAGTAAAGAGCTAGTTGATAAACCACAAGATGAACACAAAAAAATTTCCTGTAGCCTCGAAAAATTGTTGATCTACCCTAATCCATGTTGAGGGAGCTTGAACCGATCAAGCTGCCTCCACGTACGTATAAGCCTTCCTCAAACCACTACTGGTAGCTCTTTAAAACACCGAGTAGGTCAACTTGAGAGACCATGTGGTGGTCTATCCATGTTTGTGATGAGTATTTGACTATGTTTGAGTTTGTGGTGTTTAGGTTTGAGTTTGATTTGAGTTTGTTTCGATTTTGAAGCAATTTGAGTTATTGTCTGTCAATACTACCAGTGTGTTAAGAGCTGTAGCATCAGGGTGTGGTACTACTGGCCCTTGTGTGGTGGTAGTTATTTTACAGAGAGGTGATTCTCTATGTTGAGCGAGGGCGGTTCTACCGACTGTGTAAGGGCGGTAGTACTAGGGTTACGGTACTACGGCCCTCAGTAGGTGGTAGTTATTTTCTAGAGCAAGTTCTCTTCGATTTAGGTTGGGTGGTACAGGGGGGCGGTAGCACCAATTTTTCCAGGGAATTAAGGTATATTCTTTGTGAGTATGCAATGGTGATTGTATATTTTGGTGGACAGAGCTACATGACTATTTGCTTATCTAGGTTGGTTACACGACTTCAGAGCTAGGTCATGGTGAGGTAGAGGAGATCGAGACTAGGCTAAAAGAGCTGAGGTCTAGATGGTCAAGGCAACGCCAAAAGATAACTATGACCGGGGAGTTGCTGCAAGTCGAGAAGGCAAGGAGCTGAAGCATGAGCCACCGGTGATGGACATAGCAGGCAACAGTCAAGGAAGACAGAGTCGTCATAGTCAAGCGGACAAGAACATGTGGTGCGTTAAATGACTTGGGCCCATTTGCAAGCAAGGACTATTTAGGAGAGTAATGGACATGTGAGAGGCTTGACGGGAAGTCATTGGGGCCATATGAAAGGTGACAGAGTATGGGCGATGCTTTGAGACGAAGGAAAAGACTAGTAATATGGAAATTGGTAATTTGGCCATTACCGAAGATCGAGGTGGTTTGAAAAACCTCAGTGCTAGCCTAAATGGTTTATATCAAGCCAAAGAGGGTATGGATGCAAATTCAGGCTCATGGAGATGTTTGTAGTTTCATAGAGAAGGCCGCTTTGAGAAGCGTGCGTGTGAGTGTGTAAAACCCGTTATATGTTGGGTTAGCAGGTTTGCAGATGTTGATGTGGATGGTATCTGTCGACTTTTGTAGTCGGAAATAAATTTATAGGGTAGCGCTAGATCTCAAACTCGAAGGTCACACAAGATGGGGATTTAGACAGGTTCAGGCTCTCGCGGAGGAGATAATACCCTAATCCTGTGTGCTGGGATTATGCATATCTCTTGGATCTAAGATTGCTCAAAGCGCAATATGCTCTGGGCGATATGAGGTGTGCTATGCTCTATGGCTTGATTGCTCTATGCTTGGATGATCGGCCCCCTATGTTGTTGCCCGCCCTCTCCCTTATATAGCGGGGGTGGGACGGCTTACAGAGTCCTAATCGGTTTGGAAATTCCGATCGGTTACAAGATTCTAGTCGGTTAATAGGATAGAGTTTACATCTTTATCTACCCTATTAACAACTCGGATTACAACCGTATCTATCATATATAAATATAAGTTCAACTTCCTTTAGGATATGTCCCCTTGCGCACGGCAGCAGGGCCTGACGCGGGGAGTATTTTCTAGGCCTCCCTCTTGGGCCTGTCATGAGGGTACCCGGGTTCTTATATTCCACAGTATCCACTTTGGGTGTCTAGGTTTAGGCCTTAGTGCTTCTATATAAAGGCTTGAGATGTAGAGGGAGAAGGCATCCATTAGGGCACAAGGGGGTAGAACAAGATCTTTGTTTCTTGTGTGTGTGAGATTTGCCCTCTTAGGAGAGACTTTGTAATCATCCCTCTAGATCTGAAATAGAAATCAAATTCGTGCTCAAGATCTTGCTCTTGTTTTGATCCTTTTCCTTCTTGATTTTTGGTCTCTCTATTTGGATTCTTTCTTTCTTGATTTTACGTTGCCAAGGATGAATGATTGATGGATAAATCCTCTATAGATCATATTTCAATCATCTAGGCAAGCTTCAATTTGATCATCAAAGTTTTCTCAAGATATTGGTTTTTGGCTTGAGAAAGAAGAATTAGTGGCAGATCTTATTCTTGCATGTTTGAGGGGTGTTTCTTTGCTGAAAGACCGAATGGCGAGCAGAGGGGGTGAATGATCCCAAATAAAATTTCCCCCTTAAAAATCAAACCACCAAGAGATTAGAACAAATAACTATACAATCCAAACAATAACTATACAATCCAAACAAGTGGTTGGATGAACAGTACCCCCGATCAGGAGATCGGATGAACAATGCTCAGATAAACAAAAAACTGCATCGATTGGACAAATAGAAAATAGCAAACTGGTCGGATGAACAGTAAAAAATTGCACTTGTCGGATGACCAGTGACTGTGAACTGGTTAGCAACACTAGCCGGATGAACATTGTTCGAGGGTGAATAGTGTTAGGTGAACAGTGCTTGGATAAATAGTATTTGGGTGAATAGTAAAAATCAACACGATCTTAAAAACAAAAATCGGTGTAACTTTTGATCGGTTGATCTAAAACCTGTGAAACTTTGTATGCACCTTCGTATGGATGTCAAGAACCTATTCTAACCTTCAATCGCAAGGATTGATATCAAAGTTCAGAATTTTTTCTAGTTTAATGAATGTTACACCAAAACGGGGTCAAAAACACAAACTTCACCCTTAGCTTGCTCGTGGGAATTGATGATCAGGATGATCTTATATGACCTCCGATATATCATAGCAAGTAAGAACATCAATGAACAACCCTTCAAACAAACAAGAACATGATCTACAAGGATCTTTCTTCTACCAAGCACAAAGATCAGTTCTTACAAAAACTGAAAAGAAGAGGTTGTAGATTGCCTAAATAATTGGGATATGATCTATTCATCTAGCAATCTTTCATCCTTGGCACAAGATCCAAAGGCTTACCATGCGCCGTGTCAGTCTCCTTGCATGGAAATACAACCCCGCGTCCATCCTCAATGGGAAACCCGTCTTCCATCACGGTGAGCTGGCACTTGGCAAACGCTTGCAAGAAGTGCACAACTTGATTGAAAATATTGTAGGAGTTACTCTCGTACCCTTATGTCAAAAAAATTATTACCTTTAGCTGCGGACCGGACTAATCATTTTTGGAACCGCAGCTACTGGGGTGGGGCACAGGCTTTTCTACGAGAGGCGAGGCCATCTGACTAGGAGATCATCGTCATCATCTCGGCCCTCAAGCGCTCCTCACGTACCATCATCTCCTCCTTGATCTCCCTCTTGGAAGGACCTCTTCATATGCCCCACCCCTACAGCAAGCACCAAGCCCATATGGTCAGACTTTTCGATCGCCGAAAACAAGATGTCCTTCAACCCTTGGCTTAGAAATGTCCCCTGCTCTTTCTGCTGACTTACCTCTACCTACAAGAAGCGAGTACAAATTAGTTCTAAAATACAACGGGAATGGTCAACTACAATGTACTAAGTTAAATGTCTTACGATGTGGAGACAACGCACGTGGTCGAGGGGTTTGGAACTTCAAGACGTCCGTCGGAGGTTTTCTTCATCCTCGCTAATACAAAGTCACGTGCTCCTCACATATGTGGGAGTAAGGTATCGCTGTCCCGAAGTTCGTGCACTCCTCGGCTAGTCGCATCCACTCTACCTTCTTCCCTTCATAGCCGACAGAACTGAGGTGTTGCGCATGTGTGTTTTGCCTCTAGATAACAATGTTCTTCTTTGTCAGCTTCTCTTCATCCTTGTGAACTCCTCCTAAACATTAGGAGTCATAAATGGATATCTCTCGAATAAGGTACGGCCTTTCAGCACGTACTTACCGTGCATGACGACCCTAAAGTGTCTCAAAACCACACCTATTCTCTTCAAGGCATACCGTCTCGTATTGCTTTCATTCACCTCTTGTATAATCTATTTCCCCTTAACTTCGTTCTATAATCGATTCTTCTGCTCGGTGTTGACTTCCTTCCTCCAATTCTTAACCATGATCGGCACTCTCTCGCTCACCAATTGGTCGAGAAAAGACCGATAGAGCCCCTTGTACTTGGGAGGATCTGTGCAAACCCCCATGGTATTGAAGTGGAGAACCTACGGCGTTCTCTCTATTGCCCCTTTATTCGGTCCTCGGGTCTTTCTCACCTTACTCGGCCCCTCAACATTTGGAACCTTGCTTGGCCCCTCCGCAGCACCTTCTATTCTGTCTGACGATGAGCCGATGCTCTCTACTTACGACATTTCGAATATGTATATCTGACATGATCATATATTTGACTTGAGAGAAAATAATACATAGCTATTATGTGGACTTGACAAAGAATCATGTAAAGTAACAGATTAATGGACAATTCATAGCATATAATTTTCTAGCATATTATAGTAGAGTAACAGATTAATGGATGATTTTAAAGAAAAGTCTATCTGTTGACTAACTAAGTATGTACCAACGATAACTCCTAATCTCTAAATAGGTTATGTCCTAATTTCATTCGAGGATATATGGTTCGGACAAGTTCTTAAGCTATTGTACAGCTCCAGAGAAAATTTCGACAGTATCTCCCCACTGTTCTCCAAATACACGTCTCGACAACAAGTTAAGAGGAGTGTGTATCCGAAGAACACCAGGGAGATGATACCGAAACTTTCTCTTGAGTTGTACAATAGCTCAGGAACTTGCCCGAATAACATATGCTCGAACTATCCAAAAAACGTGGACAATTCGAGACAGTTTGTTTATAAATATGTAATTTCACCATATTTATAAACAAGCACCCTCGAACGGGAGACATAGGTTACGCAACCTAAACTCTAACATTTATCATATTACAGCAACAATAATGATATGTAAAGCAAAAACCGTTGTAAGGACATTAACAGAACAAAGGGTCAAACAATGACTGAACATATGTGTGACATGATAACTATATTTGTGCTGAATGATGTAGGCACCTAGCTACTACCAAGAGGGATAGGCATGGATGGAATCTCAGAAGGAACCACTTATTGCAACTCTAGCAACCGTTAAAACTAAGACAATAGGCATGCATGGTACCTCCTATCCTTTCCAGAAATCTATTCTATCAAAAATAACTCCAAGAGTATAAGGTAATCCACATATATAGCAACAGACTGTAGTCTGTACCATGATGTTCAGCTTAACGTCAGGTTTTGGTAGTTTGCAAACTGTTGGTATCAGAAGTCCACTTCTGCTAAACCGAACTGCTGATTGAAGTTTGAAGCTCAAGATCCCAGTAAATAATCCAAGATAGGACAAGACCAACTTAATAGATAACAAATCCACCACAAAGGTATACAGCTAAGCAAGTGGGTAATAAGCACAAAAAAAAACATACCCAATCTTATTCATGCAGCATCGGGCCAAGTAATAAATAAATGGGAAAGTGCATGTATATGCACACACACAACTAATCTGATCTCAGGAAGCACAAAAGGTGAAGTATAGGTCTAGTTGTAGTTACAGACTTGCCTAAACGAATTTCTAGATGAACCTCTACATATGTAAGAATTAGTCCAATGCTGAACCCTGAACATCTAGTAGCTGACAAGTCACAAGTCTCTTACTAGCCTCACTCTTTCAAATATGTTGTAAGAGAACAGAGCCAACTAAGCATTCAAGCACTGGACATACAACCCAACATATGCCGGAAGACAGAAGTAACCTGACTAATATTGGAAAAGCTTAATAACTAGAATTTACACAAAGTGCCTGAGCAAAACTTTTCTAATCAAGCTCGTACAAGGTCTGGACATTCAAGTTGCCTATAAACAACCCACAAAAACGGACCAAGACAACAATAAACTGAGAAGACTGCTCATGCATCTAGACAACGCATGTCACCATTGGGAACAACTTCGACCTAAGTGAACCTTGAAGTTACAAAATATTGTCTGTGAAGAAAAGAAGTCATATTTGGTTATTTGCTTATGTCGCCCATGTCTGAAGAAATTTGGTAATAATAGATCCATATAACCATGGAAACCTGCACATCACAACAACGATACGTACGTAGCTATGGCGACAAGATGTGAATGGTAGTAGGATATGTGGGTTGTGATCTCGGCTAACTGTCGGACTGAGATTTTTAGGGCTAAGCCCACCTTATTCGCGCAATAATCGGAAGCGCATCAACTGCATTTGGTTCGATCCTGTTAGCTAGCGCTATAATATGAGGGGAGAAGCCGACACTCAGATATCTCGATTGATCTGAGTCTGCTACTCCCGACACCCCATCCGATCTGGGCCCTAGCGTTAGGCTGACGAAGACCGCTTCCACTGCCGTGAGGATCACGGTGCTTCCTTCATCAGCTTCGCCGTTCTTCACCGACGCTAAGAACACCTACCGAGAACCTTAATGGCCGCTTATACGTCACTGGGTTTGTTCAATCTTATGTTTTATTTCCGCATTATGTTTTGGTGGTCATGTCTTAGGCTAGATCATGTATTAGTTCAACCCTAAGTCTAATATTTGGTATCAGAGCGACCTAGCCTGATCTTGATCCCTTAAGCCCGGTTTTAGATTTTTAGCATCTCGGTTTATGCTTTGTTCTTGTCGAATTAAGTTGGATTTAATGTCTTTTGGCTCGGTTAGCACTTAGAAGGAGGGGATCCAAAACCCTAATCCCATGTTTTTCCCCATACCCTGAATCCAATCAAGAAAAATCCTAAAGATCTAAGAAGAGGTTTTCGGGTGCTTACCATTCCGGTCGCCGTCGGTTGCTCCGTGTGTGCCGCCATTCTGCCCGCGTCACCTTTTGCTCGCTGTCATTTCCCGCCGGCATAAGCCTCGCCCGCTGTCGCGACTTCATGTGAGTGCGACGCCCGGTGTTCCCGCCTCGTCGGAGCCCAAGCGGCATCAGTTCATCATCGCGCGTGTGCCGTCGCCGCCGCTCTACCATTGAGTTCGCCGCTCACTCAGTCGCACTACATGGTTTTATCGAAGGCGAAGCCGGATGGGGATTAGGGTTAGGGTTCCTCGCCCACGCGCTATTTTGCTCAGATCTAGGTTCATCGCAGTCGTCCACTACGGATCGGTGGTTGACGCTTTGCGTCGCACATGGCCGATGCTTCGAGTCGCGTGCGAGCCGTTGCCCCGCCTCGCATCGCGTTCATCATCGATTCGACTGGGCCACGGCATTCAGGTGGGCCACAGTCGTGTGTTGCTTTGGGCGTCTTCTGGTATTTGGAGATAAATTGTTTTAATCTTTTCAATATTTATTTTATTCAGCCTTTTAATATTCAGCAATAAGTACTTGTTAATTATTTATTTCCTTGGCATTAATATCTTGTTTAATATTATGATTAATTTTTTGAGCATATTATCTAATGTGGCAATTATTTTTTCATGTGATGGTTATTTCTGAGTATTATCTCTAATTAAAATGGAACCAACGGGAAGTTTTGATTAGAGATTATTGTTTAATGTTTAAAATTGGGATTATGTCATGACCATGATCATATACTGACCAACATTGTCTATGAACATGTGTCACCCATAAGATAATTTAGTTCTTTTGGTTTCTGCCCGACGGTGATGCGAGTTAGAACTATTAATTTTTTCTATCATTAGCATGTTATTAATCAGACCAACATAGGGTTAATTTTCATGCAAGACATTTAATTTTCTCTAATGTTTACTGATTAAATTTTGTTTTTGATTCAACCATGAACAATACTAATGTTGCCGCTTACTTGAACGGCATTGAGCAGCTGACTGGGACAAACTTTCCCTCTTGGAAGGAGAGGATTTTGATTGTTCTTGGAGTCATGGACTTGGATTATGCCTTACATGAGGAAGCTCCCATAGCTCCTTCAGCTGATGATGAGAGTTTCACTGAGAAAAGGAAACTCTATGACTTAACAGCGGAAAAGTAGGAGCGGTCCAACCGCATGTCCTTGATGATTATGAAAAGCACAATTTCTATCAGGATAAGGGGAGCAATCCCTGAGTCTGATAATGCTAAGCGGTACTTAGCCTCAATTGAGGAGCAATTCAAAGGCTCCTCAAAAGTTTATGCCAGTACTTTAATTATGAAGATGCTCACTACTAAGTATGATGGCTCTAGCAGCGTTCGTGAGCATATTATGATGATGACAGTTATGGCTGCTAAAGTTAAGGGCATGGACATGGCCATTTCTGATGGTTTCTTAGTCCATTTTATTATGACCTCCCTCCCTTCTGAGTATAATGCATTCAAAATTAATTATAACACTCAAAAGGAACAGTGGATCATGAGCGAGTTGATCGCTATGTGTGTCCAGGAGGAGGAGAGGCTTAAGGCTGAGAAGAAGGACCAAGTTTTCCATGTTGATTGTGGGAAATGGAAATTCCAAGGGGAATCAAAGTCCAAAAAGAAGCTGCATTTTTCCCCTAAGGCTGAGTCAAGCAAGCCAAAGTGAAAGGAGAAGGCCCCTGCTGCATCTAACTCTACTTCTGATGGGCCCATCTGTCGCTTCTACAAGAACAGTGGGCACATACAGAAGGATTGTGTGAGCTTTATGAAATGGCTTGCCAAGAAGAGTAATGACATAATTTCTACTGTTGATGAAACCCTTTTTGCTGATTTTTCCCCTAATACCTGGTGGATTGATTCTGGTGTCTCTGTGCACGTTTTCAATTCATTGCATGGATTCCTTAATGTGAGGACACTAAGAAAAGGGGAGTGAAGTCTTAGAGTTGCTGATGGAAGGGAGGCTGAAGTTGAAGCCGTTGGCACACTGCCATTAGCATTAGATAGTGGCTTCACCCTTCAATTGAATAATGTGGTTTATGTTTCCACCATGAGGAGGAACCTTATTTATGTTTCTCTTTTGGATGATGATGGATACATTTATACTTTTGGGAACAATAAATGTATTATATGTTTTAACTCAAATAATGATGGTCTCGTGACTCGACGAGACAAACTCTATATGCTTCCTCTCTCTGAATTCCCTGTGTTAATGAATGTGTGCGATGCCACCAATAAGCGAAAGAGAAGTATAAGTGATGAGACTTCATCAAAATTGTGGCACTGTCATTTAGGCCATATTTTGAAGGAGAGAATGGAACGTCTCATTAAGGAAGAGATACACCACCCATTAGACTTCTTTGATTCAGACTACTGACTGACTATATTAAGAGGAAATATGTAAAACAAATTAAGAAAAGAGCCACAAGAAACACATGAATCTTAGAATTAATCCACATTGATATATGTGGACCATTTCCAGTAACTTCAGTGGATGGATGACTCCTTTATCACTTTCAGTGATGATTTCTCCCGTTATGGTTATATTTTTCCCATTCATGGTCGATCTAAATCACTTGATAAGTTTAAAATATTTAAGGCTAAAGTAGAAAATCAGCATAATTTAAAAATTAAGGTACTTAGATCAGATCGTGGAGGAGAATATTATAGGAGACATGCTCCTTATGGACAAATTCCTGGTCCATTTGCTAAGTTCCTTTCAGAAAATAGCATAGTAGCCCAATATTCAACACCTGGTGAATCTCAGCAAAATGGAGTAGCTAAAAGACGTAACTGCATCCTTATGGATATGGTGCGTATCATGATGAGTTACTCCAGTTTACCAGTTGGTTTGTGCATTGAAGCATTAAAGATAGCTGCACATGTACTTAATCGGGTTCCCAGTAAATCAGTTTCTAAGACACCTTATGCATTAACTAGGAGGGAACCGAGCTTAAAATACTTACATGTGTGGGGTTGTCTTGTTGAAGCTAAAATCTTTAATCCACATATTGGGAAATTAGATCCTAAGACAATAAGCTGCCATTTTATTGGATATCCTAAAAGATCTAAGGGATATCGATTTTATTGTCCAGATCATATCACTAAATTTGTGAAAACCCTACATATTGTATTCTTAGAGCATGATGAAATCAGTGAGAGCTCAGAGGCTAGGAAAAATAGATCTTGAGGAGATTCAGACTTATGTTCCATTACCGATAATCCAAAAGACTATTTTTACTGTACCTCATACAGTTACACCTCTAGCTGAGAATCCTGGAGTTGAGCCTCTACCTGAGAATTCTGGGATTAACAGTATAGCACCTAATGATGAGCCTCAACAGCCCCCTGTGATAACTAATGAACCATTAAGGAGATCACAGCGGGACAGGAGATCCACCATCCCGAATGACTATGTCATATACATGAATGAAGATGTAAATGACATAGGGAAGGTAGATGATCCTACCTCATTTAAGGAGGCCATGATGACTAAGGATTCACCCAAGTGGCTTGAGGTCATGCAGGATGAAATTAAATCTATGAGCATTAATGACATATGGGATCTAGTAGAAATTCCTGATGGAGTCAAAATAATATATTGTAGATGGGTCTACAAAACTAAGCATGACTCTAAGGGAAATATCGAAAGATTCAAGGCATTGCTTGTCGCAAAAGGGTTTACACAAACAGAGGGGATTGATTATGTTGATACTGGTTTTTTCGTGGAAGGCAACATATGGGATGTCGACTTAAGAAATCCATCTATGGATTAAAACAAGCGTCTAGACAGTGGTACCTTAAGTTTGATGAGACCATAAGAAATTTTGGTTTCAAAGAAAATGAAGTGGACAATTGCATATACATTAAGACTAAGGGGAGCAAATTCACTATCTTAGTGCTTTATGTGGATGATATGTTATTGGCTAGCAATGATAAGAATATGTTGTACGAGATCAAAATATTTCTTTCTGCTAACTTTGACATGAAGGATCTTGGTGATGCCTCTTCTGTTTTGGGCATTGAGATTCTCCGAGATAGGTCCAAAGGGGTATTAGGCTTATCCCAAAATGCATACATTGACAGAGTGCTTAAGAGATATAATATTCATAACTGCTCTGCCATGCCTGCTCCTATTGTTAAGGGTGATATGTTTGGAACATTCCAATGTCCAAGGAATCAATTAAAAACTGATTGGATGAAGGGGATTTCTTACGCTTCAGCTGTCAGAAGCATTATGTATGCTCAAGTTTGTACTCGCCCTGATTTAGCTTTCATAACCGGGATGCTTGGTAGATATCAATCAAATCCAGAGTTGGACCACTGGAAAACCGTTAAGAAAGTCTTGCGTTATATGCAAGGCACTAAGTATTACATGCTCACATATAAGAAGTCTGATACCCTTGAGGTTATGGGTTATTTAGACGCTGACTTTACAGGTTGTGTTGATACTAAGAAATCCATATTAGGTTATATCTTCACACTTGCGGGAGGAGCCATTTCGTGAAAAAGCTCCAAACAATCACTTACTGCATCTTCAACGATGCAGGCTGAGTTTGTGGCATGTTATGAGGCTACTGGGCAGGCTGTATGGCTTGAAATTTTTATCTCGGGATTAAGAGTGGTAGACAGCATATCTAAACCACTACCTTTATACTGCGATAATTTAGCCGCAGTTTTCTATTCAAGTAACAAGTTAAGTGGTGCTGCCAAAAATATTGACATTAAGTATCATGTTGTGAAAGATAGAATCCAAGATCAAACTATTGATGTCAAGCATATAAGTACTAAGTCTATGCTTGCGAATCCGATTACTAAAGGCTTACCACCCAGTCTCTTTCGAGAGCATGTTGCTGGCATGGGTTTATTGGAAAGCCTCTGATTCTGGAAATGAGGACCATAAGAACAAACCAACTCCTGTTAAGAATAAGTAATTAACCTATCGAGATAGAATGATGCACTATAGATACTGGGATTGCAGCGGTGCTTAAATTAATCGTTGTAATATTTTATCTTGGTGTATTGTTCTGTTGAGTACGTACTTATTATGTTAGCCTTACGATAAAGTGGGAGAATGTTGGTTGTGATCTCGGCTAACTGTCAGACCGAGATTTTTGGGTCTAAGCCCACCTTATTTGCACAATAATCGGAAGCGCACCATCCGCATTTGGTTCGGTCCCGTTAGCTAGCATTATAATATGAGGGGAGAAGCCGGCACTCAGATATCTTGATTGATCTCGAGTCTACTACTCCCGACACCCCATTCGATCTGGGCCCTAGCGCTAGGCTGATGAAGACCGCTTCCACCGCCGTGAGGATCACGATGCTTCCTTCATCAGCTTCACCGTTCTTCACCGACGCCAAGAACACCTACCGAGAACCCTAATGGCCACTTCTTCGTCACCTGGTTTGTTCAATCTTATGTTTTATTTCCGCATTATGTTTTGGTGATCATGTCTTAGGCTAGGTCATGTATTAGTTCAACCCTAAGTCTAACAAGGTATCATTGGAACAAACTTCATATGACCTAACACAAGGATTCCCTGTGTTTGTTGGTTGTTACCTTTAAGCTAGTTAGGTGTTAGCCGGGTGGAGGTGGGGACATGTGAAGGCGGAGGCGGGGGCCTTGCCTGAGGTGGAGGCGGAGTTAGAGAGGCCCATGGTGGGGGTTCTCGGAGCAGGGAGGCGCCAGTGGGTGGATCTTAGAGCCGACGAAGGGGGAAGCGCCGGAGGCGACGGCGAAGGCGAAGGTGGAGAAGCTAGGGTTTGGAAATCGCCAAAGCGGGAGGAGTGAGAGTGAGCTTGCACGAAATGAGATGACTTACAGTGCATGAGTGACTTAAGTGCAGGGTGCATTAGTTGTATCGATTTTTTAGGCAGTTCCGATTGCGTTAATGAGGATGTATCATTGTCGGTTCTTTAAGTAGACCAACATAATTAATGAAAATTAGCTGTGTCGTTTTTTTTCCATTGTCGGTTGCATAAATGATCATCTCTGTTGGTTCCTTCAGAGAACAAACACATTAATTTTGGGCATTATCTCTATTAGTTTCTTAAGAGAATTGACAGCATTAACAAAAACTTAAGTGTTGGTTTCTTTCGAACCAACAACATTAATGAAAACTTAAGTATCGGTTTTTTTTCTATGCCCGTTGGGTAAATTCATTATCTCTGTTGGTTCCTTAGGAGAACCGATAGCATTAATAATACATCTGTGTCGGTTTTTTTGCCAGATTTGATTGTGATAATTATGTATCTGTGTTAGTTCTTGATCCAGAACTGATTGCGTTAATTATGTATCTATGTCGGTTCTTCAAGAGAACCGACAGAATTGACAAAAACTATCACCATTTGATCAAAGAGAGAAAAGGCCATAACTTTTTCAAACATACTTGAAATTATTTGAAGTTTTGCATAAACATAATGCAAAGCTTTTTCAAGAGGAATTTTTGAAAAAAGAGTCAGCATTGAAAAGATATGCCAAATTTTACTTTGCAGGCATCATTTTTGTTTAAAGAGTATAAAAGTCAAAACTTTTTGAAATAAAGTCCAAGTTTTTTTTAATATTTTCAAAAATGAACTTTGGACTAGTTAGAAGCTTTTCCAAAAATAATTTCCTCAAAAGGAAATTTTTTTGAAAAGATATGGAAAAATGCGCTTAGTAGGCATAAAGAAATGATAAAAAAATCCGGTCCAAGAGGTGTCGACTTTTGTAGTCGACAATAAATTTATGGGGTAGGTGCTAGATCTCAAACTCGAAGGTCACACAAGACAAGGGATTAGACAGGTTCAGACCCTCGACATGGATCTCTTAGATCAAAGGTTGCTCAAAGCGCATTGTGCTCTGGGCGATGTGAGATGTGCTCTAGGGCTTGATTGTTCTATGCTTGGATGATTCGATGATCGGATGTCTACGTTGTTGCCCGCCCTCTCCCTTATATAGCGGGGGTGGGGCGGCTTATAGAATCCTGATCGATTAGGAGATTTCGATCGGTTACTAGATTCTAGTCGGTTACGGGATAAAGTTTACATCTTTATCTACCCTATTAATGACTCGGATTACAACCGTATCTTTTATATCCAAATACATATAACTGTCTATAAGATATGCCCCCTTCCGTGCGGTAGCAGGGCTTGGCGTGGGGCTCATCCTTTGGGCCTTCTGCTTAGGCCCGTCTCCTCCTTAGGTGATACTAGGGCAGTCATGAAGATACCTGGTTTCATATATTCCACAAGAGGTGAACTCACAAAATGCTAGAATATGACCTATATGGGTCAACACTAGTTTTTCGGCTAGTTTTGAAATCAAATAACTTAGGTGACATAAAGAAAAAATATGACATAATGTGAATGTAATTAAAGAATAACAAATGAATGAATGAACAACTCTAGTAGCATTGAAAGCAAATTAGCTATCATTCATCATCTCATGTATGTCACAATGTTCCATGTCACATGGAAATCTTACAACTTTACCCAAATAAACGGCATAATAAAACGGTCCTGTTAAACAATAACTACTGTTAAACCAAATAAACGGCCCGATAAAATGAACAAACATTTAAATAGTTCCCTCATTTACAATACAACCCTTCTTGATGATCTACATGCATGTAATTTATTCTATATGTGTCATCGTCACCATTAAGACATGCCCAATCTGTAAATGGATGTATTTCATCGAATTGGTTGTACTCTTATTCATCTACGATATTTTCAATTCCAACAGTTCGTTTCTTCCCATGAAGGATGATGTGCAACTTTGGATTGGTCGGATCACGCATGTAGAAGAATTGAGTTGCTTGCTTTGCAAGAACGAATGGTTCATCTTTATAGGCGAATCTATTGAGATCCACAAGAGTAAAACCTCTCTTGCCGACCTTCATTCCATGTAGAAGTCTCACCCACTTACATCGAAACAATGGAATTTGGTATATTCCGTAATCGAGCTCCCATATTTCTTTGATCATCCCGTAGTAGGAGTTCATTATGGTTGACGATCCTCTTTTCGAGTGATCATCAGACAAAGCATCTATACTAACACCACTGTTTTGAACTGTACTCTTTGTATCTTGATTTTCAGTGTAAAAGGTGTAACCATTGATATCGTACCCCTGCCATATATGTACATTAAATCTTGATTCGTTAGCCAACCATTAGACATCCTACTGACGGAGACCTTCACTTTTTCTTTGAACCATGTGAGGAATCAATCGTTGTGTTCTCACGTCTTGGAAAGCTCATCCATATGTGGATTCTCTTCCTATAATATTAACTTGTGTTGCTCGATGTATGGATGGACTTCTGTGTTGTACTGCAAGACTGTCAAATGAGCTTTATAATACATATCAAATCGTGGACTCGTTAGTTTGGATCCAACGGTTCCTTTGTCAACAAGTCTACCCTCATGACGAGATACAGGAACACCAATTTCCTATCTTTTATCTAGATAGTCCACGTAGAACTCAATAACATCTTCAGTCCCGTAACCTTCAATAATACTACCCTCAAGCTTCGACCGATTCCTTATGTATGACTTTAATATACCCATGTACCTCTCAAACGGATACATGTAACATAGGAATGCAGATCCACATATCTTAATCTCTAATGACATGTACAACAAGTTGGACCATGACATCGAAGAACGACAGGGGAAATGTATTTCAAGCTGACATAGAGTCTGCACCACCTCACTCTGTAAGATGTCTAGTACATCGAGGTCAATAACCTTGCAAGAAATCGCCTTGAAAAAATAACATAGCTTCGTGATTGCCAACCTGACATCCTCTAGCAGAATATTACTGATTGCAATAGGGAGCATTTGGGTCATCAAGACATGACAGTCGTGGGACTTCATACCAAGCAACTTTAAATCATCCATTGACACAAGTTTCTTAATATTTGGGGAGTAGCCCAATGAAACTTTAATACCTTGGAGATACTTGTAGAAGTCTTCTTTCTCCTTCTTGAACAAGGTGTAGCATGTAGGGGGATGTACGGACCTTTTCCATCCTCCTTTATCACTTCAAGCTTGGGTCCGATTCCTATGTAGGCTATGTCATGGTGAGCATTCACACTATCCTTGGTCTTCCTAGGTATGTTCAGCAGGATGCCAACCAAATTATCGCAGACATTCTTCTCAGTGTGCATAATATCAATATAATGCTAGACATGTAACTCCTAGTATGGTAAGTTCCAAAATATCGGCCTCTTCTTTAAAATAGTCCTAGGACAAACAGATTTACAGCTCTTTCTATACTGAATATCGATATCCTCCACGCGTGAATATACTTGCCTTCCACTCATAGGCTGCGGGGCCGAATAAACTTTCCTCTTCCCATCAAATTTGTCGTCCATCTTACGGTATCGATGACTTCGAGGTAGAAACCTACGGTGACCCATGTACATAATTTTCTTGGAATTCGGCAGCCACAAGCTCTCAGTTTGCTCTTCACAAATAGGACATACTTTGGCTCCCTTCGTTCTGTAGTCCGCCAAATTACCAAGGGCCAGAAAATCATTTATGGTGCAAAATATCATATCCCGAAGGGTGAAATGTTATATTTTGTACGCATCACACACCGCGACCCCTCGTTCCACAATTTTATCAAATCCTCGATCAGTGGTGCAAGGTACACATCAATATCATTTCCCAGTTATTTGGGTCCTGAGATTAGCAACGACATCATGATATACTTCCACTTCATGCACAACTAAGGAGGGAGATTGCAGATACACAATAGAACTGGCCAAGTGTAGTGACAACAGCTCATATTACCAAACAGATTCATTCCATCGGTACTCAATCCAAATTTTATGTTCCTTATTTTGGCACCAAACTCATGTTTCCAATCGATATTTCTCCAATGAACCGAATCAGCAGGGTTTCTTAGCTTGCCATCATCCTTTCGAGACTCATAATGCTAATGCAACAATTTTGCTTCTCTGGAATTTGCAAACAACCGCTCCAAATGGGAAATGATGGGAAATTTCAGCAACGATGAGAGTAGAAGAATAGGATGAGTCAAAGGTTTCTTATTAGCCAAATTTATATTTTTCTTTTAGAAAATAGTTTTGGGCAAACTCAACTACCTAGGGCAAAACCTATGGTCAGCACGGCTCTGATACCACCTCTGTCGGGACCCGAATATGCAAATTCGGACTCTCTGTGTATATCGCACTAGTCCAGGATCACGCTAGTGCACACAGGCTCAACATAGATGCTATCACAGTCATACACAGCGAAAATAGCATAACTTCAATAATTAATAATAACTGTTGTCTTACATGATTATTGCCACACAGGGCTTAACTAAGAAATAGCAATTAAGCAGCAGTGAAAATAAAATAAACGTAGCAGCTCCCCAGTTCACCACAGGCAACTGACGAGGTTCGGACCCTAAGCATCAGCGTCATGGTACTCCTTCAAGAATGCCGCGGATTCCTCCTCTTCTGAAGTTGGTTGTTGCAGGGTGAGTACATAAAGCACTCAACAAGTTGTGCACAATATTGCAAGTCTAATATTCTACATGCTTGGCTTATTCCAAGGAAGGCTAACATGGCTATTTTGTAGTACAACAGCATTTATAAAGAATACAGTAAGTAGATTAAAAGACAGTAAAACGAATAATAGGAAATAATAGATTCAACTTTTCAAGTAAACATGGTTTTTCATTCGAAGTCAAATTCCAAGTTTTCATGGCAGTCCACCATCCCAACAAGTTTTTATTTAACAAAAGTCTAACCCTTGACTATAATTCCCGAGCATTGCTCAATACCGCGAGAACGACTATTCGAATATATTTTACACTCTGCAGAGGTTATGCACTTTACCCACACGATATAATCAAACACCACACAGGTGAGTGACCATAACAAAGCCTTTACAATGCTCTGTTTAGACCTTGTACTGCTCGCTGAGGTTTCAACACATAAGGGACTGGTTACCGCACTCCGGGCCCCCCTCTTGCGTCATGTGAGTCTACCCGTATACCCGGGACTCACTATACACCACAACAGTACCAAAATCTAGACATCACAAATTAGTCGGCTAGGCTGTCCCATTCCAGACATGTGGTTGCAAGTAAGACTCAGGTCAAAGGCTTGCAAGATTAAGTCCTTAAAGTGACCGAGGCAAGACTTCCACATACCCCTGCCCAACAGGCCTACCTTGGCATACTACCCCTTGCCACTTGCCCCGATCTAAAATGAGTACCACCCCAGTTGATTACCATGCACCACGTGCCATCAGCAATTCAATCTAGTGGTGTGACCTCCTCGCCACAACAACTCAATATCACTGTGTGACAACACCTAACACACCAATTTATAAACATTGTTCCATATTTCATTAGTCAAGATTAAATATCAATGTTCTAGATACATGTGATGACGTGGCATGGCTAAGCAAACTAATACGGTCTAACTAGTCCCGTGTTAATTATTAATAGCAACCAACTATAATTTCATATTCTAAGGTGACAATTAGATCATGGCATACAATTGACAAGGTATGATTTAATTCAAATAGGCATATTATCTAGTTCCCAGATTAATTGAAATCATTTATACACATAAAGTATCATGCATAAATTTTAAAGACAAAATAGCAATTTTGTGAGATTAGGTGCAATATGATCAAAGCACAACTTTCCTTGGAACATGTGCTGGTCTTGCTCTGGACTTGGGTCTTGAAGCGACGAATCTTCCTTCGGAGCACCGAGCAATTCAACGTCTACGCAAATCGAGATAAAATAGTAATAAACACCCAAAACAGAGAGCAACTAAGCTCCAAAAATTCAAATAAAAAGCACCATTAAATAGATCTTGATTTTACAAATTTTTACAAATTTGCATCACTCAAATCCGAGTCAAAATGCAAAAGTTATAGCCTTTTGAAGTTTGGATAAATACTGAAAATACAGAAATTAGAAAATCCGATTTTCCAGAATTATTTTTATAAAGAAAATTCGGATTATTGCGCAAGCAACACGTGGACCAATCCCAGGCCGACATGCGGCTCGGTCTATGGACCCGGTCCACAGACCTCCTTCTGGTCCACCATGAACCCGGCGCACGGCGCTTCGGTTTCCACAACGACACGCGTCGCGCATCCGCGAGATGATCCAACGGCTACCGCACTACGCACACGCGGCTCAATCCCGAACATCTATTCAAATCTAACGGCCAGAGCTTTACCCGAGCGAAACACTGTTGACGAAGCGACATGGCACGATCGCCATGGTTCGATGAGGATCCAACGGTCGACGAAGCTTCCCGACGTGGATGGCGGCGTGGCGGCAGACTTTCACCGGAGCGGAGGAAGACGACCACCAAGACGGCGTTTCGAAGCAACTCCGGCGTGAAGAAGTGGCAGCTCCGATGCGGCTTGGAACGTGGAGTCCAAATCTGGAACCCGTGCGGCGAACGGCGGCTTGCGGCAAGCGAAACAGCAAAAAAACTAGCGACGGTGCTACGGGAAACTACGGTGAGCTCCTGAGCAACAACGGCGACGAAACTGGCGAAGAGGCTTGGCTGGCAGATGCGCACTGAGATGGCGATCATCGGGGTGTGGGCTGCGACTTTTATAGCCTCGGCATGCGCGCTAGGATGGAAACCCTAAATCACGCGACGGCGACGGCAAGTCGGCGGCGGGTTCGGAAACCGTATCGGAGACGACGACCGTGAACCGTCCGATCTACGATGAACGATCACGATGACTCCCGAAGCGATACGATCCGATCCTCACTTTCCAAATCCAACGGACGCGATCAGATCTTTCCTAATTAACGCGGCTCAACCTCCTCCGCTCGATCTAGATCCAATGGCTGATCACACGCACGTGACGTGGCTTGATGAAGACCGCGCGATGAAGATCCAACGGCCGACGCTAACCCTAACCAGATCAGGCCAAACGGGCCACGCGAAAACGGGCCGCACACGAAGCCCAGTACTGTTCATTTTGATTTTAAATGGGTTTTTGATTTAAAATAATTGCAGAAATTAGTTTATTTAAGCAATTAAAATACCAGGAAAAATCCCAAAAAATTCTCATAAATACTTTGAGACATTTTGAACTCAAATAAAAATATTTTTGGTAAAACTTTATATTAGTTTTATCTATATATAATTAGTTTTCACCGCAGGTTCAATATACTTAGTTAAAGTAAATTCAAATAAATTCCAGAAAAATCCAATAAACTCAGAAAAAAGATAAAATGCACAAACAATGAGAGAATAACATTATTAGCAAATTTTTGGATGTTACAGTACCACAATACCTTAGACGGTGCCCCTTTAATAACTTCTTCACTGTCGTTGCTCCGGCTCTTACGCTTCTTGTCAGTACGCTTCTCCTCTTGTTTGTACCGGAGTACACGACAAATTGAACAAACGTGTAGTTCCTTATGCGCATTACGGTACAAGATGCAATCATTCGAACATGCATGTATCCTTTCTATTTCCATTTCCATGGGACATAGTAGCTTCTTTGCTTCATAAATGCTTGTTGGCAACTCGTTTCCCTCCAGAAGCACATCCGATAGAAGAACTAAAAGTGCATTAAAACTTGTATCTGTCCAATAGTATTTTGCCTTCAATTCGAACAATGCAAGGACCGAACCCAACTTGGTATATTCCGCTTTGCAACCCAAGAACAACGGTTTGGCATCGTCTTCCATCAAGCTTTTAAACTTTTCAAACTTTCTTTCCATGTAATTTCCTTCCACATCCCACAAAATTTGCTCTAAATTGTCCTCTATAAACATATCACATTGCAAATTATCATTAGGTTACAGCATATCTTCGTTACATACCGAAAGGGTACTACTTGTCTCTGTGTGATGGATCCAACATGTGTAATTTCTCACGAAGCCACGTCGAATCAGGTAGTCTTCAATTTGAGCTGAGTTGTTAAATCTCATAAGATTGGTACAATCAAAGTAAGGACAATATATGAATTTTACACCCCTTTTCACCATGTCTTCTTCTGCAATTTTTTTGAACTCCTTAAAACCCTTTGAAATTCAGTATCCACACGGCTTTTCTGATACATCCATTCTTTATGGTCTAGCTGCAATTAAACTACGCATAATAAATTAAGAAAAAACTGTAGCGACAGGTAGCTGTTTCAAATATATATTGACACATTATTTAAATACCTTTGCAAAATATAGAACGGATTCCAACAAATATAATTTTACTCCTGATACCTTCTTCCCTACTTAAGAGCTTTTAGTTCCCTACTCAGGAGACATACATTCAAAACATCAACAATGATATCGAATTACCTAATGTAGTGAGCTTGAAATCCTTTTAACTTCAATGAAATAAAATAAGGGTGAAAGTATTAATAATTAAATGATCTTGAAGAAACGTCTATCTGTTGACCAGCTAAGTACGTACCAACAATGACTGATCTTAATATCTAATTAGGTTAGGTCCTAATCCCATTCGAAGATATGTGGTTCGGGCAATTCCTAAGCTGTTGTACAACTTCAGAGAAAATTTCAATAGTATCTCCTTGCTGTTCTCCAAGTACACGTCTCGACAACAAGTCAAGAGGGGTGTGTATCCCGAGAATACTAGGGAGATGCTACCAAAACTTTCTTCGAAGTTGTACAGCACCTCAAGAACTAGCCCAAACCACATATACTAGAACTGACCAAAAAAATATGGACAATTCAAGAGTGCTTGCTTATAAATATTCCATTTCAGCAAATTTATAAACAAGCACATTCAAACGAAAGACGTAAGTTACGCAACCTAAACTCTAACATTCATCATATTACAGCAACAATAATTCCAGATTAATATGAGAGCACTACAAAGATAATTAAATGGGTGTGTGCTTGTCAAATAAAGGGTGTGAAATCTAAGCTCTAACATTCATTATATTACAGCAACAATAATTCCAAATTAACATGAGAGTACTAAAAAGAACATAAACGGATGTATGTTTGTGAAATGAAGGGTGTGAAATCTGATAGGATACACACAATTCTAGTGCAACCTAAATTCTCTTTGAGACTTATCCAATTACCTAGTGCAAAATTGAGGGGTTCGAAGGAATGCTGACCTTTTGAAGAAAACCACAAATGAGGAAAAATTAAAGGGAAATCTCCTCAAGCTAGGGCTTCAACTTTACCCTCTTAACACCAACCTCAAGGATTTCATAATTTCTTACCCAAGTATTACTTCCAACCAAAGTATGTGGTGTTTTTTGGGGTGGCAACGGTCTTTTCGCCTCTAGAACAATAACAGAGGAGAGTTCAGCCTGAGGGTATAAATAACCTAGTGAGGCACATCACAATGGGTTCTCATAAAAACACATCACAATCGGTTCTTTCATGGGAACTGATTGTGATGTACCCAATACTACATCACAATCAGTTCTATCCTGAGAACCGATTGTGATTATTATTAACACCCACTCCAAAATCATCTATCACAATCAACTTTTCCTAAAAAGTTAGGAACCGATCCAGATGAAGTGATAGTGTTGTACCATTCTGTAGTAGTGGATCATGCCATGTACAGGAAGCTTGAAGTCTACGGACATGTATGTTATTGCTGACATGAAGCTGGCAAAGCTAACACATGACGTCCATGCATGGGCTATGGAGATGCTCTCTCTCTCTACTATGCTCTCTCATGTAGATATCTATCTATGTAGTTGCTACATCTGATGGGGGCTCAAGCACGGTTATCTTGATTAGGATGTCGAAGCGCCGCACGAGTGCCTTGTCTACGACGCAAGGGAGGCACCATACTCTACGGTGATCATTGTTTATATCACTTCGCCCCTAGGTATTCTCTATCTACCTACCTGTGTTGATTTCGGGTATAGATACCCTTTTGTTGAATGTCGTTCGAGCTTTTCCTGGGAGTATGGCATGGGTTACATACTTCAGCGTCATAGCGCCTGGTATGAGCCTCGTAGAGAAGCAATAGCTAGTCCACGGGGCTCGTACTTCAGCGCCGCAGCGCTTGGTGGCGCTTACAATGAGCTGTTGAGGTTATTATGTCTATCCGTCAAATTGCGTTACCGGTGAAAAGATAATTGGAGCTAAGATACAGGTCGTAATCATCGGCGAGGTGTGTCACCAGTGATATGGCTAGCAAGAAGAAAGCGGGACTCCTTGAAGATGCGTTCGCCATCCTGTATCAAGTATGAGTTGGGCAAATCGTAGTAGAGACCGATTGCCTCAATGAGTAAGAGTCGATGTGTCAAGATTAGGGGGGAAATGTTGGGTATAATCTTGACTTTAGTTAGTTAATCATAAGTTTGTTAATTACTTACATCCTGATTGTGTCGTGGCACAAAGAGATGGTTAAGTTATTTGGTTATTAGCAGATAGAGTTTGTTAGCTGCTAGTCGGTTATGTACTCATCTATATAAATAACAAAGAATAAAATCAA
Source organism: Otatea glauca (assembly GCA_036346275.1). NCBI lineage: Eukaryota > Viridiplantae > Streptophyta > Magnoliopsida > Poales > Poaceae > Otatea > Otatea glauca. The sequence goes on along the minus strand of CM070721.1, from coordinate 11,911,224 downwards.
AAAAGGCAGAGCAGTTGTGTAGACTAACAAAAAAAATCTGATTGTTCCAATAGAATCTACTGTTCGTCAAAGCCACTTTGTCCGTTATAGTGTCCTCGCCATGCAAGCTACTGATTCGACCTGATGTGATGGTTCCAACATCCGTTTGCTGAGCCCACCGATGGACTAACTCAACATGATGATTTCTACATCCGTTCGCTAAGCCCACCTCTCCGCCGCTATTGTTGTCGCCACGTTCATCGCTATCCAACCTGACGTGATGGTCACCCCGTCTGCCTGATGATCTTGCATACCAGTCGGAACAAAATGAGGATGGCCTGCCCTCGTGACATGGGAGTTCACCCACATGTTTCTCCACCGCATTGGGTCGTCTCCGCCATCCCTATCTACTACGATGATTCCTTGGCGTTCTCCTTCACCTACCCTACTTTGATTTGCATCAATTTACCTTCTTGACGCTACTACCATGCTGTCAAACCAGTCTAGCTCGGCGAGAACCATGCATGCCTCACAACCATCCAATCATCTACTGTCGTTCATGATTGACGAGGCCAAATGACAAAGGCAGACGTAGCTGGTGCAAAGGCTACGCTATCAACGGCCCTAAAAACCGACTAGGCTATGGATCATGCCCACGCTCACATCTACATCAACCATTCATTACATGTATGGAGAATGCGAAGTGACTACCGAAGACGACGACCAACACGCAGCTAATCGGAGGTATCTCGCGAGTTCACCTCGCGGGAGTAATTAACTGGGAGCCTTTCGAATCCCTCGGAACCAAGAGAACATGTCGTCTATGTCAGATCTGTATGCCAAGCAGCTCATGGAGCACAATCCTTTTAAGAGAATTGTAATTTTGTGATTTTTAAAGAATTAATAAAATGCATGTTTCCCTATTTTATTTATGTTTATTTATCTTTGTGTACTTTAGGACAATAGCACTCCCGCAACTTAAATCCCCGACATAGAAATCCCAAAGAGAATTCTCGTGTCAAACAATAGCTCCAACCTTCACACTAATATTGAGCTTCTTTGCGACCTTCTCGAAGAGATCACTAGCTCACACGCCTCTAACCCGTCTAGAAGATGACAAACTCCAAGAGTAACAAGCTTAGAACCGTAACTTGACTTCAATCAAGTACCAAGAAGCTCAAATGAATCAATGCTCAACGTATCTCTTGCTAAATGGCTCAAGTGTTTACGTAATCAAAGCTCAAAGGAGTGCTCTCACTTGCCAATGCTCAAAGTGTTCTATCTAGGTTCTAAGAGAGGTAAATGCATCAAAGATCAAAGCCAAGAATATATGGGCCTGTTTGCATGTTGGGACCCGGATTTGTAAATCCGAAACCCTCTGTGTATACTGCACTAGTCCAGGATCACGCTAGTGCACACAGTGAAAACATAGATGAAATATCATTCCATACAACGAATTAACTAAGAAGAAGCAAATTATTATTAAATAAAGCAAACGACCTTATGGTCAATGTTTACACCTTTATGCGTTAAGGGCTTAAGAAACAAATAACTATTGTAGCGGAAAAGATAACTTGAGCCATTCGTCATACCACAGGCAATCGTCTAGGGAACGCCTTCCTAATCCATGTAGTCTTCATAGAATTCCTCCTCATGATACTCATTATCTCCTGGTCCTTCCTCAGCAACTGATCAACAAGGGTATAAAGTCGTGAGTACAAAAAGTATTCAGCAAGCCGTAGGGAATTGATGCAATATATTCATGCACGGCTTGACAAGGATGGTCATATGGTTCATTTGCAGAAAGCAATAACTTGAATTGAAATACAATAAATAGATTGAAAGCATATTTATGAAAAGATAAATAAATAACTGGTAGATCAATGGTAGACAACAAAACAACAGTGAACTCCCCGTTCACATCCCAACAATTCCACATTTCCTGAAACACTCTATACCCCGTGTGAAATTCCCGGGCTTGTCCATGACCACGGACGCGACTATTCAAATAGTTTTACACTCTGCAGAGGTTGTACAACTTTACCCACAAGACATGACCATCTCTTTGTGCAATCGATCTTAACACACTTCCTTTGGTGTGTCGCAGGGATATCATGACAAAGCCTTTACAATGCGTTGTCTAAACTCGGTACTGCCCGCTAAGGTTTCGCCCATTAGGGCCCCCTCTTGCGCCTTGCGAATCTTCCCGTCCATCCCGGAACCCACACTACCAATTGGCAGTACTCAAGGCTAGACATTGCAAATTAATCAGCTAGGTCTGTCCCATACCAGACATGTGGTAGCACGGTTAGGCCCAGTTCAATGGCGCACAAGATTAAGTCCTTAAGTTGTCTCAGGCAAGACATCCACATCCCAATGTGCTAGAAAGCACCCCCTTTACTGCACGATCACTTGCCCGAGGAAAAACAATTCGTTCAACCAAGACCATTGACAAACCCCGCCATGGTACACCAAATTTTACAACAGTGGCTAACGGCCACGATTCAATATCTCATTAAGTCAAGATTAACATTATTCAATATGTGACATGAATCCCAACGTATATCTAAGCATGTCTAAGCATAGCTACGTAACCCAATGTTGGTATAATGATTATGTCCAACTAGTAATGTCCCAACCTAGGTTTAACAATGGATACATGGCATCCCAATTAATCAAGGTGACATAACGACAACTAGATATATAGCTATTCTCATGAAATAATCATTGATACACAAATAGCATGCAATTGTATAAAACAAATTATTTTGCAAACATAGGATCAATATGGTCAAACGATTACGACTTGTCTTGCTGATCTAGTGCTGAGTCTTGGTCTTCGAAGTCTTCGTTTGCTCCCTCGGAATTAGCGTCTACCGGAAAAGAAAGCAACGAAACCAAATAAATACAAAATAGAGACTCAAACAAGCTCAAAACTGAAAATAAATGGCTCTGGAAGATAGATCTTGATTTTAGAAAAATTTAGATACTTGAATCGCCTCAATCGAAGTTCATATGAGAGAGAACGGTTCTCCGAAAGATTAAATTCAGAGAAAAAGGCTGAAAATCAGAAAAACGGAATTTCTGGATTTATTTTTGTCTTGAAAAATGATTTATTGTGCAATCGCTGACATCATCGGGTTCACGGTAGACTGGGTTCACCGTGCACCCGGTGCACGGCTGACGTCGGCGCTTGCGTCGGCAAAAAAGGCTGAGATGGCGGCTGACGCGGCGGCTGACACGACGCACACGCGGCGCTGACGTGGCTATCCACGCGTCGCGCATCTGACGACGGCACAGGATCGAGCGGTGGGGACGCAAGGCTCGGGCAGCGGAGACGTGGCCGGATCCGAGACGTCCGCAGCAGATCGGGCGGCCACGATTCGGCGAAGGAGGACGGCGGCGAGCGGCGGCGCGGGGCTTACCGGAGGCGAGGAAGAAGACATGGCGAACGGCGCACAGCGACGGATCGGACCGGAACAAGGTGGATCCGGACGAGGGTCTCGCGACACACCCAAAGAGACCGACGACAGCGGCGGAGGAGGACCGACGGCGGAGATCCAAGCGGAAGAAAGACTCGGGCACAGCGGCGAACTTCGGCGAGCGAAAACTCGACGATGGCGGCTCGGGCAGCAAGAGAGGGGGCAAAAGAAGTGGCGCGAGGGGAACCTCGGGAGGCGTGCGGCACAGGCTTTTATAGCCTAGGGAGGCGTGTAGAGCGCGGAATCCGAGACCGACGGCGTGTGGCGGCGGGACTCCGAGACAGTGGCGACTAGGGTTAGGGTTTCGCGGAGCGCAGCGACGTGGCGCAATCTCGGCCGCACACGCATCGCGCGTCGGACGGCCGTGGCGGGCGCGGCTGGCTGGGCCGCGAGTGAAGCTGGGCCGGGTGCGTGCCGAGCGGAGCGGAAACGGACCGGGCCGGAAGAGATTTGGCCCGAGAGGCTTTTTGAGATCTAAAATCATTTTCCGATTAAGAAAAATTCCAGAAATTCAAATAAATGTAAATAAATTCAAATAAATAGCAAATAATTTCAGAAAAATCCTCGAAAATACAGAAAAATTCCTTGGAGCACAATGATCCCCAAAAATATAGAAAATATTTAGTTTGATGAATAGTTTATCCAAATTAAATCTTTTCTTTAATAGAAAATTCCATTTAAGCTGAAGTTAATTCAAGAAAAATGCAAATAGTTTATTTTTGAATTCAAACATTCAAAACTCAAATTTTGGGATGTTACAGTTGCGCATCGCCTTCTTCAGAATCGATCTACCTTTATCCTTTGATTAGCCTTAATTGGCTAATTAGACTTACCCTGTTACTTTGATCTTAATCGGCTTCAAGCTGATTAAGTCTAAGCCGATTGATCGTGACGATCGATTTTGAGTGAATTTCATATTTTTATCTTGTCGATTACAGGTCAAATCGATAGGCACGCTCTGAACCAGGTGTTCATCTGATGTGCTGTTGTCAGAAACCCTACTTCAAATTTTTGACGTCAACAGAGCCACAAACCAAAAATAGCGGTTGCCCCCTTCAATCTGCAGATTTTGGGGTGTCGGGACCGTCCTGGTATACATCAGGGACCTTTTCAATTAATATGCTAATTCAATTAATGTTGAAGGTAGTCGTTGTGTTGGGCTGAGAAAACTGACTTGAGGACTGTTCTGAACTCCTGATGTTGGTGCTGACGAAGGTCCTCGCACCCAGTTCATCTCTGGATGGAAGAACAAGTTGTCATGACTCATGACCATTATGAAAGTGGTCCTCATGTGGGTCCTGATGAACATTTTGCCTCTGAACACCTTCCTGAATCCTGACTAGGTCCTTAAATAGGTACTCAAGCCTAAAGAACAAGACATGCCCGAAATGAATTTTCAGTCAATTTTAGTATTTGAAAACCTTTTCCTCTGGACTCAAAATCTTCGTGATCAGTATAAAATGCCATACAATACTCAAAATCGTGCATTTGAGCTCCTCAATACCATATAGACTCAAGCTATCAATTCTTAAACCCCGCTTTATAGTACAGCCAAACTAGAAAAAAAATAAAGAATTGACAATCTAGCTATCTCCAAACACAAACACTGTTAAAAAGGTTATCAAAATGATCCTTAATCTTCCATGTTTACCTTTGGCGTGGTTCATTCCTTCTTGACTACGCACACCAATGTTATTTTCCACATTTTTCTTTTCTCGAGACATATTTTCTATTCCGGTTGTTATTAATCACCAAAACATTGAAAGGGACTTATATGCTACAATAGACTGGCTGCCCCTAATTTGCCTGTCATGAGCCACAAGCGAGATGTGTCTTTGGGTTTTTTTTTCTTTTTAAACCTAACAATGTTTTTAAAATAAATCAATCTTTAAGCAATAGAGCAAATCCAAGCCTCGACAATTAAAACTGGATTTTTTTTGCATATTATATTTTTTCTTAACAATTATAAATCACCTATCACCGATTTTCATCGAAATCATTAATTCGCAGACTCCCCCTAAAGTTCTTATCTCGCGAGCAAGCTCTCAAACGCTCACTTGATGGGGGCATTGTGGTGATGACACAAGGGGCGTGGTTGAGACCTTTGATTTCAAATTTTATTTTCGGACCACATCTCGGGGCGACCGAAATCCGAAATCAATCCGGCCGAAATTCGAAAATCAAATATGAAATTTGGTAATTTTGAGACCAGTAAAACTAAAATCTCGGCCGAAATGACCAAAATTTTTGTGAAATTCACCGAAATTTTGGCCATTTTCAACTCCCAATGAAATGGTCTCTCGAGGCTAGAAAAAATTAGGAAAAAATATGAAAAAATCATGGAAGCATTTATCTATATTTTCTATCTGTTTGAATACAAAATACTAAGTATTTGCACATAAAAGCCCCTAAATTCTCATTTTTCAAAGTATGGTGTATTGACTTCTTGCCAAGTCAAGTCAATAGTACATACACGTTCCCCTTCCATTTCAGCCACCGTTTTTTTCATCTCCCTGATGCTAGCTCTTTTTTTAAGTAATACTACTACTCTACATAAACTAGCACATATACACCACGTATATACAGTACTACATGTATGCATGGACCAAGCAAAGCAAGAAATGTATATTAATGCATGGAGACGATGGACATGAAATTAATGTATGCATGCGCATGGACAAAAACAAAAGCGCACTACTGAAATGCTCTTAGTTACTTTTTGAATGAAAGCAGTACGATACTTGGTTTTTGGGCTGGCCATCGCAATTGCAAAATAGGAGTTATTTTAGCACGAGTTTGGAGAGCTTGCTATCAGCAACAACTGTATTAACCGGGCTATTGGAGAGTTAGTCTAATTATTCACTTTCATCCTTCCGGTTATTTTGTCAGACTATTATGACATACCTTTCAGCGATATTCTTGACTGGAGAAAGTTTGCTGTTGTACTGAAGGAGGCTGACGTATATCAACTGAAGAGTGTTTAGAAGTCTAAATCACAGGAAGAGTTTGTTGCATTATACAAGTCTCTGGTTCAGGTACATTGATTTTAGTAACAGAGTGATACATAATTTGTATATGTATTATTTTCATAAAATTTTTACATGCATTCCTCATAAAAGGTATTATAATTCGTTATAAAATATTTGATGCTAAATTCGGACCAAAAAACATGAAACCCAATCCAAAACATTGAAATCTCGGCGAAATTGATGGAAACTAGCCGAAATCTCGTCAACATCACTGTAGCAATTTGAAAAATTTTAGATTTTTTTATTCCACTGAGATTTGCAATTCGGCGCCAACCGAAATCTTGACATGAGATCTCTAAAATCACGGAAAAAATTTTAACCATGGACCTCATCCCTTCGTTCTTCAGCTTCACCGAGAGAGAGTGTGTGTGATGCGATTTTTTTTAAATAATACATTTTTAAAAAGTAATTACGACATTAATACGCGGATTAAAATATTTGCAAAAATAATACTTCATCGCCAGATGGTTTGGCGAAAATCCAGTAGTCACCATGTGGTTGGGCGAAAATGGTATTTTCGCCAAATGGTTTTGGTGAAATTAGGGTAATTGCGCAATTAAGGTTGCCTAACAGTTTTTTTGGGCAGGACACCCTATTTTCGCCAAATGGTATGGCGACAACCCTATTTTCGCCATACCATTTGGCGAAAATAGGGGGGATTTTTTGGCTGCCTCGGCCGGCCCTGGCTTCATTCGCGCGGAGGGAGAAAGAGAGCGAGGGGAGCGAGGCAACCTGCGACCGAGAGAGAGAGAGAGAGCGCTCGGGTAGGGAGAGAGGGAGAGGGAGAGAGAGAGCTCAAGTAGGGAGAGAGAGAGGGGAGGAGAGAGAGAGGAGGAGGAGGAAGAAGAAGAGGAGAGAAAAAGGTAATTTCGTATTTTTGTAATATTTAATTTTTATAATTGCGTACAAAAATATATTATAGTTGATGTTAGATTTAATTTAATCAGTGCATGTATTTTAGGTTAGCGATACTAGATTTGTACTTTAATGTTGTAGTGTCCGTAGCAAGATAGTTAATTAGCGTTCTTTAATTTAGTTTAGTGAAATTACGTGTTAGTGGTGATTTAAAAATTTATTTCGTATATATGGTCGTAGTGATGTCGGATCCAGTGAAATTTAGGGTATATTATGGCGACGGTGAAATAAAAAGTACGCAAAATGGTGTTGATTTAAGCAAATTTTCGGTCACCATGATTGAGCACTCGTTCCCCGAAAGAGTTAGCATTTGTGATATAAAATTTTGGTTTACCCAATTTTTTCCCTGGATCCAAGTGTTTACTCTGTTACCATTCAAATCCTATTCACGCGTAGCAAGGGTGACCCGGCTATTTGGGAGTTAAAGAAAATAGATCGGATATACTTGTGGCAGAAATGGTTAAGGTGGTGCAAGGGATCTCGCCTTGAATATGTGATGCTGGTGCAGGCTTGCCCTAGAGAAGAGGTGGATTTTAGTGATATGGGCGAGAGCAGTACCTCGGTTAGAGCTGAACAAGGTCAGGAAGTGGTGCCGATTGAGTTAGCAGCGGGGGATGATAATAGGGATACAACAAACGCCGAAGGTCAGGCCGATGAAGGGGAGGAGATCGAGCAACTTGTTGATCAGTTGGAGTTAGTGGACCGTATGGCGGCAGAAGATGATGCTGAAATATTGGAATGTGATGATGACATCAATGAATATGACGAAGGGGAGGAAGAGGATGATGAAGAAATGCCTGATAGTACTGGGGTAGCGGATATACCCATCCCTGATGAATGGAACAAGCAAAACAAATCTGGTATGGAAGTTTTGTGGGGCCATGAGTCGCGTTGGGAATATGGTACCAATGTCATTCGGCTGAATCAAATATTCTCGAACAATTCTGAATTGAAGTTGACAGTGAGGCTTTGGGCATTGTCGCAGCAGAGAGAGTTCTGGGTTGTCTTGTCCAGTCCAGATAGGTACACAGTGAAGTGCAGAACCGATGGATGTGAATTCTGAGTTCATGCATACAAGCCGAAATGCGAGACGTATTGAATTGTATCACGAGTAGAGGGGCACACATGCAGATTAGAAAATGTTCTGGTGAAACACCGCAACCTGAATGCAGTTTTAATTGCTAGTGTGATGTTCAATGAAATCATTGAGAAGCAGGACATTGAGTGTTCGTATATTCAGAAAGCAATCTTGAGAACATTTAAGTACCAGATAAGTTACTCGATGGTTTAACATGCGAAGCAAAAAGCATTAGAGAAGAGGTTTGATATATACGAGGCTTCATATTGCAACCTACCTCGTGTGCTTGATGTCCTGAAGCAAACAAACCCCGACACATGCACTGCTTTCAACAAAAGTGAAGCAGATGGTAATGGGATCTGCACATTTCGTCATGCGTTTTTTCATTGGATCCTTGCATTGCGTCATTCAGGTACTGTCGTCCGTTGCTTTGTGTTGATGGTATATTTTTTACTGAAAAATACAAGGGATAGATTCTAACAGCCATTGCAGTTGATGCGAACAACCACATACTTCCATTGGCCTTTGCTTTTGTTGAGGGTGAGAACCGAGATAGTTGGCTGTGGTTTTTCAGACATCTAAATTTCGGGGTAGTTGGTAATCGACCCAACGTGTGCATCATTCATGATCGTCATAAAGGTATTCTTTCGGCAATTAAGTCTCTACAGGAGGATCCTAATGAGCCATTCCCATAGCGTGACTTGCAGAACAAGTGGTGCATGAGACATTTAGGAGCAAATTTCTTCAGGCAGTTCAAGAGTAAGAAACCGATGAACTTATTTAAAAGGTTATGCAAGAAAAATCAGGCACGTAAGTTCAACGCGCTATTGCCTGAGTTGGATAAGCACACTAGTGCACATATCGAAGAGATGAAAAAGCAACCACCTACGCCGAACAATTGCCCACCCAAAAGGCTAACACCACTTGGGGAGCTTGATCCTCCTAATATGAGGAGGCGATCTTCAAGGAACATAAAATGTTTCTCGCACTGGATAGAGGCGGAGCCTTTAGAGAAGTGGGCATTGCTCCATGACACTGGTGGCGCCAGGTTAGTATAGTAAATTGTTATATTTACGATGGTTGAACAAATAGTGGAGAGAGCCATGGTAGGGGGTCTCCGCACTGTGCTACAGGGACCAGGCTTACTGGCTTACTAGAAGGAAGCTCATCTTTGACGTCTTCGTGGAGGACCATGCGCCGCAGCGAGTCATGAGGCAATTTGGACTTCGTCAGCTGGTCCCTGTTCCTTCAAGGGATCGTGTGCCAGAGAGAGTGCACTGGTCAGTTACTCGCCCACTACAATTATGATAAATGCTTATGTTATATTTGTAATAATGTGTATTTCTTTTCAGGTACGCCACCTAGGGACCTTAGAAAACCATGGTGACCTTGGCTCGGAGGATGGAGTCGTGGCTCGCCCAGTGGGATGGGGCACTAGAGGATGTCGCCGACAAGGACACGCCATACGACTCCTTCTCCTACCAGCAGTACCTAGCCTGGTACGTGCCACGGACGCGTACTCATCTCGTACTTGTGGAGGAGTCACCCACCCACACGTACGCTCCGAGCGTGGCAGACTTGTACCCAGGCCAGGCAGGAGCAGCCATGCACGCCATGGTAAGTCTTACTTCGTAAGTTATATCATGTGTTAGTTACGCTGTCATTGTATTTATGATTTGTTCGTACGTGGCAGGTGGACCACGCTAGGGACTTGCATGAGCATGGCCACGGTATTTTGAGTAGGCTGCGGGACGGAGTCGCTGTCACACTAGACGAGATGACAGAGGCATGGAGACGCGTGGTGGTCGGGACTCGACGGATCGTGGAGCTCGGTTCTTGTCGGCAGGTGGACGCGACTGACCGTAGTACCTCCTCCAGGGCGCCACGCGTGCCTTCTTACCACACACCGGCCCCAGCTCTTCCCTACGTAGTGGAGGCAGAGTCCACCTTCCACACCTCTGTGCCTCCGGCCCCAGACGTGGCTGGAGGCTCCAGTTGGCAAGCACCACGTGGTCCCACCATGGTCCCCACACCAGGTAAGTCGAGCGATATTCAATTGTTGACATTGGTATAAGTATCATCTGATTATGATTATATGTTACTACCTGAACTGCAGGTTGCCCACAGGTTGGAGTACAGTTCTCTTCGTCGCTTCACTCGTCAGGTCACTTCGCCGATCAGTTCTCTTGGGCGGATCAGTTCTTCACCGGTACGCAGTTCACGCAGCCCCCTCCGGCGACACAGTTGACGCAGCCTCCTCCAACAACGCAAATGATGCGGCAGGACTACGACACCTCCTACGGGTACGTGTTGCCTCCTCGTGAGTGTCGCCCGGTGCAGCGGTACAGCCCTTCAGATTACGGGCGGGCATGACCTTCCCAGGAGCTTCACACACGACCTCTAGACGATGCACCGACTTCAGCACGTAGGACAAAGAGAGGCCGTGGCAGGGGTAGGGGTGTTTAGGGGTAGTACCTCATTTTGTTGTCATCATGTACATATTTTATGCTTAATGAATGATTTACTATTTGACACCATTTATTGTGATGTGACTGCGCTTCATTTCATTCATCGTAATCTGTTTCGTAGTATAGAGCCGTTTCATCCCCCTACGAACAGGCGTTTCCACTAGGCGTTTCGAAGTATGATAAGGTTCTCCAATCCACGTGATATGAAAAAGGCGCTCTGCATATATTTTCATCCCTTTTCTCACATCGGCCTGAAAAAAGGCTCTGAGGCCGACTAGACAAGTCGCTGGTACCATCCATCACCTTTTGCAGTGACAAGTTACAACACTGCCCAATGCTTCAAACTTTTTCAGTCCTAACACATTGCATGCACAACTACCTTTTCAGCCCGACTTGACAACACACTCCAGCGTTTTTCTATCCCGTTGTATGTCTCAATCTTACATTCCAACACTTAGTCCATACACCACCACTTCGAGTCTATAAAAGGCCAAACCATAGACACACAACCGCAGCTCCCACTCACACTTCTTCACCATGGCTGGATCCTCTAGCAGAGCATTTTCGTGGACACCCGATATGAGCAGCGTAGCTCTTAATTACACGTTAAAAGTTACGCGTGGTAGGAAGGACGATCCATTCAAGGAGGAGAACCTAAGTAAAGTGGTGTCCAAATTGCAAGAGTGGCGTCCGACATTACGGAGGCATAACTTGACAACCTCTGGCCTGAACCATGTGACCTCTGACGACCTGAAGGCGCACTTGCAATAGTGGCGTCAAAGGTATTTCAGGGTGTGCGAACTAGCCAACCACCCTTCTACTACATGTTTCTCTAGAAGATATTACAGGGTACTGATACTACCCGATCGATATGCAGAGCATATTAAGGTTAGTTATTCTATATTTGTTCACCTTACTAATCTTTTTACCATTATACATAAGTTCACTACTTCGTATGCTCGTCTTGTGTGTTAGTCATTCCCAGATGATGAAGAGTTGCTGAACAAAGATATCCCATAATTCTTAGCGATGTATATGCTCTTTGGCGGGGGTGTGATGCCTGGTTGGCAAAGAAGACGCAGAAGCGGATCTAACTGGAGGGGTAGAGATCGACACAGTACTTCTGCAGCATCAAGTTCAAGAGGCCGTTCAACCACCACCAGAGGGGGGCTTGCTCCTAACTATGCAAATGACGATGACGATGATGATGACGATTTCGTATCATCTCATCCGACATTCAAGCACTTCCACAGCAAGCCGTTCAAAAAACAATGGAAGAGGATGTTCATCCATTACTAGAGGCGGGCTAGCTCCCAACCATACAAATGACGATGACGATGATGATGACGATTTCGTGTCACCTCCACCTCGACGTTCAAGCACTACCACAGTAGGTCGTTCAAGAAACAATGGAGGAGGACGTTCAACCAGCACTACAGGCGGGCTAGCTTCCAACCATACAAATGACGATGACGATGATGACAATTTCGTATCACTTCCACCTCGACGTTCAAGCGCTACCGCCAATAGATGACTTTTATCTTTGTCACCATGCTCTATACCGATAAATATGGCCATAGAATGTATGGTATTCTGACTTATGTTGTATTCTCAATTTTATGAATTGTAAGGTATGTATCTATATTGTATCCCAGTTTGGGACTTAGCTCTGTACTTTGCAATATCAATGTCGAGTTTTATTTGTCGTCAATTTTGTCGCACATCGAAAGACGAATAACGAAATTTGTTTTTTTTCCCAGAAATAATTAACTGACAAATAATTTTGCAAAGCACTACATTAATTATCATCGACACATACAATTAATTTTTCCGAATTAATTGACCATACTCTGAACTATACAATTCTACCACCCGTCAAAATAACATTGACTTTCTCTCATAAATTAAATTTCCTTTCAAATAATTTTGATTGAATTTTTTTTTTCGGGCGATTTCTTCCTCTCGTCCTATGGTCCCGCGACTGAGGTGTATTCTTGAAATTTTTTGAGCGCAAGGTACATTTCTCCAATTTTAATATAAAATTGTGTTATTTACAACATAAATTCATACATGAATTATCATTGACAAATATAAATTTTTTTCTTGATTTATTAACCCTATTTTCAACTACAGGAAATATCATCGATAGATTTATTATTTAAAAATATTTGGCATAAATTCTCTCTCTCTCCCCCCTTTCTCCCCCTCTCTCTCTGTTTTTCTCCCCAACACCGACCCACCTATTTTCGCCAACCCATATGGCGAAAATAGGCTGTCGCCATACCGTTTGGCGACGACCTTATTTTCGTCGTATGGTTTGGCGAAAATAGGGTGTCCCAGCCACCCGCTCTGTCAGACATCGTTAATCACACAATTAGCCTATTTTCGTCACACCATTTGGCGATATTACTGTTTTCGCTGAACCATATGGCGACAACCCTATTTTCGCCATCCGGTACGGCGACGAAGTATTATTTTTGTAAATATTTTATTCCGCGTATTAATGTCACAATTACTTTTTAAAAATGTATTATGTAAAAAAAATTTCGTGTGATGCGCTACATCGCCTCTCCCACTCTCACGGTCTCACCACAGCCCATCTACTGTCGCAGCTGCTCTCTTCCTCCGACGCCACCGCCACTTCAATCACCCGGCGCTGCCGCCACGCTTCGTCCTCACCATCGCATACGCCACCGTGCCTCGTCCTAACCATCGCCCATGCCGTTGCGCTCATCCTCAACACACCTGATGCCGTGCCACCACGCTGCCTCCTAGTCGTCGCATACGCACGCCGCCATCACCGGAGGAAGGAAGTAAACCCTAGCTTTAGATTTCTTCTAGTAGAACTTCTTTGAAATCAACTTATAATTCCTCCAAACCCAAATTTGAAATTTCCTTAGTTGAGTTAAATTTTTTATTAGAAAGAGTCAATTTGAAATTTTGAGAGGGAAAATTGGAGTGGATTGAGGAGGAAGAAGGTGGTAGGCTTGTTCTTATCAAATCTTGCTTGGCTAATATTCATGTTTATTACTCTCAGCAATCAAATTTCCAAAATGGGCCATTGAAGCTATTCATTCTCAAATGGCATACTGTTTACGGGGGGATTCTGATAATATTCATCATTATCATTTAGCCAGTTGTAAGATGATTTGTCAAAAGAAAGAGTATGGTGGTTTTGGTGTGCCTAATCTTAGAGATCTAAATATGTGCCTGCTGGCCTCTTGGATAAAGAGGTAATCCCTCTGAATCGAAATGTATGTCGTTTGGGACATTGACATGGTCTCCAAGGTGACTCTTTGACCATAACTTTCTATAAAAAAAATATGTTATGCAGATAAAAATAATTATGCATTATGAAAGTATATTTCATGATGGTCTAGTAATACCAATTTCATGTTATAAATCTTGGTAATTCTTTACGTATTGATGGTCAAACTAAAAAAAATGTTTGATCGGCACAAAATCTAAAACAACTTGCATTTGGAATCGGATGGAGTATAATCTAGATGGTCTTAAAATTCGGAGGCAAATCATTGATTTTAAGTATAGACCTCAGCACCCTAACATGTTTACTTGTCCTGATAATAATGTGTCACCTTTCTGGAAATGAGTCTTTTGGGCCAGCAAAGCTGCAAAAATGGGTTATAAATGGCTTGTGGGTAATGGTAAGAGAGTTAGATTTTGGGAGGATCAATGGTTCGGCAATTGTAACCTTGCCATTCAATTCTCGGAAATTTATGTGCTTGTTAACGAACAGGGAGCTACCATTTCTGAGGTTTGGGGAGGTGAAAACCTGAAATTTGCTTTTCGTAGATGTGTTGATAACAGACTTATGCATATGTGGTTAGATGTGGTCAATTTTGCCATTCTATTATCTTTCTGAAGATGAGGATGCTCTTATTTGGGATTTTCATTTTCTGGCTTGTACAATCTGCAATCTCTATATGCTGTGTTGAATTTTAGAGGCGTTACCTCTGTTTATACTCCTGCTGTGTGGAAACTGCAGATTCCAACTAGAGTTCATGTCTTTCTCCGGTTATTGACTAATAACAAAATTTTGACTGGAGACCATTTAGAAAAAAGGCAGAATGTGTTAGAAGATTCTTGCTTGTTTTACTGTGAAAAGGAATCTGTGTGTCATTTATTTGTATATGTGTGGCTGCAACAAAATCTGGGAAGGGGTTTCTGATATTTCTGGGAAGAATATTGATGATAATTTTGAAAGCATTGCTAAGTGGTGGTTGTGTAGATATGAGAATGCTCAAACCACTAATACGTTGACTTCTGCTGCCTTATGGAGTACCTTGAAAATGAGAAATGAGATCTGTTTCCAAAATAAATATGGTCAT
Source organism: Otatea glauca (assembly GCA_036346275.1). Taxonomy (NCBI): domain Eukaryota; kingdom Viridiplantae; phylum Streptophyta; class Magnoliopsida; order Poales; family Poaceae; genus Otatea; species Otatea glauca. The sequence goes on along the minus strand of CM070721.1, from coordinate 11,895,924 downwards.
CCATGCAGGTTGTTTGGAGAAGAATCTTAAGTACTATGCAGAGATGCTCCGACACCCTCAAAAATTTGAAAAACGCTACAAGATTATATCTTCAATGTCCAAATTTGTTGATTGAATTGGTACCAATTTTGAGTGGTTTGAGATTTTTAAGACCTTAGAACTATTTATATTGTACTTTTAGAAAATTTCAAATATATTGTGCACCCTCATCAAAAGTTTTCTAACTCCGCCGCTGCAGAGATGGAGACTGCTTTTTCAAGGCTTCGCAATTGGCCAAGATGGATCACTTCATTGCACTTTTGATTGTGAAGACAGTGGACTGGAGCATCCCAAGCTGGAATGGAGTACTCCAGAAGGGGAGTGATCAAACCTGAAGGGAAGGAGATGATAACAAGAGGCGAAGCATAGTGGGCGCTGTTGTCGTGCCAGAATGCTGAGAAGACGACGCAGACGTCTGAAGCGGAATCTTCTAAAAGTGAAAATCTGAACAGTTAAATCAATACAAGCCGTCTATTTCTTTGAATCTAATGGTTGAAATTAATTAAGATCTAATTATACTACTACCTGTAGTATTGGTAGTAAAATTGAAAGAGGGGTAAATGGGTAAAAAATTCCGTCATACTATCTGTCCTCTACGATAAAACACGTCATGTGATCCTGATGAATGACGGATGAATGGATAAGAAGTCTTTGAAGATCACCAGGTATTCGGTGAATCCAAAACTGTAAACGAATTAGGAAAAATCTAAAATACCTCTGATGAATGGATAGGAAAAGTCTAAAATACCCTTGAGAATGGATGGTTAAATTTGATTCATACTACCACAACTTAGGTAATCCACAGTAAAATTTTTCAAGATGTATCGTCCTGTCGAGAGCGGTTACATTTGCATTCGTTTTTGGTCACCCTCTTCAGCCGTCACACTTCAGTCCTAGTTCACTAACCTCAAAACACTACACTTACTGATCAATCAGCAATGATAATAAGCTCAGAACTACAAACTTATAACTCTTGATATGTACTGAGGCAACCAAAAATTACAAGAAAAACTGTACAAAAAGGAGCAACTACTAAAGCCCCCTAGGAAAAATAATAATAATAATAATAATTGATCATCCTTCCCCAAAGCAATCAAGCTTACATGCGCCTGTTTAGCATATAAGGTAGCCAAACAAAGATGGCGTATGCCATTATTCAGATTCAGGCAATTTACGATGCACCAAATCAAGGGGAAGGCTCATCTATCTGCAAGTTCAATTACTACGTACGCACAAGCTAGCTCACCAAGAAGCTATATACACACTACCATCTCGCTCGTACACTATCTCCTGTGTCTCGTGGAAGGCTAAGGCGACGGCGACGACGACGAGCCGTTAACCGCCACGGACGCCACGGCCTTGGCCCACGCCATGAGCTCCCTCTTCATCCGCTTCTCGTCGCCCCAGACCATCGGGTCCACCGCCCGGTCCTTGTCCGTTGCAAGGAACACCGGCGCCGCCCCCGCCGCCGCAGGCGACACCTCCCCGTCGCCGGCGGCCGGGAAAGGCCTGACGGTCTCCGCTTCCATAGCCATATATCTTCGCACCACTCTGCCCGAGCTAGCTGTACGTCTCCGGCTCGGGTCGCTTCTGATCTGATCACTGCGCGCACGTTGCTTGGCTAAGGACGCGCGCGCGCAGCGAGAGCGAGCAGATCGGCGTTATATGTAGAGGAAGCAGCTAGCAGCCTAGGGATAATCGGCACTGGGATTTCGCTGCCTTGCTTTTATAGGTGCTGCACGGCAGGCTGCACGTACAGTGTAATATCTAGCGATATTTTTTAACATTAGCAGAAGGTATCCAAGTTTACATCGATCTAGTACCAAGAAATATCAAAATCTTAAAAGTTACCAACTTAATTAAAATCTTGTCACCTTCAAAGGACAGTAAAATGTCTGATATCTAGCACGCCGCGTCTGCACCTGTTTTGGAGTTGGTCGAGGGATTGCGGTCCGGCAGAATGAGACGGGCATGGCCTTTTCAGACAGAGCGCTCGCTGCTACGGTTCCTGTGCAAGAGCTGAAAATGTTTGGGGCACTGAGACTGATTGGTGGACTCAGCGGATGGGTGCAACCAGGGAGAGGAATTTTATCGGTGGGATTTATGCTTTGTGCGCAATTGCATGGTTTTTTTTACATAGCTATGATTCGCTTGTATTGACCAAAGATTGTTTTATGTCCAGTTAAGTTCTTGCGTATCTCGGTAGAATATATTGAATCGTCCTCACTATCTGTTGTAGATCCAATATTCTATTGTGAGTATGATTTTAAGAAGAAACTACTGTACTACACAAATAATTGAATAAAGAACTTCGTAAGTAGCATTAAAGTTCAGGTTACTACAACCCTATGGTTGTAACACGATATGTTAGACACTATGTCATCAGGACCACACACACGCACATATTTCTATACAGTTGTCAATTTATTGGAGACACTTAAGCTTTCGACACGTTCTTTCTCACTAAACATGCTTGTATGTGTACTCTTAAATTTAGTGGACACCAACACGAGTCTAGGATTTCCACTGATGGACTGATTAACACCTGCTTGCCTAGCCATCTAGCCACAAGGCAGCTTCCTAACTGAAGGTGTGTATTGACTATGCAACTTGTTGAGCCCAAGCAGCTAGCAAATACTCCCACATTTAGGCCGAGCTAGCGAACAAGTTTGTTCAGAGCTAATCGAATCACCAGATTGGAGAGATATATTACCAACTATGTAGGAAACTATTACAAAACATCATATTTTTGTTACTGTTCCTACTTCCTACGATGAAGAACATGACTCCATAGTCTATTACTCATGTCTACATTTCTCTGTTGCATCTTGACCAAAGATATTTTTTTCCCTATTTTAGGGTAATTTTCAAAAAAAAATATGCTGCTCCACCATGATATTTTTTTGTCAATTAATATGAAGTCAGATACTAACCGGTAATGAAATATAAACCCCATGTGTCCAAGAAAAAATGCTACTCCCTCCGTTGATAAATATAACGTGTATTTTGACTTGGCACAATGATTAAGGTTGTAGTGAAATTGAGGAATACATGAGAGGAAATGACTTACATATCCCTCTTAATTGTCTTGGAAGATGAGAGATAATACTTTGTGTAGGTGGTAATGAATAAATACATATGGTTGAGAGAGAATAAATAAGGGTATATATGGAAAAACTCATTAAATCTACATGCACGTCTTATATTTTTCAACAAGACCATTTGAACTATAGGCCTTATATTTATCAACGGAGGGAGTAATGAATTATACCTAAATCATTTATGTATGATTTAGCACTTGATTTGTTAATAATCGTAATCAAATGTCCATAATCATAACTATGATTGGCCACCGGCTGCACCTCCATAATTTATTTTTTTGTTGCCGCTGCACATACAAACGAGGTGCTCAACATGTTCCAACCATTTGTGGCCGCCCGATCGGAATCGAGCAGACACACGGTAATTACTAGGCAATGATACGTGGTTTTTGATGGATCACAGGATTAACCCTCTTCTGGTGCAATGATCCATGCTCACGTAACTCATGACCTCACCTGGGAGAGCATATATCGATCGAAAGTGAGCCCAAAATTAGCATTGAATAGGATTGAGGACTAGGCTAAGTGCCAAATCCGTATATTCCAGCAGCTTGATCCGACCGATGTGACACCCATTACTGACCAAACCAGATCGCTGCTCCCGCATTCAGTACGGGCAAATATCTTCGTCGCGTTCGAGCTTAGGCACGTCGATCTAGGGGGCGCAAATTACAGCGACGTCAATGAACTAAAATCGCAGCGGCGTTTGCAACTTGTGCTCACGACAGTGCAGTGTGACGCCGATCGAAGATAGTTAATTACGGGGTAAGTGGAAGGGATTTGTGTGGCAGCGCTCGCAAATCACGGTAAACAAGTGCTCGTGTTGCGTCGCTCGTCACTCGCTTACTGCGAGCAAATTAAGCGGCTAATATATACTCCCTCCGTTGATAAATATAAGGCGTATTTTGAATTTGCACAAGGATTAAGGTTGTGCTGAAATTGAGAAAAGCATGAGAGGAAATGACTTACATATCCCTCTTAATTGTCTTGGAAGATGAGAGATAATGAATAAATGCATATGATTGTGAGAGAATAAATAGGGGTGTAAGTGGAAAGGCTAATTAAATCTACATACACGTTTTATATTTTTCAACAAGATCATTCAAACTATAGGCCTTATATTTATTAACGGAGGGAGTATTCTTTTTATCGTTAAAGCGGAAGGAATTGCTGGCCATTACAAGGCTTCACGTTAGCAGTTTTTTTTTTCCTGCGAAAGGGTTTTTTTTGCTAGTTTCGGGGTTTTGTCAAGACCTTCCGTTGTCACTTGTGCAAAAAAAAGATTCCGGTAGTTCTCGAAATTCCTCTCGAATCTTGAATCCCTGTTTTTTTGAGAAAAAGCCTACAAATTTTTTGAAATCTTGTTTGGTTCACACTTTTGCACAAAAAAAACACTTGTAGTTCCGAAAATTCCTCTTAAATCCTGAATCCCTGTTTTTACGAAAGAGCCTATAAATTTTTTGAAACCTTGTTCCGGTTCACCTTTTCTGCAAAAATATTCTATGAATTATGAAACTGTAAATGTTTCAGTTTTTCTGGATTTTTGTATGTTTTGCCAAAGGAAAAGTGGCATCCACCTTATAGGTTGGTTTTGCCATCCGAGTACTCTATCAAAATTCACCAGGTGTAGTGTAACGCGTGGCTCTACCTAGTTTAAGTTCATGGCGTGTGTAACCGTCATTCTGAGACAGGGCAGAGAGAGAGCTCTGTTCAGATATGGTAATAGGTGTTGGCTACGTAGTGACATGATTTTCCTCAATTTTGATGTGGTTGTGATCAAGGATTCAAATTTCGTTTTCGATAAAATTTCGCCCCAGACAGGATTCCGAAATTTCTCCGAAATTCGGATATTTCGGACAAATCTCGTTCGAAATTCAAAAACAAAAATTCAAATCCAGTTTGTTTTCTACCGAGAAAAACGAAATTTCGGGCGAAATAACCGAAATTTTGGCATTTTTGCAACGGCAGAAAAGTAGGACAAACGATGTCGAAATTTTCTGAAATTTTTGTTTGGAGAGTCCTGACACATATCTGATATTTACATAAAAATTTCAGATAATTCTGAAGTCTGTGAAAGTTTTAACAATTCAAACATTGCTACTGTCGTGATAAAACGCTGACCGGCAATTTTGAACCGAATACAAAATGGTTCAAACCACGTTATGAACATTTGAATTTTTTTTTGCATGGTTATGATGTCTCTCTAATGCTCTCATAAAATTTTCAGTTGATGTTCAAACTGTATGAATTTTTAAAAATTCGAACAGTACTACTGCCCTGTTAAAAGGCTTACCGGCAAACTTGAACAAAATGAAAAATTATCTAAACCACGTTAAAAACTTTTGAAATTTTTTGTGAATGGTCCTAATATAACAGTAATGTTTCTTTAAAATTTTTAGATTATGATTATTCTCAAATAATGTTTAACAATTCAGACAGTGCTACGTTCTGATAAAAGTCTGATGATCAATGCATAGGTTTGCTTTAGTAATAAAAAAAGTTTAAAATTTTTGAAAATCTTAAAGAAGGGTGATAAGGAAGTTATTAATATCTCATAAAATTTTTGAATCATGATCACACTCCAGTGAATTTATAAAATGCTTACAAGGCACATTACCATTTATGTTCTTTTCTTTTTGATTTTTGAAATATAATATAACAAACGAAGTTAAATGCTTACATAGATTTGATTGACCAAACAAAAAAAATTGAAATTTTTTGTAAAATTTATATAATGGTACTGAGGCAATTATTAATCTCTCAAAAAAATTAGATCATAAGCACACAGAAGAAAATTTATAAAATTCTGACAATGTAACTGTCCCAATTATGTTCATTCTGTTTTTGATTTTTTAAGGATAAAAAATTAATTTAAATTATTTTGAAATTTTTTATGTATGATACTAAGATACTAAAGATAGTATCATAAAATTATCAGCTCATTATCAAGCTTGTAAAATTTTATAAAAATCTAATAGTGTTTCTGCCAAAAATTTTAAATGTATCAAAAATTCGGTTTTTCAACAAAGTTTCATAGGAGATGACTTTCCTAAGGGTTATTGGACCAAATCCGGCCAAAAAACATGAAATTTCGGCGAAATTTGGTGAAATTTCGGTTTACTGTAGCAATTCAAATTTTTTTAACAAAATTATCCGGCCGGTAATTTAGATTTCGGGGTGGTCCGAAATCCGAAATTTCGGCGAAAATTCGTCGAGATTTGGAACCCTGGTTATGATCACATTTGGAGGTTTCATGCAAACTTTCTGACGTAATCATGTTACTATTATTAGAATCTAGAAGGTCATTTAGTCAGTTAATAGAGCCCATCACTGAACAATCATAGGAATAGAAGAAATAGGTTCAGGCCACGGCATAATTAGCGAATGCCTTTAACTCAGGGTCTCGTCTCGGAAGATCGGCCGATTGCTCTTATCCTTCCAAAGCGGAAGATGTCACAGGTCAAAGATGAAAAGAAGGAGAAGAAAGAATGTTGGCAAGAGTTCTATTTTCGAAATCGGAGTTTCTTTTTATTAATTTTGGATAATGACAGCTCTCGAAGAAGAAGAAAAAAATTGGAGAAAGACAGAAATTTATGACTTAGCGAGAATTAGGATTGCAGTATTCCCGTTGGTAGACAAGAAAAATTATACTGTTATTATAAAAGATCAGTGCAAATATGCGCAACCCCCTACTTGATATACATAGATGATATACTACTGTATATAAAGCTGGGAAGTTTCTCGTGCACTGGGCGTGTCCACGTCGACTTGTGGGAGACGTGGCTGCACGCCAGTCCGCCGCGCCGCACTCATCAACAGAGAAATGGCGTTCTGTTCGTACGGCTGGCTCGGCATTGAGCCACGTCGCCCGCGTGGCTCGCCCGCTTGTAAAGCTCATATAATTTAGCTCCGTTGTTCGGCCAAAATGACCACGCGGCACAGCGGTAGGACGCCTGCCTCGCGTGTGTGAGGTCTCGACTTCGACTCCTAGCAAACCGATGTTTCCCTCATTTTTTGCTATCGTCTCCCATTTCATCGCTCCTCTCCGTGCGCTCACCCTTCCGTCTCGTCCCCCTCCCAGATCTGGCGGCGAGGATTTCGGCCAGATCGGGCTTCTCCCTCCCTCCCACTTGCCTTCGCACGGCCGTGCCTCCGCCCTCCTCCCTACGTGGTCGGCTTCTCCGTACGCGCGGGCGTCGCTCTGCCAGCCAGAGAGTTGCGGCGCTTTTTTTTTTTGCCACGGTCGCCCACGCGCTGCTCGCTCCATGCCGTTCACCTTTGCCCAGTTTCCCTAGTACTACACAAAACTTGAAACATGCGCCTTTCGTCACTACTGCAAGTCGTAAGAGTTGTGATTAGATTGTATGACAACATTAAGGTAGGTATAATATTGTGATGTTAGTTATTTATATGATTTGCTACATGAAAGAGGGGAAGGAGTGAGAGTATAGTTGTCTCTTCACTTCTTCACGAAGAGACGACCATATAAACAACATAAAACACCATTACGTGAGATATTGTATATAATAAATACTTTTTCATACTATAATTAAAAGATTATAGAATCTTACAGAGACAAGTTTAAAATATCATTTATTGAAGAAATTGTCTTTAGTTTTGTCTTTAGATGATATGAAATAGTATATAGATAGCAGTTGTCTCTACTATTATATATACTCTTATGTTTCGAAAGTGTTTTGCTTTAATAGGGAAGATGAACATACTATAACGAACTTCAGATCACCATATTACTTGCCATTTGTAGCATCCACAGATTGTCGGCAAGCTATGAAGAGCGAGCAGTCATTCGTTTCCATTCGCCCACTTAACGCGGTTTCTTCGAAATATGTTACACCACAGTTCTAGATTTCTAGCAACGCGGAACTTTTTGAATTTCTAGCATAATTTCCTTTATTTTCGTAACAACTGTAAACCAGTTGTCATCGACTTTTCTTATATGCCTATTCCGTTTCTGAATAGATGTCACTCTAGATTCTTGCACTTTTACCAATGCACATCACAAAAAGACTGTATTACCCATATTTATTATATCTTTGAATGATGTGTCATACTCTCTAGTCCATGATAATAAATAGCATTGAAAAAAACTAAAGGAGTGTATAGGAGGAAAAATGGTAAAAAATCACCATGAAATTGTATAATGATATGTATTTAAAAATAAAATTTGAAAGTTAGAATGACATGTATTCGGGAACGGATGGAGTAATAGACGAAATCATCAAATCGTAGTTGCCTCTAAACTTCTTATCTCGCGGACAAGCTCTAAAACTCTCACATGTGGAGGATGGGGGCATTGTGGTGACACACGAGGGGAATGGTCGGGACCTCATCCCTTCATTCTTTAGCCTCAATGTGAGAGAGAGAGAGAGAGAGAGAGAGAGAGAGAGAGCGCGCCCACCCCGGCTACCGTCATAGCTGTTCTTTTCCCTCAGCACCGTCGTCACTTCCGTCACCTAGCGCTACCACCTCGCCTCATCCTCACCATCACCTATGCCGTTCCGCCTGTCCTCACCACACCTAATGCCATGCCACCACGCTGCCTCTTAGTCATCACCTACGCGCACCCGGAGGAGGAGGTAAACCCTAGCTTTAAATTTCTTCAAATGGAACTTCATTGAAATCGACATATAATTCCTCCAAACTCAAAGTTGATTTTTTGTGAATAGAGTTGAATTTTCCCAATTCAAAATTTCCTGATTTGAACATTTTGTTTTGAAATTTCTGAATTTGAATTTTTTATTTTTGAAAATCTGAGAGGGATGATTGGAGTAATTATAATCTTGATGAAGAAGGTGGTAGACTGGGGCCTGTTTGATTTGTTTCCAATGGTTACAAATGCTTGCTTTACCTTTGGCAAGCATTTGGTTTGCTATCAAATTTTAGCAAGATTCTCTTCCCTCTTAGTTCTTTAGTTCATTTTTTTGCCAATCTTTGACCAAAAGATTGGTAGCTAATTTGGTGACCAAAATTTTGGCAATGTTAAATTTTGGTAAGGATTAGTAAGGCAAATGTATCATCAAACCAAACAGGCCCTTGTTCTTATCAAATCTTGCTTGGCTAGTATTCCTGTTTATTTACTCTCAGTAATCAAAATACCAAAACAGGCGATTAAAGCTATTCATTCTCAAATGGCAAACTGTTTTGTGTGTGGGGGGGTGTGTCTGATAATAGTCGTCATTATCATTTAGCCAATTGGAAGATGATTTGTCAAAAGAAAGAGTGGTTTGGGTGTGCCTAATCTTAAGAGATCTAAATATGTGCCTACTGGCCTCTTGGATAAAGAGTACTCCCTCCAATTCTAAATGTAAGTCTTATTATTTGAATTGGGGCTAGTTTTGGGGGTATTCTGATAATAGTTATCGTTATCAGTTAGCCAGTTGGAAGATGATTCCAAATGTAACTCATGAACATATTTACCGAAACAGACGGGTATAGCGTTCAAACAAAATAATGATCCAATAACAGGTCGACCTCAGTATTAGTGTTGCAACGATCGGAGGAATTTGTGTTGTAACAATTAGAAAACATGTAATGTCAATGTGAAGGAGTCGTTCTAACAGCAGAACATATGTTATAATTGCAGAACAATGTACACCTAATCTCCACACGACGTTTGTGCAATCTAATATCGTCAAGCATATAGGGCCTGTGAAAATTGCTAACTCAAAACGAAATCCCAACTTCCGAAGGCTCACCTCCATAACGCCGACCCGGTCGCCGAGGGAGCGAAGCAGCGGCGAGCACATCTCGGGGGGGTCAAGGAGGACCTCCACACCGCGCGGCCTTGGGCAGATCGCTGGAGGCGGTGGCGGGGCCGCGGACGAGGCCTCGCCGGCGACGAGGAGGAGGGGAAGGAGCAGCGCCGCCATATCCACGTGGCGAGGTCGGTGAAACCTTAGACCTGAGCTCGTCCGACGCGGTGGCGCGTGCCATGCTCACGCCAGGAGGGCACGGCAGTAGCGATTTGGTTGGTGGGTGACGCTCGAGCTAGGAGCCTGGCTTTATCGGGTTTGGATGCGATATGGCCGTCCCTTCTTGATCGAACGGTGAATTGTATTCATTCATTTGAAGAGAAAATAAAAGGAAGTTAAAAGGTACATAGAGAGGATCGTTCGGGGGCAAAAACATAATAGCCAAAAATAAATTATCCTCGATTGGCTTGAGCGCGTCATGGCTCCGAGCTCACCCATTCAACTTCGGTTGAACACGCATTTACCAATAACAAAAATAGATATGTATATTCGTACATATTCAGTAGAACGACGCTGTTAGCACTAAAATTTAGAAATATACGACTGATTTGTAAGACTAAATTAAAATTGGATATCTAGCCGATATCGGTTTAAATAAAGAATTTTATCTTTGAGAGATGGAGGCCGATACGGTTTATGGTTTGACAGATCAAAAAGAGATACGACCAACCTACACGCTATAAAAGAAGACCTAAGACGAGCCGAAAAAAAACAATCAATCAACTTAGTTATACTTTTATTTACTTTCTATCAACTATGAGTAGTTTTTAGAATTAGCAATACTTCTTGTAATTCGTTCTTAATCAATAAAGTTAAGCACCGTCGATTGTTGATCATCTTCGATTATGCCAAGTTATCCCAGATTTTTTTTATACCGATCTTATTGCGCATCACCTTTTTTGGAAAAAGCATATTTTTACATATCATCTAATCGGTTGTAAAGCCGTTTAGATCTATCAGCCTGATTGTATTAATAGATCGGCTGTGAACACTTATTGTCGTTCAATCTTGTCGATTGTTGGGTCAAATCGGCTGGTATGCCAGAGACCAATCTTAAACTCGATGTTTGCGTGTGTTGAAGTCAATTGACTCTATTTTGGCACCAACAAGCGCGTACTCGCTCTCTGGAAGCCAAGGTGCCTCCAAATTTTTTTCTTAGGGGGTGTTTGACACAGCTCCAGCTTCACCAAAATCCGTAGAATTGGTGGAATGGGGTATTCTTAGCTCCAGAAATTTATAGAGCTGGAGCTATGGGTACATTAAAAGTGTTTAGGTGGGTTATCTTGTTTACATTTTAGATTAAAAATATAAATTTAATTCACTTTATTTTAACCTACAAGTTTCAGATCTGAGGTGGAACTGTGATCTGAAGCTCTGTCAAACAAGACCTTAGTGTGTATAGGATATGCATACGTGTGAAACGTAGGTGAGTTGTGTGCGGAAAACAAGGTACCAATGGGCGAGTAAGTGGACCAGCCAAATATTTTCTTTTTCTCTCACCGTAAATATCCAGTTACAGCACGAACGCAGTACTGGAGCAGGGTTTAAAATGCCGACGAAAACCGGCCGTGCCGAGCCGGTTCGGCAAGTAAAACCGTTCGGAAAACCGTTCAGATGAATAGTAAATTTAAAAGATTTGAAGAAATTTCGCAAAAAGTGTCAAAAAAATTGAAATTTTTTTGTGCGGTCCTGAGGCCATCCTAATGATTGTATAAAATTTTCAGATTATTATCAGATACGTACATTTTTTAAAAATTCTGACAGTGATACTGTCACAATATATGCTCTTTAGTTTTTTATTTTCTAGGGGCACAACATGAAGTCTAATATTTCTTAAAAAAATTTTGTGATGTTATAACTTATTTACAATGATTATGTAAAATTCTCAGAAGATGATCAGATATGTGTATTTTTTAAAAATTTTGAAAGTGATATTATCATTGTATATGCTCTTCTATTTTTGATTTTATATAGGTACTAAATGAAGTCTAATATTTTTTAAAATTTTATTGCATAATACTTTGGAACTATTTATGGTTACATTAAATTTTCAGAATATAAAAAATCTTTTAAATATTTATAAAAATCTGACAATATCTTTGTTCCTTTTCCTTAATTGCTGTTTTGGATTTTTTAGAAGTAACAAATGATTTCAAAAATTATTTAAATTTCTCTGAGGTGTTTTATAGATTAATTGGGATTTTTTGTAATTTTTTCAATTTTTTTTGCATTTTTTTCAATTTTTCCTTTCATTTCCACCATTTTTCCTTCTGTCGTCGGTTTTCGACGAAAACCGACCGGTTTTCGAGCTTTTCGACCGGTTTTTGTTTTTTTTGAATTGGTTTGACCACCTGTTTGACTTTCGCAAACCGATCGATTTTTACCGAATTTCGACCGGTTTTTGCAAAAAACCGGTGTCGAGCAATTCTCAAAATTCAGTTCGAAAACGAAATTGTTAACCCTGTACTGGAGCAATAAAACTTGACAGCATCGTCCATAAAAGAATTTACTGAATCCTTCATGGTACGTGATCGGGGAGATCCAAAGGCTCTATGCCTAGGTTGGTAGTACATCCTAGCCGTACATATCGCATGGTCACTTCACCAATTGACAGAAACTGCATCGATAAAGGAGGTAGTCACGACTCACAAGGTTTTAAATTTCGGTTTCGGAATGAATTTCGTCTCAGGCCGGATAACGAAATTTCGGCGAAATTTCAAGATTTCGGAATTATTTCGGATGAAATTTGAATTTGAAAATTCAAATCCGGTTCAATCCGGAAAATAAAAACCGAAATTCGGCGAAAAACCCGAAATTTCGGGCGAAATTTCCGAAATTTCGGGTTTTTTGCAATGGCTGAAAAGTGGTCTAAACGTTATCGAAAAATTTTGAAATTTTTTTGGAGTTTCCTGACACAATGCTGATGTTCTCACAAAAATTTCAGCTGATTATCACATCTGAGGAATTTTTAAAAATTCGGAGAGTGGTACTGTCCTGATAAAACATTGACCGACAAGTTTGATCGGAATGGAAAATGGTACAAATAAAGTTATAAACTGTTGAAATTTTTTGTGCATGGTTATGATCCATAACTAATATTATCATAAAAATTTCAGCTGATTATCACATGTGAGGAATATTTAAAAATTCGGAGAGTGGCGCTGTCCAGACAGAACACTGATCGACAAGTTTGATCCGAATGGGAAATGGTACAAATGAAGTTATAAACTGTTGAAATTTTTTGTGAATGGTTATGATGTATCTATAATGCTCTCATAAAATTTTCAGATGATGATCAAACTGTATAAATTTTTAAAAATTCGAACAGTACTACTGCCCTGTTAAAAGGCTTACCGGCAAACTTGGACAAAATTAAAAATTATGTAAACCATAAATTTTTTTGAAAATTTTACAGAAAGTTGATAAGGAAGTGCTTAATATCCCATAAACATTTTGATTCATGATCACACTCCAATGAATTTATAAAATTCTTACAAGGCACAGTACCATTTATGTTCTTTTCTTTTTGATTTTTGAAATATAATATAACAAACGAAGTTCAATGCTTGCATAGATTTGATTGACCAAATAAACAAAGTTTAAATTTTTTTGAAAATTTATATAATGGTACTGAGTCAATTATTAATCTCTCAAAAAAAAATTAGATCATAATCACAATCAAGAAAATTTATAAAATTCTGACAATATAACTGTCCCAATTATGTTCATTCTGTGTTTGATTTTTTAAAGATAACAAATGAAGTTACATTATTTTGAAATTTTTTATGTATTATCCTAAACTACTGAGGATAGTACCATAAAATTTTCAGATGTTTATCAAGCTTGTAAAATTTTATAAAAATCGGACAGTGTTTCTGCCAAGATTTTAAAATATTTAAAAAATTAGGTTTTTCAACAAATTTTCACAGGAGATGACTTTCCTAAGGGTTATTGGACCAAATTCGGTCAAATCCGGCCCTAAAACTTTCAAAACCGGCCAAAAAAACACGAAATTTCGGTCAAATTTGGCGAGATTTTGCCGAAAAAACGAAATTTCGGATTTTTACTGTAGCATTTTCAGATTTTTTTTAATTTTTTTTTCCGGACGGTACTTGAGATTTCGGGGTGGTCCAAAATCCGAAATCTCGGCGAAATTTCCCCGAATTTCGCCGAAATTTGGAACCTTGCTCACGAGTCACGACAAATCGAATCATCCCAGAATTATTTCGGTCAGACATAACGACTTGACGAGCAATTACAAGGGTATGTGAAAGAAGGGGCGCACATATCTATATAAATAGGGAATTATTAATTTGAGGTCGCTTTTATTAAACTTTTAGGAGTGATATCTTCTCCTTTGACAGTAGCAGTACCATTGTTGGTGCCAAAAAAGAGTCAATTGGATTCAACACATGCAAACACGTGAAAGTTCAAGCTCTATTAATTTGATTTTGGTGTTAATGACAAATCTAATATTGAGACTAACTTTTTTGATAATCATAATATTGATTAGTCTCAATTATTAATTAATAACAAATCTTTTTATAAGACTAACATTATGTTTTAATTTATCTTAATTAGTCTCTTTTGGATGAAATGACGAAATTATCAAAGGTATGCATTCGATAACACATAGTATATATATTGTTGCATTCTTTGATGTCAAATATGTTATGATTTTATTGATAAATCTAAATATGAGACTAACGTGTTTATGGAGTATATTTTTTATTAGTCTCATGAAAAAGAAAAATGTAAATCCAAAAGGTATGTATCCAATGCAACTTTACTATTTCTATATACATTCTTTAGATCCAAGGTAAAGGGTGAACTCCACCATTTTTCTGACCTTAAGATATGTATTTTGTTTTCAACTCCGTATATACATGTATGCACATCTTTAGGAGTCCATGTTTTATCTTGAAGTTTCAATAGTATTGATCCCTTTCATATTGCCAAATAAATTAAAGATCATTACTTAGAAACAAATCCTGAGTATATAAAAACTTGTGTAGTTGTAGTGTACTCATGAAAGAATAGGATAAACTCTAAAGCAATCTTAAATTGAATATGTGCATATTGATTCAAAGTTTAATTATTTATATGCACACATATAACGGAGTTTATTCTATACTTGATGGTCTAAATAGTATTGATCTATTTCGACCACTCCATATAATTTGGATCATTACTTAGAAACCATCAAAATGAGCATATGAAACTTGTATAGTTAATATATACTCATGACAATTTAAAGTCAATTTAAATCGTGTTCGATTGTCATTCAATAATCAAAGAACCAATCTTGTGTTGATGATGTTCTTTGTTGGTTAAAGGATAAACGAAAAGTTCTTGAGTATATGAAGCATTATTGCATTAATATATGCAAGACAAATCAAAATTTTTCAATCAATTGATTTGGGTTGTGGTCAATCATCAAAGGATTAGATCAAAGGATCTTGGAGGCACCCATTATGTGTTAATGGAATGCGTTGATGATTGAGACAACCGTGTGTGTTGGACTAATCTTTTCTATGAGTTGTGAAAGTAGGTTAAGTCCAACAGCGATGAAGATTTGGATGGCATCATGTGTTGATTTCCATCAAGTCAAGAATCGGGAAGATGGACGCCATTATATATTGATGGGCATCATTGAGAGATCTCGAAGAGAAGAGCAAAGGGAGTCCATCATGTGTTGATGAACGAGACGAGATCCCGACTTAGAGAGAAGATGATGGTAATCTTAAAAGCCCCAAGTGGATGTGCTAGAGGCAAAGATTTAACTAGCATAGGGCTAAGGATGTATTTCTAGTCTTTTATCGGTCTCGATGTTTTGGTTGGGAGACCGGGTTGCTAGTATAGGTTGTCGTACTATTAAGAGGGGTCGAGTCTTATAGCTTGAGTCTCATCATGTGTTGATGGCTCAAACCCGTTTGCGCTAGCTCACACTCTCTTGATTTGGTTTTTCCATGGAGCAAATATTTGCGAATATGTTTTGCAAATAGTTGTAGCTCATGCTTGCAATTTTATTGATGCGTTCTTTGCATGAAGCTTTGATTTGTAAATGTGTTTTGCAAACAGGAGAATCTCATGTTTGATGTTGTTTTGCAAACATGTTGATATTTGTGTAATTCTTTGGAGCATGTGACTAGAGTTTGTAAATGTGTTTTGCAAATTTATTTGATCATGTGTTGATCATCACATGGCTCAAAGATATGATCTTGATTGCTCTTGTTTGCAAGATTTATATTTACAAATGTGTTTTTGCAAAATATTGGTGTTCATGCATTTGATCTTAGAGCATGTGATTAGAATTTACAAATGTGTTTTGCAAAATTGTTTTGATCATGAGTTGATCATCACATGACTCAAGATTTGATCTTATTGACTCTTGCTAGCTTTAATCACGCTCTTGATCAAGTCTATTGAGGGATCTTAAGAAGGGTGGAAATTATAACCCTCTTGATAAGCTTTTCATAGAGTCCAAGATCACCTAAATCGGACTTTGGAGTAAAAAGTTATGACTGTTTTAGTTGCTGAAACAGTGGTAGCACCGCCCCTACATGGACGATAGCACCGTCCGAGTGGTGCTGCCGCTCCAAAAGGCAGTGTTTATTTTCCAGAGAGGTGTTTTTTGGTTGAAATATGTCGGGACCCGAATATGCAAATCCGGACCCTCTGTGTATACAACACTAGTCTAGGATCACGTTAGTGCACACAAGCTCAACATTGATTAATATCACAATCATACTCAACAATATCATAATGAAGACTTCATCAAATTTAATATAACTGTTAGACGACCTTATAGTCCACTTTACATAATTACGCCTCGCAGGGCTAAGACTGAAAAATAAATAAACTGCAACGGAAATAAACTTATTTGTAGTAACCCTTCAAATTGCCATAGGCAACTGACAAGGTTCGCACTCTAATTGTTCATTTCTTCTTGAAACTTATCAAAAACAGGCATAGCCTCCTCTCCAACTGGTGATGTGTTGTTGCAAGGGTGAGTATATAAAGCACTCAACAAGTTGTGCACAAAATGCAAATCTAATATACTATATGCACGGATTATTCCAAATGAATGGCTGACATGGTTAATTTGCAATAAAATAGCACTTAAAAAAGAATAGCATAAATATATTGAAAATACAGTATAACAAATATTAACAATAATAAATTCCTCAGTCGTTTCCCAAATAAACCAACTCATAACCTTAAATCATATTCCAACCTCTATAGGCATACAGCTTACATTCCCACATTTATTTTAATAAAAACTAACCCTTGACTGTAATCACCGAGCAATGCTCAATACCGCGAACACGGTTATTCGAATAGGTTTGACACTCTGCAGAGGTTATACATTTTCCCCACAAGATACAATCATACACCACAAAAGCGAGTGATTATAACAAAGCATTTCCAATGCTCTGTCTAAGCCCAGTACTGCTTGCTAAAGTTTCAACACTGATGGGACTGGTTACCACACTCAGGGCCCCCTTTGAGCCATGTGAGTTTATCCACATAGTCGGGACTCACACCACCACGATAGTACCAACGGACATTATAAATTAATCAGCTAAGTCTATCCCGTACTAGACTCAGTTCAAATGCTTGCAAAGTTAAGTCCTTAATTGACCAAGGCAAGACTAACCAAAAATTCACCATAACCATGAATGATCAAATACCATAAAAAGCAATGTGACCGCCCAAATACCACATTGGCCCACCACAAATTCTTGCCACTTGCCTCAGTCTAAATCATTTTACCATCCCGGTTGTTTTACCATGCACCACGTGCCATCAACAACAATAACATTATGTGACCACACCTGACACACAAGTTAATAAATATGTTCTATAATTCATTAAGCAAGATTAACCATTTTCACATAAAATGATGACTCGTGGCATAGCTAAGCATACTACATTCGTTCTAACTATCCCACATTGGCAATTATAGCTACCAACTAATATGAAACCACTCTAGGGTGACAAATGAAATACGACTTATAATATGGCAAGGTGGATATATCACAAAGTCGATAATAACTATACCCAAATTAATAGAACAAGTAATAATTGAATTAGTCTGCAATACTTTAAAACAATATAATGTTTAAACATGGGTTCAAGATGATCAAGCATAACTTGCCTTTAAATAGCTCTAGATCCTGCTTTAGACCATGGTCTTGAGATGGCTCCTCGCTCACAAATTCCCCGGGCACTTCAACGCCTACGCGAAACGAGCGAAAAAGTAATAAATACAAAAAAGAGAGTGCAAAATAAACTCCAAAAATTAAATAAAATTATCCAGTAAGTAGATCTCAATTTCTTTAAAAAAATAGAAATTGGAATCTCCTCAATCGGAGTTCATATGAAAGAGAACGAACCCTTTAAAGTTTGAAATAAAAGAAAAATCAGAAAATTAAAAAATACGAATTAAATGAATTATTTTTATACTGAAAAATAGCATTTATGATGTCATGCTGACATCAGCACCAAATTTGATTTTTGGCCGAATATTTTTCTGCGAAAAAACCCGGATTATAACGTCACGCTAACGTCATCGACATGTGGCAGCACCACAGAGCGACATGTGTCTCTGGCGCATGGACTTAGTCCACACCACAGATAGAGTCTACGGTGGACTCGGCACATGGCGCCTTAGCTGTTACGCCCGACACGTGGTGGCACGCAATTGGCCGCAGCGCCGGTGCGATCTGGTCTGCACGGACCCGATCGGACAGCTATAACTTGCAAACACGCGGAGCGACCTCAATCGCATGATCGCGATCTGACGGCTCCTGATATGGTGGAGGCGACGAGAGCTACGGTGATCCAACGGCTGACGTGAGCTGCGAAGAACAACGGCGACAAGCGACGCTCCTTACCGGAGTTGGGGAAGACAGTGACCATGACGGCGTTGCGGTGCTTCTCCAGCGGTGTTATCAGGTGTGCTGGACGCGGAGTGCCACGGGGATCTCGGCGGTGACCTCGCTTGTGGTGGAACAGCGACGATGGCGAGGAAGGTGGATGACAACGGCGACGGTGGCCCTTCAAACTCTGATGAGCTCATTCTTCATGAAGACGGCAGCACATGTGACAAATCTTGAGGGAAACGATGTGCAACGAAGTGAGGATTCCAACAGTAGAGGTGGCGCAATAAATAGCGCCCTCGACTTTAGCGTATCTCGCGAAAACTGAGGTTCGCTTGGATACGACGATGAAATCTGGCGATGGCACGGAAAGAATGATGTGGCATCATCTCGCACGTCCAATCGGCAGCGATCTAGCGGTTCAACCGCAGCAGTAACGCGGACGACTTCCAATCACCCGATCATGATCCAACGGCGAAGATCAAGGCGGCTAGGGTTTGTGACTTGGCGGGCCGATGCAGGCTGCGGCTGGGCTGACGGCGTAGGGAATGGGCTGGATGGCTTCGAGCTGCGGCCCAACACTATGCGACCGATTTTTAATAACTTTTCTAACAAAAATAAATCTCAAAAATAGATAAAGCTAAAATAAATAGCAAAAATACCCAAAAAAATTCTAGAAAATATTTCAAGGTATTTGGAACTCAAATAAAATATTTTTAGCAAAACTTTATTTAAACTTTTTAGACTTTTAAATAGAATTTCATAACAAGGCTTAACTCAAACAAATTCTAATTAATTCAAATAAATTCCAAAATAATTCCAAAAATAGAAAATGAACAATAAATCCAAGAAATGCATAAATTGGGATGTTATAAAATGGCCGGTGCTACCTGTCCTAGATGGGCGGTAGCACCAGGTACTATAGCAACGGCTAGTTCAGTGTATTTAATGCACAAAACTGACCGTTCAGCGTGGGGCCGCTACTACCGGTCCTAGATGGGCAGTAGCACCAGGTTTTACCGATTTTTGGGCATTTTGCCTCCAACGACTAATTTTCTTGAAGGGCTATAAAAGGGACCAAGGTAAAAGGTGTTTGCTACTACTCTTGCACCCATTTGATGCATACACTTGAGAGCAAAACCTCTAGAGCTTATAGAGCCATGTTTGAGTGATTTGAGAAGCTTTTGAGCTAAAGTTTCTTGTTTGATGACTCTTGGTGTTCTATTTGCTTTTTCTTGAGCTAGTGCAAGCTTCTCCTCTCAATTGTGCATGTGTTGCACCTTGTGAGCCAGGAGAGAAGGTTTATAGTTGCATGTGTTGCATCTAAAGAAGAATTGAGCATCCTTGTGCATGTGTTGCACTTGGTGAGGATCAAGCAAGAGGCTTGACCGATTACTCTTGGTTTTTGCCGACGCCTAGACGGCGTGTAGATATCGTGGTCCGGCGACCTTCTCAAAGAAGCTTGTGAGAAAGCCCGGCGAGTTGTGAAGGTTGGAGCTCACCTATCCGGAGGGGGAAAGAGCTACCGCTAGTGGATTCGAGGTGCTTGGCTTAATTCGTGGAGCCGGTCCAATTTGTTTGGGCTTACCTCAACGTGGATTAGGGGAGACCGGAAGTCTCTGAACAACACGGTAAAAATTGTGTGTCAATTATGGTTTTCTCTCTATTGCTCATTTACCATCTTGCAATTTACATTTTTAGAATTAAATTGCTTGCTGTCAACCTAGAATTGCAAACCTTGATTTAGTCTTAGATTGTTAGTGAACATAGTGAGCCTAGAGGATTTAGGCCTTAATTGTCAAAACTGGTTTATTTACGCTTTCGCGTTAATTCTAGGTTTTGGCTATAGTGATCTTTAGAGAAGAATTTTTAAAACCACCTATTCACCTCTCCTCTAGTCGGCATCATCAATATTGCACCATGAAGATTTCTATCAGTGTGATTTGTTCAGTTATAAAGAAGCCAACAATTACCCATGTCCATCTTTTCTCCATCTGACAGCCAACAGCAACGACTTGCTTGAAAAAACCCTTGATTTGTGTAAGATCTTTCTTTCCCCAAGTGTATTGTTCGTCGACTTACATGCGAAGAATCAAACTGACCAACCATCTTATGAGCTTTATCATCCATCTTTTTATTCAATGCATCTGGGTTTCGGACAAGTCCCCATGTTTCTAATTATTTGATCGGCTTCGACCAAGGGATCTTGTCTGCCATGCTCAAGGGCTGCCATTGCTTCGCACATGACCAATGACATCCAAGTTTAAGATCTGCCACACTTCTTCTTGCATACTCGAAGAGCAGGGAGTTTCATCACTTGGTGGTCTACCATTTATGTGGTCTTATATATAGTGGATCAGACTATATCGACGGTCATCTTTGATTTCTTTTCTAATCTATCTGCACAACCGACGATAATAACTAACTCCGTTAATAGTGGCTCGAGTTCTAGCAATGATGCTAGTTCATCGGGTTATACTAACACGAGTTTTGTTAATATTACTAGCGATTTAATATATGTCGGCTATATTTCATATTTTCCTATCTTTGGTAAACTAATACTTAATGCTAATTTCTCAACAAAAAAGAAGCATGGCCGACCCAACAAAAAGGTTATCACTTCCAAGGGTCCCTATGTCAAGAAGAATCTACTGGCCACTCGCCACAAGGATTGGCTTTCAATAAGGTAAACACATGTTTTAACCAATTTAATTCTCTTCCATTAACAATTTGTTAATAAGTTCCTTTTGCATCCTCCGTTGCCCTCGCTAGCAACAGATGCCATATTGCCAATCCAACAAACATAGCCTACCCCGCCGACTCCAGCCGTCACTACCGACACCCCACACATGCGGCCTACCGACCAGCTGACTCAGTCCCTCACTCACATGTTGGGATTCGATATGTCGGACTTAAGGACTTGGAGGAAGAGGAGGCAGAGAGGGTGCCCAAAGTTATCGAGAAAATTATCTAGGTTTTGAAGGAGGCATCGTCTCAAGTCACATCGCTCCTAGGGTAAAGGAAAAGATCAAGTACTTCTTCAATCGACTCCACTCCTTGCCGGCTGCGCCGGTGGAAGACGCACAGCCGATCCACAATGCAATGGACGTAGTCAAGGCAAAACTATTTATGGATGCTACTGCAGCGTTGCTAGACGTCTGCTTCCTTGATGATCAGAAGGAGCAAGCTTGGGCGGCAAGGGCAAGGACGAAACAATGACCAGCTCATCGCAAAGACAAAAAACTCCTTGACATGCTAGTAACTGGCGCTAAGGCTCACAAAGCCAAGTACGATGATGAGCCAAAACAGCTCAAGGCTAATAAAGAGGTGTCAGCAAAGCTACAGGCAACCAAGCGACTTCTTGAAGCATAGCTGGCCAAAATCAACGGCCAATTAGCCGAAGCTAAGGGTAGAGTGGCCAATTCTTCATCGACTGTCAAGGCATAAAACGTTGTGGTGGCCTCATCAGTGGCAGCTGTCAAGGAATAATCGGCCAAGGTTGTTCCCGTACTAGGAAGTCAAGAACGTGACAAGTGTTATCTTAAGGACATTGAAAGGATAATTGCTAAGGCTGTGGCTACTTTGTTCGGCCTCCTCCATGATTATGTCCTTTTAATTCTATTTACATCGGCTTTGTGATCTGAAACAATGTGTGCTTGTAAGGATATTTAAATCGGTTGTTCAACCAATTTGTGTTTTATTTCCTTTATGCCAAATATAATAACTTTCATCAGCTTTAATTTATCAATCATCTGTCATAGCCAGAATTAACTACAACGAGTTAATTTGGCCTCTCGCAATCGATAATCATTCTTAGCCGATTACGATCCCATCCAAACACTTGGGTGATATATCTTCAGATATTTACCATCGATCACCTTAGGAAATCTTACTCTAACGTCTCCAGAATATAGCAATTACCATCGACAAGCTTATGCACTTTATACGGACCTTCCCAAGTTAGAGACCATTTACCGAAACGGCTATCCCTAGAGCTGATAGGCAATATAGTTTTCATACTAGGTCGACTTCATGGAATAATTTTGGCAATACCTTTTTATTATAAGCCCCTCCAACACTTGCTTTGTTTTTCTATAGCTGATCTAATGTATGTAATCATAATTCTACCAAGTCGTCCAAATCATCGGTCATCAAATCCTTATAATCTTGAGCTAACAACCAATTTTGTCTGGATATTCTTATTGAGTCAATATTAATCTCCAATAGCAACATGACCTCTTGTCCATAAACCAACTGATAAGGTAAAAGCTTTGTTGTGCCATGGCAAACAATCCAATAGGCCCAAAAATACTCCGATAATGTCACATGCAAATTACTTGGTTTTTCCTCAATTCCGTTTCGATCAGCTTGATCAATGTCTTATTGGACGATTCAGCTTGACCATTGGCCTACACTAGTAGGGCAATGAGTTTAGTAACTTGATCCTTAGACTTTGAGCAAAACTTTGAAACTCATCAGACATAAACACAGTGTCTTGATCCGTCGTACTAGTTTGAGGAATTCTAAACTGATGGACAATGTGCTCCATAACAAATCCGATTGCTTCAACACAGGTCACTTTCTTGAGAGGTATCGCTTCAACCTATTTAGAAAAATAATCGGTCGCTGCTAAAATATACTTATGGCATTTATTCGACACAGGATATATTTGTCCGATTACATCTATTCTCCATCCTCTGAACGACCAAAGCATGATAATTGGGTGTAAAGCCAATACTAGAGCTAATTATATATTGCCAAATTTCTGACAAGTCTGTCATCCTTTATAATATTTAAAACAATCTTCCAACATTTTCGACCAAAAATATCCAGTACGCCTTAATAACCACTTCATTTTATGAGCCAATTGATGGGTTCTATAAATACCTTCAGGTACTTCACCCATCACCACCTTGGCCTCTTCAGTCCCAAGACATCTTAATAGCAAACCTCCCAAAGTCCGATAATAGAGTGTATCATCGAGCAAAACATACCTCAGAGCTTGCCTTTTAATTTTCCTATCCATGGGCCTTGATGGATCGGACAAATAATCAATTATTTTTGCTCTTCATTCGTTTACATCCACTCACATGACCATTTTCTCTGTCGGCTCATAGTCCTCAAATTGGTCAAACATTTTATAACCTGATGCTTGTTGAGCTAACAGATTGGCCTTGCTATTCAATTCACAAGGAATATGGAAAATCAAAAAAGAACTAAATGAGCCGATTATATTGAAGCACTGCTCCAAGTATTTGATCAAGATCTCATCGTAGCAGTTGTATTCTCCCTTTACTTTTGCTGAACTACTAATAGAGAATCCCCATAGGCCTCTACAGAGTCGACTCCAATGTTGTTGAGTAACTGTAGGCCTTTAAGTAATGCTTTATATTCGGCTTGATTATTAGAGCACTTGCAATTTAGCCTGAATGCATACTCGAAACTATACCCTCTTGGGGATATCAACACTATGCCGACACCATCACCTTCTCTGCATACCGACCCATCAAAAAACAAGTGCCAAGATGCAATAAATACTAGGTTGGCATTTGTGTTAGTTTCATGTCCTGTTATAAAATCGGCAATTACTTGTCCGTTAATTACTTTAGCCGATTCATATACCAGGTTGAATTCGATGAGTGTCTATGTCCATTTTCCATGTCAACCTGCCAAAACTGGAGCCGACAACATATATTTTATAACTTTGATTTTGAAGACAACTTTACATGATGATGCTAATATATAATGCATTAACTTGGTGCAAGCAAAATACAATGATAAGCAGAGCTTTTCTACAAAAGGATACCTCATTTCTGCATCAATCAACTGTCGGCTTAAATAGAAAATAACTCGCTATTTACCATTGATTTCTTGTGACAAGATAGCTACAATTGTTGCCTCTTCAGCTGATATATATAATTTAAATGATATTCCTTTCTAAGGCGCAACCAAGACTGAAGGCTTAGATAAATATTCATTTCTACTCTCAAAGGCCTTTTGTTGACCAGCTCTCCAAACAAATTCTTGATTATTTTTTTAAATTTAGCAATGGGGTAAATGCATTGATACGAGCAGAAAATTTTTAAATAAAATGTCGTAAATAATTTATCTTGCCGACCAACTTTTGAATATCATATCGACTATGGCTTTGACCCTTTCTAGGTTAACTTCAATCCTCCTCTCATGGATCATAAAGCCTAAGAATTAACCAACCGACACTCAAAAAGCACACTTATATGGATTCATCTTCAAACCATATGCGCTAATCTTTTTTAACACTGTTTCTAAATCGGATAGATACTGGAAATCTTCTTTGGATTTCACAACATCGTCAATGTAGATTTTCACAATATGGCCGATCAACTTATGAAAAATTAAATTCATAGCACGTTGGTATGTTGCACCAGTATTTTTTAAGCCAAATGTCATGACTACCCACTCAAACAAACCTAGGGAACCAAGGCATCTGAAGGCTATCTTAGGGATATCAGCTTATGCCATGAATATTTGATTATAACTAGCATTGCCATCAAGAAAACTAATAATCTTATTCCCTGATGCAACATCAATAACCATATCGGCTATAGGCATCGGGTATTTATCTTTGGGTGTAGCTTTATTTAAATCTCTGAAATCAACACAAACCCTGAGTTTACTATTTTTCTTCATAACAGGAACGATATTAGAAACCCATTCAACGTATCAGCAATGCCTAATAAATTTAGCTTCCAATAATCGCTTAATCTCTTCTTTGATTTTATCATGCATGGCCGGATTAAATCATCTAGGAGACTGTTTAAACAGCCTATAGCCTGATTTTGTTGGTAGCTGATGCTCAACCTATTGTCAGCTTAAACCAGGAATTTCATGGTATTCCCAAGCAAAACAATCTTATAATTTCTTAATAGCTTAACCAACTTTTCTTTATATTCTACTGCTAATTTTGAACTAATAAAAGTTGGTCTTTTTCTATCACCATCGTCTATGTCGATTTCATCCAATAAATCCGTTGAAGTGAAACATTGACCCAATTTCTCAACTTCTTGAAAGTCTTCAATAGCCTCATAGCTATTTGTTGTTTGCCGATAGCTTCGTATTTTATCTTGTAGAGCTCTTTTTGCCGATTGGGGCTCCATCGGCATAAAATCTCACCTGTTCGATCAAACCTACTCAACCTTACATTGATCGGGATAAGACCAGTCTTGTTGATGTAGATAAAGTCACAGTCGTCCAAGGCTTTACCCGATATGCATTCAGCCTCATCATATTGCCATTTCGCCTCTGAACTGGCCATAGCTATGTAAGCCGATGTGTTAGCTTGCACCACATCGACCTCAACTCCATTCCATTGGACGAGCATTTGGCGCATAGTCGATGGAACACAACAATTGGCATGGATCCAATCTAGCACCAATAACACGCTGTAATTTCCTTTAGCGTCGACTATGAAAAAGGCGATCAGCAATGTTTTATTGTCGACTATGAGCTTTGTCACCATGACCCCCTTGGCTTCGGTAGGATCTCTGGTGAAATCATTTAAAACTATGGTAGTCTTAATAAGATCTTCATCGAACTTACCTAGTTTTTTGCATGTTGTTTAGGGCATTAGGTTGACAGTCCATCGACTAGAATTCTTGATATCGGCTTACCATCAATATGCCCTTTTAGGTATAATGGCTTCAGATGCCGATGATCTTCTTGTGGCTTTTCAAAGATTGCATCTTGGGCTCCCAAACAAAATGAGCAAAAGATTTATTGACCGATGCAGTGCTTACCTTGAGCTTAGATGACGGAGTGAACACCATGTTGATATCCATCGGAGGTGCCTCGCGAATCATAGGAGAATCCAAATTGTCAGCTGAATCAAATTCTTCTTCAATCGATTCCTTCCTTCTTCACACCTTTTTAGCAATTTTCATCGGACAAAGCTCATTAAAGGTTTCATCCCTTTGTTTTTCTTGCTCAGCTTCTCTCATCTCCTGGGTCGTTAGTCGCTAAAGCTTTCTCCTTTGTGATTGGCTTAAACCAGGAGGGCACCATCTTAGTTTTGGCTTGATCGGCTTACGTATTTTACCAGCCAGATCTACATTAGTCGCAGAACTAGACCCTTCATCTAGTCACCGTTGTTCTTGGATCGGCCCAGAAATCCTTTCTTGGACTGATCATAGATTGATCCCTTTAGTTTAACAGTTCTGAATCAGCTTAGATGTTTTATCTTTAGCCCACCGTCGCTGCCTATCACCTTGATTTGGGTAATTCTGGATTGGACATGTGTATGATGGAAAAGCTTATCCTCTTTCCCAATAGAATTGCCAAAACAAGCATCACTGGTGAGCTCTTTCAAGGTTCTTAGGCCGATACATATCATCTAGCTGACATGGTGGGTTTTGTCACGGTTTTTCGAATCTTCTTTCATACTTAGCCAATAATTAGGACAAAGTGGGCTTGGACTTTTGTATTGGCTTACGTGATGGCAAGCTCTTCCAGCCTTATACCACTTACCAACTTGTAAGTCCCCTTTTGGCTTGATCGTTTTTTATTTTTTTCCCTCACGGTCAGTTTCTATTTGAGTAGAGCCGACAGTAATCCTTACGATCTCATAGCCATCAGAGTTCGTCTGCACATCGACATGGCATGCCACTTTCGTAGACGACAACACATGTATCGGCTCTGGCTTCATTTCAGAGCAGTGGACCATGTTGATTGGGAAAGTATTAACATCCAGCTGCATCGTCGACTTTTCTACAAATTTCAGTTGGTCATCTTCTATAGCCGATTATATCTGCTATCAAAAAATATTACAATCATTAGTATTATAGGAAAAAGAATGATGCCACTTGCAATATCTTCGCTTTTTAATCTCATTGACCAATGGTAGAACATATCCTTCAGGCAATCGTATTATTTTTTCTTGTAGCAACAAATCAAAAATACGATCACACTTTATGACATCGAAGGCATACTTCACTTCTGACCGATTCTTGGTCAGCTTAAGCCATAAATAGACTAAAGACTTTTAGAACCTTTAACCCATTCGGTTATATTTATTTCAGTCTCGTCATCTTCAAATGAATCATTTGAATCATATTCAATAAGGTTGACATTGGCTTTTTTCTTTAGTATTTTTTAATATATCTTAAAGCCTTTATTATCGGTGAAACGGTCTTCTTGAACCGATACCCGATGTAAGAGATGACTTAAATCGGTAAATTCATGTTCACCGAAATTTTCCTTTAAGTAGGGTACCAGTCATTGGAAGGCTAAATCGGCTAATTAATTATCGGGCAAGGTAACACTAAAACACCGATTTCTTATTTCTTTGAATCTTTTAATATAATCATTGATCGATTCCCCAAACTTCTGCCGGATAGAACATAGATCAGAAATTCTAAGCTCTAAACTTTCACAAAAATACTCATGGAATCAGCTTTCCAAACCGATCCACGAATTAACCTAATTTGTGGGTAATGTAGTGGACCATGTAAATGCTGCCCCTGACATAGACAACGAGAACAATTTTACCTTCAAGCCATCGAAGTGGGCTGCTTTACCACATTGTGCAATAAATCATCCAATGTGCTCTAAGGTGGTAGTAGAATCGTCTCCTAAAAATTTGGAAAAATCGGGGACTTTGAAGTTATTAGTGTACGGAATCCGATCAATATAATCAGCATACGGCTTTCAATAGTATCCTTCCCTTCGATGTAAGCCAATTTAATCCTGCAATCGGGTTTAAGTTTGGTTCGTGGCATGCCAACCGATTTGATCCTGCAATCGGCAAGGTTGATCAAGAATAAGTGCTCACAGTCGATTAGATGATACAATCGGCAAAATAGATCTAAACAGCTATTACAGCCAATTAGACGATAGGTAAAGATCTATTTTTTGAAAAGGTGATGCGTAACAAATTTGGTATAAAACAAACCTGGGATAACTTGGCATAATCTAAGATAATCAAAATCGGTAATGCGCAACTTTATTGATCAAGAACGATTTACAAAGAGAGATTCTAAATTACAAAAACTGCTCCTAGTCGGTAGAAAGTAAAAGTAGATGCGAGTTGATTGATTGTTGTTGGTTGTTCTCTTCGGTTTGCCTTATGTCCTCTTTTATAGCGTACAGGCCGATCGTATCCTTCTAGGATCTGTCACAGATCATGAACCTTATCAGCCTCTACATCTTGAAGATAAAATTCCTATTTGAACCGATATTGGCTAGATATTCAATTTTAACTTAGCCTTACAAATCGGTTATATATTTCTAAATTATGGTGCTAACAACTACCTTCTCAAAGACTCTCTCCTTGTGACAAATGGCATCACCTCCTTTCTCCCCACCCCCACGTTCCTTCTCCTTAGAAGCTTTCTTTCTCATTATGACAAGTGGCATCAGCTTCTTCATCCCCTTTCTTCCTCCATTCCCTTGCCCTTAAACTCAAAATAGTTTTTGTATTTAAAATTTTCCACTCAAGATTTTGAAAATAAGTATTTTTAACCATTTTTGAAAGTTTTCTAAGTGAACTTTTCGAACCAAAAGTTTGTTGAACATAAACTTTTCGAACCGAAAGTTTGTTGAATCGAAACTTTTCAATCCGGAAGTTTTTTAATTGAATGTTTTGAGTGCTTTCGAGTTGAAACTTTCTGATTTGAAATTTTTTGATTTACATTTTTTTGAGTTTAAACTTATGAGTTAAGTCTTTTTCGAATTGAAACTTCCTATTTAAAATTTTCAAAGTTTAAATATTCTAATTTTAAATTTTTGTGTTAAAGAGGGAAGAAAGGAGTGGGACAAGTGAGTAGGGAAAAGGGAAGGAGGATGTGGAAGGAGAAGATGACATATGGCATCATTGGAAGATGTCCATAAATTTTTTTGTTTGGTGTTAACCTCAAAATAGTCATATCCATATACATATACACATATACATGCGCAAGCATGTGCAAAACCGTATTGATATGTTATTGACAAGTGCAAAAGTGTAAGACAGAGACGTTTCAATAGCTTAATTCTTAGAAATGTACGAAGAAATTTGTACTACATGTTTCTCCCTACGCACAACACGCCAAGTTATGTATCACATAGCCTAATATTACAATTCTTATGCCGGAAGGAATCGGCACATCCTCAGCCACGCCACGTTAGTGATTTTGCAAAAAATCCTCCGTGCAGCTGTTTTACAAAAAAAAACCCTGGTTTCAAAAAAATTGCAAATGATTCCGCGCTGGCACTTTTGCAACAAAGAACTCATGATTCCAGAAAATTTGTGAAGGAACCTACGCCAGCACTTTCGCAAAAAAGGACTTGTGGTTTTAGAGAATTACTAAAAGCCCTCCGCCTGCTCAATTACAAAAAAACCCTCACAGTTCTGGTAATTTATATTCAAACCCGAACCAAGCCCTTTTGATAAAAAAAACAACGATCACAAAATTTTCGCAATAAAACCAAACAATTTTCTGAAATCTTGTTCTCATTCTCTGTTTATGCGAGACTACCCCGTGAATTCTAAGATTTGGATTATTTTGGTTTTTCTTAGATTTTTTAAGGTTTCACCAAAGAAAAAATGTCATCCACCATTGAGATTGGTTTTATCATCGGAGCAATTTATCAAATTCACCCAGCGTAGCGCAGTGTGCAACTCTGGCTAGTAAGTTTTATGCGGGTGTGAATGGCAACACCAATAATCCTTGCATGAGTTGACAAAAGTTGTACCGAGAAGGGAGATGGCGGTTACACAAAATCCAAATTGTTAATATCATAGGATTCATTGTTTGATGGCATTCGCCAGCTTCCCGGCTAGTTTTAACAGAATGGATCCGAAACAAAAAACAAAAAATATGTTTAGGACCCACGAAATCGGTTTTTAGCATATTGGATCCGAAGAAAAAAGAAATTACTTTTAGTTCCCTCCGCGGTTTTCTAAAAAAAATCAGATTCGCCGATGGTTTATAGCAGTCCATGGACCCGAAAAAACGTTTAGGTCCCTCCGTGGTTTTCTAAACAAAACAGATTCACCGACGGTTTATAGCAGTCCACAGATTCGTCGACGGGTCCTAGCAACCCTTTTTTTTTAAAAAAAAAAAGAAAACCAAAATTACGCAAAAAAGGAAATTACGTATAGGTTCCTACGCGTTTTTCTCTCAAAAAAATCCACAAATTCGCCGACGGCTCCTAGCAACCCATTTTAAAAAAATCCAAGAAAACCGAAATTACGCAATTTTTTTACAGAAATATCCGTTGAACCAAAATTCCCGCGACGCAGCGTCGCGCGACCGAATTTCTCAAAATTTCGCACGGCGCAGTGTTGCGCAACGAAATTTCGCACTACGCGGCGTAGCTCGTGACCGTGGCTAGTGATAACTTACACCAGAAGAGAATGCATTGGATTGAGAGCCGTCTACGTAGTCCAGCAAAATAGACGTACGTGAGGCTTTGGCAGCTGCCGGTATTTTCCAATGAAATCTTCACCACCTTGCTATGCCTTGCTGCCGAAGTAAACATTAGTGTGGTTCCAAGAATCATTTTCTTGCTAGACAGGTTAACAGCGTTGACCAATTACAATTAGCTCCTTTTATTCATGTTTATATGCATGCACAATATTTTTGTTGGTTGCGCCTTGTGTGGCCTATACGGAAATTTGCATCAGAATGTCCAAGCTGCTTGTGATCAAATATGGATTTGCCACATACATCTGTTTCTACCATGTATATCTTGTGATAAGGGGTTTGAGGGCCTTAAGATCTTGTGTATTGATCTCTATGTGGATTGCACTCAGGCGTTAAGTGACAAGATATGAGATGGCATTCGAAGGAGATGCTTGTCAAGATTATTCAAATATGGATTCAAAAGGTACTCATTGCTAGCTCGGCTCAGCCTCCGGTGGAGGGAATTATTGTAGGGGTTGTCCCTAGCTACGTTGGGATCGATGCTCTCCACAACTGTTCAGTAGCTAATGATCATGATCGATCGGCTATGGAGGGCATTATTAATTATGTGAGAATAATCTGCATATAAATTCCTTGGGCAGAGCTCTGAACACGGTGCAACCATGGCTCTCATTGTGTCACCCAGCTTTCCGTCATTGTGCTCTTCTTCACTACTTGCTTAGGACCCATCCATTATAATGTTACTCTTTTGTGTGTGCAGGTGGGGTGGGGTAGGGTAGGGATATTCACGGTAATTAAGCGAGCTATGTTGAGGGTAAAACGACAGGGTAGCCACCATCATTTTAGAAAACTTTGCATTGTTTCATGTGATAAGATAGCGGGTGGAAAATGGAGGACGACAAAGATGGCATAAAAGAAAGATTACCTTACAAGTTTCCAATTGCACTTACTTGCGATGGTATATCAAGTGTTTTTGCTATGCCTGTAACAAATCTTCGTTTAGGTTTCCGCAAGAGTACCACAAAGGTGAGAGCTTACATAAACTATTTTCATCATTTGTATAAAAACAAGCATGAGAAAAGAATAAACTTGCTGACATTAATCAGAAGATGCATATATGGTTGAGACACCATATACTGTTGAGACACCAGGCATCGATATCCAGATAGGTTGTACAATCTTTTGTATTCTCTTTCTTCAAATTCATCACGCAAATTATAGGTTGGATTTAATGTTAAGCCATTACCAAGTGAGACACGTGGGAATGACACATAAGGGCATGTACAATAAGGCCACATTGTAAGGCCCCCATTTTTGATAAATAAATACCAAAAATGGATACCATGTGCATACAGTACTAGTCCCATGATCAGTAGCTACTACGCACAAATACAAATTGATATCACAGTCATACACAAACTTTATTACACAGCGGAAGTAAGATTACATATTATTTTTACAATACCAAAAGTAAAACTGCAGTGGAGACAACTTCTTGTAGTATGCCTTTTAACCCATTGTTCCACGAGCAACCGACAAGGAAAATCCTTAGATAAATTCATCGTTAAATTCCCCGTATCCTGCATCAACGTAAGAATCGTCGGGGAAATCTGTTTCTTCACCTAAAAACATCAACATTGGCAAGTTGAGTACTTACGTACTCGCAAGACTTATGCAAATCCTAAGATATATGCAGGCCGTTCCAATGAAAGGCTAATAAGGTTAATTTGCATAAAGCTGGTTTGAAATGTAAATACAGAATAATAGATTGCAAAATGGAATTTAAATAAAAGCAATTTAATATTGAAAGTGATAGAATGTAAGCATCAATAAATCACGAATGTTTGGGTATATTGATCATACTCAAAACCCTTCCGCACACAGCGGAAATGACCAACACGTGGTAGAAACCACTTTTTATGAAAATAAGCAAAACTGCTAACTATGTGATGACTTTACCAAGTGTCCATGACCGCGGACGCGGCTTATCGATTAGTTTTACACTCTGCAGAGGTATACTGACTTTCCCACAAGACATGGTGACTCTTTGAGCAATCGATATTTGCACACTGCCTTGGGTGTGCCGCAGAGAGTCATGTTATAACTGTTACATTATTTAAACCTAACTTTGCACTAGCACGGTGACGATAAACCCATTCTGTGGTGTAAGAACTTAGAGCATAGAAATGATGGAACTATCCACAGTATGGTGTACACCGTTATATTGGTAGACGTTTAATCCATGATCACCTCGGTGTGGACGTCCCGTCGAGCAATTCATTAAGAAACAGCTCGTACTACTCCGGCCTTCCAAGTGCAAAGCTAGTTTTAAACAACTTAATAAGTTAGAGCTGTCCCATACCAGCACTTGTGGTTGTATGAATATTCTTGGCCTGAAAACAACTCATAGTTCGGTCCTTAATCCGACACGGGCAATAATCTCCACCCTACACTACGTGCAAAGACATGCACAACCGGCTATTGCCAATAATTGCCCGCATCTAAACCATAGTTTTATTTTCATTTTCCAACCAAATACCAACCACAAAAATGGTCATACCCATTTAAATGTCATGTCCAAAGTCTTTAATCATGTCACAGTTTTATCTTCATTTAGCTTTGGCTAAGCATTTCACTAAATGTGAGTTACCCAGATTGACATTAAATATTGTCTAAGCTATTCTAGGGTTTTCAAGGTTCACAATTTTCTACTTATCAAGGAAGTTCTATAAGTCTCTTGGTACAATTACCATTACTCAAATATAGCAGACTTTAACAAAATAAAGTATGCAGTAAAACATTTAATGAAAACATTTATAAAACTGGGATCAATATGATCAAAGGAGTTTGCTTGCCTTGTTGAGTGTCCTCGACTTCGAACTCCTGTTCGTCGAATACACCGGTTTCGTCGGATTCTACACGTCGTATGGCGACATATAACAAATACCAAATTTCAATAAGGCCAAAAAGAAATCAGATGGAAATATTCAAATAAAATGATTTCATAATTTCAGGAATGGTTACTTGAGTTATTTGTTTTTCTTTTGCAATTTAAAGATTTGATTTATTTAAACCATTATTGCATTATTCACTACTCATTTTATAACTTAAATTTTTCTTATAACACACCCTAAGTATTTTTACATATTCTGGTTCCTGAGATTACAAGGATTCTAATAAAATTTATTTTACTAAATTTGGAGGTTATTTGCAAAATTTTCATGAATGACATATT
The DNA here is from genome assembly GCA_036346275.1 of Otatea glauca. NCBI lineage: Eukaryota > Viridiplantae > Streptophyta > Magnoliopsida > Poales > Poaceae > Otatea > Otatea glauca. The sequence goes on along the minus strand of CM070721.1, from coordinate 11,861,511 downwards.
TCTAACTTTACTTTTGGATTTGAATTCGAATTTCAAATAAAATTCAATTCTGAAATATTTTTGCATATTATGAATCTACTGAATTTTATATGAATTTATAAATTTATTTCATCAAATTTGGTTAAATGATTCAAAAGTTATGGCTAAATGAATATCTAGGTTTTGAATAAATACTAAAATCGAAAAGCTGCGAAAATGGAAAGTGCGCTTTCACGGGAAAATCGCTTTCCTTTTGGGCGGGACATGTTGAGGCGCCGACAAGTCCGAGCCCACGCGACAGTGGATCGGCCGCGCGCGCGTGGTCGACGCTGAGGCCAGTGTCGTTACGGCGAGCGCGCGAGGTCGTGACGCCCATGTGCGATCGCGCCGCTCATGCGACCGACAGGTGGGGGCGGCAGCGATCGACGCCAGCAGCTGCCGACTAACGAGGCCCGCTTGGCGGTGTCCCGAGCGAGTCGCGGCGAGTTTGAGCTCGCCGGCGGCGATCCGCCGGCGGCGGAATGGATTCTGCTCCGAGCATCAGCGCATCCGTGCGAACCCAGGGACGGTCGCGAGGTGGTCTGAGGCGGCCGGAAAGGCGGATTCCACCGGCGAGGGGCGGCGGCGACTCTGGCGGAGCTCGCCGACGGCGGAGCAGGCCCTCCGGGGTGGAATGGGTTCCACTCTGAGGTTTAGGGCATCCGTGCGCACACTTTGGTGGCGGCGCGGTGGCCTGAGGGGCTCTACAGCGGCACGCCACCGTGCGAGGGCGGCGGCGGCAATGGCCGAGCGGCGGCGACGCAAAACTAGAGCTAACCAAGCTTCATTTTCACTCAGATGAGCACCTGCGCGACTCAAGGAACCAATTTCATCAATCGCTTTGAAGAATGAATGAAGGAGGAAGGCTCTCACCGTGCGCGGCGGCGGCGGAAGGAAGAACACGGCAGAAAAGCTCGCCGGGGAAGAAAGGGCTTCGGATGGGGTTCGGGATGAGCTCCTGGAGGCACGAGGGAGCCTCGGGTGAAACGAATTGGGACGAAATGGACTGAGGCAGAAGATTTGGGGTTTTGCCATCTTTCGGGTTTTCACCGGAATTGGAGAAGATGACAATAGCAGCGGCGGAATGGTTGGCACAGAGGCTAGCTGGGTCGGCTGCGACGAGAGGGATGCCTTTTATATGGGCTCCAAGGCGGTTGAGCGAAGAGGGCGCGCGAAAAACCGAGAAGCGGCGTCGGCGCGGGAGAGAGGCAGAGAGAGGGGAAGAAGAAGGCGCGGGCGAGAGGCTGCCACGCGGGGGCCAGATGGCAGCGGCTGTCGGCTGAGCTGTCTCACTGACAGACCGGGCCCACATGTCAGCGAGAGCGAAAAAGAAGTCTGGAGAAGACTCACGACCGAACGGTATAAAAATGGGGTTTTTGACGGTCAAAACAAAGTAACATTTTATGAAATATTTACCATAGGTCGGTAAGGATATTACCAGCCTCCTGAAAAAATTTCGCTATTTTATGATGCATGCAGATTTTTATAAAATTCTGACATTGCAACAGTTGCTGCATTTCCCATTCGGTTTTTCTTTTAATTTGCGATATAAATTAAGTGATTATTTTAAAAAACTTTTTATGACGGTTTTAAATGATATTAAACACCTTCTGTAAAAATTACAGACTTTAATTATTATTATTAAATTTTTAAAAATTCTGACATTACTGTTTTCCAAATTATTTCTTCACTGTTTTTGAATTTTTAAAATTATAAAATTAATTAGTAAATTCTTGATATTTTTACTGAAGGTTTATAATGTTTTGATGTAGGCAAGATAAAAATGTTGGGTCAGGATGACTTATAGATGTTTTATCAAATTGTTTTACCATTTTACCCTGAGATATTTACTCATGATTATCTTTGATTAATTAATATTTTTACTAATTCAGCTTACCAACCGACTTAAGCAAGCTGAGGAGAGCCCTCAGATATTTATGGTGGCTTTGGTAAATTTTTGTTGAATTAACATTTTTACTTTTTACCATTTTCTATTTACCATATTCTTTGTTTCACTTTCTTGCATTAAAGAAAAGCCAAAAGAATATACAGAAAATCCAGAAAATTCAAAAATTTCGAAAATAATACACAAAAGATTTTTCTTTCATTTTTCTTTATTTTATAATTTTTGAGGCTATTCTGATCTACCCTTACAAAAATCTCGTCCCTAGATTTGGAGATGACTAGAAGAAATTGGGAACTCTTGTCGAAGATGATCTTCTCTTTCCCATGTAGCCGTCTTGATATGATTGCTCCATTGCACCTTCAACATCTTGATGGTCTTGTTTCTTGTTTGGCGTTCGGCTTCTTCCAAAATCTGAACCGATGCTCCCGATAAGATAAATCGGTGAAGATCTATCCTTCCAAATCGTAGGTCGGAGGAACACGAATGCATTTCTTAAGTGAGATACATGGAAGGCGTTATGAGCGTCGGATAGTTGAGGTGGCAATTCTAAGCGATATGCCATCTCACCCATCTTTCCAATGATCCGAAATGGTCCGATGAATCGAGGAGCCAATTTCCCACGGTTTGAAATCGATTTAACTCCACGAAGAGGCGAGACTTTGAGATAGACATGGTCACCAACTTGAATCGAGTTCACGACGACGATTGTCGGCGTAACTCTTCTGACGAGATTGAGCCTCTTTTAGTCGGCTTTTGATCATGTCCACTTGCTCTTGAGCTTCTTGAATAAGATCTGGGCTGAAGAATTTTCTTTCTCCAACTTCAGACCAGAAAAGAGGGGTTCAACATTTCCTTCCATACAGCGCTTCAAAAGGCGACACTTGCAGACTAGATTGAAAACTGTTATTATAAGAGAATTCGCGAAGGCCAAACTTTTCTCCCAATTAGAGCCGTATGACAAAGACACGGGCTCTTAACATGTCTTCAAAATTTGATTGGTCCTTTCCGTTTGTCCATCGATCGAGGATGATAAGTCAGATCTTGAAATTCAACTTAGTACCCAGAAGACGGTGCAAACTTTCCCAGAAACAAGAAGTAAACTGGTAACCTCGGTCAGAAACAATTGTCTTCGGTACGCCATGAAGACGGACAATATTCTCCAAATACAACTCGGCAAGCTTATCTCCAGAATGAGTAGTCTTGACCAGAATAAAGTGAGCTACTTTAGTCAGACGGTCAACGATTACCCAAATGGAATCATGCCCTTTCCTGGTTCTTGGCAAACCAGTAATAAAATCCATGCTGATATCTTCCCATTTCCACTCTGGAATCTTCAAAGGCTGAAGAAGTCCAGCGGGTCGTTGATGCTCGGCTTTAACATGCTGGCATACATCACAGATTGCGACATACGCAGCAACATCTCTTTTCAAACCGGGCCACCAATAATCCCGTCGGAGGTCTTGATACATCTTTGTACTTCCAGGGTGAATCGAGAGGGGAGACTCATGGGCTTCTTTGAGAATTAACTCTTTTAATTCCGGATCATCAGGAACATATATTCAATTTTCGAACATAAGCACTTCATCTGAACTTTCACGGAATTTGGATTCCTTTCCTTGCTTCAATTCTTCACGGACTTTGATAATTGCTTCATCTTTGAGCTGAGCAGATTTAATCTGGGACTTAAGGGTTGGTTGCGCCTCTAGGGCGGCCAAATAACCTTTTTCGACAATTCCCAAATTAAGCTTTTGGAAATCTTTTACCAGATCGAATTGATCGGTCAAAGATGAAACAGAAAGACAATGAAGCTTTCGACTTAGAGCATACGCTACGACATTGGCTTTACCAGATGGTATTGAATGCTAAGGTCGTAATCTTTTATCAACTCTAGCCATCTTCGTTGTCTTAAATTTAGATCAGTGGGTGAAGAAATATTTGAGACTCTTATGATCGGTGAATACACCGCATTTGTTTCCAATCGGTAATGGCGCCAAATTTTTAAAGCGTGCACTACCGCGGCTAATTCCGATCATGAGTCGGATAATTGAGCTCATGAGGTCGCAACTGACGGGAGGCGTAAGCTACGAGTTTTCCTTCTTGCATAAGCACACACCCAAGCCCACTCTTGGAAGCATCACAATAAACATCAAAGCTTTTATGGACATCGGGTAACACTAGCACAGGAGCTGATGTTAGCCTTTTCTTTAATTCCTAAAAACTTTCTTCGCATTCAGTGTCCATTCAAACTTCTTTTCTTTCTTGAGAAGTCGGGTCAAAGGGCGGCGATTTTAGAAGTTCTCGATAAGCGGTGATAATATCCCGCTAGGCCGAGAAAACTTCGAATTTTCGAACAGATGAGGGCTTCGGTCTAAAACAGCTTTGACTTTACTGGGATCAACGGAAATACCACCTTCCGAAAGAATATGACTAAGGAAAGCAACTTCTTTTAGCCAAAATTCGCACTTCTCGAATTTGGCATAAAGCTTATGCTCGAAGCTTTTCAAGAACCATGCGCAAATCTTGCGCATGATCTTCTTCAGTTGGAATAGACGAGAATATCATCAATGAATACCACTACGAACTTATCCAAATACTCCATGAAAACTTTATTCATGAGGCACATAAAATTAGCAGGAGCATTTGTAAGTCCGAAAGACATCACGGTATATTCATATAGACCGTAACGAGTGGTAAAAGCGGTTTTAGGAATATCTTCTGGCCTGATCTTCAATTGATAGTATCCATGTCTTACATCAATTTTTGAAAAGATTTGAGCACCGGTCAATTGATCGAACAGATCATCAATACGAGGCAAAGGATATTTGTTCTTAATTGTGACATCATTCAATGCACGATAGTCCACGCACATGCGTATTCCACCGTCCTGTTTAGGCACAAAAAGAACTGGACTACCCCAAGGAGAAGAGCTAGGTCGAATAAAGCCTTTTCTTAATTGCTCTTGAATTTGATTCTTTAGTTCGACTAACTCATCTGGGGGCATTCGATAAGGGCGCTTGGATATAGGCGCTGTTCCAGGAACAAGGTTTATGACAAACTCTATATCCCTATCTGGAGGCAGGCCTGGCAACTCATCTGGAAAAACATTAGAGAACTCGGAGACAATTGGAATCTGGCTAAGATCTTTTACTATGGCTGAACAAAGGGAAGCTTGAGAATTCGAAGAACTTTGGATGGAAGAGAAATGAACTGGAATTCCTTGAGGCTAACCAAGGAAATGGATCGATTAGCACGATCTATGCATCCTTTGAACTTAGACAACCAATCCATACCAAGGATTACTTCTAACCACGAGGTTTCTATAAGGATAAGATCGGCATGAAACATGACTCCATTAATTTCAATGCTAACCTCGGGACAAAACTTAATTGAATTCATGGTGAACCAGGGAATAGATTATCATTTTGGCAGAGAGGAGATCAATTTCTAAGTTATTACGATCAAGAAATTTCTTAGAAATAAGCGAGTGCGATGCTCGAGAATCAAACAATACCAAAGTAGGTACCGAGTGCACGAAACATACCCGAGACCACATCGGCGCCGCTTGCTTCTTCAAGATCACATGATGAAGGCGACCGCTACTCGCTGCTGCGATTAAGAGTCTGCAGCAGCTTGACAACCTGAGAATTCCCAGCTCCTGAAGGTCGACCTGGGGGTCTCTGAACTCCCTGCGACGACTGCTGCCCTAGCGCTTGACCTCTTTTAGGGCAGGCATTTGCATAATGCCCGCGCTCTTTGCAATGATAGCAGGTCACACCACCGCTTGATTCGACTCGAAGTCCTTCCTTCATTCTTGCTCGAGGGACGAGCGGAAAATTTCTTGGGGCGGGTGCTCGACCTTGGCGCCTCTGCTGCTGCTGACGAGGCAGAGGAGGTCGAACATTGGTCGGCTGACCAACACGCGGCCTCGGCAAATTCGGACTGGCAGCTTTCCGCGCCATCCACTTCCTCTTTCGACTTTCCATAACATCACGCGAACTATGCTCGGCGATTATAGCCTTGTCCACGAGTGTTTGGAAGTCGTGGAAGTCGTGAATGGCGAGAAGATGCTTAACTTCATTATTCAGATTGTCCCGGAAGTGCTCAATTCTTCGAACTTCGAATGACTTCGATGACGCATAGCGAGCAAGGTAATTGAAATGGTGAAGATACTCCATTACGGACATATTTCCTTGGCGCAGTCAAGAAATTCCGTCTTTTAAATTCACGAGCTCGAAGGAATATCGTCTTCTGAAAGCTTCTCGAAAAACATCCCAAGTAACTTCTTGATCTTGGGGCCTTGCTGTTTGAAAATTTTCCCACCAGACTGCAGCGGCTCCCTGAAGTTGGTACGATGCATATAGAACCTTCTCATGATCATTGCATTGGGCAATGGTCAACTTGCTTCAATAGCTCGTAGCCAATCATCGGCGTCCGGGGATCGATGAAGAAGAAAAGGTTGGGGCGGGTCTTCAAAAATTCTCCCAACTTGGGTGATGGGAGGCTTCACCAACACCGGCCTAGAACTTGCGGCACCAAGGTTAGTCGTATTTTGGACCAACTGTTGGAGCAACAGGTATTCGTCTGGCGACCTGTTCTATCATCGCATAAGCACTTGGGCCATGGTTGGCGGCCCAGCAACCGCCCCTCGAACTTCTTCTTCTTGGACTTGAGGAGGCGCGAATCTCGGCGGCTTGGACGACGCGACGAAGATCCTCGGACTGCCGATGGATGGACAGGATTGGGCTGGGCTGGAGTGGCCGAAGTCACTCGCCGAGGGTGAGTTTCCGGGGTTTCCTCACTCCCCAGAATCTCATCCAAGGATCGGGTAGCAGGCATCTGGAACAGGATTATTAATGAATTAAGATCTACTTTAAATTTTAATCTCAGTTGTTACCAAATGTTTCAAAAGCACAACTTGATTACTATTATTACGGATCACAACGTCGTAAAAATATTAACTGAAAGTTAAATATTTACGAGTAGGAACCAAAAGCACACAAAACAATATTAAACAAGAACTTTATTTCAACTTTATAATATTCACAACAAAACATAACATTTATTTTTGACGTTACTACATAGAAGGGCAACACCAAAAACCTCTTCTAACACTACTCATCATCTGACAAACTCACAGACTGTTACTATCTCTACGACTAGAACTCTCGGCATCAGGAGGATAAGGGGTCTCCTGACAGCGATGCTCTTGCGGTATCTGAGGACACCGCGGAGGAAAACTATGGGGATCTACCTGGATGCTCGGCAACCTAGGGCGACTCCCTATCACTGACATCCTTGCCTGGCGGCACCTGGGTGGTACTTGGGTGTCATCGGGCACGGGTGTCTGAGGGAATTGCCCTAAAACTGAGCGAGGAACAATACCTCTGGCAACACAGGGGGCGATGGCATTCTCTAAGAATGTTATACGGCGACGCGCCTCCCTGTATTCAGTTATTGCCTGACGGCAATACTGGTCAGAGGCATTTATGAATTCCACTAGGTTACGTAAAGTGGGATTTTGTAACCCAGTGGCATCCATATAGCTATTCTCCCCACCTGGTGGCCGGGATGGAATCCTCCTATATACTACTGCCAGTTCAGGTAAGGCGTGGCGCAAACTGACAATAGCCATATAGGCGGCTTCATTCATGGCCATCATGAGGGAAGATCCAGGACCCTCAAAAGATAAAAATTCTTCACTATCTTCATCTCGGGTAGGGATATCCACCCTAGCTATGTATTCCACAGAGACAGAACTAACTGCCGCGTGGAATACTATATATCGTGGATTTTCGGGAAAATGGGCGAATTCTAGCAAACGAGTAAGAATTCCCGCCATGCGAATTCTCCTATTAGTGGAAGTATAACATGGGGTGTATCCACCCATCTGCACATTTAACAAGGAATTAGTATTCTGATTAAATGTAAGACGATAAAGTAATTTTGGAAGAAAAGATTCTAGCGAAATTTAAAAATAGGAAAGAGTTATTAACAAGTATCGCATAACCAAAAGAGGAGTTTCATGCATATAAAGAATAGACAGTAAGATTTCCTAATTCAAAATTTTAGTTCACTCGGATCCTAATATCAAGTTTTAAGTTTTATTACTCCCATATTGCCTAAGGTTTCCTACGATCGAGATGGCTCGACATCTAACTTTTAAGGCCCCATTTTTGACAAATAAATACCAAAAATGGATACCATGTGCATCTGATACTAGTACCATGATCGAGAGCTAAATGCGCACAAATACAAATTGATATCACAATCATACACAAACTTTATTACACAATGAAGTAAGATTACATATTATTTTTACAATACCAAAAGTAAAACTGCAGTGGAGACAACTTCTTGTAGTATGCCTTTTTAACCCATTGTTCCACAGGCAACTGACAAGGAAAAATTATTAGATAAATTCATCGTTAAATTCCCCGTATCCTGCATCAACGTAAGAATCGTCGGAGAAATCTGTTTCTTCACCTAAAAACATCAACATTGGCAAGTTGAGTACTTACGTACTCGCAAGACTTATGCAAATCCTAAGATATATGCAGGCCGTTCCAATGAAAGGCTAATAAGGTTAATTTGCATAAAGCTGGTTTGAAATGTAAATACAGAATAATAGATTGCAAAATGGAATTTAAATAAAAGCAATTTAATATTGAAAGTGATAGAATGTAAGCATCAATAAATCACGAATGTTTGGGTATATTGATCATACTCAAAACCATTTCCTTCCGCACACAGCGGAAATGACCAACACATGGTAGAAACCACTTTTTATGAAAATAAGCAAAACTGCTAACTATGTGATGACTTTACCAAGTGTCCATGATCATGACGCGCTAATCGATTAGTTTTACACTCTGCGGAGATATCTGACTTTCCCACAAGACATGACTGACTCTTTGAGCAATCGATATTTGCACACCGCCTTGGGTGTGCCGCAAAGAGTCATGTTATAAGCTGTTACATTATTTAAACCTAACTTTACACCAAAGACGGTGACGATAAACCCATTCGTGGTGTAAGAACTCGAGCATAGAAATGATGGAACTACCCACGATATGGTGTACACCGTTATATTGGTAGACGTTTAATCCATGATCACCTCGGTGTGGGCGTCCGTCGAGCAATTCATTAAGAAACGACTCATACTACTCCGGCCTTCCAAGTGCAAAGCTAGTTTTAAACAACTTAATAAGTTAGAGCTGTCCCATACCAAAGACTTGTGGTTGTATGAATATTCTTGACACGAAAACAACTCATAGTTCGGTCCTTAATCCGACACGGGCAATAATCTCCACCCTACACTACGTGCAAAGACATGCACAACCGGCTATTGCCAATAATTGCCCGCATCTAAACCATAGTTTTATTTTCATTTTCCAACCAAATACCAACCACAAAAATGGTCATACCCATTTAAATGTCATGTCCAAAGTCTTTAATCATGTCACAGTTTTATCTTCATTTAGCTTTGGCTAAGCATTTCTGTAAATGTGAGTTACCCAGATTGACATTAAATATTGTCTAAGCTATTCTAGGGTTTTCAAGGTTCACAATTTTCTACTTATCAAGGAAGTTCTATAAGTCTACTGGTACAATTACCATTACCCGAAATATAGCAGATTTTAACAAAATAAAGTATGCAGTAAAACATTTAATGAAAACATTTATAAAACTGGGATCAATATGATCAAAGGGGTTTGCTTGCCTTGTTGTGTGTCCTCGACTTCGAACTCCTGTTCGTCGAATACACCGGTTTCGTCGGATTCTACACGTCGTATGGCGACATATAACAAATACCAAATTTCAATAAGGCCAAAAAGAAATCAGATGGAAATATTCAAATAAAATGATTTCATAATTTCAGGAATGGTTACTTGAGTTATTTGTTTTTCTTTTGCAATTTAAAGATTTGATTTATTTAAACCATTATTGCATTATTCACTACTCATTTTATAACTTAAAATTTTCTTATAACACACCCTATGTATTTTTACATATTCTGGTTCCTGAGATTACAAGGATTCTAATAAAATTTATTTTACTAAATTTGGAGGTTATTTGCAAAATTTTCATGGATGACATATTTCTAACTTTACTTTTGGATTTTAATTCGAATTTCAAATAAAATTCAATTCTGAAATAATTTTGCATATTATGAATCTACTGAATTTTATATGAATTTAGAAATTTATTTCATTAAATTTGGTAAATGATTCAAAAGTTATGGCTAAATGAATATCTAGGTTTTGAATAAATACTAAAATCGAAAATCTAGAAAATGGAAAGTACGCTTTCACGGGGAAAACGCGCTTTCCTTTTCGAGTGGACATGTTGGCGCCGACAGTGCCGCCCACGCGATGTGATCGGCGCGCGCTGCGTGGTGGTACGCTGAGGCCAGTTGTCGGCGGGCGCGTAGGTCAACGCATGCTCAGCGATCGCCTACGCTCATGCGACCGACAGTGGGGCATGGCGGCCGACGCAGTGGCCATGCGGTGACTAATCGGCCCACAAGCGGTGTCCCAGCAGTGGTCAGCGCGAGTTTGAGCTCGGCGCGGCGATCCGATCCGGGCGGCGGATGGATTCTCGCTCGAGCATCAGCGCATCCGTCGCGAACCGTGGACGGTCGCGCGGCGGTCGAGGCGGCCGGAAGGCGGATTCCACCGGCGGGCGGCGACTCTGGCGGAGCTTCGCCGACGGCGAGCGAGCCTCCGGTGGAATGGGTTCCATTCTGAGGTTCAGGGCATCCGTGCGCACACTTTGGTTGCGGCGCGGTGGCCTGAGGGGCTCTGCGGCGGCACGCCACCGTGCGAGGGCGGCGGCGGCAATGACCGAGCAGCGGCGACGCAAAACTAGAGCTAACCAAGCTTCATTTTCACTCAGATGAGCACCTGCGCGACTCAAGGAACCAGTTTCATTAATCGCTTTGAAGAATGAATGAAGGAGGAAGGCTCTCACCGTGCGCGGCGGTGGCGGAAGGAAGAACGCGGTGGAGAAGCTCACCGGGGAAGAAAGGGCTTCGGATGGGGTTCGGGATGAGCTCCTGGAGGCACGAGGAAGCCTCGGGTGAAACGAATTGGGACGAAATGGACTGAGGCAGAAGATTTGGGGTTTTGCCATCTTTCGGGTTTTCGCCGGAATTGGAGAAGATGACAATAGCAGCGGCGGAATGGTTGGCACAGAGGCTAGCTGGGTCGGCTGCGACAAGAGGGATGCCTTTTATATGGGCTCCAAGGCGGTTGGGCGAAGAGGGCGCGCGAAAAATCGAGAAGCGGCGTCGACGCGGGAGAGAGGCAGAGAGAGGGGAAGAAGAAGGCGTGGGCGAGAGGCTACCACGCGGGGGCCATATGGCAGCGGCTGTCGGCTGAGCTGTCTCACTGACAGACTGGGCCCACATGTCAGCGAGAGCGAAAAAGAAGTCTGGAGAAGACTCACGACCGAACGGGATAAAAACGGGGTTTTTGATGGTCAAAACAAAGACAAATTTTATTAAATTTTTACCATAGGTCGGAAAGGATATTAACAGCCTCCTGAAAAATTTTCGCTATTTTATGATGCATGCATATTTTTATAAAATTCTGACATTGCAACAGTTGCTGCATTGCCCATTCGGTTTTTCTTTTAATTTGCGATTTAAATTAAGTGATTATTTTACAAAACTTTTTATTACGGTTTGAAATGATATTATACACCTTATGTAAAAATTACAGACTTTAATTATTATTATTAAATTTTTAAAAATTCTGACATTACTGTTTTCTAGATTATTTATTCACTATTTTTGAATTTTTAAAATTATAAAATTAATTATTAAATTCTTGATATTTTTACTGAAGGTTGATACTGTTTTGACGTCAGGAAGATAAAAATGTTGGGTCAGGATGACTTATAGATGTTTTTACCAAATTATTTTACCATTTTACCCTGAGATATTTACTCATGATTATCTTTGATTAATTAATATTTTTACTAATTCAGCTTACCAACCGACTTAAGCAAGCTGAGGAGAGCCCTTAGATATTTATGGTGGCTTTGGTAAATTTTTGTTGAATTAACATTTTTACTTTTTACCATTTTTTATTTACCATATTCTTTGTTTCACTTTCTTGCATTAAAGAAAAGCCAAAAGAATATACAGAAAATCCAGAAAATTCAGAAATTTCAAAAATAATACACAAAAGATTTTTCTTTATTTTATAATTTTTGAGGCTGTTACACACATCAGCTGACTCTTAGCCTGTTCACATCAGCTTTGGTCTATATGGAAGAGTGAGAAAAGAGAGTTGGCTCTTATTTAGTAACCAGGTTTTCACAAGAGCATAGGTAGATCGTTTATGTACAAGAAAGAAAATATTGTTATTGTACGACATCTAGAGACAACTTTTAAAGACAGTTATTGTACAAACTGGTTTTTAGCTTACTATTAACCGTTGATTCGTAAGGGCATCTGCAACAAATTAAGATCGTTCGTATTAGGCTAGGGCCAACAAAAGAATAATATTTAGGTGCCACATTTCACGCCTCTCGCCCCACCCCCACGTCGCCTTCTCTCTATGCGGCGTGGGGCCCTTCCTCGCCGCCAACGGTCTCTGGTTCTCTCTGCCTTAGTTGGCACACAAGTGTATTTCTCTACTCTCTTGACACGGGCTTATCCTGCTCTTTGGAGTGTATCTCTCGGAAAGCCGTCTGGTTATCGACGATAACGGAGGAATAGAGAAGACAGCCGTAGGAAAGAAAAAGGGTGGAAAGAGAAACAATATAAAAGACTACACATAGCTGTCACCCCATCCAAACCGTCACTTCCAGCGCACAACCCCTTGCGCTTGTCTGTCTCTCCTCCGCACTGAACCTCGTCTCCCATGTACACCACCCCAACCCCCTGATCAGATTCCAACTCTCTCTTTGGATCATTAAACCAGCCACGACACAGCAAGGCTATATATGGTAGTGTACTGGGCCACTGCCAGGGCAGGCACGCAGCGAGGGCGCAAGGCGGCGGCGGCGCGCCGCGCAGCACGGCGGAACGACCAACCAAACCGAGAGCGCTAGATCGCCAACTGCAAAGACCACCAAGCCCTCTAGCTACAGCTTTTGCAAGCCGCGAGAGCGTGATGGCGGCGTCGTCGTCGACGGTGCCGGGGTCGCCGGAGGGTCGGCCGGCGCGGGCGCCGTACAGGTCGCGGTTCGGCGACACGACGCTGACGAAGGTGTTCGTGGGCGGGCTGGCGTGGGAGACACCGTCGGAGGGGCTGCGGCAGCACTTCGAGCAGTACGGCGACATCCTGGAGGCCGTCGTCATCACGGACCGCCTCACCGGCCGCTCCAAGGGCTACGGATTCGTAAGCCGCGCGCGCTCATCACCACCCCAACATCTCAATTTCTTCTCCTCCGCGTGCATGCACGCGCGACATGTTCTTCCATGTGTGGGTGCCTGACGAGACGCATGTGATGGCCGTCTCTGTGCGTATATATGCAGGTGACGTTCCGGGAGCCGGAGGCGGCGCGGCGGGCGGTGCAGGACCCGAACCCAACGATCGCCGGGCGGCGCGCAAACTGCAACATTGCCTCGTTGGGGCCGCCGCGCCCCGCCCAGCCTCGAGGTGAGTGATCGATCGAGCATCACAAGGAACACAACATACCAAAACTAGAACCAGGTGACCCCTTCTCCATCACAGTTCTGCTTGTTTCTTCAAACCCAAGGACTGTACCCAGCGCATCTAGATTGCCCTTAGCCCATCTCCATGGCCGTCTTTTGTTCTTCTGCTCCGGTGTGCGAATCGGAGGCGATCGATGTTACGGATAGATCGATCATAGGTAGGGCAGGATCAGATGGGTTAACATGCAGAAGAGGCTGGCGGGTAAGCCGGAGTGGATCTAGCGAGTAAAGCGGCCGCACTTGGTGCCAGCACAGAACGCGGGCCGGACGGGAGCCAGGCCAGGGAGGAGACGCGCTGGTGTGGCCGGCGAGCAGGCACGGCTCGATAGCCATATGGCTTTGCTTGCCCAGGCTGGCCTGTCAGTTCAATTCGCTGCCTTGCCGCGTGCTGTGCGTGCCCCCACCACACGTGGCTAGAGTGTAGCTATATACACACACATTACATCCGAAGCTAATTTAGCCGTATATTTGGTCGATTCTTTATTGTTCTACTACTCGAAACCAATCGGTAGTTAGAACGGCAGTTATGGGATCGATCAGTAGTGTGGGCTTAATCAAACTTTCTAATCATATTAATCTAGCCGTAGCTTGTTCTTTTTCTTCTTGTTTATTGTTTCAGTTTATTTTTAAGCAAAAAGGAGCTGGGCTGCTTTGACTGAGTGTGTTGTGGTTCAGTTAATTCGTGGCATGACAGCAAGAATGAGGTGTAAAGGGCAGAGTATCTACCAAGTGGAGAGCCGGGAATCCGCTTTTTCGGTAGTGAGAAATGGAGGTTTAGGGTGTTCGGTTGTTTATACTAAATGGTACATATATGAGGTGGTTTAAGAGAAAAAAAAATCATCTATATGTTTGGTTGCTTGAATGGAATCATCTTATCCTGGATGGTGGAATACAAATTTGAAGAATATTCTATATAGTTGCTGAACCATTCCATTCACCCAAAACAATGGAACCAAATGATATAAAATCATTCCATCACATTCAACATCATCCCACCTACCAAACACACCATTAGAAAATGTTCGATCATATATAGTAAGCACCTCTTTGATCGGATTGGGAATCAGTCATGCATCTGTGTTATTCTTTTCTTGGTAAAAAAAGATAAGGGATATAATGTCTTTTTCCTCAGAAATCCAGTAGTTTAATTAACACCTTGACGACTTTGACACATACAAGCCATGATAACAACTGCTACTAGTGAACCAATGGACGAACATATATACCATGGAAAGTGTCAAACGTTGACATGGCGACACCTTTTTTCCACGGCTCAGCCTCTGCGCAGATCGAAACAATAGTCTTGTACTCTGCAGTCCAAAAGAAATCGTTTTGAATGTGTGCAGTCAGACTTTGAAAATTTTGGCTACTGATATTTTTTAAATATTTAGATTCGATTCATAAAAGTCATATATGTATATTTGTTCGAAAATTATTTCATAATATTATAATTTTTATTGAGTTTTATAAATATATTAAATAGTAATTAGTAGTTAAAGTTACATTTTAAAAATTGTATCCATCTTTAAAATAACTTTTTTAACCGGAGGTAGTAACTCTTGTAGCTTTGCTCGGCCTGTAATGTATATACCTGCTCTCTACACAGTTCATTTATTTGTTTGGTGCTGTTGCTTTCCTCTCCTGCAACTAGGGTTGGCTATCGAGCTTAACGAGCTGCTACCGTACTTCTTTCAAAATTGACATAATTCAATATAAAATTATTTTACTTATCATTTAAGTTGTTATTTCAAATTCAAGCTAACGAGTCACTATCGAACTAAACATTATTAACATTTTTTGTTTGAAATGGACTAATTTCAACTTTAAACTCATTAACCGCTACAAATAAAGCAATTTTGATTTGAGCTTTAACAAGCTTTATTGACCGCCCTACCAGCAACCAATAACATGAGCAGATAATTATTTCTTCTTCTCTCTGTGTGTGCATACAGGCAGGGCCTCTCCAGGGCCCCACTTGCAGGCCCCGCCGCCAGCGCCCCAGGGCCCACCTTACATCGCCAGGGCGCCACCACCGCAGATGATGCCCCACCATGGTCCTGCGATCTACCCTTCTCAATACGGGTCAGTGCCCTACTGCCCTCTCGCCTCGTCTTGCGAAATCCAAAAGGCTCAAAGCAACATAACATAGACCATGTTTTAAAGATGCATGGATGATGGAGAAAACATCAAAATATCAGGATATGAACTAACCGTCTCATGGACTGTCTGCACAATAGTTAAGAATGTTATTGTCTGCACTACACTGTTGTCAGGTGCAAAACTCAACTAGCGGAGCACATTTCCACATCGATGAGAGTTTTTATCGTCAGTCTGCATTCTTATGATATAACACACTATTTTATCGGACACGTCTCCGTTGATATAGTCAGTTAACTAACACCGTGACTTTTTTGAAGACACGGATTTATCACGGCCTCCATCTTTTCAAAGAAAAACGTACCCATGTGTATTTGCGTGTAGTGCAACTGCAAGTGCATGATGATATGTGCGCGCGTCTTCCTCGCAATCCCACATCTCTGGGACTTTGACACGTACCAGCAGGACAAAACCCTACCTGATGGGACCCAGTAAGCCGTGCTGTTGCTTTCGGTGCGTACCGGCTGTGTAGCTTTCCATTGTATCTCCCTTTTTCTCCTCAAACCCGGTACCGGATAGACGATTCGGCCGGGGTCGGGCACGTACGGGCTGGGGCCGGACGGGCCCTGTGAACTGGCCCATTAAATTTGGGCCGATG
The DNA here is from genome assembly GCA_036346275.1 of Otatea glauca. Lineage (NCBI taxonomy): Eukaryota > Viridiplantae > Streptophyta > Magnoliopsida > Poales > Poaceae > Otatea > Otatea glauca. Next base: position 11,845,164 of record CM070721.1, on the reverse strand, counting down.
TGGGGAGGCGACAGCATCTCGGCATTCAACTCCGGGTCGGTCCCCCCCACCCATCGGCTTGGCGTGGGTCTCTTTCGCCATGCAGGGTGTTGCCTCCCCTGCCAACATTTTCTGCCCTTGTTGGTTTGCTGCAGCCTGCAGGGTTTAATGCGTCCTGCGTTCAGCCTTAACGCCGTCTCGATCGGCTCTTTTTGCGATCTACTCTTTGCTGCCACAGTTTCACTCCTAGTTTGGGTCTTTAAGATTGGGGCTCCAATTGTCGGTCCGATTCTAGTCAAAAACGTCGTAGGAGTTTATCATTTGTTTTCCTTTTGTTTTCTGCTTAATTCTATGAGATTGTTTTAGGGGGGTTATTTATTTATTTTGCCATCGAGGGATAAAGGTAAGTAGGCATTGTTTTGTGGTATAAGTAAAAGGGGATCTTTTTCTTGATCTGCATGCTCCTAGCCAGTGGTGATCTAGGTATGTAGGTCAATTATCTAAATTCTGGGCTTTACAGCCTTGGTAGTTGGTAGTGTATTAGTAGGCCTCTTGAGGGCCAGAGGTGCGCAAAGCCCAATCTGTTCCAGTCTAGATCACTCACTGAAGAAGCTATGCAATGTTTTTTCGCAGGTACTGGCCGTACCCACCTGACTATCAATACCAACAGGTAAGCATGCCCTCTTCTTTGTTTCACCTTTTATCACATGTATGCAACATAGCCAGTGCTAGTTGCTAGGCACATGCCCAATGAGTGACTCCACTGTGTGCATTGATAAATTGCACCGTTACCATATGGGCTTTGCTCATATTGAGTTGCATTGAAGAAAGCTTTGACAATTGATCAGCTTGGCTTCTGTATGTGCTGATAAATGTGGAGTTTGTATAGACTTTGGTGGGAAGTGCTTGCATGACCCTGAAAGAGGAGCGAGATACCAGACCATTAGCAATCATGCACAGACATTCTAAAATCTGTACATTTTCTTTAGATGCATTCAAGCACCCCTCAGACACTTGGTAGCATCACTTTGTTTTAATCAATGTTAGTTCTTCAGAATTTGACACAAGCGCAAGTACACCATTTTATAACTTCCTTTTGGTAATGTCCACTTGACTTCCTATGTATGGTGATCAGCAGGCCTTGATGACTCCTCAAGTGTTGCAGAACTACTATGCTCAACTGTATGGGCTGGCATCGCCTACAACACCACCACCCTACCATCAGTACCTGGGGTACATGCCCACTCCGAGGGCAGTACTCCCGCCGGTACAAGAGGCCGCAGGGCAGCCGTTCGTCCAGCATCCGACGCCGCAGATTCAGGGTTCCTTTGTACCCGCGCCTTCTCTTCCGCACAACTTCAGGCTGCAGTTGCCCCGTCATGCATTGTCGATTCTGCCTCCCAACCCAACCGGTATGTTTGCTCTCAGTTAAGTTTTATTTTGGATTGCTTCACATGCGCATTTTGCACAATTACAGTTTATTTCACGCGAATATCTTGACGGAGATTCCACAGTTCAGACAGTAACCTGTTTTTCTTTTCCATAAAGTAGTAAGTTTCCCAGGATAACTGATATTTTGCTACTGATGAATTGTCGCATGCAGATTTGCAATCTGCTGATCAGGCTGCCTCTGCAGCTAGACCAACAAACGCAAAAAATAATCCGGGTGCCTGAAGGCCAGCTGATAAGATTCAGATTCAAAACACCCACAAACTGACTGCTTTCCGGACTTGGAAAAATGTGGCGGAAGTGATCCCATATTCCCATCTCGATCGATCTGGTGCGGACGAAGTTATTTATGGTCTGTAACAGTCTCTCAGGATGTTGACTAGAAAGAAAACCATAAACATTTTGTTCTTTTCATTGTTTCCATTCATTTTTGGGTTTTTGCCAACGTTCATGCTCCCTTGGCGCGTCCATTTGTAAAGCCAAACTGGATTTCATATCAGCAACTCGGTAATTATCCCGAAGCAAGTTTCAGATGTATTTTTTCTTTTTGAGGGGAAGGTTTCAGATGCATATTGAGATGGTGTGTGTGTGTGTGTGTGGTAGTTTGTTGCTGGAAATAACGGCCCAAACTATGGACACGCTTGATGAAGTTCAGCCAACGGGCCACAAGAGCAAACAGTAGGTATCACCGCCCGAGAGACGATTTGACCGTCCAGCAGCCGTTCCACCCGCCTGTGCCGCGCCGTGCCGCAAATGGCGAAAGCCCGCAAGCCACGCTTTGGCAAGGTGGAACCCGCTCGAGGTGACCGCTCGGCCGGGCGCCGGCGCCGGCTGCGCGGTGACTCGGTGGGAAGCAGAAACCGCAGATCGGCGACCCCGCGTTGCAATTTGCAGAGGCTGAGGGGGTGATGCGTGCCACCTGGAAGCGTTCCACACGTGAAACCCAGCGGCGTGCGACTGGCCACGGGCTGCGCGCGGCTTGGTGACGCGTGGCCGCGGACCGAGAGCGCACGAGCGCCGCCAGCCACAAAACGAAGCCGCGCGTTGACAACGAGTAGCTCCTCCCAGACGTGGCCGCCCACATTTTGCCCATTAGGTGACTTGGCTTCTGTTAAATAACCATGTAAGTCGCCAAGCAGTACTTGCATAGTTAAACAGAACACTGCATGTACGAAACGATGTACTGTCAAACTGTCGCTGAACTCTTATTCAGGAACCAGATAAGAACAGGCAACTGAGACAGAAGAAACAACAGGAAACATCCAAAGTAGTACATTACAACTTCACATGGAAGGGATACGACAAACAGTTGGACATGAATGCCATGCCATCACCGGGCGTGCGTGACTGTGGCGAACTTGGCGTTTGCTTCGTCCAGCCTCAGCTCCTTGACAAGCTTGTCAAGGATCTTGTACGACGATCCACCCGGCGCCGTCGCTGCCTCGGCATTGGCCTTCCACTTGGCGGCGTTTCGCCTCATCTCCTTGCCTTTGACTCCTCCCATGAGCTCCTCAACGTGCGCAGCGACCTGCTCCCGCCGCAGCTCCTCGTCCAGGCGCAGCCCGATGCCCCACTCCTCACACACGTACCGGCAGTTGATGTACTGGTCGGCGAACCCAGGCCAGCAGATCATCGGCACGCCGGCCCAGATGCTCTCTGTTGTCGAGTTCCACCCGCTGTGCGTCAGGAAGCCCCCGACGGCACCGTGCCGCAGCACCTGCTCCTGCGCGCACCACTCGGCGATGAAGCACCGGTTCTTGGTCTCCGCGACGAACTCGTCCGGTAATGCGTCGATGCCGCGGTTGCCAGCGACGAGGCCAGGGCGGACGACCCAGAGGAATGGGCGGTTGCTATTGGCTAGGCCCCACGCGAACTCGGCGAGCTGGTCGAGCGATAGCACGGTCAGGCTCCCGAAGCTGACGTACAGGACCGACCCCGCCGGCTGCGCGTCGAGCCACGCCATGCATGCCGCGTCCTCCTCCCAGAGGCTCAGCTCGGCCGGGCCGTGCCCACGCGCACGGTCGACGCGGCGGTTCATGGCGGCGGCCAGGGGCCCGATGGTGTGCACCCGCGGGAACTCATCCCTGAGCGCGTCCAGAACATCGGACTCGAGGTCATCGAACGTGTTCAGGATGAGGCCCTGCGCCCTGGCGCAGCTGTTAGCCTCGTCCTCCTCGACGCGCAGCCCGAAGCTGGTCGGGTCCAACGTCCGGACGAAGCTGGAGATGTCGCCGAGTCGCACCGTCGGCATCCCCCGGATCCAGTCGATCGGCGTGTCCAGGTACCCGTTCGTCAGGTAGCTCTCGTCTGCCATGCCAAGAAAGAGAAAAAATTGAACATTGCAACATGTGTGTTCATGCAATCATATGACCATATAAATGAGCAAGAACTTGACGATCGAGCGCGATTGATAAGCGCGCAACGGCCGGACGTACGGACCTTTCAGCGGCGTGTAGCCTCTCTGGCGGAGCTGGCGCAGACGGAGGGTGCAGACGAAGCCGCACGCGCTGGTGCCCCACAGCACGAACGACGGCACGCCGAGCTCCTCCGCGACGCCGAGCGCGAAGCTCACGAGGCCGCTGAGCACGACGCAGGTCACGGGCGGCACGCCCTCCCACCCTCCGAGCCTCCGCGCCAGCTCCACCAGCGGCGCGCCGCAGCTCCTCCGCAGAGACAGGTAAAGCTTCACCGTGCTGTCGGGGGCGCCGCGCTCCTCTTCGGACAGCCCGTCGGGGACGGTCTCGAACCGGAACCCCTCCCGCCCGCGAAGCCCGCCCGCCGTCCGCCGCCGCAGCCGCTCGTGGTTGTACTCCGTGTTCACGAATGTCACGTACACCCCCCGCGAGTGCAGCAGCTCCGCCAGCTTGAGCGTCGGGTTGATGTGCCCCGAGCAAGGGAACGGAAACAGCATCGCGTGCGCCCTCATCTCCATGGCTCGCTCGCTTACACCAAATGGGGCGCGCGAGCTCGCTAAATAGGCGACCAGCCAGCGTCGCGGTCGTCTCGGCTTTCGAAGCGGATATATTTGGGATGGTACCTAGATTTGGTCACGATCGATATATTCACGGTCTACTAGACAAGATCGTGTCGTCCGGAATCATATCTCTCGGCGAATGGTGGCAAATCTTGCGCGCGCGGGGCGGACCAGCGCGCGTAAGCCATCTCCTCCTCCTCGCTGTCGCAGCGTTTATTATTGACCTCGTTGCTCTTGCGGTCTTGCCTCCGCGCGCGACGATGGACGGCGACAAATAAAGCTACGTCTAACGTGCACAAGTTCTGATGTTTTCGTCAAGCCAACCTACGGCCATACATGTAGTAGTGTACCAGTAGTACCCCCTAGCTACTACACGACCTTGGAATCGTCGATGCGTGATCGTCTGACTCCCGGCCTGGCGTGGACTGACCACGAATAAGAAACGTTTCCCTGTCGTGTTTTTCCTATCTTTAAAGATTCACCGGATCCAGGTAGCCGCCTGACCGGCCGCTCCGATGCGTGAGCAAGAACGGAGCAGGGAATTGTTTTCTGCTCCGGTTTACGGCAGACGACGAAGACGAGACAGCTAGCTAGCTGTGCGGGAAATGCTGACCACGCCACGATTGTTTTTCATTTCATATGACTTCGACTGAAGCATTTGTCTATTCCAGGATCCGCAAGGGTAGGAAGGATTAGGATCGATCGATAGGACCGCGGGGGAAAGAGGCATCTCGCGTTTTCCGTTTTTATATAAGCTTGGGATGGCGATCACAGCAAGCGACCTCTGCTATTGGGATGGGATCATGGCCTCATGGGCGACTTATCCCGATCAAATCTTCACAGGATCGAATATATTGTTCGCTTCTGGGATGCACGGCATTCTTGTTCCCATCCTATCGATATACTACGCAGTTATGCATCCTTTCTTCCCATCCTATCGATATATTACGTAATTACTTCTGCAATGTATACCCACGGAAAGATTCGAAGATATGTGTGCTGTGTGCATATTAGGCCGGAGAGAACGACAGATAGCAAGAAAAGGAGAAAGTGTATGTGTGAGACTGAGACTGAGAGCACCGCGCGGAAAAGTCTCCGTCACGGTCAACCAATCAATATCCTCCCGGCCTAACCGCTAACCCGACTTGTGCTTGTTTGCCCCGAAGAAGCAAGCAAGCGCCAACGCCAAGCGGGTCGTAGTACCATTCTTGCCGCAGTCATGTCGTTGCCACTTGCCACAGAGATTAATGATCCTTTCAATAGTTTTATCTATAAACTAGTTCAGTGCCGTGCATTGTACGAAAAACAAAATTGATAACGAAATATAAAGATCAAGCAATAAAAGAAAATGGCCGTGTACGTGTTGCTACGAATAAAAAAAAATCATGTTATCTAACACATTGAGTTGGCTTATATCAAGTCATCGACTCAGTTGAAGTAACCAGTTAAACTCTGCCCGACCCGCATCGTGTTTTCTCCACTGTACTTGATCTACACTCCTCCTGGTCTACACACCTCCTCGACTTCATCGCCACGCCTGACTATGCTCTGCTCCGTGGCAACCTTTGTCAGGCTTATCCCGCTATTCCTAGCCGGAATCATAAAAAAACCTGGGAATTATGAAAAAAAATCATATTTGATGATAACGTTTTACTATATATATCACCTTCTTTTCATAATCAGGTGGTAGACAGATCGGAGAACCGTAGAGGGGTCAGAAAGGGAACCTTGCCGAGGGCGAGGAGCCGCACTGTGCATCGATTGGCTGGTGTCGCTCCATAGCCACCTTCCACGTGGGCACGGCCATCGGTAGTTGTGCTTGCGCGCGCAGAACCACGAAATCCGACTGAATTGCCCCACGCGTAGAGAGAGTCGAAAGCTTCGCAAACTCAGCTTGAAAATTTTTCAAATTAGAAAGTTTCACGAAAATTTTCAAATAAAAGTTTCGATTAAAAACTTTCAGTTTAAAAATTTTCGGTTTAAAACTTTCAAAAGCGGTTAAAAATAGAGAAGGATTAATGGGATAGCTGAGTAAAGAAAAAAGTGATAAAAGGAATGAAGTGTTGTTACTTATCATAACGAGTGGACATCCTAACCGCACCATCAAATTAGCTATTCCCGAACATTTTTCCATTGCACTAACGCCTCTTCTTCTTTTTCAGAAATCATTCCATAGCGTTATTAACACTTGGCCAAGAGCCTTACAAAAAGCAGCAATATTACTATCACCACCATTACGACTTGCATGGCTAAACGAATCGTGCACCGTCGAAATCATTAGGTGCACGACGTCTGCCTGAACCTGAGCCACCGGTTCCGGAGGTCGAACTCCCAGAGGTGCTCCTGCTGCAGGATGTCGCTGATGACGAACACCCCGGGCCACGCGCTCTCCTGCAGCCCAATGCATTTCACGCCGGGCGCAGCGTCGATCACGTAGCTCTTCGTCGGCGGTTCGATTCGCCGACCCAATAATTGCACCGTTAGCTTTGTGATGGCCGGTGCACCAGCCGTCCAGTTGTAGCAGTAGTTGAACGGATCCATGCTCACCCGCGGCAGACCGGCGAGTTGCTTGCTCAGCGCCGAGACCACACCCTTGTACGCCGAGGTGGTGAGGATCGTCAGGTTCGTGCTGGAGTCCAGTATCGCGCCGCCCTTCCTCTCGACGTTCCACACTTCGACGGGGATGTCGAGGGCCTCGCGGGCGATGGAGATGGCCTCCACCGTTAGGGCGTAGAACGGGCTCGTCCGGCCGTCGAGAAGCAGCGGCGTCTGCGACGACGACGCGGCGACGGAGCTGGAGGTCGTGTATGGGCCTGGGCCGAAGGTGAGGTAGCTAGTAGCATTGCGCGGGGCGAGGTGATCAACCAAGTAGTAGGAGAAGCGGCCGCTGAAGTGCACGGCGGCGTGGGACGCGAAGGAGATGTTGTTTGCCAAGGCTGAGCACACCGCCCGAGGCCTGGAAGCTCTGGTCGTCATACGAGGTGGTGCACCCTAGCACCACGTCTTGGAGCTTCGCCTTCTTGTCTGGCCCGCCGCCAGACAGCGCAACGGTCGCCAAATCGGTGTCGATCAAGCCGCACGCCGACAAGCCGTCTTTGTACCTGCCACGTCCACGATTAGGTGACGTTAGTTTAGTTAGTTAGGATAAGGACGGGCACGCGGCGGCATCAACGTCGACAGCCGTGGTGTCGCCCATGGTTCTCGCTCGGTTTGCTCTGTTTCTTGCACGCGCGAGGCGAGGCGAATGGCTACGGTTGCATGCTTATAAGAACACGGCACGTACGTACGATTCCTTGATTTGCGCGTTGTGATGGCGCCATCACAGATTCATGGCTAAAGGCAAACAAAGTAAAATTTTCTTTTCTTCTATCCAAATTTTACATAATCTTCTACAGAGATATCAATTTGCAATCAATTATCAAATTGTGGTATGATACACTACTACATTCCTTTTTTTTGTCCAAATTTTACGTAATCTTCTATAGAGATATCAATTTCCAATCAATTATCAAATCGTGATATGATACACTACTACTTTCCATTTCTTCAATAGAGATATCAATTTCCAATCAATTATCAAATCGTGATATGATACACTACTACTTTCCTTTCAAATTTTACGTAATCTCTTCTATAGAGATATCAATTTCCAATCAATTATCAAATCGTGATATGATACACTACTACTTTCCTTTCAAATCGTGGAGAACGGACCACCGCGACCAACTGGTAATTAGAAGTAGTAGAGATATAATATATTTTAATATAAAATTAATGTGATATTTCTTATATACCTCTAATAAATACTCACTCCATCTAAAAATATAAGTCATATTTTGACATTGCACAAGGATTAACGTTACGTACATGCATTGAATACAGTGCTTAGTGATAATAATCAGGGGTAATCTAGTCATTTCCAATATCTTAGTCTACATGCCATGAAGAAAATGTCTTATAAATTTGGACAGAAGGAGTAGATGCTAAGGGTATGTTTGGTTTGAAGCCAATTTTATCGTAACTGTTCTTAGGTATGCGTGGTTTGCTACAATTTTTTGGCAACAAAATTCAATGCCAAGTTTATAAAAAAAATGAGTCTATGAAGTGTGAGAATGAGACTAAAAAAGTACTCCCTTCCTTCACTTTTATAGAATGATCTTGTTCACAAATATAAGGTTTGTATGTAGATTTATTGAGGTCTTTTCTTTTATACCTTTATTTATTCTCTCTCAACCATATGCATTTATTCATTACCATCCACACAAAGTATATCTTTCATCTTCCAAAACAATTAAGCGAGGGCATCTAAGTCATTTTATTTCATACATTTCTCAATTTCAACAACCTTAATCCTTTTAAAAAAATCAAAATATGTCTTATAAAAATAAACGAAGGAGTATGACAAACCATAGTTGAAGCAACAAACCAAACAACCGTCTAATAATCTACCACACACCAACAAAGTTAGCTTTGTAGAGCATCGAGAGCCAGGTCAAAGATGTTCACCTCGCCACAAAATTATTTGTGCCTAGGCCTAGCAGCTACTGTATCTATTTGCATATTGTTACGAACGCGGTCCAGCGGATCGTGGCATCGCATTCGCGCCAATGCGTGATTCGAAAGCGCGACACTTGCAGATGCTCGCGGCCAGTAACATTCTTGTTTTACGTGAACTTTCTGTCGTTTGACTACAAAAGATTACACAAGTTGTGAGCATAATGTGAGCACGTATCAGGGTGTACTTTACCTTTTGAGTGGCACAAATTAGAGAAAGGTTGAACTCGTACCTAAGCCATTAGCTAGTCTAAAGCATGATCACAAAAATATGTGGAACTTGAAACGTGATTTACTGACCCGGAGAAGATGAAGGCGCCATTAAGCTTGGTTGGTGTTTTTTAGCGTGGTGAAGAAGAGGGCACCGTGATCCTCACAGTGCTGGTAGGATCACTACAAGAACAGGGAAAAATTCGTGGGCCAAAAACCCACGAATTTAAGCCAAAATCCACGAATTTAATTTAAATTCGTGAGCAAACCGTCGAATTTAGTTCACGAATTTAACTCGACGAAATTAATCAATTAAATTCGTGGGTACCCACGAATTTAAGTTAAATTCGTGGGTTTCTGCCAAGCCCACGAATTTAATTAGGAATCTGAGTTAAATTCGTGGGTTTAATAAACCCACGAATTTAACTGGAGCAGCCAGATAAATTCGTGGGTTTTAAATGGCTCACAAATTTAACAGTCATTTTTACAAAAAAAAAATATATATATATATCCATATATATATCCAAATATATATATATTTATATATATATATATATATGCATCGCACTCACTACATATAACAACTAAAGAAGAAAAGAAAAGGCAAAAAGAAAATTGAAACTAAAAATTGCTAAGCGAATAATAAATAAGAAAGATCATCTATTTTGTTCAAATCTGATCAGAAATACTAACACAAAAGAACAAACTCCACAATGAAGTTCAAGCGAACGAAGAATTAACAAACGAGACACCAAACCTATTACCTCTACTAAAATACTAAAACCAACCTTTTAACTCTTCAAAACCGGCTTAAAACTAAGTCTCCGAAATGTACAAAATTTCGACATGACCTCTCTAGTAAATAGGACATCCACTCAGCAGACAAAAAAACATTTGCAGTTATAATATATATATCAATCTCTCAAACCATAAGGAGACATTCTAGCAGATCCTTAGATAATCCAATCACACATCCAATGGCAATTTGTAAACTACGCAATGACGTACAACACATTACAACCGCAATAGATACAATCCACATTCCATTACAATAAGTCCATCACAATAAGTCGATCACAATGTATCCATCACAACAAGTTGTAAAGTACAACAGTTATACACCAATCGAGCTCACAATTGAATTCATGCCTCGGGGTTGTTGGAGTTGTGGGCACTACCACCACCGTCGGCGCTGTTGAAGATGTCTTCTATGATGTCGTCGTTAGTACATGCTGGAGGGCGTGACCTAGAAACCTGCAAGTTCAAGATTAACTTAGATTGTGTTACAAGTAACAATATGTTGATTCACATGAATATCAATATGAGAAAAAAAAGGAAAACATTTCTAAAGATATTAGCTTAATTTGGAAGAGTAGAACTTCTACATGTTTTACTCAAGTCTGCCTACCAATATATGAGTCATGTGTTTATGCTAGTAAGGGATGAACGAAAATATCGAGAGCAGCATCTAAAACATGAAATGTGTCCTATCAACTTGCCAATGGCCTAAAATTACTCCGCCCTGTGAAACAGACAAATTTGTTGAAACACATCCCCACTCCAACCAAGCAAGGCATTTACTGCATCATCCCTGTATAGAATCCATGGACAGAAGACTCGACCAGATTTTATCTGCCGCCTCACCCAAAACCCCCACATGTATTCTACAGTACCACCATTATATATCATCATTGATTCCAAGAATAGGACATCCACAAAACTACTTTGTTTTGCCCATTCTACTCGGTTTGGGAGTTCGTTCTACTCAAGGACAGCTTGATTCGTGCGAGTATTGCTGTTCTGCGCATACGTGCTTAGCAAGTAGTGCAGAAAAGAACTCCCAAATGGAGCAAATCTATACTCGGTAATTAATGGATTCAATAATGAAGAAGCAACCCAACCAAATCTACAGGCACATGATTCGGCGGATGCAATAGATTCGGCGTATGCAAGCAAGTTAATCTGAGGAAGAAGGAGACGAGCACGTACGGCGAAGTGGGCAAGGTTGATGGCGGTCCAGCGGCACCGGGGAGCAAACGAGACGGAGAGGATGAGGAGCCAGGAAAGAAGAGGAGCAGGATGCGGGGCGGGCGGCGGCGCGGTGGCCGGGCGGCCGGGCAAGCAGCGCAGCAGCAGCACGGCGACCGGGCGGCGCGGTGGGGTGGCGTCGCGGGCGGGCGGCGAAAGGCAGCGGCGACGCGGAGGGGGCGGCGCGCAGGAGGGCGGCGGGCGCGCGGGCGACGCGGAGGGGACAAGGCAAGGGCGGCGCGGGCGGCGGGCGGCGGCGGCGGTGCGGGCGGCGGCGGCGCGTGCGGGCGCGCTGGGAGAGAGCAGCGAATGGAGAGAGAGAATCCGATTTGGGCTTTTAATTTCATATACAAATTCGTGGGGACTTTTGGCCCACGAATTTAATTAAATTCGTGGGTAGTACAAAAACCGACGAATTTAAGTAAATAAATTCGTGGGTATTATTTTGGCCCACGAATTTAATTAAATACGTGGGTTTTATAGGAACCGACGAATTTAAATATATAAATTCGTGGGTTTTTTTTGGCCCACGAATTTAAAAAACCCACGAATTTTTCTCTGTTTCTTGTAGTGGATCTTCGCTAGCCTCAACGCCATTTTCCTTAGATCAGATGGGGTGTTAGGGGGAAAGGAACTCGAGATCAATCTTAGAAACGAGTCCCAGCTTCTCATTTTTACTGTAGCGCTGGCTGACGGGATCGATACCAAAATTGTTGGTGTGCTCCCGATCAAAACGCATGCGTGAGATTGAGGTGGGCCTAGCCCCTAAGACTTCGATTCCGTTAGTTCAGCCGAAGATCACAACCAACATTCTCCCACTTGATCGAAAGGCTAATATCATGAGTCCATACTCAACAGAACAACACACCAAGATAAAGTATTACAACAATTAATAAAAGTGCATCGCTGAAACTTTAGTATCTATAGTGCATCATTCTATCTCGATAGGATAATTACTTATTCTTAACTGAAGTTGGTTTTGTTCTTATGGTCCTAATTTTTAGAATCAGAGGCTTTCCAATAAACCTATACCGGAAACATGATCTCGAAAGAGACTGGGTTGTAAGCCTTTAGTAAGTGGATCCGCAAGCATAGACTTAGTACTAATATGCTTGACATCAATTGTTTGATCCTGGATTCTATCTTTCACAACATGATACTTAATGTCAATGTGTTTGGCAGCACCAGTTGACTTGTTGTTACTTGAATAGAAAACTGCGGCCAAATTATCGTAGCATATAGGAAGTGGTTTAGATATGTTGTCTACCACTCTTAATCCCGGAATAAATTCCTTAAGCTATACAGTCTACCCAGTTGCCTCATAATATGCCTCAAACTCAGCCTGCATCGTTGATGATGCAGTAAGTGATTGTTTGGAGCTTTTCCATGAAATAGCTTGTAGCGATCCCCATTTTCGCATAAATGCAAAAATAGAAATCTAATGTGCTATCCGTACTAGTCCCATGATCAGTAGCTAGTACACACATACATAACAATTGGAATCACAACCATACAACAAATATTATTAAGCGGAAGCTATTATACAAAGAAATCTTACAACTCAGAGAAAATGGCAGCAAAAGAAGCAAAGTCTTGTAGTGTGCCAATCCAACCCGCAGGCAACCGACAAGGCATAATCCCTATAAAGATCACGATGAAGAAAATCTCGCAACCTGCGACGAGAAGATATCTCTTTGCTGCTTCGCTAATTTATCCACCTAAAGACGACATATAAGCAAGGGTGAGTACTTTATGTACTCCTCAAGATTTTAGCAAAACCTATAATATATGCAGGCCATTTCAAAGGAAAGGCTTCTACGGTTAATTTGCTTAAAGCAATATTGAATTTGTAAATCATGTTGTCATTTGCAAACGAAATTTATAAGAGCAAGTTATATTGATAAGAAATAAGCATAAGCATAAGTAATACTCACAGTCCTCCATGACGTGAGCTTCAAATAAACCAAATCATGAAGTCCATCAATGTCGGCCCTTTGACATAAAGCAACAGTTGCTAAAACAAGTTCAGACCAAACTCATTTTTAGAAAATACCAAAGACTCTAACATTGGAATGACTTCACCAAGTGCGCATTACCGCGGATGCGGCTAATCGATTAGATCTTACACTCTGCAGAGGTGTACAACTTTACTCACAAGGAATGATCAACCTTTTCGCCAGATCAATTAACACACTTCCTTTGGTGTGTCGGCAAGGAGATCATACAGAGCCGTTACATTACTTAGACATGGCTTTGAACCAGCCCGGGACGTTAACCCTCACCATAAAACAGAAACACACACACAAGACGTGGTTCCTTTCACGTGATACACAACACCCGTTTCTGTTTTATGGCGAGGCGTACACCGTTGCGCGGGTATGCATTTACCCACACCGAGGGTTAAAAGAGTTCGGTATGGAAGCCCCTCACAAGCAGACCTGATCGGAAAGCTCCCGTTATCTCCCGCCTTCTTTAGATGCAAAGCCACATCCAAATAACTTAATAGGCTAAGACTGTCCCATACCAGCCCTCATGGTTGTACGAAATCATGGATCTACCGTCCCATTGCTCGGTCCTTAATTCGACACGGGCGATACTCCACCCTACACTACGTGCAAATCCCTTTGCACATCCGACTATTGCCAATAATCGCCCGCATCAAAACCATAGTTTTATTTTGGGTTTTTAAGCAAAGTACCAACAACCAACAGTGTCATGTAAAACATTTCAGGAAATAATTTTAATCATGATCATCTACATCGATGCTAAGTAAGCATGGCTAAGCATGGTTAATATGATCGCATATACCCAAGATGACATTAAGCAATGTCTAGCCCTATTCTGTGGTTATCAAGGTTCACATGTGCATAATTATCAAGGAGTTTCATGAGACAACAGGTATATCTACCAGCACCACAAAATAGCGAATTTACATAAAATAAGCGCATGCATGAAACAATTTGATAAACAACATGATAATTAAATACTAGGATCAATATGATCAAAGGGATGCTTGCCTTGCTTATTTATTGCTTACGATGAAGACGAGGCCACGGCTGACGGAGGCAACTGTAAGGACCAAGTTGGCCTAGAGGGGGGGTGAATAGGCAACTTTAAAACTTTTTAATTATTATAAAAAACTTTTCTCAATAAAAATAGAAACGGAAGCAATTAGTATAGAAGTCTAGCACAACACTTGTTCAAGAAAACTTTGTAAGGAAGGGAATTTCGAATGAGAAACAATAAGAGAATAATAAGCAATGATAAACAGAAACAGGAGAACTCAATGATTTTCCACCGAGGTTCAGAGATCACTCCTACGTCCCCGTTAGAGCACTTCCTCAGAAGTATTGCTCTACCAAATAGCCAATCTCAATAGCTTTTGGTTTTTCACTATCTTGACTCTTTCACTACTCCAGTGAGGTGAATCTCAACCTTTCACGGTAATGCTGGCCTTCCACAATCTCTGTTGGATAGGTCGCACCAACAACTTCTCCAACCGTCTAGAAACAGCTAGTTCCAAGAGTAATAGACTATCCACAAGCCCTGTCTCTTGGTTCAGTAGCTAAATGCAAACTAGACTTAGCTTGGAGCAAGCACTCTAAATGTTTAGAATGAATGTTTGTGATTTTCTGAGTTGAAGCTCAAACTCTTGATGAAAATGAAGCTCAGGAGTTCTAAAGATCAAGAGTTGTATATGGTTTGAATGATGTCAAAGATGGTCAGGATATCAAAGATGTGAATATGCAAAGCTCTATATTTTGTTTGTGAACCCAGGCATTCTATATATAGATCCTAAACAGAGATAACCGTTACACCTGCCATTTGCCCATTGGGAGTTGGTAGGATAGATGGGGTAGGTCAACTGCTGCCCCTTTTTATAAGAATTTTAAGGTATATGAGTCATAAGTCAAAGTATACACACACGCTGAACCGAAAACTTTGGTCCGGGGTACATAGGATTGAAAAGCATTGTTGTGCTCAGAATGATCCACTTACGCCGGACCAAAAATATCGGTCCGCCGTACATATGCATTGTTGATTTTGATATCAGCAAGAGAATGCTTGCGCTGGACCGAAAAAGTTGGTCTGGCGTACACATGTTTTTGTTTCCTTTGAGTACCAGCAAATAACGTTTGCGCCGGACCAAAAAAGTTGGTCCGGCGTACATGGGAAAACTGCTGGTTTTATCAGAGTGAAACAAGTTTGCGCCGGACCGGAAAAATTGGTCCGACGTACACAAGGAATTCTGGTCTGCATCAGACGTTATATTTCTGGTTAAAATAAATTTTAACATAGACTAGAATTTTATTTAGAGTGAAAATATAACTTATGCCGAACTAACTTTAAGAAAGAGTTTAGATTGGTCCGACGAACATAGTTATACTTGGTTGAAAAAGAATCAAGAGAGAATTTATAACGCCGGACCATCAAAAATCGGTCCGACGTACATGAAGTACGCTCGGTGAAGGAAGTTCTCAGCGCCGGACCGAAAATATCGGTCCGACGTACATGGTGTACGCTCGGTTAGAATTAGAACTTAGGATCTTTGAGCACTTGAATAATATGAAGTTTGGTTCAGAGAGAATTGTTTTGGCTAACAAGATAAAGCTCTGGATTTTTGAGAGAGAACCATGAAAAGTACTATGCTCCAAGTAATCTTAGTGATTTTGCATATGAACCAAGATCATTTCTTATGTATAATCCCTCTTAATAGTACGGTGATTTTAACTATATGGCTTGAATCAACTCCTAAGCCAAAACTAGAGAAACACCTTAGCCTTGATCATCAAATCTGACTATTTTCAGTTTACACTAAGTATCCTTTTTAGTCATCAACACCAAAACCTATATGATAAGCATAATTTATAAAAATAGGGAGCCTAGATGCTCTCAGCAATGACGGAGGAAGGGACGTCAGATTCTACACGTCGATCAATCGAAAATATAGCAAATATCCAACTTTAATAAGAACAGAAGAAAATAGACAGAACACCAAATAAAGGCTCATTGAAGAAAACAGGAATGGTTTAGGATTTGAATTGAATGATTTCAAGACCTTATGATTTATTTAATTATACATTCATGTTGTTCACAGCTTTTATGATAAACAAAGCATGGCTTCTTTTATAGATTATCTATTCTTGAATTATGAATTCAAGAGGCTAAAATTATGAATTCTTGTATTTATAACTTCGAATTCTAGATGCTAAAATTATTTGGATTAATAGAATTAAGACATTAGATCATTATGCTCAATGCTATGAATGAATATCACTTATTTCCTTAAGTAATTTTTCATAAGAAGCAGTTTTGAATCTGTTATCTGTAAACTAGGTTACTGATTATATAAGATATTTAGAATCTAGTTTCTCATGAACCATGACTTTACTCTTCATTACCTATACATATATATATACACACTCTTTTACATGGGGAAGGCTTATGATCCCTACGCAGATTAAGTTTGTGCCTATGTAACATCCAAGTGTTTTTCACTCAAAAACATTTTAGCAGTACTAACTCAACTTCATAACCCATTCTGAAATATATGCACCTATGCATATTTGTACTACTGCTAGCTATTATATGCATACATATACCCATGTATCTTCTATTTTAGAATCATATTCTATTCATGAAACAATTCAAATGAAGATCATTATTTAAATATTTTGACATATTTAGAAGCCCTACTGACATGCTAGTATTTAGAAATCAATTCTACTCATTTTAGATTTCTTTTGCATGAACTATGTATTTTTGAATATTTGTAGTATTGAGAACAACCTCTAATGGAAAATGATTCAAACAAAGTTGAAATCTAAATATTATTATATATTTGAGTTGCTGGTAGTTTAAGGATTCCATTAAAATTAGTTTCATTCAGATTCAAGCTAAAATGCGCAGGTTATTAATATTTGAACACCAATCGGTTTTGAGAAATCCTAGGGGAATTGAAAATACGCTATCACAGTATCAAAAGCACATTCTTGGAATTTGGCACAGACTCTTGAAATGGTTCGCAGACACTGACGAGTGGGGGCCAGCAGTCAGTGTCTCACGTGTATGGGCAGCGCGCACAAGCAAGGCACTGACAGGCTTGGTCCGCTTGTCATCTTCTCCGATCAGGGGAGATGATGGTTGGCTTCGCCGGCGAGAAAGCAGAGCCAGAAAAAGTTGACTGGCAGCGCAGGAAGCAAGAGATTTTTTTTAAATAATATATTTTATAATTCAAATTTCAAAAATATACCACAAAATAAAAAATTGCAAAAATGTGCTACTGTCGCCCTACCATAGGGCGACTTGCTGACTGGGCAGTGAGGTGGACTTCTTATTCGCACTGCAGTTGGGCGAGAGGAGAAGTCGCCCAACAGTAGGGCGACACGTGTACAAGTCGCCCCATGGTAGGGCGACATGGGATCATGTCGCCCAATGGTAGGGCGACATGTAGAAATCGCCCAATGAAAGGGCGACATGGGAGGAAATTTCCAAATTTTTGAAAAAATTTCTCAGAGACTTCAAAAAAGGTGAAAATATTTGGATAAACAGATTTAGGATTGAAGTAAATTATTTATGGTACAACACATGGATTATAAACACACCTGTACACAAGGAATAACACAATTGCACATAGAGAATAATATTTATAGTATAACACAACAATCACATTTTGCTGTTCTCTTGCTCACTTGCTTATAAATTTCAGGACTACCTAGGAATTTATACTCTTAATCGCCAGCTCAAGAATCGAAACGATTCAAAACTAAATCAAGATCAAACTCTTTTCTTTCATATTTCAGTTCGGACTCCTCTCTTGTTACAGGATTAATTAACTCTAACAATTGTAAATCAGACGCTTATTGCATGTGAACAATTCGCAGCATTCTGCATGATTCCATGTGGACAAAATCGCGTTTTTGCATGTGAACAATTCGTAGCCTTGTGCGTTATTGCATGTGGACAAAATCGCGTTATTGCATGTGAACAAATCGCGTTATTGCATGTGAATAAATTCACCTTGCTTTGCATGTATTTTCCACTAGTGCAATAACCCATAATCATTATAGTCGACGACAACTCATGTTATGAATATTTAGTACGTAGCACTTAAACTATTTGTTAAACATACATAAGGGCAGATGCACCGAAAGTTCAAATGATAAAATAAGCAATAGATTAGATTATATTACAAGGGCATTATAACAGTGACGAAATTGCTTGACGAACTAACTAACGAAAGCATTGTTTGTCATGGTGGAACAAATGATCGTTCCGCCTATCTGGGTACAGCCAGAATGATGTCCCACATTTTCTGCATATTACCTGACCCATGTAAATTTTAAGATCTGTCCTCGGACACCGCTCAATCCCCACTATGAAAGAACTCCATGGGGATCTGCAGTGCTCCCAGGTGTCGCCGAATGGGTGGCCTATGTCGTACGTCTCGGGTGTGTAAGATAGAATTTTTTGTTCATCCTGATTCCCGGTGTCCCCTACATTAATACCACCCGGGTTCCCGAATGGTATGCATAACGCATCAAGGATTTGTTGCGTGGTGCGGACCTCGGCCGGCTGCTTCCCCTTATCCCTTCCTCTTCGAGAGGAGGTGCCCTCTTGCACCTCTATTGCGTTGGCCGTTGGCGGAGACTTGCCGAGATGCCTGCTCTGTTTCGGCTCGCACTCCACTATATGGTGCAGGAGGTGTGTGTTGGGCTTGTCCTTGTACAACCGGAAGCGTGCCCTGCAGTCAATACAGTATGCCTGCTGTGGTCGTTGAATAACACCGTAGGCGCACTCGGTCCGCTTTTACGGGCGGTAGTAGCACCACGGGTGGGTTGCTCCCCGCTTATCCCATACGAAAGTTTGAGATGTGGGTGGTACGTCTCGGGTCCACCTGGCTGAAGTAGCCGCACCATTCATCCTCGCCAAGGGGCACCGGTAGAATCTCGGTCCGCTAGTTCATCGTGGCAGGAATCAACCACTGCCTGAAGGCCGTGTTCGCAAAAGTCGGGCCTTTCGGGTGACCCCTGAGGAGGTTTCTCCTTTGACTCGAGCAATTTCGCAATTTTCTTTTGAACCCTGTATGCGATGAACTGGTTTAGAATTACTACTTTGTGAGTGAAGCATGAGTTCGCCGCATGAAACTCATCGATTGGTTGGCCTCTTGCCCACCGCCCCAACTCGTCACTCTAGAACGGGACGATCTGGCGGCCTCTCCACCGGTTGAAGTTCTCGGGTGAAGCGGGGTCGGTGTCGTGGCGCTTGTAGACAAATTCGTAGTCACGTTGTTACGCCCGTCGATCCATTGGAAGAAGCAACACGGTCGTTGTCTTTGAGAAAAGAAAGAACGATGCATGAAATGGTAATGTTACTCTGTATTGTATGGACACCAAAGAGTTTACCGTAAGAGCGGCACAACAATGAGTGAGCGCGGCGGCCGTATCTCCGTGGGTAGATTGCATCATCTTCGCGGAAGGTTGCGATCGCAATTGGGTCGGGCAACTCCGCAGAATCAAGGCGTCAACGCTACTAGTATCCGGTACTCGGGGCGGGATGACTTCTGCTTGCTGAAGAGGCGACGGTAGAACGACATCGTACCCTAATTTGTGTGGATTCAGCTGGCGTGTATTGCTTGTTTGCGGTGTTAGATGTCTACCCCTCGGCTGGTTTTATAGTGGTGGTGAGGGGTTGCTTCACACAACTATAGCACTGATGGGCCGGCATCCTCTGTGAAAAGCCGCACGACGTGTCACCCATCATCAAAGCTGCACGACAAGGCTGACAAAGCTGATGCATGTGACTTGTCTAATCGGCCTGATAAGGCTGACAAAGCTGATGCACGTGACTTGTCTAATCGGCCTGATAAGGCTGACAAAGCTGATGCATATGACTTGTATAATCGGCTTGACAAGGCTGACAAAGCTGATACATGTGACTTGTCTCATCGGCCCGACAAGACTGACAAAGCTGATGCATGTGACTTGTCTACTCGGCCTGACAAGGCTGCACTCCCGTGAGTAGGCTATTCGCTCTTAAAAGTCACGACGCCAAGATTTCATACTTGAAAGTAGGGCTACTGTAATACGGAATAACAATATTTCATAACCAAAAGTAAAAGGTTAGTAACATAACAAAAATATATCGTATACATCTAAATACATAAGATGAAAAGCACATCACAACGTAATAACCAAATACATAAGCTAAAATAACATAACAAACTACTGGCGCCCCCGTTTCTGGGCGCCTCCTCGCGGCTGGGCAGGCCTATTACGAACTTGGCCCTACGAGTACGTCAACTGCACCGGTGGGTGGTGGGCCCTCTGTGGTCTAGCTAGAGGTGTAGCGTACACCAGCTGAGAAGGCTGCGTCGGTGGTGGTGCTCCCTGCAACTGCGATGATCCAGGCACATCTAGACCAACAAAGTATCTCGACACGTCACCATCGCCGAGGTCGTAATCGCATGGGTCAGATCATCAAACCGCCTCGTAGTCGCTGGGGCGGTGAAGCCGCAGAGGAGAACCACTGTGCTGTGAGCTCGTAAGAAGTAAAGAATTGTTGGTGACATTCAAAAATAATTAGACAACATCGGCGTGACGGGCACTCACCTCCGACGTGAGGTGCTAGACCGCGTGTCCGAGCTCGCCTGTCGCGTAAGTCGGTGTGACGGTGGGGCGGAGGGGCGTGGCGTGTGAAGATGTACCTAGAGCACTCCTCCATGCGATGGCGGCACGCCGCGAGTGGCGCCGACCACATCACGAGGCGTCGCGGCATTCGCCAACTCGAGGGTGCGTCTCGCGCTCTCCCGAACCTCGCGAAGAAGGAGGTCACGTCCTCTCGGTCACGTCTACCCCACGAGACAGACGAGACAGAAGCTCCGGACTCCTCGTAGTACCGGCTAGCACATCATCAAAAATACATTACGAATTAACCTAACACATTACTCGAAAATGCCATACGAAAATACATCGTACATTAGACAAAACTTACCGCACCGTGCGTAACCGAGTCCGTATGGCGGGATACGTGTCCTCACCCCGGGATGTGTCTAGGAGGATCCGGTCGACACGCACCAAACGCACACGGTATGCAGAAGTGTACCACCGCCGGTACCCTCGTACGTCTGCGGGTCGTACGGCGCATCCTCGGCATGGACGTCGTCCAAGGCTCCTCCCCACTCCTCGACCCATGGCGCTATACGTACGTGCCATGGGGTGTCCCCATGCCCGCCCCTCCTAGTCTACCTGCGGATAAGCAAAAATATAGCATTATTACATGTCATTACACCGTACAGATTAGAGAACATCGATGTAGGGAACTTACGTGTGGACGCCGTGTGGGACCTGCCGGCCGACCTGGACCGGGAACTCCTGTCGTAGACCGAACTGCCTCATCACTCGATGGACAGCGTAGCCCTCAACCAGGACGTTGAACACGAGGAACCGACGTGTACGCCAGTACGCCGCGTCGCGTATGCAAAGGGTGGACAACCCACCGGGCACACATAGCTCGACGTCTCCCGCTGTGTACGGCGTCCAGCGTACACGGTCCTCGGTGAGGTGGTCGAACGCAGCGACGAACTGCGGGTAGCTAAGCCGCACCGTGCTGTGTGCCCACCTAGGCTGCAGTGACGACAGAAAAATCAACATTACCATTAGTACTGAGAAATGTTAAAGCATAGGTTTCACAACCGTGGTTTGCAATATCTTACCCGTCGGTAGCACCAGATGGTGCCCATAGTCGGCGCGTCGACATCATCGTCACCATCGTGTAAAAGAGGACTCGTGTCGATCCTGGGGCGCCCGATCTGGAACCTCTCATATGCCCAAAGCTGCAGAAGCAGTGGACACCCGGTGAGGATCGACCCGTCGGCAATCTGCCCACAGCCGTCGCAGAGCCCACGGTACGTCGCGCAGAGGACCGCTGACCCCCAGGAGTACTGTGGCACGGCGTCAAGGGGTGCGTCCACAACCGCCCTCGCGAACTGGACGAAGTGCCTGTCCACAATATCCCCGTGGGAGCTGGTGAACATGCACCAGCCAAACAGCCAGAGCAGGTACGCCTCAAGGTGGCGGCTCACCTGTGCTCGTCCGCAGGCTCGACGATGTGCTCTGCCTGTAAATTTAAGTTTTCTTGTTAGTCTAGCCAATATATATAAGTGAAGTTAAGTTTGAAAGGTTAGTTGCTTACCACGAACTGTCGAAGCCACCTGTGTGTCGGAACATGGGTCTTTGGTGAAGACTTCGACGCAAAGCAGCGGTAGCACACCATGGAACCGCGTAAGTACCTCATCCCGCCACAACGGGTCGATGTCCTGCGGCACCACAGGGTCACCAGCGATCGGGAGACCGAGGAGGTAGGAGACGTCCTCCAAAGTGATCGCCATCTCCCCTACAGGTAAGTGGAAGGTGTGCGTCTCCTGTCTCCACCGATCCACCAGAGCGGTGAGAAGGGACTCACAAGCAGAACCGGTGGCTCGCGTCCTCCCTGCGCACTGCGTGCGCCTCCACCATCCGTGCGCTGGCGGCAATCCTGCCGCTCGCGACCTACGAAATGTAAATATTAAATTAATATGAGCACCGCACTAGTTAATTAAAACAGATTATGATACTGCATCGGGAATATTTTGGAATTAAAAGATAACTACGTTACCTGGGGATCCAACGTGGATCGAGGGTCCAGAGCTCCCGCAGTGGCCTCGGCCGTAGTACGCACAGCTCCTGAGGGTCCTGTCCCTCCTCTGCTGAAGCGGTGGCGAAGTGTGCACGGTGATGACCGTCAACGACTGGGTCTACCAACTCAAAGGGCCAGTCGTCATCTACAGCCTGGTGAGCCATACCTGTAATTTACAAAAAGGAAAGTTACATACAAATAAATACACAAGCATCAGAACAATACATCGAACCAAATGCGTACAAATAAATACACAAACATGAGAACAATACATCGAACCAAATGAGTACAAATAAATACACAAACATCAGAACAATACATCGAACCAAATGCGTACAAATAAATACACAAGCGTCCACAAAATATAATCAAACAGATTACAACGCACACTACATCAGCAAAATATATTAGAACAGGTTACAACGAACACTTCATCAGCAAAATATATTAAAACAGATTACAACGAACACTTCATCAGCAAAATATATTAAAACAGATTACAACGAACACTTCATCAGCAAAATATATTAAAACAGGTTACAATGCACATTACATCATCAAATTATATTAAAACAGATTACAACGCACATTACATCATCAAATTATATTAAAACAGATTACAACGCACATTACATGAACAAAATAATAATTTGACATATAGCATCTAATAGTTTAAATAGCTTCTCCGGTAGTCCGATGACGTCGTCCACCATGCCTTGCAGACGACGATCCTTCCCCCGCCGTCGGGTTGCCATCTCCTCCTTCGTCCTCTTCGTTATGTGGCTAGCAGTCCTTGAACGTGTGACCTGTTCGCTTGCACAACGAATATTTCTTCATGCGCTTACCAGTTTCGGACTCATCCATATCATTCCTGATACGCCTTGTTTTGCGACGGCCTCCTTTGTAAGATCTTGCATCAAAGTCAGGGACCCAGAACCTTTCGTCGACACTAGGGGTTGTGGTGAAAGAACCGACAACACCATAACCATATAGCTCCTCGCCCCAGTTTTCCATCACCTTTTCTTTTGTAAAATATTCAGATAGATATGTACCGGGTCGCATTCCAAATAATGCACATGCAGCTATCACATGAGAACATGGCCTATGCAACAGGAGGGGTTTGTTACACGAGCATTGACATTCAGCCTATAAGATGCACTCTTGGGTGATAACCTTCTGGTTTGTTCCCCGCCGTCCTTTATCCCTGCATATCACCTCGAAGCGCAGTGTTCGTAAACCTACTTTGATAGCTCTATGCTTCCCCGCCTTCTTACTCTTCTCATCTATGTATTTACTTATCATGCTTGAGTACAAGGCATTCTCATCTCTCATTACTACTTCTGCAGCTTTATGCCTATCCACAAAATACTTGGTTGTACCCCGCAGCACTCCCTCGATAATTCCTACCAACGGGATACACCTCATCCCTCTTATTACCCAAATTGTCAGCACCCGCCAAGTTGGTCGTCATGACACCGTATCTAGCACCATGTGTGTCATGTAACAATGACCACTTCTCTTTGGGCTCGTGCTTTATCCAAACAGAAACATTTGATCGACCTTTGCCTTCGACGGCGACTCGTCGCCTCATCTTCTGTTGCGGAGGAATAAAGGCTCACTCGCTCTGTGTTACATCGCTAGTAGTCTCTTTGTGTTTTTTGTTAGCTCATCAAGATTCTTCCAAAGAGTACGGAACTTGCTATCTTGGTTACGCTTACATAGCCTCTTGAACATGTTCATCGCCCTTGTTCTTGAATTGCTTATAGAAGTTCGCGCCAAATGCCTCATGCACCATCGGCTCGCAAGTTAGTCCAGGAAATAGCTCCTCTTCCCTGCTTGCAACCGTCGATGGCACTAAGTAGACCAAAGATGCTGTCATGCAAGATGCACACATGTTGGCGAGTCTTCACCACCCGATCTTCAAGTTCTGCGAAACCACACCAACTCTCATAGTTCTCGCTTTCCACGAAGGCAAAGGCAACAGAAGAATCGTTGTTCGCGTCGACGCCACAAATTGCCATTATTTGTCCCTTGTATTTCCGGTCGAGAATGTGCCGTCCACACACAACAATGGACGGCGGTGATAGAACGCCCTAATGCAAGCTCGAATACGAAGAAAACTCTCTTCAGATGCCTCTTGTTCGCCACTTCCTTGACGGACATCCGATAATCATAAAAGTACGTGATTTCTTCCCGAATGCAATCGAGCGGTCGCGGGCAGATTATGGTACGAGTCTTCAAATTTCCCAAATCTCATTTCCAAGGCCTTCTGCTTCGCCCTCCATGCCTTCCCGTAGCTAATTGTGTACTGAAATCTATTCTCAATTGCTCAGATAATAGCACGGGGCTCAAAATTCAGGTTCTCAACTATCTCCGGGTACATGCCACTCGCGATATACCCGGACGACAGGTTCCTGTGAGCCACCAGGGTTTCCTCAGTCATACAACCATGTTGTTCAACCTTCGAACATAGCCAGTGGGTGCCCCATTTGGGCTTGTACGCATGCACTCTCCAGGGGCACCCTTGCATCTCGCACACCACGTCGTAGCAGGTTGGGGTGGACTTCTTAACCCTGAAAGTTCTTCTTAGTGATAAGGCCTAATCTTTGATAGCATCCTGCACTGCCTCTTTTGTGGGGTACATGCTATTAGGTCTCACCTCATTGTCGCTATACTGTCAAGGTGTATCATTGCCTTCATTTACAACCAGGTTATTAAATTGATGCGTGCTCCAATCTGCTGGCACAAGTGGATCAACATCTTCATCTTCCTCATCCGAGTTATCGTCGTCTTCCACTTCTACTTGTTTATATTCAAGGTCTTCCTCTTCCATCTGTGCTATTACTTCCTCAATTTCCTCACCTTCGTCTACTTGCCCCCGCGCATCTTGCCCAATGTTTCCATCATCCTCCCCAATCTCAACTTGCTCACCACTCTAGTAGCCAATATCCTCATTGCAACCCTGAACATGCGGCTCCCGGCTAGACTCTCCAATTTCAGTGTCGCCATAAGTGAATTCATTTTGAGGCTCACTACACTCACGGCGTCCCAACGGTGTGCGGGGCAACAACCCTTTCATACGCTTGCACTAAAAGCACCCGACACCATCCACGTTGCTCCGCCCCCCTCACATATGACCTCCAAGCTGCAGTACCCTTCAGCTCAACTAACTCCCAATAAACAGGATCATCTCGCATGGTGCAAAGGTAAGATAACTTCAGCTGGCACTTCTCTTGTTCCATTCGAAACGTATAATACAACCAATTCAACACAGCAGCAAATGTACGCTCTTCGACCCTACTTAAACTTCTATCCACATACTGAAAGTTACTCAGATCCGCACCATCCGCACCATACATGACAACCCCTTCTCCATAAAAGATTCTAAATGGAACTCGTTCTAACATATCTGCGAACCTATTCATTAGCACACGAATTAATTACTCTTCGTAAAAAGTACTTCGAGAAATATATATCTATCTACATTCCTAAAAATATACATCTCTCTACTTCTATTTCTAAAAACATCTACATTCCTACAAATATCATTACTTGAAAACTAAGTGTGCCCATTTCTGATGCAAATAACTATTACAGCCTTAAATTTTTAAGTTGTTCAATTAGCATATATTATTGTTATGGAGCAAAACTAGATTCTGAAAACTATGCGAAAAATATGTACATTACAATTATTTCAAAACAACATCTACAGCCCTAACAATATATATATGTGCACTTCTATATGTACAAAAACATATCGATCTACATGCATTTCCGCAAACCGACTAAATATATAACTACATTTAACTACATTTTGTTTCTAAACACTACAATCATTTCTTGCTATACACTAAATCTAACCCTAAACACTAAACAAAATAAACCACAAAAATAACTATATCTAACCCTAACCCTAAACACTAAACAAAATAAATCTCGAAAATAACTAGACCAAACCCTAACCCTAAACACTAAACAAAACCAACCGCGAAAATGATTAGTTCTAACCTTAGCCCTAAACCTAAACCTAAAACTAAGCACTAAATAAAATTAGCGGTAAACAAATTACCTGCGTGCAGCGTCGCTCTTCTTTTCTTCTTCCTCCCTTCTCTTTTCTTCTCCCTCCTTTTCTTCTTCTTCTCCCTCCCTTCTCTTCTTTTTCTTCTTCCTCTTCTCTTTTCTTTTTCTTCTCCTTCCCTTTCTTCTTCTCTCGGCTGAGCTCAGCTGCAGTTTAAGTTGGCGCCAAGTTGCCCCCTGGTTGGGCGACAAGGGGGTGCGCGCACATGTCGCCCTACAGGCGAGCGATTTTTCCGCTGTCGCCCTCTGGGGGGCGAACCAGCCACTTGTCGCCCGTTGGTTGGGCGACGCAATACTGCTCGCCGAATGGTTGGGCGATACGTGGCAGTCGCCCAACCAACGAGCGACAGTAGCACATTTTTGCAAAAAAAAATTCCGTGGTATATTTTTGAAATTTGAATTATAAAATATATTATTTAAAAAAAAATCGGAAGCAAGAGGGTGTCGCCATTATTCCAGAGGATGGTTCGGCCATGGCCGGTGACGAGCCAAAGGTAGCTGCCATCGATGCAAGGTGGTGACAACCATGGCCGGCCATTGGCGGAGCATAAAAGTAATGTACTTTCACTAGATTTGCTTTGATTGAAACACTAAGGTCCAAGAAGCTCATTTTTATACCATGAGGCGTTTGCTGTCGGTTGGGGTGGGCCGCCGCCTGTCGTCGGGACTGGAGAAGAAAGGCGCAGCTATGGTAGAGCTAGAGACACCCATAGCTGCAGATGAGAGCAGAGGAGAGTTCAACGGCCAGGTGATGCTTTTTATCAATTGGATCAAGAAAACAGCACTGGAGAACCTCAATTGCAGACTTCCCCCTTGTTTGGGTTCCTTCGGGCTCAGGGGTTCTGAGAAGAAATAAAAGTTTAGATGAAGATTATAGGTTGGTGAGGAATGAAGTGGGCTGCTTTGCAAGCGTTGAAGTAGTTTTTATAGGGGAGGCAAGGCGGTTCATACAGAGCTTACTTTGTTTCTTACAGCCGAGAAGGATCAGGAATGGCACAAGTTTCTTTGCAGTCAAAGCCATTGAACAATACAGTTTAGCAAAATAAGAGCAAGGTATGGCTATAGGGAAGGATAAGAAAGCTAGTTTGGCAACTGTCCCATCACTAATACAACCATCAGTGATTTGGGCGTCGCCTTGGCTTGCCACGGTAGAAACACGGGGTTGAGTTGCTATCGCGCAACTCGTGATGAAATTAGGCGGTCAAATGAGGAGGAGGAATCGAGAGGAAGGAAGGCAAGGAGGCTAACTGGTGGGCCAGATTTGACAGTGGTACAGGGTTTGTCTCACTGGAGATCAGGGTCCACCTAGCCTGAGAACAAGGACAGGCCTCAATTCAGCTCTTCCAGCTCATTCAAACCACTCCGCCCACATTGGACGATGATTTCAGGTCTAACTTGTCTGAAACTTTTTGACCAGGTTTCTCTGAAGATGGTTATCCTTCAATAGAATTTTGAGACTAAAATATCCTATAAATAAATTATGAAAATTCTGACATTAGGAACTGTCCAAAATTAGCAATTCGGGTTTTGATTTATTTAAGGTTGTAAATGATAATATTTATTTTTGAAACTTCTTTTCAGAGTTTAATTTGGATTAAGGATGCTTCCATAAAAATTTAAAATTAAAATATTGTATATTTATTTTATAGAAATTATGATATGCCAATTTTCAGATTTTCCAAGCCTCTGTTTTTAAATTTTAAAAAGGCCTAGATGACATGATAAATTTCTAAAAATTTTACCAGAGATAAATACTTATTGTTAGCATTATGTTAAATTTTCCAGGTGCAGATGATTTTCTAAAGTTTTAGAATAAATCTGTCCTTGCACTATTGGGAGGTCAAAAGGATGTCTTTTCATTTGTTTAATCACTATGCTATGAATTAAAACTTATGTACCAGCTGAAATGATTTTAAATATATTTTTTTCAAGATTTTACTTTTACCTTTTTATATTTTTACCATTATCCATTCTTTAATTCTATTGTTTAAACTTTTTCACACAAGACATAAATTCAAGAAAATTCAAATAAGTACCAATAATGCCAAGAAAACTCAGAAATAATCATATTCAAATTCGAAATATTCATTTTATTAGAATTTTTGGGATGTTACATAGCTCCTCCTGTAAGTATGAAGATATAACCTGATTTGGATTTCTTAGTATCAACACAACCTGCAAAGTCAGCGTCCGAATAGCCCACGACCTCAAGGGTATCAGACTTCTTATATGTGAGCATAAAATGTTTAGTGCCTTGCATATAACGCAAAGCTTTTTAACGGCTTTCCAATGGTACAACCTTGGATTTGACTAATATCTACCAAGCATCCTGGTTACGAATGCTAAATCAGGGCGAGTACAAACTTGAGCATACATAATGCTTCCAACAGCTGTAGCGTAAGGAATCCCTTTCATCTGATCAGCTTCTAATTAATTCCTTGGACATTGGAATGTTCCAAATTTATCACCCTTAACAATAGGAGTAGACGTGGCAGAGCAGTTATGCATATTATATCTCTTAAAACTCTGTCAATGTATGCCCTATGGGATAGGCCTAATACTCCTTTGGACCTATCTCGATGAATCTGAATGCCCAAAACATAAGACGCATCTCCAAGATCCTTCATGTCAAAGTTAGCGGAAAGAAATCTTTTGATCTCATACAACATATCCTTATTACTACTAGCCAATAAGATATCATCCATATAAAGTATTAAAATAGTAAATTTGCTCCCCTTAATCTTAATATATATGCAATTGTCCACTTCATTTTCTTTGAAACCAAAATTTCTTATGGTTTCATCAAACTTAAGGTACCACTGTCTATACGCTTGTTTTAGCCTGTAACGTCCCAAAAATTCTAAATAATAAAAATAGAAGTATAAAAATTAAAAAATCAAATTGAATAGAATTTTTAATTAGAATGTCAAGAATGAATTAAAATATTATTTTCTATTTCAATATCTTGAAATCCAACCATAATAAAAGGATGAGTTGCAAAATGAAACTTCAAATCAAACAAAATATGAAAATAAGTTGGAAATAAAAAGTTACATTGAAATTCCAAACTAAACTAAAATTTTATTGGATTTCAGTTCTTAAGAGAATCTTTAATTGTACTAATTTCATTTTCTCTACAATACAAAACTTAAAGTACAACAAGAGAATAAAGTTCAACATTAAAATATATTTATTGATTATTTTTATTAATTTATTTTTATTTTATTGAATTTCCTTGATTTTTTTACAAAGGAAAAGTCTTTTCATATAATCATGATAATGGATAAAGAAAAGAGTAAAAAGTTTATAACAATAAAATAAACAAAAATTTA
Source organism: Otatea glauca (assembly GCA_036346275.1). Lineage (NCBI taxonomy): Eukaryota > Viridiplantae > Streptophyta > Magnoliopsida > Poales > Poaceae > Otatea > Otatea glauca. The sequence continues at coordinate 11,814,885 of CM070721.1, read as the reverse complement.
TTTAAACACGTAAAAGTGTTCAGAAATTAATTTTATCAGTTAAGGGTCATACCAAGATATTTTAGGAAGTTACAAGTTACATCAAAGCAATTAAAAGTGCAATTAATAAATTCTTGACTAGCAAGAGTGAACTTGTCAGATTTAAATAAAAATAATACTGCATTAATTCGGAATGAATTTTTTTAATTACCTTCAATCTGGATCATAATATTAACAGTAAAAATATTAGTAAATAATAATTATATTTGATCATTTTAAAAATTCAAAAACTGAAAGGCTGAAAATCTGGAAATGAAAATTTTAGAATTTTAATAAATAAAATATACATAATTTGAATTTGAAAATTTTAAAGGAGACTAATATGGACATAAGTAACCTCAAAAAAAATTCACAAACATTTCATAAGTTATTAACTCCAAGATAAATTAAATAAGGAAAACTGAAATCTGTGCACAGTGCACTGTTATAATTTTTATAAATTCTACATGCATGAGATAATTCTGAAAATTTAAAAGTACCTTCAAGCCTATATTTTGTACACTAAATAAATTCCTAATTAAATTAACACCATTATTTCTATCCGGTTCATTGAATGCAATTCAGTTCTGCTAGCGATAAGGAGGAGATGAGGTTTGTTTTGTGTCACTTCAATGAACAATGCAAAGGCCCACCTGTCATCTAGCTTATCCACAGCCTTGCCTGGCTATAAAAGCCGCTGAGCTCTCCTCAAATGGCCTTTCGCCCCGAGCCTCAAATGTCGTTGTCTTCCCTCCATTCGCGGCTCCAATCTCACGCCCTGCAACCAAGAAACTGAAGGGAAACGCGGTATGCTACGCTAGCACAAAAAAAAAACTACCGCGCAACCAGAAAGCTACTCGCAAGAAGGGGATCATAGATAAGATTACCACTAGACGCGCAGTTGCGGAATCCTTCGCGCGTCGATGTAGTGGTTCGTCCTCGCCGCGATCGTTGCGTCGATGTAGTGGATCGTCCTCGCCTCGCCGTGGATCGTCCTCCCACGCCGCGATCGCAGCAGCGTCACCGCAGATGATCCACACGTCCGAGATGGAACGCCGGTGTCGGTGTGCAAGCACCTAGTCGCTCGGCGAGGCGGCGAGAGGAGGAGGCTAGGGTTTCAAGTGAATCAAACCTAAACCGTGGAAAGCACACTCGCGCCTCCTCCTCCCCTCCTTATATAGCCACGAGATGAAACCTAAACCAGGCCCACCAAAGATGCTAAGCCCACGAGGTTCATTAATTACGGATCCAATCCAAATTAATGCGTCCCACCATTAAGTGTGTGACCTGCGCAGTTCACATACGTTTGGACATGGATTCGAAAACTCCTTTTCAATCCAATAGTTGGTAGCGGCTTCTTGCAAAGTATGCCAACTCCCAAACATACTGTGATCAAATCGAATGAACCTATCAAAAAACTCATGTAATAATCCCTTTGCCAAGTATATGAAGATTGATCTCAAGGCGAGAAGCATGTCATCCTTTGATGATTCAATCCATCTCTCGTATCCGTGATATATTAATAAGTTGTGATTGACTCCTCAATCACGGCATGGCCATGCACTTTCTTAATCATATCACACGAGTGGCCTTGTCATATATCTCTGTTTCATTGGAGTGGCAAATTCCATCTTGATCGCTCACTTCCTCTCGCACGTTTCATAGTAAACATGAAAGCTACCTTTATAACTATCCGGTTAGGAAGTAGTGTTTGATAGCCCCAAGGAAAACTATTACACATGTAGGGAATATGACAATCTCGTGTCTAAGGATCATACATCTTCTAGGTATGAGATACACGATGACACATAAGAATGAAACATTCTCGCAGTTGTCCCATAGCGGTCTATCTAACCCATGTTCTTCAACATGGTCCACAATGTAGAGATGATATCTCCATATCCCATGATCTATGAAGCATGATCATCGATCACTACATGTGCTGATCTATTCATCGTAGTCCTATACGATGATATCCGATCAGAGATATTTATCGAATTACATCATTAAGTAAAGAGCTTCATAATCAAGTCACATACTTGTTGATCAATACAATGATATACATTCATTGGACCAATAATCATATTATTATTCATAAACATAGTCATGTTACAATCATCTAAATGATTGCCTCAAGGGCATAACACTAACAGAAACTTGCCCTTCCTTTTTCCCTGCCACGGCAAGACGCCAGGCTCATCTCCCTGCAAACCTCGCTGCCACGGCCATCAATTCCCCGGATATCCGCTGCCCACGGTACCAGTGAACCCTTGGAGTTCCATTTTTACAGTCGCCCTAGCCCCCTGCGCCTCCATGGCGCCAAACCCTTGTTCTGTGAGCTTGCTCTCTGTTTTCTTCTTGTCCTGTATTCATTTCCTTCACTAATGACTCACTAGTGCCTCTTGATTCCATGTCATATGAGGCCAACCCCGGATAAGCCTTCGGCTATGATTGCCATGGCGCCTGTCTGTGCTTCCTCTATTCGTCCTGTCCAATGGCCCCCATCCAAGGTAACTGGAGTTAGTAATTTTAATTAGTCATCTTGGTTATATGGCAAAACTTGATTAGGGTAGGCAGTAAAAATCTAGTATTGCTAGTAAGGTTATCAATGTCCATATGTTGGCAGATAGCAACTCAAGGTTCCAACAACTAACAATTATAAGCTCTGTAAATTGTGCATGTATAAAGTCCTCATATGAGTTTTGCATAATAAGTAAATAGCAGGCATGACTAGTGGGATCAATTGTTTAAGCTCTGTTGTTGGCTAGTCCAGGATTAAGGTATGCTAAAGAAGGTAGAGTACTCTAGTTAAAGACCTCCAATTCAAAACCAATTTAGTTCATATGTACCTATCTTGTTAGGATCCAAAACAGATGGTAAAGATTTGTTGAAATAAATCCCATAGTCAAAGATATTAGAGATTTAATTTGAATAACCTTGATTAGTTACATTCATACATCAAGACCTTAACTTAAGAAGATACTGATTCATAGTCCCTGTATGTGGGTATGTTCCATAAGAATCCTCATTTGCAAAACTAAAATAGTGTTAGCAAAATAATACTTAGACCAACTTGTTTTGGGCTTAGTCAGGTTGTCTGCTTCAAACTCAAAAGACAGGAAACAAATAAGATTGGTACTTCTAAATTTTACAGATCATGGATCAGGAGGTTAGCTTAAATAAGCTTAATTAACTTAATAAGACTCAAATGTTAAAACATAAAACTAACAACTGGCTAATGTCAGAATGTTCCTAAGGCCAAAATCATATTAGTTGGCAAAAAGATCCAATAAAAATTAAGTTCGTAAAAGACTTCATCCTCATATGCATACAAAACACCTCGGCCAAAATCAAAATAATGCCAAACCAGTTCTAAAACACTTCTAGGGTCATACCCTACTCATGCCAGAGAAATGAATGAATAATCACACATAATGTAGTCGCAAACTTAAAATGAAATCCGACTCATTATATTGTCAACTTTATGATCACATATGTTGTTTCAACAGCAAATAAAATATCTTGTCTAAACACTAAAATTTATAAAATTAGTTTAGAAATACTCTCCAGAGTGCATAGCACCATATTCTAAAGAAATAATTTCACTTCATCGTACTTTGCGTATAAATCTTGATAGCAAAATAACCTTTAAGTATTATATTTTCAGAAACACTTAAGCCTTTTCGACAACTCATAAAACAACTTGTCTAAATGCAAATTTTATGAAGAACAGCCCAAAAATGATCCTTGAAATATGGACTACCATAATCTGGAAAAATATTTTTTTTACATCTTGTTTTGCATCTGAATCCTGTTAGATCAAAACCCTTAAAGTGTTATAGTCATTAGATACCTTAAAGCCATTTAAGCTATTTCAGCAATGAATAAAGCATCTCGTCTAAATCCTTAAAATTATGAAATTAGCTTAGGATTGCTATCCAAAGTATAGACTACCTTATTATAAAGAAATAACCTTGTTTTATCATGTTCTGCACACAAATCCTGTCATCCAAATAACCCTAAGTATTATGATCTCCATAATCCGTAATATGAATAAACGAGCTTTAATAACAAATAAGGAATCAATGCTTAAGATATTTGTTTTAACCAAAAACTTGTTGAAAACCAGAATATGTAACCAATAGCCCAACCTAACAAGTCATTCGGGATGGCAGATCTTCTATCCCGCTGTGATCTCCTTAGTGGTTCATTAGTTATCACAGGGGGCTGTTGAGGCTCATCATTAGGTGCTATGTTGTTGGTCCCAGAATCCTCAGGTGGGGGCTCAACTCCAGGATTCTCAACTGGAGGTGTAACTGTATGAGGTATGGGAAGGATAGTCTCTTCGATTATCGGTAATGGTACATAAGTCCGAATCTCCTCAAGATCTATTTTCTAGCCTCTGAGCTCCCACTAATTTCATCATTCTCTAAGAATACAACATATCGGGTTTCTACAAACTTAGTGATACGGTCTGAACAATAAAATCGATCTTTCAGGATATCCAATGAAATGGCAACTTACTAAATTAGAATATAATTTCCCAATATGTGGATTAAAGACTTTAGCTTCAGCAGGACAACCCCACACACGTAAGTATCTTAAGCTCGGTTTTCTCCCAGTTTATAATTCATAAGTTGTCTTAGACACTGATTTACTGGGGACCCGATTAAGTATATGTGTGGCTGTCTTTAATGCTTCAATCCACAAATCAATTGGTAAACTGGAGTAACTCATCATGCTACGCACCATATTCATGAGGGTGCAGTTGCGTCTTTCAGCTACTCCATTTTGTTAAGGTTCACCAGGTGTTGAATATTGGGCTATTATGTCATTTTCTAAAAGAAACTTAGCAACTGGACCAGGAATTTGTCCATAAGGAGCATATCTCACATAATATTCTCCTCTACGATATGATCTTACTACCTTAATTTTTAAATACAGTTAATTTTCTACTTCAGCCTTAAATATTTTAAACTTATCGAGTGACTCAGATCGATCATGAATGGGAAAAATATAACCATAACGGGAGAAATCATCAGTGAATGTAATAAATGAGTCATACCCATCCACTGAAGTTATAGGAAATGGTCCACATATGTCAATGTGGATTAATTCTAAGATTCATATGCTTCGTGTGGCTCCTTTCTTAATTTGTTTTACATATTTCTCTTTAATACAATCAATATAGTGGTCTGAGTCAAAGAAGTCTAATTAATGGAGTATCTCTTCCTTAATGAGACGTTCCATTCTCCCATTTAAAATGTAACTTGAACGACAGTGCCACAACTTCGATGAAGTTTCATCACTTAAACTTCTCTTTCACTTATTGGTGGCATCGCACACATTCATTGGCACAGGGAATTCAGAGAGAGAAAGCATATAGAGTTTATCACGTCGAGTCGCGAGATTAACATTATTAGAATTAAAACTTACAATGCATCTATTGTTCCCAAATATACAAATGAATCCATCATCGTCTAATAGAGAAACTGAAATAAGGTTCCTCCTCATGGTAAACAACATTAATCAAATGAAGGGTGAAGTCACTATCTAATGCTAACAGTAGTGTGCCAACGGTTTAAACTTTAGCCTTACTTCCATTTGCAACTCTAAGACTTCGCTCCCCCTTTCTTAGTGTCCTCATAGTAAGGAATCTCTATAATGAATTAGAAACGTGCACAGTGGCACCAGAATCAACCCACCAGGTATTAGGAAACAAATCAGCATAAAGGGTTCCATCAACAGTAGAAATTATGTCGTTACCCTTCTTAGCAAGCCACTTCATGAAGACCACACAATCCTTCTGAATGCGCCCACTTGTAAGATCGAGGATGCCGACTAGAGGGGGGTGAATAGGCGGCTTTTAAAATTTCTTCTACTAACTTCTTCAAATCAATTCACCCCTAATTACCAAATGCCAAAACCTTAACAATTATTATTGCGGAAGCGATAAACTAAGGTTTTGACAAATAAATTCTAAGTTAATGAGGCTCACTAAGTGCACTAGCTAATTATTTCTCTAACAAGAATATGCAATCCTAAAGACAATCAAGCAATTTAAGTCTAGGAATGTAAACTGCAACAATATAAAAGAATTGGAAGCAAGCACAAAGAGACACAATACTTTTTACCATGGTGTTCGGTGATTTGCCGATCTCCCCTAATCCATGTTGAGGTTAGCACAAACGAATTGGACCGGCTCCCCGAATTGAGCACCCACCTCGAATCCACTAGTGGTAGCTCCTTTTCACTCCTGGGTAGGCGAGCTCCAACCTTCACAAACTTTGTCGGGGCTTCTCACAACCTCTGTTGAGAGCTCCCGCGCACAACGCCGCTACGCCGTCTAGGTGTCGGCAAACACCAAAAGTAACAAGTCAAGCCTTCTAGCTTGAAACTCACCTAGTGCAACACATGCACTCCGGTGACCTCCTAAGTGCAACACATGCACTAGGATCATCCTCAAGTGCAACACATGCAATTAGAGGCTCTCTCAAGAAGCAAATGGAAGAGGGCAACACATGCACTCAACTCCCACCAACACCCAAATGCTCTAGCAACAGCAACAACCCCTGGCCTTGCCCCCCAAGGCCTCCTTTTATAGCCTCCAAGCCAAAACTAGCCGTTGGGTACAAATTGGGCAAAAATCCAGCAAACCCGGTGCTACCGCCCAACTAGGACCGGTAGCACCGGCCTCCTCGCCAACGGCTACAAAACTAGCCGTTGCAGGAAATCCGGTAGCACCGGCCAACTGGGAGCGGTGCTACTGCTCGGGCGGTAGCACCGGCTTTCACCCCGGTAGCACCGGACCCGAGTCAACCGCAAAAACATCCCTCTCTGGAATTTTTTACACCGAGGGTTCATCCGGTGCTACCGCTCATCCGGTAGCACCGGGCTACCATGGCCGGTAGCACCAGCCTGCCAGAACCCCCAAAACACCCTCTCTGGAATTTCCACACCGGCCAGACCGGGCTACCATGGGCGGTAGCACCGGACCGAGCAGTAGTACATGCTCAAGCGGTACTACCGGCCAGGCGGTGCTACCGGCCCTATATGGGCAGTACGACCAGCCATATGGAGAAAACATAGTTTTTCACAAAAACTTTTCTCCAAACCATTAAAGATTCATTCTTTGAGCTATGTGAGGATCAACACATGATCACAACACTATGCAAAACACATTTGCACATGTTAATCACATACTCCAAAGAATCTCATTAAGCACAACTAATTTGCAAAACACATTTGCAAATAAACCAAGAACTTATTAGATCAATCCTCTTAGCCATGTGATGATCAACACATGATCAAGTCAATTTGCAAAACACATTTGCAAATAACAACTTCAACTTATTTGCAAAACACATTCGTAAATAAACCACGAATTTATAAGATCAATCCTCTTAGCCATGTAAGGATCAACACATGATCCCGACACTTTGCAAAACACATTTGCAAATGCCAACACATGCTCTAGGATCGAACCTCATAACTTTCAGCTTATTTGCAAAACACATTTGCAAATAACAAATCAATACTTTGCAAAAACACATTTTGCAAACAAAAAGCATAAACCAAGCTTAGCCTTGTGATGATCAACATATGATCCAATTACAAGCTAAAACACCAAAGCATGAGCCCTCTATCTGCAACACATGCAAATCTATAGCACCATGCAAACAACCACAACAAATCAAGTTGCTTGAGCTCTCTCCTTTTGCAACACATGCAAAACTTAGCTCCAAGCAAAAACCAAATCAAATAAGATTCAATTAAGATGCAAGCATGAGCACCCTTATTTGCAACACATACAAATACTTCGCTCATGCAAAATCCAATGCACGAGCTTCACCCATTTGCAACACATGCCAAATGGTTAGCTCCATGCAAACACCAAACAAGAGAGTGAGCTAGAGTAAACCGGATTGAGTTCATCAACATATGATGAAGCTCAAGCTAAAAGACTCAACCCCTCTTAATAGTACGGCACCTAACTAGCAACCTAGTCTCACATCCAAACACCGAGACCAGTAAAAGACTAGGAACACATCCTTAGCCCTAGAGGATCCACTTGAAGCTTTTATGATTTCCAATCATCTTCTCTCCGGGATCGAATCTTCTTCTTCTTGTTCACCAACACATGGTGAACCTTCTCTAGCCCTTCTCTTCACATCGGGATCACCTCTCGAAGCTCATCAACACATGATGACTTCTTCTTCTTCCCGATTCTTTATCATCTTGGACTCAACCTACTTCACAACTCATGGAAGATGTTAGTCCAACAAACATGGTTATCTCAACCATCACCGCACTCCATTAACACATAATGGATGCCTCTAAGATCGATTGAGCACAACCCTAATCAATTTGAATGATTAATTGTGTTTTGAGTACTTTGATGCAACTAATGCTTCATTATACTCAAGAATTTTCCGCTTGTCTTTAATCAACAAAGAGACACCATCAACGCATGATGAAATGTTCTTTGATTGATTTAAAGACAATCAAACTCAATTTAAACTCATTTAAATTGACATGAGTATATAAAACTACACAAGTTTCATATACTCAATTTGATGGTTAGTAATGATCCAATATGTTTGAGTGATGGAAAGGGATCAATACATTTAGACCATCAACTATAGAATAAACTTCATTAAGTGTGTGCATATAATTAATTGAACATAGAATCAATATGCACATAATCAATCTTAGATTGCATATGAGTTTATCCTATATTTGCATGAGTATACTACAACTACACAAGTCATATATACTCAAAAGATTGTTTCAAAGTCTTGATCCTTTATATTATATGACAAGAGGACATGGATCAATTACAATTGAAACATCAAGTTAAAATATCAACTCCCCCTAGATGTGTGCATTCATGCATATATAGATTTGGAAACATAATACACATATTTAGACTAAGACAATGGAAGAGTTCATCTTTTAACTCGAATCCTAAGTATGCATTAAAACAATAAAGTGAATACAAATGCATACCTTGAGTTTTCCCTTTTCCATCCAAATATGAAACCAATAAGAATAAAGCTCAAATAAACATGTTAGTCTCATAATGCTTAGATTTGTTATTTAACAATGATTAAACATTAATATTAAACCAATCATCAAAACTAATGGAGCTTGAACTTACACCACTGTTTTTGCAGAAGCAACAGATGGGCCCATCAGAAGAAGCAAAGTTAGGTGCAACAGGGGCCTTCTCCTTTGGCTTTAATTTACTTGATTCAGCCTTGAGAGATAAATGCAGCTTCTTCTTAGACTTAGAATCCCCTTGAAACTTTCTTTTGTCATGACCAACATGGTAAACTTAGTCCTTCTTCTCGGCCTTTATCCTCTCCTCCTCTTGGACACACATGGCGATCAACTCGCTCATGGTCCACTATTCCTTCTGAATGTTATAGTTAATCTTAAAAGCATTATACTCAAAAGGAGGGAGGTCATAATGAAGTGGACCAAGAAGCCATCAGAAATAGCCATATTCATGCCCTTAAGCTTAGCAGCCATATCTGTCATCATCATGATATGTTCACGAATGATGTTGAAGCCATCATACTTAGCTGTGAGCATTTTCATAATTAAAGTATTGGCATATACTTTTGAGGAGCCATTGAATTGCTCCTCAACTGAGGCCAAGTACTACTTAGTATTGTCAGATTTAGGGATTGCTCCCCTTATCCCAATAGAAATTATGCTCTTCATGATCATTAGGGACATGCGGTTGGACCACTCCCACTTCTTTGCTGTTAAGTCATAGAGTTTTTTTTTCTCAGTGAAACTCTCATCATTAGCGGCAAGAGCTACGGGAGCATCCTCACATAAAGCATAGTCCAAATCTATAACTCCAAGGACAATTAAGATCCTCTCTTTGCAAGAGGGAAAATTTGTCCCAAACAGCTGCTCAATGCCGTTTAAGTAAGCGACAACATTAGTATTGTTCATGGCTGAATCAAAATAAAATATAATCAGTAAACATTAGAGGAAATAAATGTTTTGCATAAAAATTAACCCTACGTTAGTCTAATTAATAACATACTATGATAGAAAAATTAACAGTTCTAACTCACATCACCGTTGGGCAGAAACGAAAAAGAACTAAATTATCTTATGTGTGACACATGTTCATAAACAACGTTGGTCAATATATGATCATGGTCATGACATAATCCCATTTTTATTTATTTATTTATTTTAACATTAATAATAATCTATAACCAAAACTTTCTGTTGGTTCTATTTTAATTAGAGATAATGCTTAGAAATAATCATCATATATAAAATTTAATTGCCACATTAATCAATTTGCCTATAAAATTAATCATAAGAATAATCATAATATTAATGCCCAGAAAATAATAATTAAATAGCGCTTATTGCCGGAAATAAAAATAACATAATGAATACAAAAGAAATGATCTAAAACACTGTTTACCTCTAAATACAGAAGCCCAAAATCAATTTAGATCTCAGCCCAAAGCAAAATGCGGCCTGGCGGCCTAAACGCGCTAACCAGCCCAGCCGCGCGTGGGCGGCCCAGAAACGATTGTGCGGAGCGGCCTAGCAATGCGCGAGCTGGCCCAACTGATCCGCTGGCCCGCATGCAGGAGATCTCGGCCATTGACACGAATGGACGGTCGAGATGATCCCGAGACGGAACAAAAAATGAGCAGCCGGCAAAAACGTAACCCTAATGCCATTTGCTGCCCCGAAAATTTCGCAACGAAGGCGGAGACGTGAGATAGCGGGGGTCTCCAGCGAAGCAGCACAAGATAGCGAGGTAAGCCCCGAAAACCCCCTTATTAGGCTTTAGGGTTCTTGATTGGATTTGGCATTTTGGGGAAAAATTAGGATCTAGGGTTTTTGGGTTCGGATCCTCTCCTTCTATATGCTAACCGAGCCAAAACGACCCTTGAACAACCCATAACCGACAAAAACAAGGCCTAATCTGGGCTAAAAAGCGATCAAGCTTTAGACTAGATGATCTGATACCAAATATTAGAGAAAGGTTGAACTAATACCTAAGCCATTAGCTAGTCTAAAGCATGATCACAAAAATATGCAGAACTTAAAACATGATTTACTGACCCGGAGAAGATGAAGACGCCATTAAGCTTGGTTGGTGTTCTTTAGCGTCGGTGAAGAAGAGGGCACCGTGATCCTCACAGTGCTAGTAGGATCTTCGCTAGCTTCAACGCCAATTTCCTTAGATCGGATGGGGTGTCAGGGAAAACGAACTCGAGATCAATCTTAGAAATGAGTCCTGACTTCTCCCTTTTTAATGTAGTGCTCCCTGAGGACCCCCGCGAAGTGGGCGCCCTCGGTGCGCAGAGGCCGAAGCTGTAGTCCTGCGCCGCGCTCGGACGGCGGGAGACCGTCCGGGCGCGAACGACGGCGTGGTTGTGCTAGGTGTTCACTAAGGTGACGAGGAAGCCGGCGGAGTGCAGCAGGCTGGCGAAGTGGAGTGTGGGGTTTATGTGGCCGGGTCATGGGTACGGGATGAGCAGCGCATGTGGCCGCCTCGCCGTAGCGGATCGACGACGTCGCAGGCGGCGCCATTGACGGGTGGAGGATTGCAAACGGGGTTATTGTACGTACGTACGTTGGTAACGCGCGCTCCGATCACTAATCAATTGCTAACGCACAACGTTGGTTTGTGTTGATCTCATATATAGAAGTCGTAGATGTATTTTTAGTGCTTTTCTCTTGCCAGCGAAGGAACAGTAAAATGTCTCACTTTATCACGGTTGTATTGCCATTCTCGAGAGTTATCAAAAGCTACATTAAGTTAGTAACCCAGTCGTTTAAATTCTTGAGTTAGTATCTCAGTCGTTTAATTTTTTTATCTTTTATATTACCTTAATGTAAATATTGTCACCTTGGTAAAAAGTCTAGTTTGTATTATATTGGGTGTACTTTGGAGCTAAGAAAATCCACTGTATTACATTGAGTTAGAAATGATTTTTATAAAAAATATATAAGCTTGATTATGTACTGAAAAATTTATGGTACTATTTTTAACAGTCTAGGATCATACAAAAGAAATTCAAAAGAATTAAACTTTATTTATTATCTTTAAAAAATTAAAAACAGAAGGAACAATTCTGCCTAACGGTTAACTCATAGTTAACTTACGAGAAAAAGAGTAGTAACAGAACTAAAATTAGATACATTTTTAGTAGCACCAATCAAAATTTCCCATATATATAGTGGGTGCGCGCCGCGGCTGCCTTTGGGGTCTGACGGAAGTGCAGGGGCGTGAGCCAGTGAATGCGCGCGGGGCTTGTGGTTCGGTGGAGGTTTCCGTTTTCCCTTGAGCCAGTCAAGTTGGCCGGAGTGGGCTGCTTCGTAGCCTCGTAACTTTGTGCCCAAAAAAAGAGTTCGGTGAATACAAGTGTTCAAGTTCACAAAGCACTTCTTCTAAAGAAAAGTTCACAAATCACAATTCGCAGATGCACATTGTCTGAATTGTTTGCATTTTTCTTTTGCAGGGAAGATTTGTTTGCATTTTCATCTTGTCTATATCTTGGGTGTACTAGTACGATATTTGCCTCTTTAGGACAGATTATAAGAATACAGATTTTGGATTCTGTGAGAATTGGATGGGTGCCCACAATCAAAAGCAAAATTTACATAAAATCAAAAGCTAACACTCACATGAGAATCCATAATCTGCATTCCCGTAATGTCCAAAGAGGCCCTTATGATGTATTTCCTGTCATTCTCAAGATCTACTCATATATTATTTCTGCCGATACCGAGGCTTTTAACCGACCAAAATCATGGCCGGTTCGATGAACAGAACAACGGAATGCGTTACCTGCTTCGGTTCCAGTGCTTGCCTTACGGCAAAGTTACCTCGTGAGACAGACAGCCAAATCTGTGCAAGATCTGCAGGTTTTTGGGCATGTTTGCCTGCACCATTCACATTGCTCAAGCAGTTGGCGTGTGCAAGTGGAATTACCTTTTCTGGCGGCCGGGGTAATTGTCACAAAGTTAAATGACAGGTGCCCTCGAGAGATTACTTCGTCTCTCTTAGGGCGACGCACAGTGAAATTTGGTAGCGGCTAAAAACAGACTCAGATACGGACACACTCTGATACTTCTTAGAAATATGAAATAGCCGAAATACTTATGCATTGTTAAGCCTTGAATGATATATATAGAACACAAGATAACTTAGAAATCAAATCAATCTATCGGATATATGAAAAGCTAATAGAAATATGAAAGGAACCATATTAGATATAATCATCCTAATTGATTCTATTTTATTTATATACAATAGTTTAGACGGTAGTTGTTTGTAATATACCTCATGACATCTATAGATAGGACCAAAAATATCTTATACAACGGATTATCTATATAATTATCTGAAATGATCTCTCACATAATTAATAAATTATCTACATAATGATATACACAATATAAAACCGTCTATATGATTTTGTCATACATAAGCTCCAACCGTAAAAGTGCCGAATGCTTTGAAGAAACTTCTGGTGCTTAGACTTTAGAAAAGTCGCACACCATTATCGTGCTTCCGAACAAACTTCATATAAGTTATCACTTTTCTAGCATTCTCTTATCCTTTTTTTGCAAAAATGGCTTTCTTCTAAAAAAATTACAAATTTAGCCTCCTCCTTCACCGTGGAAGGCGCGACAGGCACGCTTGGGGAGCGCGGGAGACCAGGGTGCCACAGAGGCTTGGCACGAGAAGCGGGCGGCGCGGGAGCCAGCGCTGAGCTCGACAGCAGACGGTTGACGTGCTCTGGAGGCGCTAAAGGCGCGGGCGCAGCGGAGGGGGAGCGCGGGAGTAGGCGTGGCGTGCGCGCATGGAAAAGCGGTGCTACGAAGGGGGAGCATGGGGGGCCCTTCCGCAGTAGGGAAGTTCGGGAGGCTTTTCTACAATAGAAAAGTGTGAAAGGTGTCTTCCACGGTGGTTAAATGGCTAGATTTATAATTTTATTTAAAAAGAAATTATTTTTGGAAAAAAAAAAAACAGAGAGCACGGGAGAACTGCCACCACGAACACGAAGTAGACAATCTCCCTTCACCCCCATAACCCATGGTCAGATATTATGCTATGTTGGGCTGAGTTGGCTGGGTCAAGCAGAGCCGAAGAGATGGAAACAAAGCCATGACTAAACAGGCCAGGCCGAAATTGGGATTTGTACAACCCAGTTCATCGAGTAAAATGCTTACGTCTTCTGGGGTTCCGTGCTAGTTAGAGTTTACAAAACCGAATTGAGGTTAAGAATAGTCAGCACTGATTTTCGTTGAAAATTGATCAAAAATCATCAAAAATCGAAGGATTTTTGAATTAAAATTTTTTGAACAAAGTTCAAAAAAATAAATAAAAATTTGACCTTTTTTCACCGAAAATCGGTCGATTTTCAACGATAATCGACCGCTCAAGCGAAATTTTCCAACAGCTGATTTTTGAGTGATTTTCAAGGGATTTTCACCCATAATCGAGCTGTTTACGTCGCATAAAATTTTCTAATTTTTTTGATTTTTTTTTAAATTTGACCGGTTTATTAATCGATATAGTTTATCGAACTAGCTCGATATGATAAAAAAAAAATCATAATTTTTAGTCGATTTTCGTCGATATTTGAAACCCTTTGCTAGTACAGAAAATCCTGCACAAATGTTTAAGTGTGGCCATTTCTTCTCAGCTCAACTTGCACATATTCTTTCTCGAGAACAAGCAGAAGAACATAGTACTTACTACTATACACATATTAACACTTCATCCGACATATCAGCCAAGACTTAAAAGCACCTTACAGTGCTCATCACAAAAATTACAAAACACATGCATATACATACACACACATGCTCACCGTTACCATATCTCGTACAGGTCTCTAGTAACGCCGCGTTTCTTCACACCAACGTGGCGCAAGCGGACGTGGCGGCATCAAACAGCGCGGGTAGCAGGTACTTCCTCCCGCCCGCCCCGTTGGCGTTGTAACTAGCACCGGACGCCTTGTCCACCAGCAGTTGGCCGGCGTACCCGGGGTACGCACCCTTGCCGTAAACGCCCGTGCACGCCGTCGCGGCCTCCAGCGGCGCTCCTCGGTCGCCCTGGTAGAACCCGTCGCCGAACGGGTTGGTCACCGGCTCACCGCGCCCGCCACCATGCTGGCCACGTTGATCACGAGGCCGTCCATGCCCACGTCGCCGTTCGGTGGCACCAGCGGTGGCACCTGGGGCCCGTACACCGGCTGGTGGAACGGCCAGGCGCACTGGCCGGGGCACTGGGTCGCCGAGTTGCCGACCCACGCGTACGATGTGCCGGCACGCGCGTCCGACCCGTGCGTCCCTCACCGGCTCATGCAGAAGCCCTGCACGGGGACGTCCTGCGCCGTGAGCACCAGCGCGACGCCGCCCTTCCCCGGCCTTGCCCTGGCCGCCAGCGCGGGGAGCTGGGACAGCTTCAGGCTCTTCCCCAGCGAACACCCCTCGTCCAAGACTTGGGCGGACAGGACCACCCGCTTGTTCTTGGCCCCGGTTGCTCCGTTCTTGCTGCTGGTCTGCGCCAGCGCCTTGGAGATGTAGAACAGATGGATGGTGCTCCACCACTGGGATACGGACGGTGCGGGGGATGCTTGCGGTGCGGCGGCGAGGGAGAGGAGGAAGTCGGAGACGATGGCCTTCTGCGCCGGCGTGAAGTGGCCACTACTACAGAATGGTACATCACTATCGCTTCATCTGTGTCGGTTCTTAAGTTTTTTTGGAAGAAACGATTGTGATAGATGACTTAGGAGAGGCATTAATCATAATCACTATCGGTTCTCAGGTTAGAAGTGATAGTGATGTAGACCGGAACATTACAATCGGTTCTTATGCGAAGTGATAGTGATGTGCATTATCATCACTATCGGTTTTCATATAAGAAGCGTCGTGCTCATCACTATCGGTTCTTTTGTGAGAAGCGATAGTGATGTCGATATCATCACTATCGCTTCTTAAATAAGAACCGATAGTGATGTGTCGACGCTCATCACTATCACGCTTTATGTGGGAACCGATTGTGATGACTATGATAATCACTATCGCTTGTCTTGTAAGAACCGATCGCGTGATGTGCGATGATCACATCACTATCGCTTTTTATATGAGAACCGATAGTGATGTACTCGTTAGGTTATTTATACCACTCGAATCGAACTCTTCTCTGTTATTGTTCCAGAGGAGGTTTCTCCGCCGCCACCGTAAAAATAGCTCATATTCGTGGTTGGAAGCAATACTTGGGTGAGAAAATTTGAAATCCTCAAGGGTGGGTGTTAAGAGGGTAAATTTGAAGCCCTAACTTGAGGAGATTTCCCTCATTTTGCATAATTTGTGGTTTTCTTCAAAATGTGAGCATTCCTTCAAACCCCTTTAATTTTGCACTATATAATTTTGATATGTCGCTAAGAAAGTTTAGATTGCATTTGGTATTGTGTATATCCTATCGATTTCACACCCTTTATTCACAAGCATGTACACATGTATTTAATTATCTTAATTTGTAGTGCTTTGATGTTAATATGGAATTATTATTGCTGTCACCTGATGAATGCTAGAGTTTAGGGTGCGGAACCTACGTCTCTTGTTCGAGGATGCTTGTTTATAAATATACCGAACGAAATGGCATATTTATAAGCGAGCAGTCTCGAATTGTCCACGTTCTTTGGACAGTTCGAGGATATGTGCTTCGGGCAAGTTCCTGAGCTATGTTGTACAACTGCAGAGTAGAGATTTCGGTAGCGTCTCCTTGATATTCATGTAGTTTGCAATGCTTTCGAAGTAAAAATCCATGGTGAATTGCTGTTGGAGGCTTTGATGGAAATGCAATGTCTCTTTATGCCTGCACTTTGTGCCATATGTTTTGAAAGAAAATTCTATTTGACAAAATTATTGTTGGGAAAGCTTGTAAATAGTCAAAACATCATTTATGGAAATTATCGTGCAATTCCGGATTAATTTGAAAAAGTTTTGACTTTTCTACACTTTACGCACAAGTCATGTCTACGAAATGAATTTTGGCATATTTCTTGAACGAGGTCGCTTTTTCCCAAAATTCTTTTATGAAAAGATTTGCAGTATCCCGAAATATGTTTCTGCAAAATTCCTAATAATTTCAACAACGAACGAAAATGTTATGGCATTTTCTCTCTCTGATGAAATGCTGAAAATTCAGAACTTGCAGTATTCTGAAAAGGGAATAGTGCAATGAACTACATTTGTGTCGGTTTTCTTTAAAAAAAGTGATACGGATATTGAGCTTATCAGTGTCGGTTTTCCTAAAATAAGCGATACTGATTACTATACACATCTGTGTCGGTTTTTTTACAATAAGCGATACTGATGACTATAAACATCTGTGTCGGTTTTGAGTGAAAAAGCGATACTGATGTTGATTTACACATCTGTGTCGGTTATTGTAAAAAAACGATACTAAAGATTGACACATCTGTGTCGATTTTTTTAAAATAAGCGATACTGATGACTATAAATATCTGTGTCGGTTTTGTGTGAAAAAGCGATACTGATGTTGATTTACACATCTGTGTCGGTTATTGTAAAAAAACGATACTGAAGATTGAAACATCCGTGTCGGTTTTATTCGAAGAAACGACACGGATATGTATATTATCAGGATCGGTTTTCCTAAAAAAACGACACTGATGACCCCCCGCCATTTATTTCCCCCGCCAAGTCGATTCAGGCGCGCGCGCAGCATACTCTCATTAACCTAGCGAAGCCACCCTCCCTGCCCGCCGCCGCGCCACGCCTACCCGCCGCCTCGCCCGCCGCCTCGCCCGACGCCCCACCCGACGCCCGTCGACCGCCCGACTCTGACGCGCCCTCAGGCCTGCCCGACGACTCGCCGCCTCCCGCCACCCGCCGCCCCTCGGCCCGCCCGACGACCGGCCGCCCGCCCCGACGCTCCTCCCGACGCCCGCCGACCCACCCGACTCCCACGCCCCCGACCTGCCCCTGACGACTCGCCGCCCGCCCACCACCCGGCGCCCTCCGACCGCCCGATGACCGGCCGCCCGTCCCGACGCCTGCCGACTGACGCTCTATCTTGGTAACTTTCTAAACCATCCTTTCTTCGCATGTGAGTTGGCTTGATGTTCCTCACTGGTAACACAAGATGAAATCAACAAGCTAGTTTCTAGCAAGATATAACTTCCAAACAGGTTGATTTTACTGCAATAGAGTATGAATTTGAATAGTAACACTAAAGGGTAGAAAGATCACTTGTAAGGGTATAGAACAATCACAAGGTTATACTTTCACACTAGCATAAGTGAATGGGACACGAGAAAACACAACTCCTATTCAAAGATTAAGGGCATACAGAGACGAATGTGGAAATTACAGACGCTTTACCATGCCCACACATAACACAAATTGTCAAAAGTGCGAATGGTAACCATTTTAGTGATATATTATTTAACGTCGGTCTAAAAAAGATTCATAATCGAGAGTTTGATAACCAACAATGCCAAGCACTTGTGGTAGAAATTTTAATTTTCATAATCAACTTGCATAATTGCGTTGTGTAGTTTGTCACTCCTAAGGAGGAAAATTTTAAGAATGACCAAGAGATGTAGTGCGGTTTCTTATAGTTGATAGCAAAAGAACCAATCTTGATTATTACAAGGAAAATGCAAAGAGCAACAACAAATGGAAATAAATGTGTTGTGGGAAGCCCTTGCGCACTTTCCTGATGGCAATCAAGCTTGTTTCGGCACATTATATATGGAAGGTTTTAGCCTGGGCATCATTCAGTGGAGAATATGTACAAGTACACTAGAATTGCAGTATGTACATTATTGTCCTTACGACAAAGTTACATAACAAGAAAATTATTTCTCTAATTCAAGTTTGAGAGCAAACATTTCTGAGTTCAAATTTCACAATGCATGCTTTCATCATCTACTGCAAATACAGTAATATGATCTACATGTTATTATTGTTACTGTAATATGATCTACGTTAGAGTTAAAAATGCGTAACCTACGTCTCCCATTCGAGAGTGCTTGTTTATGAATATGCCATTTCGTCACATTCATAAGCAAGCATTCTCGAATTGTCCACGTTTTTTGACGAGTTCGAGGATATGTGGTTGGGCAAGTTCTGAGTATTGTACAAGCTGCGAGTAGATTTCGGTAGCATCTCCCTACGGTGTTCTCCGGGTATACACCCCTCTTGACCTGTTGTCGAGACGTATACCTGGAGAACAGCGGGGAGATGCTGCCGAAATCTACTCTGCAGTTGTACAACGGCTTAGGAACTTGCTCGAACCACATATCCTCGAATGGGATTAGGACCAAACCTATTTAGAGAGTAGGGGTTATCGTTGGTACGTATTTAGGTGATCAACAGATAAACTTTTTTTGAAGATCGTTCGTTCATTTGTTACTCTACTGAAATATGCTAGAACAGTTACATCTTATTACTTATCTATTCAGCTATTGCTTTACATGATTTATTGTCAAGTTCACAAAATAGGTACTAATTGCTTTCTCTCATGTCAAATATATGACCTTATCAGATTAGAAAACTCAAAATGTCACAATTAGAGAGCATCGGCTCCTCGCTAGACAAAGTAGAAGGTGCTCCCGAGGGGCCGAGCCAAGTTCCAAATGTTGAGAGGCCGAGTAAGGTGAGGAAGGCCCGAGGACCGAACAAAGGGGCCACAGGGAGAACACCGTAGGTTCTCCACTTCAATGCCACGGGGGTCTCCGCAGGCCCTCCCAAGTACAAGGGGCGATACTGCTTCATTCCTTGGTCAATTGGTGAGAGAGAGTGCCCATAACGATTAAGGATTGGAGGAAGGAAGTCGTGCCGAGCGTAAGAATCGACGTGGGATGAGGTTAAGGGCAAGTGGATTATAGAGGAGGAAGATGAACGCATACGCGAGACAGTGCCTTGAAGAGGATGGGTGTGGCCTTGAGGCACTTCGGGTCCTCATGCACGTGAGTACGTCTTGAAAGGTCGTACACCATTCGAGAGGTATCCGTTCGTTACTACGATGTTTGGGTGGAGTTCACGACGACGAAGGGTACGCCCGAGGCGAGCAAATAAGAGAGAGGAATACCGCTATCCGAGGCACAACACGCACCGCACCACCTCGATGCAGCGGCTATGAGGGAAGAAGGCGAGTGGGCGCGACTAGCCGAGGAGTGCGCGAACTCCGGACGACGATGCCTTACTCCCACATATGTGAGGAACAGACGCATGGCGGGTATTAGCGATGACAAAGAAAACCCCGACGGGCAGCTTGTAGTCGCAAACCCGCTCTGCGCGACGTCGTCTCGCCATCGTAAGACATCGACTTAGTACATTGCGGTTGGCCTAGCTTGTTGTATTTCGATCTAATTGTACTCGCTTATTGCGGGAGGAGGTAAGCCACGGAAGAGCAGGGACCTTCGAGAGCCAAGGGTCGAAGGATATCACGTCGTCTGCGATCGGAAGCCCGATCATAAGGGTCGGTGCTCGGCGCAGGTCGGGCATACTGAAGAAGTCCTACTTCAAGATGACGTTTGAGTGCTAGATCAAGATCATGGGAGGCACGTGCGGGCGCCTCAAGGAGACGCTTCGAGGAGCAAATGAGGAGGAGATCAAGGATGAGATGAGGGGAGATGATGGCACGTGAAGATGAGATAAGGGTGAGATGATGGCACGTGAGGAGCGCTGAGGTGCGAGATGATGGCGATGATCTCCAGTCGAGCAGAATCCTCACCTCTTGTAGAGAAGCTCGTGCCCGACCTAGCATTTGTGGTTCCAAAATGATAAGACCGATCCCCATCTGAAGGTAATAATTAATTTTTCCTAAATTAAATCTACAAGTGTAACTCCCACAATGTTTCTCCTCAAGTTGCGTACATCTTGCAGGCCCTCGCTAAGTGCCACCACCACCGACGGAGGATGGATTTCTGTCGAGGCTGCACGCGGGTTGCATTTCCGCAAGGAGACCGACACTGTGCATGGTCGACCTTTGGGAAGGGCTACATGAGGGTGCGGTGGACTACGCCCACGAACACTTCTTATCACATGTGCTCGAGTTCCCCCAACGAAGATATCAGCACTCTCGGGCAAGCACGCATGTCGTTCATCAAGTGGCCCACGACGGGTGTCGATCGGTCAAGGTAAAAATCCCCCGCGTCTTCTCTACCATTCCAGTAGTCCTGCAATAAGTTAAATATCGCGTGCTTTGTAGGTTCCTACCGTACCTGTGCTTACTCGTGCTCCTGATTCTGTTCCCACCACCGTGATGAGTCCTACACGGAGTGCAGAGCTCACGTGTAAAAGGACAAGCACGACATCAACAGAACCACAAGAGGCCTCTGAGACTCCTTCCGCCAAGAAGGCAAAGCTGATAAAGGCCACAAAGCCCCTTGAGGTACTTGAAAAACCAACTACCCTCACCTCGAAGACTCCTTCGGCCCAGAAAGAAAAGTCAGCACAGGCCACAAACATCCCTTATGATTTTAAGGCCTACGTACATGGAAAGCCCCTGCTTGCATCCAACGAACTAAATGGTCTAGGCGGTGGACTCATAAGCTCCATGGATGGTATATTGATAAGGTGAATGAGGAAGAGCGTCGAGTTGACTTCAATGTGATGTATAAAAGGGTACATTTCCACCGTGACGAGAATGGGATATTCCTGTCGGTTTGAGGATCTGCTTTCTTGTGTACCAATTAAAAGCCGTCGATATTTCTACTTTACGATCTTGGGCGCTGTGAGTATCGCACCATACAACATGAGTGGCGACTTTTATAGGATTTTGCATTATGTTTTCTAATATCAACACGAGTTGCGGGGCAATGAGACAATGAGCCGTGACGAATCTAAACCAAGTTGGGTTAAATCGACCACGAGCTAGTGTCTGCGACCACGGCTAGGATACATCCGGTGTTTGTTCTTGGCTACGTCAAGAGGGTATTGCATAACTGAGTCGACGAAGGACTTCGTTGTAATACCGTACCACGAGGAGTAAGTAGTACAAACCCTTCAATTACTTGTACGCACTTAAACCGTATGCGAACTTATTTCCTTGCACTACATTCCATTTAATAAGCAACCATTGGGTTCTACTCGTCCTCGTTAAGTGAAAACACGTCTATATTTTTAACTCAATCAAGAAGAGACCGATGGCCTACGCGATCAAGTGTCCTTTGCAGAAGTAAGTACATTACCGTAACCTAACACTTTATGAATTTAACTATATTTTTTTTACTCAATGGCATCTCTCCAATATATGTAGGGGTTTCTCAGACTATGTCGATGAAGGAGGGTCACACAATAACAAAAAGGGCAAGACGCTGGAGTATAAGAAATTCACGGTACAAGTGCCTAGCATATATACGTTTAATTTTTTTGACATCTAATCTTCGTGTGTTAATTTCTTTTTCTCTCTTCACAGTGTCATCAACAGGGCAGCGATGACCTGTGCGGCTTCTATGTCATGCAACACATGTTGGTTGTGGTCGGCGGCTCACACCTTTTTCCTAAGGTATATGTACATGCATACTTAGCCTTTCACATACAAATTTTGAAACTTAAATTCATGCACTCATTTATGTTTTGCAGATGATCAATATCCCCGAGAAGAGCTTAGACAGCAAAGCACTCAAACAATTTATGAGATCACTTATGCCAATGGTACTGGTTAGAAGTTATATCGGAGGACGGTAGGTTTAGAGATCTGAGCGTCCTACTAGTCCATATGGAAACAATATTAATTGTATATGTCAATGTGATATATATGCACGTGTCTTGATTGTTAAGCATGTTTGTGTTTGTATGTTGTGAGCGAATGGGCTATATGTATTGCAATTTACGTATTCGTGTTCTGTGAATGTGATATGTGCATTCTGTGTTATGTATTGTCAATGTGATATATATATGCCCAATGTTAATATGTGTGTTATTTTGGATAATATGCAAAATTGAAACACCCCCATGAGGGTCATCAGAATCGGTTCTTATGAGGCGGTTGTGATGACCTCTCATCGAATCGGTTCTTTTAAGAAAGCGATTGTGATGACCACATTAGTAGAATCGGTTCTTTTACTGAGGCGATAGTGATAACCATACCATTACAATCGGTTCTTGAAATAAAGCGATTGTGATGATACATTATCGAATCGGTTCTTTAAAGGCGATTACGATGACCTCATTAGAATCGGTTCTTTTGCGAAACCGATTACGATATCGTTATCGGTCGGTTTCGCAAAAGAACCGATTCTAATGAGGGGGTCATCAGAATCGCTTCCTTTAAAGAACCGATTCTGATGACCCTTTATCAGAATCGGTTATTAGAAAAAACCGATTGTGATAATGTGTTCATCAGAATCGATTTGATCTAAGAACCGATTCTAATGAGGATTTATCACAATCGGGGTAAAACCGACTGTGATAACTCCACCTCATCACTATCCAAAGACTTCGTATCGTCACTTGAACCGATTGTAATGACAAAAAAGAACCGATTCTGATGTACAATTCTGTAGTAGTGGGCCGTACCAGAGGATGGACACGGGTATGTCGCGCCCGTTCAGCACGGCGCCGTGGTGGTACGTGAGAAGGTCGCTAGGATTTGGCTGGTACAGCTCCATGAGCCTCCTAGCTCCCATGGAGTGATGTGATAAGCTCAGCAGTGCTAGTACGAGCACAACCAGAGCATGTTCTCTCAGATGGAAGCTACTAAAAGCTGACGCCATCTCCTAGCTAGACTCGGAGTTGTTAGGCACTGATGAGTTCGTGTTTCGATCAGAGTAGTCACTGGCGATGTGGTTTTGGGACTGCGAGGAGTTGGCTATTTACAGAGTAGTCAAATGGCTAGATTTATAATTCGATCTGAAGCTAGGTTCGTCAGTGCCTTATTTGTGCAATTGTGCTGCATTCGTTCCAGGTTTTTCAAACTCTGGATGATTGGATCAGCTGGAGACTTTGGAGTTGGAGGCAGCTGGCTGGCCAAGCCTGGGCAGAGTGCGACGCTGACCAGGAACGAGCGATGCTTCGCGCCACCCGCTCGCCGTGAAGCATGGAGGCAAATAGAAATTTTACAAGAATTTTACGGGACGAATTCGTCGATTCCTACGTTCCAAGCAGGGCCGAAGTATTTACTGTTGTTTTTGTCTCCTTGGTTGCTGGTTTTTGGCATCGCGGGAACCTGTCCCGAATAATTTCTCTGCCGCAGCAGTACTGCTTGGCTCTTAAATATCGTCAGTACTCGGTACGCAGTCTTGATTAAACATTAAGTTGACCTACTCATTAGATCTTGGTGACGGTATGCAGGCAGGACCCGACATGTTTGGCGAATCATTCACATATTTTAAGGGAAAATTGAATAGTTCGTTCGCTTGGTTCTATCAAGAGGTGACATGATCAGCTAGTATTACTGCTCCAAACACTAGATGTTCTTCAGGTGCTCCGTCTGTCCTGTTGCCCTGTACCTGCTTGTGTAGCCAGTCGAAGCGTCAGCTAATAATCGGTGCCTTATAACCTAATTTTGGTGCTCTAGTGATCAAGCACGCAACTAAAATCCTGTCGCTGGTAACAATTTTCTTTCCATGACACAATTTCACATATTCTTATATCTGACATGAGCCCCAAGCCGATTGTGAGATCAATCAGGTAAAGCCTAGGACTAAGACGCACAATAACCACACTAGCTACATTACAGATGATAGATGATGCCATGTCAATGCAATGAATGGCACTTGATCCAAAGACCGTGGACTGCGGTGACTCCGGTCAACAACTCACAAGCTTACCAAGTGAGCAGTTTGTACCATGCATCGTCCGAACTTGCATAGTCATCCACAAAGCATCCTTGAATCAGCATGCCAGTATGCTACATCAAACCATACGAAATTGAAAATGGCGACCATAGGGAGGTGAGTAGAAGCCAAACATCTTCCTTCCTTTGAAAATTCAGACCACTATTCTAGTTAGAAGAATAGATCGGATAGACAGAGCAAATGAACAAATGTCGAATGAATAGTGATTTAACTGGTCGGATGAACTGTATTGTCGACCAGTAAAAACTGCACTAATCGGTGAACAGTAATGACACCTTGTAAAAACTGTACTTGTCGGTGAACAGTGCTACGGAATAGCAAACACAAACTGGTCGAATGAACAGTACAAAACATCATCATTTGGTGAACAATGCTCAGGGGTGAATAGTGTTTGTGTAAATAGTGTCACGATTAATGAAATCAGCCCGATCTTAAAACCAAGAATTGATGTAACTTTTGATCGGCTAATCCAAAATCAATGAAACTTTGCATGTACCTTCTCAAGGAAGTTAGGAACCTATTCCAACATTCAATCATAGAGATTGATGTCAAAATTCTGATATTTTTCAAATCTAAGGAAGGTTGCATCAAAATAGGGCCAAAATAAAAAACTTCACTCTGAGTTTACTCGTGGGGATTTGATGATCAAGATGACTCTAGATGGTCTCCCACAATCACAAAAGCTGAAGCCAACCCTGTATCAATAGCTTATGAACTCTCAGCAAAGCAAGTCAGATTCCTATATTCAATTACTCGCTCTTTCTGCTCAGTTTCTTTCTTTTTGTTCCAAGTCGCGCTCGCTGCCCCTTCTAGTCTACAATGAATGCCCGCATAAACCTTAATATTGGAGTAGATTTTTAGAAGGAATTTGAAAGAAAAAGAAGAGGTCATAGAGGAGGTCAAGTTTCGAGAGCAGAGCCTCTCACTTCTAATTATCAGTCATATCGTCGTTGAGCAGAACGCGTCCCACAAAGCAAGAATCATAAAAAATTAGTCCTCAAACTAACAAGAACACGATTTTCCAAAGACCTTTCTCTTCTTCAACAAAAAGACCAGTTTCTTGCAAGAAATTAGAAGAGTGAGCTACAGCTTGCCTAGATGATTGAGATATGACCTATAAAAGGTTCATCCAACAATCATTCATTCTTGGCAACAAAAACAGGAGAAAGAAATCACAGAGAGATCAAAACTCAAGAGGGAAGGACAACCAAATGAGTATGAACTTGAGTACAAAAATAATTTTTATTTTTTCATGAGAGGAATAGTTACAAAGCCTCACAATCAGGTGAGCAAAAGCTCAAGAGAGCATAAGAAAACCAAAATCCTTCTTACAAATTCTAAAACCTTTTTCAAAACCCTTGAGCAAAGGCATCTCTCTACCCCTCTATTTGTAACATAACCTGAGCAATCTCCACCCTTGAATGACTACCTTCTCACATAAGAAACCTCGTCAAGGGCTAGGATTAACTCACTCACTCATACATAAGTTAATCCGAAACCCAACAATATAACTAGTTTTGACAGACACACCTCTCAGAGCACCACTACTACACCAGCGAATCTGCGATCCAACGATCCTCCTTTGTTTGAGTAGGGCTTAAGTTAGGATCTCCACCTTTCAATTGTCTTCTCGGCTTGCACCTACTCCCCAGCCTCAGTCATCTTCGACGCCACTTTGATCGTCTGGACCTCAGCTCTTCTAGTCTAGTCTCGATCACCTTTACCTCACCATGACCTAGCTTTGAAGTCCTACAACCATCACCGACAAAGCAAACATATCACATAGCAATATTAAAAAATATATGCAATCAAATCAACATATAGCCATAATGATACACAATTTGTCCCGACCAGTTCACAACCATTCCCGACCAGTTTACAAACTGTTCAAATCAACTCAACATTGTGCACTAAACTCAAATATAGTAAATTACTTATCACAAACATAGATAGACCTTCACACGATCTTTCACCGTACAGCAATTGCCTCTCAAACAATTAATCAATCAAGCGTGTGCAGGTCAACTGATAAGATCGCACATAATTTTTTAGGCAGGAACTGGAGCCTGGATTCTGCTGGCAGGGCGGGAACATGTCTATGTAGCTGGGCTAAATAATCAATCAATTAGGCCCAGAAAATGTCCTCCAAGACGACAGCTTGGAAAACCAATCCGCATCCGCCCACCACAGAACTACACAAGGTTTCAAATTTCGTTTTCCTACTATATCTAAGAGGTGATCGAAATCTAAAATTTTGGCGAGATTGTAGAATTTCGGATGAAATTAAAAAATAAAAATTCAAATCCGGAAGTATTTAGACAAGAATTTCTGAGATTTAGACCAAAATTGTTGAAATCTCAACAAATTTCAACAGAATAAAAAATAGTTCAAACCATATTAGAAACTTTTTAAAAAATTGTGGATGATCGTGATGCATCACTAATATTCTCATAAATTTTTCAGATGATGATCAAGTCTAATGAATTTTCAAAAATTCTAACAGTGCTAATGTCCTGAATTCCTGATAAAATGGTTGAGTACATATATTGTTTCCATATATTTTATTGAGCAAAGAAAATAAGTTTAGAATTTTTGAAACTTTTAGATAAGAGTTCTGAGGAAATACTTAAGCTCTCCTATAAATTTTGGATCATGATCACACTCGAATGAATTTATAAAATTCTGACAAGGTTACTATCTCATTTATATTCCTTCTATTTTTGATTTTTCAAAGATAACAAATGAAGTTCAATTCTTTTAAAAAAATTCTGTATGATCCTAGACTACTACAGATAGTACTATAAATTTTTCAAAAGCTTGTATATTTTTATAAAAATCTGATAGTGCTTCTGTTAATTTTATAAAACGTCTCAAAAAATTCGGTTTTTCAAACAAATTTCATGGAAGATGACATTCTTAAGAGGTATTGAACCAAATCTGGTCCAAAAACCTTGAAATCTGGACAAAATACCCAAAATTCTGGAAAAAAACTGTAGCAATTTGATTTTTTTAGGCCGGGAATTCGAATCTCTTCCCCAACCGAAATCTGAAATCTCGACTAACATTTCACCGGGATTTTAAACCGTGAACTGCAACACAGCAACACAGGAGCAACCTACCCTAGGCGGAGCTGGAAACTCGTCCAGCCACTCTAAGGGGGTGTTTGCCACAGCTCTAGCTCCATCAAAATCCGTGAAGTTTGTGGAGCAGGATAGAAATCCAGAAATTTATAGAGCTGGAGCTGTGGATATATTAAGAGTGTTTAGATAGGTCATCTTGTTTACATTGGTCATCTTGTTTACACTATAAACTAAAAATATAAACTTAACTCACTTTATTTTAGCTTACAAGTTTAAGATCTGAGATGAAGTTAGAATATGAAGCTCTGCCAAATAGGACCTAAGTATGGCCGTTTTAGCATGCAGCGAAATGTTGGTACACGAAGCATTGTTTTTTCTACTGCCAAATTAAGTGCTTGGCAGCATTATGAAAAGTAAGGAAAAAAAACGTAGGATTCTAACGACTATAGAATTGAAAATCGCAGGAATTTACAAAAGGTGTTTGATTATACCATATAAAACTTAATTTTGAGAATAGATATTAGTTGATTAGAGAGAATAGAGAAAGGAAGAGATAAAGTGCACTAGAACTCTCAAAATAATTTGTAACATAAGACTTGACCTCATGCTAAAATTCCTCTAAAATTTACAAGAAAATATCTACATCCTCTGAAATTCGTTTGAATCAATCCTACGAATCAAACACTCCTCATAATTTTTTTCGTTTGGATCGAATTTTCCCATATTCCTTTAAAACTCCTTCGAATAAGAAGGCCCTTCGTTTTGTGTCTCCGTGTGTCCACAGTGTGCTGCACACTGTGCAGTTTGCTCGGAGAGTTGGAGGACCGTTTCAGAGTAGTTAGCATGGCTGTTATATGTGAATTGTAGTTGTTAGTAATTAGTGAAGCGAGTACCAGTAGCAGTAGGCCTCTGTTCGGGGAAGTTGCAAGCGACTACTGTACTATAATTTTCTGAATTAACCTGTACGATTTCCTGAGTGCATGCAACAATATAGTGACCAGCTTGCTAGCATGCAGAGTACTAGTACATTCTGCACACTCATTGCAGTTGTTAAAGACCATACAAAACTACACTAATCAGTCATACCCAAGCTATTAGCATCAGACATTACAGTTCACAGACGTGCCCCACCTTATCCTGCCTACGAGTGCGAGCCCTGCTGACAATGACTAGATGGTCCTCATGATCAGCTAGCCTGAACCGGTTGCAACCGTGAAGCTAGCTACGCATGTACACGTACGTATCCAGCTCCAGCCAAAATTTGAATTGATCGGTTTTTTAGCTCTTTTCTTTTTTTCTTTTACAAAATTACTTATTTTTTTCTAAATATATT
Organism: Otatea glauca; assembly: GCA_036346275.1. Taxonomy (NCBI): domain Eukaryota; kingdom Viridiplantae; phylum Streptophyta; class Magnoliopsida; order Poales; family Poaceae; genus Otatea; species Otatea glauca. The sequence continues at coordinate 11,785,606 of CM070721.1, read as the reverse complement.
TGTAAATTTAACCCTCCTCTCGTCTTAGTAGTTCAGGTCAGCTCAATTCAACGCGACCTTTGACGGGCGCGGCTGGTGGTTGGTGCACCCACCCGTGAGTACGTGACCCATGCCGCCGCCCCGACGACGGTCATCGGCGTACGTCGGCACTGGGTCCCCCGTCGCGGCGTCGCGCCCTTGCTCATGTAGCTACAGGCAGCAGCTGTTCATAATAGACCCCTGAACGAACCTCCCACGCCCCCAGTCCTTGATCTGGACGACTGGACGCACTGCAGGGTGCTGTTGCTGTTGGAAGTGAACCGTGCTTAATTGTCCAGAACACTCACTTGTCAAACATGTAGGGCACGTCGCACGTCTCCCTCTTAAGTAAATTCTCTCTCTTTTTGGAAGTTCCGGAGGTCTCCTTGTTTTGAAGCTCAAATTTTGGAGACTGTTATTACCTAGTGTTACAGGATGACCATGATTCTGCAGGCAGACTGCGGTGTTCACAAATTGCATGGAACAGTGAGCAACTAGGAATGGAAAGGAGTTAACCCTGGCCCAGACGGTTTCTCTTCTGTGCAAAGTTGATGGCGGCGCTTTGCTCGATGACTGATGATTCTCTGAACGCTGCACAGACTGCATCCCTTCAAAGATGTTTGTTGGTGTCAGACCTCCTCCTCCCTGCCGGTGTCTCGCGCGGACACGTCCTCCTTCTGTTCTACACTTGAGTGCATGCGCGCCAGCTGGGCTGCGAATATGATGATCTTTGTTTGGTTAAGCGTGATTGCTTTGCCGATAATTTTTGTCGACACCTTTGGGCTTTGGCTAGGTTGGTCACTCATGCAGCATTATAGTACTAACACTTTTAGGGGCTCGACCTACCAATCATCATATATAGCTAAGCTGGTACTAGTACTACTACAGTAGTATTCTATAGCAGCAGCTGGCCGCAGACTGAACTGCTTTTATTTAGTGGCCGGAGAAGCTAGAAGGGTAAAGCTTCTGATTTTAACTAATCTATCAATTCTTTCGCCCACTCTTTACCTTAAAGAAGGGCGTTTGTATGTTTGGAATCATGCATGCAGGGCAAGTCACCCATTAAAGAAAAGAGAAGGTAATTGAGATGAACAATGAACAAGTAGAGCAGTTCTCTTCATCATTCAGTCCCTCAAGAAATTAAATGTTTATTTGGAACATATAAAATTTATAAAAAAAACAATTTAATTTCTATAGAAATCAAATAAATTTCTCGTAGTTTAAATAGGACGTAGTGTGCTTGTTTAATTGCGTCTCAATCTCACACTGAGGGAGTGTAGAGGCATCCAGCTGGTCCATGATAGGGACGACTACACGGCGATTGCCCATGGATACACCCAACTAGCGTAGTTGCATGCATGCATGTATGATCGACATATCCGTCAAATTCCGGCAACAACTTCGCCTTTCTCCGATGAAAGTTCCAACGAACCTCTTAAAGCCAGCTTCTGCGCTTCTGGGGCCATCTCGTTCTCATCTCATCCAGGGGCCAGGTCCCAGGAGGATATCATGATGACGCCCCTCCAATTATATATGGTCCGATCCGTGCTAACTTCCATGCCCGCTCAGGTTATATAATTAAAAGGAATATATATATATATATATATATATATATATATATATATATATATATATATATATATATATATATATATATAATACCTTCTATTTTCGGGAGTAATTACTCTCATATCTGAAATATCACCTAAACGAATTTGTAATGCTCTTTTATTACTTTGGGTACACTTATGTACTAAGAGCCTGCTTGTTTTAACTTTTGATTCTAGATTATGGCCCTAAAAGTAGAATAAAAAACAAACAGCATGATTCTAGAATTCGATTTTCACAATCTAGCTCACCCATATACATTAGAATCCACAATCCACTTCTATATGCTTTTGGATTCCAGTTTTTGGAGAATCAACTTCTCTACAACCATAATCCAGAATCAGTCTTTAGAGAATCAAAAGCTAAAACAACAGACCCTAATTATAAGATAGTTCAATATGAAACACATGAAAAAGTTGCAAGGGAATACATAGTTTTAGCATATTTGCAAATACCTTCATATATGCACAAATAAAGGAGTATATCTAAAAAAATATACGTACCACCTATGAACAAAATGTAAATATCACCTAGCTAGTCTTATATACTTGTAGGCTACACGTACACCCTTCGTTTTGCGAGATACTCCCTACATTGTGAGATACGGTATAAGGAGTAACTACTCCCGATAGTAGAAAAGATGCTTCCAATATATATATATATATATATATATAAACATTTTTCGTACTCTCGGGAACACATACTCCCACCACCAATATACCACTTAAATGAAAGTGTTATACTTCTTTATCACTTTTGGTATACTTCAATAATAATTCTAAAATACTCCAATGCAACATAGTTGAAAAAAATTCATCGGAGCACTTTATTTTTTACTATATACCCTTTTACATATATAAAAGGAATATATAAACAAATTATACTATAAAGGGTGGATTTTGATGAAAATTTTCGTGGAACTCACTTTGGAGTATCTTGTAATCAGTATTAGAGTATACTCAAAAGGATAAAAAGGTATAATAATATCATTTAAGTGGTATACTCGAGGTGGGAGTACGTACTCCCAGGGCTATGTGCTGATTTTTACTATCAACCACAATAAAATCTTGGTTTACTTAGGGCATATACAATAGTTTGTCTCTTAAGATTGTCTCTAAGGATTCCAACTCACCTAGAGCTGATTTTTACTATCAACCACAATAGAATCTTGGTTTACTTAGGGTATGTACAATAGTTTGTCTCATAAGATTGTCTAAGGATTCCAACTCACCTAGAGATAGTACTAGAGACAACATCTCCTGTAGTTCGTCTCTAAAATCATTCATCTGACTAATTTATATTATTTTCATTACATTTTGCTTTCATACTTATTACTATTTTGTGTTGGTTTACGTGATAGGTTGTCTCTTGCATAAGAGACAGCATGTTCCTTTTTCTCACCTCCTCTCTCCTCAACGTAGGACTTTGCTAATATGATATAGCTAAGAGATAGCTGAAGTGACATTATTGGAGATGAGACGTGCTTCTATGTTTTTCTTTTATAAAGTTACACAAATATTATAGCATGAATGAAGGTTAATTAGATGGTAATTACTTATCCCCTCGCTTGCTCAAGATTTGTGCTAGCCATGCCCTCTGAATCAAAAGACAGTACAGAGCATCACTAGCATATTATTATGACATACATTTCAGAAATGAAGTCGGATCACATATTACAACATCCAACGCATCTATTTTAGAAATCAACTCTGATCGCACATTACAATGTACAGCGCATCCATTTCAGAAATCAACTCACATATATAAAAACCAATTGAATTCATAACTACAACTCACAAATTTGCATCACAAGGTTTACAAATTAATCCAAATGGTATCTAACAAATTCACAACTCATCAGGCGAGGCTTGAGTGGAATTCACCTTTTGGATTAAAGACCTCACGCATCAAGAAGACACAGAGTTGTCCTCGAATACCTAACAGGTCAACCTGTTCTAACGTAGATTCAACGTATTGCCAAGCCTGTCGATGAGAAGAGTAAAGTATTGTGTGTATATAAATTAATAAGTGGAAACAATTATTGCAAGATTGATAAACCTCTACGACATTGGTCTTCTTTGAACCAATGAGTTCCATGTTGTGGCAAACGTAGAATGCACATAGGTTAGTGTCCTTTGGCTATTAGTGGTACTGCCAAAATATAATAGGCTATTTCCAAAGGTATTATTATAGAGTGTGAAGGATTATCGTGTACTAGCGGATACCGAAAACTTATAAATATGATTCAGCTTCAATGGGTCCTTCCTATGTGGCCCTCCACGAGCTTTGTAGACACCGAACGAAGCGTCGAGTAAATTTTTGAGAGACGCCAAATCGTGTGTCCACCCTTTTTGGAATCAAGGTAAATTATCTGGTTGTGTCTTGGTATAATTACGAGTAAAACCCAGTGAAACCTACACAGGTATGTCGCCATGGTCATTCAACCTAACTTCGAGCTGCGTTACATAGTACAAATCAACAAATATAGCAACTGGACGAAGCACTTACCCTAGGTTGTGGGGTAAAAGACCCACCGGTTGTTCCCTTGCTTTTGCTTCTATGATCATGTATCTACATATACAAAATTAAGGATCATATATATATGATATTTATCGGTACGACACGAATGTAGACCGTAATTGCACACATTTATAATGTCCAGCATCTCATGAGTGAGGCATCGAGAGCATTGAGGTTGTAGAGATCGAATAAGTTGTTGAAGCGGACCACGAAGAAGCCATCTAAAAACCGGTGTAAGAAATGTCCCTCCTTGAAGTTGACAGAGATACTCGATGCCCGTTGTGCCACCGGCTTGTTGGTTTGTTCCATTTACCAATCTTGCAATCTAATGCAGGCTAATATAAGCGTCTCCTGGTGGTCTTTCGATATGAACAGCTGTCCTAGCTCGAATTGCCGCGCCAACGGGGCAAATGGAAAGTCATGGGCTGACGTGGTCATCCCTTTCGATTTGCCCTTGTCGCCGCCTCACCGTCTACCAAATGTCGTCTTCACGGTAGACGACTTAGCCCGAACTGCAATAACGGCCTGTGCCTGACGGGACATGGTAGCCAGTTTGATGGGCTCCTTCGGTGTAGCACATGGCTCTGGTAGTGCTGATAGCTCCGGCGCATCACGTGGCTCCGGTAGTGCTGGTAGCTTCGGTACTGTAGGGCGGGCGTCGAAGGAGATGTTCTTCTTGGGCCACTAGATGAATTTGCCGATGGCATCCCCTAGTGTGATGATCTCGTCGTTTGGGGGCATCTCTAGCGTGACGGCCTTGCAAATTTCATGTACACCGTGACATAGACCTTCGCGTAGCCCGGATCTAAAGTATGACCATACACAAACGCCCTTGCATCGGATGAATACGTGCGCCCCAAGCAGTCTGCAGGGGAACAGAGCCATTGGCAAGCCTCACTTGGAGATTGCACGGCGTGGCCACCTACATAAAGGTAAACAATTAATTAGCTAACATGTCAACAGGTCTATCTAATGAGAATTGCAGATATGTATATTACCTGGGTGTCATCGGGAGAAAATTTGGTGTCGTCCACATCCGTCTCAGGGGTGGACGGGCATCTGCTCCGACGGTTTGTTGGGCTGAACTGCACCTGTGCTTCTTGGGCTTGCACGTTTCGTGTATGCCTCTTCGCAGCCACCTTTTTCTCCATTCTTTCCTCAAAGCTCCTTAGCTGACTATCGAGCTGCGCTCTCAACCTTTCCTCAACCCTTTCCACAATCAAGGCTACTAGTCGTTCCTCGCGCTCGGCTTTGCTTCTCTTCCTACTTCGGTACGTGTCGGAGTCTTGTGGGAATCCTATTTTCTAGGGAACGAAAACACCTAGGTCTCGGGTGCGGCCCAGGTGATCCTTTTTTTCCCATAGCCTTAGAGAGTATATCTCTCTCTCTGTCTGAAATGAAGGAGCCCTGGGAAGATTTCGTGCTCAACGCTACCAGGCGTTGGGACACTTCCTCGTCTAAAGGGTTGGCAAAGGACACACCGCCCAAAGACGTCGGACGTGACCTCACTTTTACCTAGTTTCGAGTGCGCTAGTCCATGATCGAGGCAAATGGTGACGCGACCTCCTTCTAGATTGCCTCGTCGTCCTCCCTCGCCCATTGCTCCATCATGCCCACGTAACCAGTGGAGCCGAATCTGTGTGGGTAGGTGTTTGTCGACTGGACAGTCTTGTGTGCTGCACTTTGACGCACGAACTCTTCGATCGTCTTCATCTCAATAAATCGTTTCCACAAGTCTTCAGTGATGAACCCGTAGTTCTGGAACGGAGTCATTTCCTTTATCACGTAATTAGTGACGAGGACGCTCTTGAAGTTCTTCCATGCCTTTCTCGCCACTAGCAATGCATACCGTCACAGTGCGTGCATGACGTCTTGTGGGAGCTCGAACGATGCGAAAATTTCTGTCACCAGGCAGTCGCGCTCCTCATCTGTCAGCTTTTTCCATGATGGATACGTGATAGGGACCCTTTCACGCCCAACAATCCCGCACAATATTCGGAACGCTGCCGCGGCCTTAGGAGGTGCGGTAGGGGCGCCATCCTGCGGATCGACCGCCGTGATGGTATATCGGCTATGGGGCCTTTTACTAAGCCCTCTTGGACCGCGCCTCTGTTTTCCTACGTTGGGGGCCTCATCAGATCCATTTGGCGACGACGAATGAGGGGGCGCCATCTTGTAACGAAGATCATAAAAGAGGCAAGTTGGTAAATCAACAACTCATAGAGGGTCATAGAAGAGGAAAGAAAGTAAATTTAAGCATTGTTTAGTACATTTGTAATTGTATGATGCAAGGTTAAGACAAGGTAAGTTAAGAGAAACAAATTTAAGAGAAGGTAAGTTAAGAGTTGTTTTGTACATACAAGGTTAAGAGAAGGTAAGTTAAGAAAAACAAATACAACAATTGAACTAAGCAGTGACATAATCAATATGATGAAAATTACATAATCAACAAGATAAAGCGTATTATGAAATTTATGGTATTCATGTAGTGAACCATGTCTAATACAATAGATTGATGACGAATTTGTTTTATATTGCTCTCAGAAATAGGGCTCGATTGAAGATTTTAAATCTTCAACCTCAATCACAAATGGGCTAAATAATTAATTAAGTGAACAAAGCCTCGAACCCTTACCACCTTAATATGCACATTAAAGAATTGATAATCAACCTCACTGTTAACAGATTATATTCAGTTCAACATACATTCAGATCAGCATATCGAATATTTGCTAAGCGAATCATCAAATGAAATTCAGATTAGTCAGCTAGCAATTTTACCAAGCAATTATTATTCAAATCAGCAGTATAAAGACAATGAAATAACACTGATAATGAGCAATGACAGATATTTAATACTGATCAGACTAAGCAAAATATTATAAAGAATCAATTCTTTCTAGAATGCAAGTCTACTGGTTCAAGGCCTAGTTCACAAAATTAATTGTCATTATCATCAATTTACCCAATATCATAACAGAGCAATTCCCACAGGCAACAGAAGATTGAGAGAGCCATTCCCACAGGCAACATAACATACATTACCAAAATTTTTCAACATGGAAATCATAAACTAGCTGGAATTTGGAGTAGAAATGGAGAAGTAATTAAGAAAAATCAGAGGTAAATAGAGTGATTAGTCAGCATGTTAACTTGTTAAGAATAATGCAAACAGACTGAATCAGAACATGTTAACTAAATAGTAGGGAGTTTCTAATTGAAAAGGGGTCGTTAAAACTTGAAAGTAAAAACATTGCTGTCATTTGGATTCTGAAGTGTTGCAAAATTTTGGTATATTGAGCCTTCCTACTACACAACATCTTAGCTAATTCTCCACATGATTTCCCCTCTACACCTTCTATTAAAGTTTAACTGCAGTTATACTGAAATCATGCTTTGATTTCCTTTAAGAATGTTAGGACCCGAATATGCAAATTCGGACCATCTGTGTATTCAGCACTAGTCCAGGATCATGCTAGTGCACACAGGCTCAACATAAATGAATATCACAATCATACTCATCGATATCATAATAAAGACTTTATCAAATTAAGTATAACTTGTTAGACGACTTTATGGTCCATTTTACATGAATACGCCTCGCAAGGCTAAGATTGAAAATAAATAAACCGCAGCGGAGATATATTTATTCATAGTAACCCTTCAATTTGCCACAGGCAACTGACAAGGTTCGCACCCTAGTTGTCCGCTCCTTCCTGAAACTCCTCCTCAAAAGCAGGCGTAGCTTCTTCTCCAACCGATGATGTTTTGTGGCAAGGGGTGAGTACTTCAAGCACTCAACAAGTTATGCACAAAATGCAAGTCTAATATACAATATGCATGGCTTTATTACAAAGGATTAGCTGAAATGGTTAATTTGCATAAACATCAATTACAAAAGAATAGCACAAATAGATTGAAAGACATTAAAATAAATAATAACAATAATAAATTCCTCAGTTATTTCCCAAATAAACCAACTCATAATCTTAAACCATATTCCAACTTCCATAGGCATATACAGCCTCCATTCCCATATTTGTTTTAATAAAATCTAACCCTTGACTTTTATCACCGAGCAATGCTCAATACTGCGAGCACGACTATTCGAATAGATTTGATACTCTGCAGAGGTTATAAACTTTTCCCACAAGATAAAACCATACACCACAAAGGCAAGTGATTATAACAAAACCTTTTCAATGCCTGTCTAAACCCAGTACTACCTGCTAAGGTTTCAACACTAGTGAGACTGGTTACCATATCTAGGGCCCCCTCTTGCACATGTGAGACTACCCGTGCGAGGACTGGTTACTACAACCCAGGACTCACATCACCACTAGTAGTACCAAAGCTTAGACATAACAAATTAATCAGCTAGATCTGTCCCATACTAGACTTGTTGTATGAATAACTCCGCTCAAATTCTTGCAAGGTTAAGTCCTTAATTGACCAAGACAAGACTAACCAAAAACCATCATTATCATAAACCATCTTATACCGTTAAAAAGTAATACGATCGCCCAAACGCCACATTGGCCCACCACAAATACTTGCCACTTGCCTCAGTCTAAATCATTTTACCACCCCGGTTGTTTTACCATGCACCACGTGCCATCAACAACAACATTGTGTGACAACACCCGACACACAAATTAATAAACATATTCCATAATTCATTAAGCAAGATTAATCATTTTCTCATAAAATGATGACTCGTTGCATGGCTAAGCACACTACATGTGTTCTAGCTATCAACATTGGCAATTATAGCTACCAACTAATATGAAACCATTCTAGGGTGACAAATGAAATACGACATACAATATGGCAAGGTGAATATATCACAATTGGATGAATAGCTATACCCAACATAATTGAAACAAGTAATAATTGAATTAGTATGCAATACTTTGAAACAATATATTATTTTAAACATGGGTTAAACATGATCAAAGCACAACTTGCCTTCAAAGAGCTCTGGATCCTACTCTGGACCTTGATCTTGTGCTGGTTCCTCGATCAAAAACTCACCGGGCATCTCGATGTCTACGCGAAACGAGCGAGAAAGCAATAAATACCAAAAACAGAGAGAAAAATCAACTCTAAAAATTAAATAAAATTCACCAATAAATAGAGCTCGATTTTACAAATTTCTAGAAACTAGAATCACCTCAATTGGAGTTCGTATGAGCAAGAACGAGCTAGTTAAAGTTTGAAATAAAAGATAAATCAGAAGAATAGAAAATTCCAAATTAACCGAATTATTTTTGTACGGGAAAAATGATTTATTATGTCAGTAAACACAGGGCCCAATTGGAAGGCGACACACGTCACCGACGTATGGACCGGGTCCACAACCGGCGCTGGTCCACCGTGGACCGGCGGCACTGTGCCCATGCGCTGGCTGACGCAAGCGCTTGCGTCAGCGGCAACGCGCGGCTCAATCACGACACGACACGCGGTGTGACGCGAGTGGCGCAATGCTTGGCATAATCTCGCCGCCCAAACCAAAACAAACGGCCGAGATCTGCCGGTGCAACTTGACCTAGATCTTCTGCGGAGGCAACACGCGACGGCATCACGACCGTTCAGATCTGATCGGTCGACGACGGCTCCAGACGGAAACTGAAGCGGCGGAGTGACGTGGCTACCCTGCCGGACAACACGCGGCATGATCCTATGCGTCGATAGCTGATCTGACGACCACGAGGCTGCGACAGATGGGTGACTGCAGCAACGAAGTGATGGCGCATACGCAGCGAGATCAGGGCCGCATAAGGTTGATCGGACGGTTAAGGAAGCTCGCGAGGGAGACGATAGCACGACAGCGCAGCACGACAAGGTTCTCACCAGAGAGGAAGACGACGACGTGCAACGCGGCGTTCTGGGGGTCCTTCGACGACGCTTTCTCCTTGGTCTGACGCGGCGCGAAGAGGCGATCTCGAATCAGGGCTCGGACGCGGCGGAAGACTGCGTGCGGCGACAGAACCACACGAAAGGAACGATGGCCTCCTCTGGACTCCAGTGAGCTCTTGCGGGCGAACGGCGACGTCTCAGCAGGCGTGCGCTAGGGCAACAGATGCGGCTTGGGGTGAGGAATCCAAGGGTGGCGGCGACGCTTTAAATAGCAGCCTCGGCTTCCGTGTATGTCGTGAACATCTAGGTTCGCTAGGATATGGCGGTGGAATCCAACGAGGAATGGAAAGGGTGATGTGGCGGCATCCCATGCGTCCATGCGATGATAATCTGACGGCTCACACACGCAAGCGACGAGGCGCAAAGGCAGCCGATGGATTAAGATCCAACGGTGAGGGTGAGATACGGCTAGGGTTTGGGGCTTGGCGGGCTTGCACGGGCCAACAGCGTGGGAAGAAATGGTTCGGGTTGCTGAGCTCAGCTCAGAACTATTCATCCGCATTTTAAACACTTTCTAAATAAAATAAATGCCAAAAAATAGAGTAAGCGAAATAAAATAGCAAAAATATCGGAAAAATTCTAGAAAAATTCCAGAAAATATTTTAAGGATTTAGGACTCAAATAAAATATTTTGAACAAAAGTTTATTTAAACTTTTCATATTGTACAAACAGCTTTATAAATAATCCATAAATCAATAAATTCAAATAAATTCTAGAAAATTCATAAAAATATAAAATGCATATCAAATTCAAGAAATGCAAAAATTGGGGTGTTACAAGAAACCACTGAAATCTCTCTGTAACTTGAATTTATAGAAGGTTCGTCAATTTCAATTTCCAATTTATCATGTTGACTGATCTAGTCAATTAATTATTGTTTATTGAGATAACTTATGGTTGAAGAATCCTAAACACAACAACAGAGAGCCTTATGCAGTTAAGTCTTAATAATAGTATTCATAACCAATAGAAATATCATAAGTGATAAGTATTCCAAATCATAAAATTGTTAAAAACCTTGATATGCACGTTTAGACGTAGGCAGGAAAATATCATAAGTGATAAGTTCATAACAATGAAGTTAGTATTTGTCATAAAATACAACCAAATTGATAGGTCATAAAAATACACTCAGATGCACAGCGTGTCACATTCCTATAGATAAAATAGGTTAAATTCAAACATGAAGCCTCAATTTAGGCCACTATATCATTTAGCAAAAAATTCTGTTTGAACCTAGATAAATGTAAATACCTACATCTGAAATCAACATGCTGCATTACATCCATCATTGAGCTACATAGGACTGATTTTTAACACACATCCTAAATAAGTATAATAACACACATCCTATCTTAATACTCATATTCTGTAGTTCCTTCAGCTATGTTAAGCTCAAATGTAGACTATATAACAGACAAATGTCAAAGATTATATAACAGACAAATGTGGACTGGAATTCTACAAATTTGAATGAGAAACAACCACTTTGAGTCAAAATCATCTAGGCAAAAAATAACAAACTAAACAAGAGGCGCAACATCCATCACAGTCTACCACTTACAACAAATGAAGTGAAACCCTAAAGCAAAAAAGGAGGAGGGTGTTGGATCAAGGATAACCGACTAGAGAGGGGGTGAATAGGAGGTTTCTAAATTTTTCAATTCTAAACACAAATAATTAAAACACTAAACAAGAATTGCTATCTACTTCAACTTTGCAACTAAGTTCACTAGTAAATATCACGTACTATAGCAATTTAAGTATGACTCAAGTAGAAATCTAAGCACAAATAATATACTTGAGAAAGCTAGAAGATTGAACCAAACACTAGAAGAATAAATATAAATCACAAGAGAATAAGAGACAAGATTTTTGACCCGTGGTCTCGGAGACTTGCCGGTCTCCCTACTCCACGTTGAGGTGACTTGAACAACTTCAAGCCGGCTCCACCCGCTTGAGCCTTCCTCGATCACTAAGGTAGTTCTTCCCCGCTCCGGGTAGGCGAACTCCGATCTTCACAACTTTTCGGGGCTTCTCACAATCTCCATTGAGAAGCTCACCTCACACGATTGCCTCCAAGCTGTCTAGGAGGCGGCAACCCCCAAGAGTAATAAGCCTTGACGCTTGCTCGAAGTCGGATTGAGTGTCTAAAGGCTCAAACACTAAATGCAACCCTCAAATTTTCTCCTCACACTCTCAAATCAGAATTGAATGCACTAAGGAGAGAAGAAGACTTGCTAGAGCTCAAAAATCATCAATGAGAACCAAGAGAGCCTCTAGAGATCAGGTGGGGGTGTATTTATAGCCCTTCACCAACTTTTCTAGCCGTTGGGGCTCGAATTGAGCTAAAATCAGAATTTCCGATGCTACCGTCTATGTAGGACCGGTAGTACCGGCCTCCAGCCCAACGGCTAGAGCAGTGCATTAAATGCATTGCCAGAGCCCTTTGTGCAAAGGGTCCGGTGCTACCACCCTACTGGTGCCGGTAGCACCGGGCGCTTTTTATTTTTGCTCTGCCAGAAGGAGCTTCTCACCGCCCAACTTCCCAAAAATGGAGCTCTCTAGAATTCTTGCACCGGGCTGAGGGGCCGTTGCTACCGGGCGAAGTGCTACCGCTCGCCCGGTAGCACTGGATCGCCTGACTGCCCAAAAATAGAGCTCTTTGGAATTTTTGCACCGGGCTGAGGGGCCGGTGCTACCGCTCGCCCGGTAGCACCGCGCTACCATGGGCGGTAGCACCGGACCGCCCGACTGCCTAAAAATGGAGCTCTACGGAATTTTTACACCAGGCTGAGGGGCCGGTGCTACCGCTCGCCCGGTAGCACCGCGCTACCATGGGCGGTAGCACCAGAATTCCAAAAACTTCACTTTAACTTCATAGAATTTTCAATGAGACTTTAAACTTGACACAAAGCATGATCTTGAGTACTTAATTTGAGCCTTTAGAACTTAAATGACATTAAGCGAACGTCAAGACCCCTCTTAATTGTACAACCCTAATTCTAGCAATCCAATCTTTTCTCCAAACTCCGAGATCGGTAAAAGCTATGAAAAAGTCCTTAAATAATTATTCCTTTGCCATTTGTTTCGACGTGTTGATCTTTTCTTCATCAACTGCATGCTTTCATAATCATCGAAACTTGGACCAACCTATTCTCAAAAGCTCATATTGAAAATGTCAGTCCTTTAACTGTATTTGTCATTAATTACCAAAACCACATAAATTTGGGGCCTAGATGCTTTCAGAGGGGGAGGTCACAAAAAAGGACTCACCGGAGGGGCAACCTACGTGGGGGAGACGGCGGAGGAGGGGTGCGGGGGAGGACTCACCGGGAGGGGGAGTTGACATGGGCGAGAGGGAGGGCGACACGGAGGGGGAGGGTGCCGCGGAGGGTGGAGGGGGTGCCGATGTGGGGGACACGGCGAGGGGGAGGTCGTCACGGAGGGGGGATGTGCGCAACCAAGAAGGAGCCGCCGGGGGTAGCTAGGGTTTGGGGTAAGGGAGCCGGGCGCATGCTATGGTTTCAGGCAGAGGACATAACCGTGTGGAAGCCACATTGCAGACCGTTCTAATATAGAACCGTCTCCGATGCAATCTACCTCTTATAAATAATGCGCATTGGGTTTCACAAGTGGTATACTTGGCTCAGTTGGCAACTGGCTTAGCCTGTGTACGTGAGGTCTCGGGTTCGAATCCAAGGGAAACAAAAAAAATTGCAACGCTGCATCATAGACGGTTTTCATATTAAACCGTATGACATGAGGTGACAAAGGGGCAGTGGAATGCGGGCAGGGGGACATCACAGACGATTCTAATATTGAATTGTGTCATCACAAACGGTTCAATATTAGAACCGTATGTGATGAGTATATTGCTAATTTCCCCTTTTTTAAGCCTGTTTGTTGTAAAGTTGTTTTTTAAGTAAATTTTTTTAGGCCTGTTATTTCTTAAGTAGTTTTTTTAACCCAAGTTAATTTTTAACTAGTTTTTTGAAGCTTGTTTTGGTAAGTAGTTTATTTTTAAGTAGTTTTTTTAAGCATGTTTTTTGTAAGTAGTTTTTTAAGATTTTTTTAAAGTAGTTCACTTGTAAGTGGTTCACTCGTAAGTAGTTTTTTAAGCCTTTTGTTTCAAGTAGTTTTTTAATCCTGTTTTTTAAGTAGTTTATAATATGTACATATAATACAAACAATTACAATTTATAATTTCCATCTACTACCAAATTAATTTTTTTACTCAAGTTAATTTCTTAATTTTGGTAAAGTTATTTTTTATACCAAGTTAATTGTAACGCATACATCTCATTAATTATAAATGGTACATACATCTCATTAATTGTAACACATACATACATCTCATTAATTACAATACAGGTACACTTAAAATAAACATGACGACCTCATCATAACTACACTTGCTTACACTTTCGTATAAAAATTAGCCCTTCACGATGATCGACACATGTGTAGATAGCTTCCTGTAGGATAAAAGATAACCAACTAAAGGGGGGTGAATAGGAGGTTTCTAAATTTTTCGATTCCAATTTGCAATAATCAAAATATTAAACTATACGAACAATAATTGCAAATTTACAATTATAATCTCTAGGGAACACTAAACTACTCTAGCAATTCAAGTAGAGCAATAAATAATTCTAAGTACGAGTAACCTACTCAATTTGTTAGAAATGTGATTTAGCACAAAAATAACAAAGGCAAAACACAAGAGAAAGAGAGACAAGAATTTTATCCCGTGGTCTCGGAGACTTGCCGGTCTCCCCTACTCCACGTTGAGGTGACTTGAACACTTTCAAGCCGGCTTCACCCGCTTGAGCCTTCCTCGATCACTCATGGTAGCTCTTCACCGCTCCGGTTAGGCGAGCTCATTGCCTTCACAAACGATCGGGCCTTCTCACAAGCTTCTTTGAGAAGATCACTGATGCCACACGCCTCCAAGTCGTCTAGGAGGCGGCAACCTCCAAGAGTAAAAGTTGATGACGCTCGCTCGAGGTCAAATTGAGTGCTAAAGGCTCAACACTAAATTTACCACTCAATTTTGCTCCTAACTCTCTCAAAATATGAATTGAATGCATACAAGAGTATTGGAGACTAGCTAGAGCTCAAATATCATCAATGAGGGTCAAGAAATGCTCTAGAATGTAGGTGGAGGGTATTTATAACCATCACGAACCAAATATGGCCGTTGACCAAAAGTTGGCCAAAAACCTCCTGAGAGGCCGGTCATACCGCCTATGACCGCCCCTCAGTAGCAACGATCGCTACAGTGCAATAAATGCGCTATCAGTGACCGTTACCCATATGGCCGGTATGACCGGAGAGGGCCCGGTCATACCGCTCACTGGTATGACTGGAGGGCCTCCGGTCATACCGCCCTCCTCTAATGCCAAATGCACCTCTTCTGAAAAAACGCACCGGCTTGAGGCTTGATCATACTGACGTTCGGTATGACCGTTCGATGTCCACAGTAGTGACTCTGTACTTGTCAACCTTCACGTGCTGCAGGTGAACCCAACGTCACCGAAATAAGGGGATCTTGAATAGTACGTTGTCGAGCTCCCAAATTTCCTCAATGAACCCATAGTAGGAGCTCATCGTCGACCCAGCGGTATTGAGCGCATCTATGTGAACACCACTGTTCTGGTTTGTGCTCTTCATGGTCTGATCTCTCGTGTAAAATGTGTACCCATTTAAGTCGTATCCTTTCCATGTTACAATTGTAAATGTTGGCCCTTTTACCAACCATGTCAGCGTATCACCTGACGAGCTTCCAGTGATGGGTTGTCGCTCCTTCAAACATCTATTGAACTAAAGGCTATGCTGCCTGATGATCCAGGACTCCAGACGCGACGGATTCTCTTGCCGGAGCCAGTTCTTGTGCTCATCGATATATGGGGCCACAACAGCCTTGTGTTGCAAAACCGTAAAATAGGCTTTAGTGCACTTGCTGGATCAAGGGTGATTGCTTTCCTTCCAATGGTCCCGATAACCTGGAGCCTCCCCTCATGGTGGGATCGAGGCACACCTATCAGTTCAACTTGAGTCATGTAATCCACGCAGAATTCGACGACCTCTTCGGTTGCATAACCTTAAACAATGCTACCCTCCGGTCGAGATCGATTCCGTACGTAGGACTTGAGAATTCCCATGTACCTCTCAAACGGGTACATGCTATGTAGGAACAAGGGCCCGTACATCTTTATCTCACTCACAATGTGAACAATGAGATGGACCATGATATCGAAAAATGACGAAGGGAAATACATCTCATGATTACATAGAGTCATTACGACCTCGGCCTGCAGAGCATCTAGTCCTTTGGGATCGATGTCCTTCTGAGCAATTGTGTTAAGGAAATAACACAGCCTTATGATTGTCTCCCGGACCTTGCTTGGTAAAATACTTCTAATTGCCACAGAGAGCATGTGTGTCATAAGCACATGACAGTCATGAGATTTCATACCAGTTAAACTCAAATCTTGCATCGAAACAAGTCTCTTCATGTTGGAGGAGTAACCGGACGGAACTTTGACACCATGCAAGCACTGGCACAGTTCAGTTCTCTCGGCCTTGGACAGAGTGTAACAAGCAGGTTTACAGTACATTTGGCCTTTCTCGGTCTCTTTCGGCGCTAACTTAGGTTTGATACCCATACGGACCAAGTCAGGCCGTGCGTTGATACCATCCTTTGTTTTGCCCTTAATATTCAGTAAGAGACCAATCAAGTTATCATAAACATTCTTCTCTACATGCATAAAGTCGAGGCAGTGCCGAACTTCTAGGTGCTCCCAATAAAGTAGGTCTCAGAATATTGATCTCCTTTTTCACATGCTCTTCTCACGGGTCCTCGATTTATGTCCCTTTACAAGCGCAACATTCAAGTTCTTAACCATAAAATGAATGTCTGTCCCGCTTAAAGGCTTTGGAGCTAAACCATCTTCGTTCGTTCCGTCGAAGTGTTTCTTCATCTTGCGGTATGGGTGATTCCTCCGGAAGAACCTACGGTGATGCATGTACATGATTTTGCGTGCGGGATTCAGCCACACACTCTCAATATCATCTAAACAGTGAGTACAGGCTTTGCCTCCTTTTGTACTCTGGCCCGACAGGTTAGTAAAGGCAGGATAATCATTTATGGTGCAGAACAACATGCAGTGCAAAGTGAAGTACTCTCGTTTGTGAGCATCCCATACCTATACCCCAGCATCCCACAGCGTTTTCAGATCTTCCACCAATGGTGCTAGGTATACAACAATATCTTTTCCAGGTTGCTTCGGTCCTTAGATGAGTATAGATAGAAAAAGTACTCCCGCTTCATAGACAATCAAGGAGGAAGGTTGTAGATACAGAGATTCACGGGCCAAGTGCTATGACAGCTGCTCATGTTACCGAAAGGATTCATTCCGTCCGTACTCAATCTGAACCTTATATTCCTCGAATTCGCAGTGAATTCCTGAAACCTCCTATCTATGTTTCTCCACTGGGTGGAATCAGTTGGGTGCCTTAACATTCTGTCGTTCTTATGCTCATTTGAGTGTCACAGAAGCAGTTTTGCCTCCTTTGGATTCGCAAATAAACGCTTCAAACGGGGAATTACTGTCATATACCACGTCACCTTAGCAGGAGGTCCTTTCTTCACCTTTATGCCCTCGTCGTCGTCATCTGATCTATCTTTACGCTTGTACCGGGATGCGTTGCACACCGGACATACATGCAAGTTTACGTAATCTTTGTGGTAGATGATTTAGTCGTTCGGACATGCATGTATTCTTTATACTTCCATTTCCAAGGGACAAAGAACATTCTTGGCTTTGTAGGTGGTTGCCGGTAACTCGTTTCCCTCAGAAAGCATGTCCGCTAACAGACCTAACAGTGTCGTGAAACTCTCATCAGATCAACCGTTGCTTGCTTTTAATTTCAGTTGTTCATGCACGGATGACAACCTTATGTATTTGGACTTGCAGCTCGGGAACAAATGTTTCTCCAAGTCATCCATCAAGCCCCGAAATTTTATATACTCCTGCTCATCACGGTTCTCTTCTGCATTCCACAGCATCTGATCCAGATTGTCATCGTGAAACTTATCCTCATCGAAAGCAGAGTTGATATCATCCGGAGTATCGTTGACTGCGTCGATGATATTAGTACTACTTGCTTCCTACATAATTTGCTCTTCACCGTGATTCGTCCAACATGTATACCCCCTTTTGAAACCCCATAATATCAAGTGTGCTTCAATCTACGCTGGGTTTCAAAACATCCTCATATTCTCGCGGTCAATACATGAATAAGGCATAAATTCCACCCCTTTGTTTAACATATCTTCATCTGTAGCTCTTCTAAAAGCGGAGACACTATTAATATACTCGGCGCTCGCACGGTTCTCAGTGTACATCCGGCTTCGGTCCATCTACGCTATGTATATAACAATAGGTGTTAAATAATAAATTAAGTACACTACGAGTGCACATGCACACATATGCTACATATATAAGCTATATTTAAACTTGTCGATTAACTTATATAGCTCCTTACATCACAAATAACAAATGGATATATATACATATATAAGCTACATTTAAACTCATCATTTTCAATTTTCTCTTTACATAGCTAGCTACATCTTGAGTATAATGCAATTAGAACCAATTACTACTTTAGAACAAATGGATCTATCCAAAGCTAGATCAAAACCATCTTCAATTCCCTCTTTACCAAGCTAGATGTATATACCTTCGATATAATGCAATTACAACCAATTATTATCCTATATTATCTTACTTTAAGTAACTATCTCCACATTGAGTATAATACAATTAGAATCAACTACTACTTTACATCACAGAGAACAAATAGATCTACACTAAGCTAGATCTAGAAACCATCTTTATTTCCCTCTTTACCAAGCTAGATCTTAAATGTTATGCAAATTAGAACCAATTAATAACATTAGATGACGTAGAATAGAAGGATTTATAATCACACCTCCAAATCGAGAGTCTCTTTCCACCAGATCGCCTCACAATGGCAGCCACCTCAAAAATAACTCGGGAAACCCTAAAAATACAGAGGAGATCGGGACTCTGTTTTTATTTTCTAAAATTGGTCATCACAGACGATTTTAGCAAGTGATGAAGTGTCTAATATAACCCCTTTTGTAGTAGTGGCGCGGGCGACGTGGTAGGAGGACCAGAAAGTAATTTTGAATTTATGGAGGACTTATATGCGAACACGATGACATGGAGGGGCTGGGAGGCCGGAAAACCTACTAAGTTTAATAAAGATAGTATAGTATACTTTACCAGTTGGATGGTGTCCGTCTACCTCTCCGTCGAGAGGAGGAAAAACGCGGTATACCATTTAACAGGTTTTCTCGTTCACATTTCGCACCGGGCTCCGCTATATAAACAGCTATCCGTTTCTCTCTTACGCTTCAAATTAACACAACCCAACACGCACACGCGAACTTTCTTCCAAAATCTAAATCCTCTTGCCCAAATGGCCAAGGAAAACCTCGTCCTACTACTAATGGTGCTCGCTACAAACATGGCCTTCTCATCAATGGCGAACAGGAAGCTCATGTACCTAGTCCAGCCCCAGCCGAACCTCCTCACGTACCACAATGGCGTCGTGCTGAACGGCGACATCCCCGTGTCCATCCTCTGGTACGGCCGCTTCACGCCGGCGCAGAAGGCTATCGTCTCCGACTTCGTCCTCTCCCTCTCCTCGGCGCCGCAAGCATCCCCAGCACCGTCCGTATCCCAGTGGTGGAGCAGCATCCAGCGGCTGTACCTCTCCAAGGCGGAGGGCATCAGCAAGAACGGAGCGCACGGCGACGGCGCGAAGAACGCGCGGGTGGTCCTGTCCGGCCAGGTCTCCGATGAGGGGTGCTCGCTGGGGAAGAACCTGAAGCTGTCCCAGCTCCCCGCGCTGGCGGCCAGGGCGCGGCCGGGGAAGGGCGGCATCGCGCTCGTGCTTACGGCGCAGGACGTGGCGGTGGATGGCTTCTGCATGAGCCGGTGCGGGACGCACGGGTCGGACGCGCGCGCCGGCACGGCGTACGCGTGGGTCGGCAACTCGGCGACCCAGTGCCCCGGCCAGTGCGCGTGGCCGTTCCACCAGCCGGTGTACGGGCCCCAGGTGCCGCCGCTGGTGCCACCGAACGGCGACGTGGGCATGGACGGCCTCGTGATCAACGTGGCCAGCATGGTGGCGGGCGCGGTGACCAACCCGTTCGGCGACGGGTTCTACCAGGGCGACCGCGGAGCGCCGCTGGAAGCCGCGACGGCGTGCACGGGCGTCTACGGCAAGGGCGCGTACCCCGGGTACGCCGGCCAGCTGCCGGTGGACGAGGCGACCGGCGCTAGCTACAACGCCAACGGGTCGCACGGGCGGAAGTACCTGCTCCCCGCGCTGTTCAACGCCGCTACGTCCGCTTGCGCCACGCTGGTCTAGTGCAGGTACAGCGGTAGATGTACGTGACAAGTGAAAGAATATACCCATCCAGCGCCGAGTCGCTGAACGCCCGAGCCAAGTGCGTACTGTGTTGTGTACACGCTGATATGTGTGCTGCTGCGTGCATAGTTCGCAGCTCATGTTTGGCTCGTCTTCTGGGGCGGCAGTGCTCAATAAAGGACGGGGCTTGTAAATTAAAGCTTGTACTACTGTAATACTTCCCAGAAAAAAGCTGTACACTACTGTATCGGAGTACTTGCAAGCTATTTGGGACAGCAACGTGGATTTGGAGCTTGGGAAGCTAGCTACGGCATCAACGACAAGACGACAGCAAGACTGAGGGAGGGAGCTGTGAAGTGATCCTTATCTAGTCCTCTTTATTTTATTTTTCAAAGTTTACCCCTTTTGAAATAATTTGCAAATATGGTTTTTTTTTACCGTGCACCTATGGTACCAAGGGAGAGACTTGTGAAGTGATGAATTATCTAGTCTTTTTTTTTTCTTTCTAAATCTAGCTCTATTTCGAGATGATTTGCAAATCTAGCATTTTTCATCGTGCTCCTGCGCTTTCTTACCGCGGGAGCTGGCCTGCCGCATCTCAGGAAAGCAAGAGCGGACGAGTGCAGCACAGGGCAACGCTGATAGGCTAATGTGGGAGCGGGCGCTGCCGTGGACAGTGGCGGAGCCAGCTCCCAGGCAGAGTGGACGTCTACCCGGGCTCACTGGCGTCGCACAGCACGACAAGTGGCTTGAAGCCAAGGGCACCGGGTACGGCAAGCCCAAGGGCGTCAACCGTGACTACGCTCCTGCTTCGAGATCAAGTGCGAGAACCCCGAGTCCTGCTCCAATAAGCCCGTAGTCGTCTTATCGTCTACATCACCGACATGAACTACGAGCCCATCTCCGCTTACCACTTCGACCTCGCCGGCCACACATTCGGCCCCATGGCCAAGCCCGGCAAGGAGGATGACCTCCGCCACCTCGGCGTCGTCAACATGCAGTTCTGCCGCGTCCGTTGCAAGTCCCTAGTCGGCACCAAGATTTACATGTATTGGATTATGCTTTTAGTAAAAAAACATTTTGCGGTTTTCAATTTTGCTTGTGTAATGTGCATATGGACTTATTCGTGTTTATTAACCGTACTTAAGTTTGCCCAGCCTCCCAAAATTTTCTGACTCTGCCACTGGCCATGGCAGTGGGGCGCAGGATGCGAGCAAGTGCGGGAGGTGGGCACGGGATGGCGGCGAGCGTGGGGAAGCTGGCCTTCCGTGTTAGCCGGGCAAGGGAGGCAGCCTGTCGCGGCCGGTGAACGCGGGAGGCTGCTTCCCACATTAGGGAGCATGGGATCATCGTGAAGAAGGCTAGATTTATAATTCATCTTGGGAGGGAGCTAGATTTGAAAAAAAAGATAGGAAGCTAGATAAGTCATCACTTCAGGAGCTGTTAATTATTCATCTTTTTTCATCAGTTTAAACTTTTAAGCGAACTAACTAATGTATACAACTTAATATGATATCAGAGCTAAGAGATTTTGAGTTCAAGATCTGGTTGGTGCAATTAAAAAAATAGTTTTAACTTACTTTTATCCCACGTTTTATATCTAAGAGAGCCTATATGTGATAGAGAGAGTGTGTGTTGGAGTACAAGTAAATTACTCTCTCCTTTCAAAAATATAAAGCTTATTTTGACTTTGCACAAGAATTATTGTTGCATTGAAATTGAAAAAGATACATGACAAAATAGATTAGATGCCCCACCTTAATTATCTCGGAAGATTAGAGATAATACTTTGTGTGTATGGTAATGAATAAATGTATATGGTTGAGAGAGAATAAATAAAGTATAGAAGAAAATATCTTGTTAAATCTATATTTAAAGCTTATATTTATAGATAATTTTTTAAAAAAAGAATTAAAATTTATATGGACTTAGGAGTATCATCTTTTCTCGTCGGTGGAGCTGTCAGTACTCCATCCGCCGTACCGGCAGCACGGTGTGAGTTCATCATGTGTGACACGTAAGGCACGAATTGCACTACACGGCACGGCACGCACGTGTAAGTCGTGTCTCGACCTCGTGTGCGTGCGACCGTGTGTGGCCTGGCGAGATGGCGACAAACAAAACGAGCTTCGCTCTTTGGGCCAGGCTGCATTCTGTAATGGGCTACTTCGTTATTAGCGTCTCACACTTGATGTCTTTAGCAGATCAAATTGACGGTCTCACACTTTGGTTTGTTGATGGGCCTGGAGCCGAAAACTGGAGTCGAGCGCTCCTCGTTCAAGCACCGAATTTTTATCTCCTCTCGTCGAATCGATTAATCGTTCCAAATTTTTCAACAGCAGGAATATTTCGTGGGCCTAGGTAGACCTACTTCACTCGACACCTCACATCTAGGGGTGTAAACGGAGCGGATACGAACTGATTTTGCTCATCCCGTATCCTATTCCAAATTTTTTCTCGGATACAGAATCGGATACGGACAGTTCCGGATTCGAATACGAATACGGATTTCTTCGGTCACGAATACGGAGCGAATACAGATCGCTCCGAATACGGTTAGTCTCGGTCACGAATAGTTAATCAGATAATACGTGAAAACAGAAACCATATATGTCGCGCATATTAGGATCAATCAACCATAAACAAAATTTAACTAGAACCTTCAAGACATGTAAGTGTTTCAAATTCAATAATAGCTGCCTTCCCTACATAAGAATCTACAATCTGAACAGCGAGAGAACAACTGATCTACAATATGTCAATCTCTTCTCCCCCGTAACAAACACAACCCTTAGGGCCGCCTTCCATAACATGTCTACCTTTCATGAATGCAGCTTGAGGTCTACCTTCCATAATATGTCTACCTTTCATGAATGCAGCTTGATTCATATCAATGACAGGCCCTACAATTCTTGCTCATCCCATGGTCAAGATTTTAGTAAGAATCTTGTAGCTAACAATGAACAAACAAATAGGTCTATATTTCTCCACTGAATGAACATAAATAACTTTGGACAAGAGGATTATTACTCCATAATTCCACCTTTCTATTGGTAACAACTAACAAACCTTTATGGAAATCATCAAGTAGAGCTTTAAGCTCATGTTTGATTAAGTCCCAAAAGAACTAATAGAGTTCAACTGGGAATCCATCAGGGCCAGGGGCCTTTTTTTCTGCATCAAAGATTGCTTCTTTCATTTCCTACAAACTAAATTCCTGAGTGAGAATTCTATGCCTTCAGTAGAGATTTTGTTCATATCAGGGAAATTCTTTTAGGACTGCTTGGAAATCCTTTGCCAGCTTTGCATCAGCTAAGAAACTAAATTATAGTGGATGACTATGAAACTAAATGGTGCAAATACTATGCAATTTCCATTATAAACTGCAGCCGTTGAGCTTGCTCTCTTCCAGCTTCTCCATGTTCATGGCCATTCAAAGGAGTAATTACGATTCAGAGGAACTAAATGGCCACTTAGCAAAATCTATCGATTCAACCCATAAAAAGAAACCCAACATCCACACTAGAAACAATCGAATTAATCAACGCATTAATCAGCAATTGCTCAGATCGCCACTGGCTCACTCAAGCACATCACATGGTCACAAGAAAGCAAACCACATCTACTCATCTGCTTGATGTAGATCACACGGTGGCGCCTGGGAGATTGCCTCGCGGTGGCGACCGGCCACGCGACGAGAGCAGGGCCGCTCTGCTGGGCGACGGCCAAGACCCGGGCCGAGAGATCGCCTTGCGGTGGCTAATGGACCGACGGAATGCCCGAGTGGATGGTGCACAGGCCGGCGTCGGGTGGGGAAGGCTGGAGAAGGAACTGCTGCCTCGGGTGGGGAAGGTCGGAGAAGAAACTGCCGCGGGCCGGGAGATCGCCTCGCGGTGGCGAAGGACTGGGGATTTGGGGAACCCGGGTTGGGGAAATTTTGGATGGCGAGGCAAGGCGGCCGGGCGGGCGCTAAGGGTGGTACGCGGTAGGGTAGGGTTTCCAGCCTGAGCGGATAGATACTAACCGGATAGTTCCAAATAAAAATACGGATATATCTGAATCGACGGATATTATCATTCCGAATTCGTTTCTGTATCCGAAAAAAAATTATTCGAATCTGTATCCAATATCCGAAAAAAACCCGGATATCCGAAATTATGTTCTGAATAAGATCCGAATTTACACGGACGGACGGTCGGGAATTATCTGCTCCGTTTGCACCTCTACTCACACCACCGGCTAATATCTTTTCTTTTGTGAACGACAAGCAGGCAACATATGTTATGCAAATCATATTTGAGTGTTATTTAGGTGTAATGGAACTAAAATATATCACGAATATTTGTGAAAAAAAATTATAGATGTACTGCTAAATTTACTCTACCTATGTATACAAATAACGGATTTACCTGTGTAATTGCGAGGTTAGATATTATGACACTGTTGCCTTTGATATACTGTATTGTCTATAATTGAAATACAATTGTATTTGTTATACAACTGTAATGTTAATATATAATTAATCTATAACATTATAATTAATCTGGCATCACTAAAATAAGTGGTGGCAGATACATCTCTCATACTCTCAATTAATATGAGAATTTCTAAAATTTTTCTTTTTTAGGCTATCTTGGGATCTTCTTTCCTTCGAAACAAAAGAGGTGTCGGGACCGGATTATCAAATCCGAACTCTCTGTGTATAACCTGTGCTAGTCCAGAAAAAGCATACACAGTGAAAACTGTGATGACAACACATCTATATCATGAATCAAATAATATTAATTAAGCAAAACGGTATTAGCCTTATGGCCAATTATTACAAATAAGCAGCCTCATGGCTTGAGTTCAATAAAGTAGCAGCGGAAAAGAAATAATAGCAGCAGGATAAGCCCATCCATTTGCCCAACAAGCAATCGACTGGGGTATGTGTCCTAGCAATTCAGATCGCCTTCGTCGTAACCACAAGCAAAGGACTCGTAGTCACCTTCAGCTTCTGCGCACTCCTCTGTGGCATGTTAGGATGTTGTAAGGGTGAGCACAAAATGTACTTTGCAAGTCTTGGAAACATAATGCATAGTAATAATATTCATGGCTAAACAATCGAAGGCATAATATGACTTTTTTAACATAAAGCAAAATTTAACTTTAAATACAACTAGTAATTTCACAAAACATTATTTAACCAAAATGTAATAGACTAATAATTGAATTTGATATGACAACTATAACAGGTTGTATCTATCTGACTGGCTCCATCTGCCAAACCATAACCCGAGAGTTCTATCTACTCACGGATTCCCAAACTATCATTTTCATTTAAAACAAAACCATAAAAAGCTACAATGTGTAAGCGTAACTCGCCTGCCCTTGACCGTGGGCACGGCTACTTAAGTAGTTTTAACTCTGCAGGGTGTGTACAGCTTTACCCACAAGGTATGATAATTTCTTGTTGCCAAGCTATTAATACACTTCTTTTGGTGTGTCGACAGAGAGATCATCACAAGGCTTTTACAATGTACAACCTCACTATTAACCTCGCTCGCTAAGGTTTCACTGTCGAAGGATTCGATCTGCCCAGTCAGAAGCCCCCTCTTGCGACTGCATTCATCTGGCACCCACCAATTAGCGAAGCTAATAACGAGATACACAAATTAATTAGCCAGGTCGTACCAATATAGACTTGTGGTTGTACGGCAGTGCTCGGTCCATGATAACACACGCTTCAGTCCTTAATTGACTAGGGCAGAACATTAACTTTCAAGGTCTCGTGATTCCTACACCCACCAAACATCTATCCGCCCTGGTCTAAACCATTTTTCCTCTTTATTCCATTTAAATAACAGCAGCAATACCAATTGCCGCAACTTCACAAATAAGTTTAATCAATATTTGAAATGATTCCCATAATGGCATAATACCGAAATGTTTAAGCTGGACTAAGAAATTATATCGTCCCATGCTACTCTACTGGTTATCACCAAATAAAATAGCTAATATCATCTAGGGTGATAAAGGTTCAACATAATCAATGCCAACGAAGGTATAATAAATTCTGGTATTTAACTAGACTTAAAGACTGAATTTAAAGTAAATTGCGTAAAGTAAGTATGCATAATTTAAAACAACATAAGTGTTTTATAAATTTGGGATCAACATGTTCAAAGAAGACTTGCCTTCACTGCCTCCTGCTAGTTCTACATCTGTCTGATGATTCGACTAAGCTTCGACTGCGTCGTCTACACGCAAAACGGGAACAAATAAATAAAACAAATATTTTTTTTGAAAATAATGGTACTGAAAGGTAGATCTTGAATTTAGATGAATTTAAAATTTTGAATCACTGGAATCGGAGCTTGAACGAAGGAGAGCGGGCTCATGGAAGATCCTCAGATCAGAAATTCAGAAAAAAGGAATGACACATGGCACAATCTGATTGGCTGAAATTTTGGATTTCCTGGAAAATAGGAAAAAGAAAAAAGAAATGCCGACTGACACGTGAGGCCCACGTGTCAGTGGCTCGACCCACAGTGGACCGCGAGCACCGAGGGGATTTGGGGGGAATGTGGTGGACTTGGGTGACAGGGCGGTCACGTGGGAGGCTAGGGCACACGCGACAGCTGATGTGGCTGCCAGCACAGCGCATGCGTGGCCCAACCGACACGATCACCACGTCGGACGAAGCGTGGGCGTGGCGAGGAAGTGGCCGATGCTTGGCACCACACTGCAGTGCGCTGGCGACGACAAGAGAGGGTTGAGCGAAGCGACTCGACGGTGGCGCGGGCGCGTCGGAGCGAGAGAAGAAAGTGCTAGCTGGGGCTAAAGCGAGGCGGATCAGGGCGGGATCTGGGGCAAACGGAAGAGGGCGGCACGGCAAACCCGACGCAACCAAAAGCAATGGTAGAGGCTCACCGGCGGGGAAGAAAGGCCATGAAGAAGATCATAGGCACGACAGCGCAACTCAAGCGCTAGGTTCGCAATTTGGAGGCAAAAACGCGCGGTGAAACTCAGGAAAAGGGTAGAGAAAAGGGCGACGGCCTTTATAGGCACGGAGGCCGAGCGATGCTGGCCTGGATACGGCGCGGGGGGCGCGAGATTCGCGACGGCGGGCTCAGGTGAAACGTACGACGGCGGAGCTCACGCGGAAGACGGAGTGGAGCCACTGACAGGCGGGCCCCAAGCGTCAGCGAGCGCAGGCGCGAGGCGGGCCAAGCTGGTCCACGGGAAGGTGGGACGACGGACCAAGGATAGGAAAGCCGGGACGGGCGATGGGGAAATGGAGTGGGCCACGTCGAAGAAAAAGAACTGGGCAGGGCGACAAGGGAAACGGCATGCGCGGTAAAAGAAAAAGGAAAGGGGTTTTCTCTTTAGAAAATTCCAGAAAATGCAAAATGGCCAAAATAAATGTCAAATAAATTAGAAAAAAATTCCAAAAAATCTTAAAATATTTTTAAGCATTTGGAACCTAAGTAAATTATTTTAAACTTATTTTAACTTCTAAAATTAATTTAATTAATTTGCTTTCACTAAAAGGAATTTTTTTCAATTCACCAAAATCTTTACAAAAGGCTCAAAAATAGAATGTTACATATATATTCGGCTTCGACGGTGGATAGAGCAACAAATTTTGTTTATTAGAAAACCATGAAATAAGATATCTACCTACGAATTAATAACTTCCTGAGGTGCTCTTTCTATCCACTTTGCAACCCGCATAATACGAGTCTGAATATCCAATTAAATCAAACTTAGCACCTTTAGGATACCACAGGCCTATATTTAAGAAATGCTTTAAATATTTTAGAATTCTTTTAACGACCACCAAATGGCATTCTTTAGGTGAAGTTTGAAAACGTGCACACATACAAACACTAAACATGATATCGGGCCTAGATATGGTAAGATAAAGCAAGCTACCAATCATGGAACGATAAAGTTTTAAATCTACCGGTTTACCTCCATCATTGAGGTCTACATGCTCGTTGGATGCCATGAGAGTTTTGATGGGCTTTGCGTCCTTCATGCCAAACCTCTTGAGTAAATTCTTCACGTACTTGGTTTGGCTCACAAATGTTCCATTCTTGAGTTATTTGATTTGAAGTCCAAGGAAGTAGCTCAACTCTCCAATCATGAACATCTCAAATTCCCTAGACATCATATCACCAAATTATTTGCAAAAATCTTCATTAGTGGAGCCAAAAATGATATCGTCAACATAAATTTGGCATACAAAGAATTCTCTATCTATTACTTTAGTGAAGAGTGTTGTATCAACCTTCCCAATTTTGAATCCTTTTGAAAGTAGAAAGTCTCTAAGACGCTCATACCATGCTTTGGTAGTTTGTTTGAGTCCATATAGCGCCTTAGAGAGCTTATAAACAAGATTAGAATTTTTAGGATTCTCAAAATCGGGAGATTGTTCAACAAATACTAACTTGGATATTTGCCCATTTAAAAATATACTCTTCACATCCATTTGAAATAACTTAATATTAAAACAATATGCAAATACAAGCAAGATACGAATGGCTACTAATCTAGCAACGGGTGCAAAAGTTTCACTAAAATCTAAGCCTTCGAATTTTGCGAAACCTTGTGCCACCAATCTTGCTTTGTTTCTTACCACATTACCATTCTCATTTTGTTTATTTCGAAATACCCATTTTGCGCCAATGATGTTGTGATCCTTGGGTCTTTTAACTAATGTCCACACATCATTTCGGGCAAAGTTGTTGAGTTCCTCGTGCATAGAATTCACCCAATTCTAATCATCTCAAGCATCATCTATATGAGAGGGTTCAAAAAAAGACACAAAAGAGTAATGTTCATAAAATGAAGCAATATGAGAACGAGTTTGAACACTCTTACTAACGTCACCCAATATTTGATATATTAGATGATCCTTTGAGATTGCATAATGAATTCTTGGAGGTGGATCTTGAAGTTATTGATCATCCTCCTTTTCATCTACATCAATTGTTTGAGCTTGACTTGGCGTTGCGGAAGTAGACGACTTAACTTGAGTGGATGTGAGTTCATCTTCTTGGTCCTCCTTTGGCTTGATATCTTCAAGCGTCATATTCTTTATTGCTTGCCTCAAGCTTTCATCACCTACATCATCTAAATTTTCTTGCTTTTTTTAGAGCCATTAGTTTCATCAAATTCAACATCACACGTTTCTTCAACTAAACACTTGGTTTGGTTGAAGACACGGTAAACCTTACTATTTGAAGATGTTCGATTTTCTTCCAATGAGAAGCTCATAGGAGGTCTTTTTCAAACGATGATGCAAATAAAGACGATTTATTGCATGGCAAGTGATATTGATAGCTTCCATCCAAAAACTATCAGAAATACCATATTCATCAAGCAATGTTCTTGCCATCTCAATTAATGTTCGATTTTCCCTTTCTACAACTACATTTTGCTCCGGGGTGTAGGTAGCGGAAAGCTCATGCTTTATTCAAAGTTCTTCATAAAAATCTTTGATTCTTGTATTTTTTAGCTCATAACTATTATCACTATGGATTTTCTTTATTTTAAAATCAAATTCATTTTGAACCCTTTTTTGCAAAACTTTTGAAAATACCGGAGGCTTTGGATTTGTCATCTAAGAAGGAGATCCAAGTATACCTTAAGTAATCATCTATAATGACTAAACAATAAGGATTGCCTCCGATGCTCTTATAGGTTGTTGGACCAAACAAATTCATATGTAAGAGCTCCAATGGCCTAGATGTGGACATTATACTTTTGGAAGGATGAGAACTAGCAACTTGCTTACCAGCTTGGCAAGCACTACACAATTTATTTTTCTCAAACTTCACATCTTTCAAGCCCACAACTAGATCATGTTTAAAAAGTTTTTTTGAGTTGAATCATCCCAACATGAGTTAACCTTTTATGCCATAACCAACCCAAGGAGGTTTTCATAATTAAACATGTTTGAAGACCTGACTCATTTGAGGTGAAATAAACTAAATAAAGATTTTCAAATCTAAAACCTTTAAACACGAAAGAGCTGTCATTTTCTTTAGAGATTACAACACCATCTCTAGAAAATATCCAACTAAGACTAAGATCGCAAATTTGAGCAATTGATAGCAAGTTAAAATTTAATGTTTCAACTAATGAGACATTTGAAATGGAAAGGTCGTTAGAGATAGCAATTTTACCTAATCCTGTTACGTTTCCCTTGCTATTGTCACCAAAAGTGAACTTGTCATGTTGACCACTCCCGATTTCAAATGTGGTGAACATCTTTCGATCTCCGATCATGTGTTGAGTGCAACCGCTATTCAACACCCAATGCCGTCCATCGGTTTTATAGTTCACCTACAAAAGAAGATCAAACTTTTTTAGGTATCCAAATTTATTCCGGTCCTTGGAGGTTAGTAACCAAGGCTTTGGGCATCCAAATAGCATTCTTTTTATGACAAAGTATAGCAGTGCCAACAGATTTTGCAACAACTCTACCATTGCTATTTTTTCTAAGAACATAGCATGAATCATAAATATTATTCCTAGGAGCTTTACCTAATTAACGGACAATCATTTGCTATATATCCCACATCGTGACACTTATAGCAAAGCTTTCCATTAGCCCTCACAAATCTTGGAGCTTTGTTGCTCATCTTCTTACCTTTCTTTGGAATGAACCCAAGTCCTTATTGTAGGAACATCGTTGATCGTTCAAGATCTTGTCAAGGGTTGCCTTACCCTTGAAACACCGATCCAAGCTTTTACTTAGCTTGCTCTCTTGCTCCTTGAGCTCATTGTTCTCAATAATTAAATTATTGCTACCATGAATAGAAAATTGAACTAAAACATGAGCTAGAAGGCATATATAGTAGATTATCACATGAAGTTGATACACTAGACTTAGATATACAATAAGAATCATTTTCTAGTCTAAGCATATCATCAAGAATATTGCAAGAAATTCCTATATCATTTTGAGATTTTGAATGATCCTTGAGAAGGAGAGTCTCATGGGCTTCCTTTAGCTCCTCATAAGAGTCCTTGAGTGAGAGATATTCCTTTTTCAAGGTCTTATGCTTGGACTTCTCCTTGCCAAGGTACCCATTCAAGTCCTTAAGCATATCCATAAGCTCATCGTAGGATGGCTCATCATCATCATTAGTTTTTACCTTGTGATCTCCTTTTGCTATGAGACAAAGAGGAGTGACGAATGGTGATGTAGCCCTCTTGATGGCGACTCCAGCGAGACCCTTCGTCTTGGAAGGTGTGTCATTATCAGATGAGTCAGAATCCGAATACTCTTCTTCAGAATTGCACTCTCCAATGTGGGCCTCACTCCTTCCATCCTTGTGAAGCTTCTTGTTGCCTTGAAATTGCTTTTTCTTCTTGGGTGACTTGGCCTTGTCATCCTTTTTCTTGGGATAATGAGAGGCAATGTGTCCCTTCTCATCACACTCATAGCACTGAATATTGGCGTAGCGTTATTGCTATAGTGTTGTCCCTTCTTGAATTTATGAGAGGCGTTTAAGCTTGAGCGCCTCTTCATAAATCTCCTCATACTCCTTACGAGGAGAGCCATCTCCTCCTCGGTGTCTTCTTCGGAGTCATCAAGTGCTTCATCTCTTGACTCCGCCTTTGTCTTGAAAGCAATATTCTTATTCTTTAAAGAACTTTGCTCTAAGAGCTCCTTGTCCTTCTTGTAGAGCTCATTGGTGATGAGATTCCCGAGAAGTCTGGTTGGCATCATTCTTAGCAACTCGAGAGAGTTGAGGAACAATGTCACCGACGTCTCATATTTGTCCGGTAGAGCCTTAAGCATCTTAGAACAACATCAAGATTGGTTAGTGATGCTCCAGTGCCTTTGAGCTCATTCACTATGTTATTGAGCCTTGAGTACATCTCATTGATGTTCTCATGGGGTAATATAATGAAACTCTCATATTTGATCCTAAGCATATGTAATTTGGCCTCCTTGACCGAAGATGTTCTCTCATGGATTTCTGAGAGGGTAGTCCAAATCTCATGAGCGGTGTCAAGGTTGCTCACTCAATTGAACTCATCTGCGTTCAAAGCTCCATATAGAGTATTCATAGCTTGAGCATTGAGATAAGAATTTCGCTCTTCTTGATCAACTGTGAGTGTGGGATTTAATCCCATAGCGAAACTCTTATCTACAATTCTCTATATGCTTGGGCTCATGGCCTTGAGATAAACGGATATACGTATTTTCCAATACGCATAATTGGTGTCATCAAAGAAAGGTGCTTTGCCTATGGAAACCCTGTCGTTAGCCATTTTTTACTCTTTAGACGGTAAAGTCTTAAAAGAGAGTCTAAACTCTGATACCACTTGTAGGATTAAGGATAATCAACTAGAGGGGGTAGATAGGAGGTTTTTAAAATTCTTTAGCTCTAATTGCAATAAATGAATAAGTAAAGCAAGAAATAAGATTTTTAAAAATTAAAGCCTAAATCATCTAGGTTTCACTAAGTGCACCAACTAGCTAAGTCTAAGCAAATTGACAATCCTCGATATAAGATCAAATGATAATACAACTAGGATTGTAAATTGCACAAATTAAATACAAATGATCAAACCACAAGAGAGGAACACAATTTTTACCCGTTGTCTCGGAGACTTGCCGGTCTCCCCTAATCCACGTTGAGGTAGCTTGACTAACTCAAGCCGGCTCCTTGCGCAAATGAGCCTTCCTCGATCACTATTGGTAGCTATTCCCCACTCCAGGTAGGCGAGCTCCGGCCTTCACAAACCACTAGGCTTTCTCGCAAGCTCCTTTGAGAAAGTCACCGATTCTCACGCCTCCAAGCCGTCTAGGAGGTGGCAACCTCCAAGAGTAATAAACCTTGATGCTTGCTTGAGGTCGATCAAATGTCCAAATGGCTCAAACTCTAAATGCAACACTTGAATGCTTCTAACTCCCACAAAATGAGAATTTAATACACAAACAGGAGAGGAGACTTGCTTGAGCTCACAAATTATTCAATGAGTGTCCAAGAATAGCTCTAGATGTAGGTGAGGGAGTATTTATAGCCCCCCTCACCCACATTTCCAGCCGTTGGGGATGAAATACATAAAAATTTGGCAAACTCGGTACTACCACCCATGTAGGATCGGTAATACCGGCCCCCAACTCAACGGTCAGAACAGTGCATTGTCCAACTAGGACTGGTAGCACCAGCCTCAAATTTTTACAAGACGACCAAATGAGTGCTTCTTTGGAAAAATCATACCGCCATATGGGGCCGGTACTACCAAACCTGCGGTAGTACCACTCCCATATGGCCGGTAGCACCGACCGGTGGAAATTGGGCCAAAGCACCCTTTCTGTTAAAAATGTACCGCCCCTTGGGGTCGGTACTACCGCACCTACAGTGGTACCTCTCCCACATGGGCGGTAGCACCGGCTATCCTGAAACCCAAAAACAGCCTTTCTGTAAAAAACACACCAGCCGTGGAAGCACCGGTTTCACATGGTCGGTAGCATCGGCCATGACTGTATTTTCTCAGAATTTTTCAAATAACTCAATGAAAAGCATCTACGATTTAAAGTAGGCATGATTTGAGCCATTAGACATGATCTAGCCAAGATATCTCTTAATAGTACGACAACTAATCTAGCAACCCGATCTTTTCTCCAAAACACCAAGATCGGCAAAAGCTATGAAAAGATCCTTAATTTTTATACCTTGGCAATTGAGCTTGATGTTTTGATCTTCTTTGAACTTTATTTCCTTGCTTCGTTACGTGCCATGTCTAAGACCGATTTATTTTCATAATCTCAAAGAAAAATATTAGTCATTTAATCACAATTGTCATTAATTACTAAAACCAAAACGAATTAGGAGCCTAGATGCTTCAACGGCAAAGTTGTCCAAGTATGAAATGATGATGGAGTCCGAGTTCGCATCCGAGACGATGACCACGAACGCGCCATGTGTCCGGATCCAATGACCCCCCTCGCTCGCAATGCGGCAAGATCCTGACGGAACACATCTCCGAATCCGACGAACACAAACACTTGGAACCCGAAATGACACGGCCAAAACGCACGTGTCCGATCTTGATCGAACGGTGGACATACGTTAGGGTTTCATGAAGCACATGACCCTTAGATCTAGATCTAACGGCCAGCGCTAAGCCTTCTAGAAATCGAGCCGTGCAGGTGGTGTGGGCTAGCAGCGCGAGCCTGGGCTGGGCCCACACGGGTTTGGCCCAACATTGTAGCTTCGTATTTTCCAATGTTTTCTTAATTAAAATAATTCAAATAAATAGAACAATTCGGATAAAAGCAATAAAAATATCAGAAAATTTCTATAAAAAATCTAGAAAATATCCTGAGACTTTTGGAACTCAAATAAAATATTTGTGACAAAACTTTATTTATAATTTCTCTTTAATTAAATAGTTTTCACAATAGGACATATTTAATAATAGTAAATAAAATTCAAAAAATCCAGTAAATTCAGAAAATCCATAAAATGGATATTAAATTCAAATAATAAAAAATTGAGCTGTTACACTTTGGCCCCTACGAGCTCGAGTAGCAGGACGGTGATCGTGGAGGTGGAGATGAACACCGACGCCAACCAGGGTGCCACCACCATGCGGGCCACTATTGTGCTTGCCTGGACTGTCTTCTACGACACCCCGCCACTCTTGGTTCATGCTCTGATTTTCTTCTTCCCCGCTGTTGTTGATAGTAGCTAACGTGGTGTTCGATTCATTGCCTTGCCTGTTAGGGTGTCTTGGTTGGTGCTGCGTCGGCGAGTGGCCCCAAGAGTTTGGGAGTGGTACTTGATTAAATCTGTTATTAGGAGTTTGTTGGAGGAGAGATTTTTCTCTAGTTTTTTTCGGCAGACGAGGAAACTGTGCGCGAGAAGCTCCGATCCCACATGTCTATAGAGATCCGTCATGTGAGGGGAGAGGAAGAGGGAACGAAGGACGCATCAACTATGCTACCTTCTTTTCAAGTAGTAAAGATAAAAGACTACGATCATACCCAGTCCTAATGGGAGCATGGAAGAGCCTCCATCCCAAACCCTTTGGCCCGGCCCAAATACTACCGTACGGCCCAGCCGACCCAACCAATTCGACGTGTCGCATCGCATCTCGCGACTTCCCTTCTCCAGCGTCAGTGCCTCCTCCCACCCCTCCTCTCCAACCCAAACGCCCAGAACTACCCGTCTCCGATTCCCCGCCGCCGCCGCAACGCCATCAGCAGCCATGTCCAACCCCGAGTCGACCCTCCCAGCCACCATCTCCTCCTCGACTCCCACCGCCCACGCCCACGCCGACGACGCCCCGCTCTGCCGTTCCTGCGGCGCGCCCACCACGGTGCCCGCGCCCGCGCCCTGGACCGGGTCCTCCGACTCCCCGCCGCCGACCTACCGCCCCATCCGCATGCCGGCCGTCAACGCGCCCACCAACACCGCCGCCATCGTCCTCTCCCCGGTCCCGCAGCCCCTCCCGGTGCCGCCCGCGACCCCGCCCTTCGCCTTCCAGGCCCCCGCCAAGCGCATCGCTTCCCCCGACGACATCGCCCGCTTCCACGCCTCCCTCCACGGCCGCCACTTCCTCGGCTTCGTCGCCGCGCTCTCCGCCTCGGCCCACGGCCGCAAGCTCTCCGATCCGCTCCCCTCCCCGCCGTCACCCGCCGTCTCCGCGCTCCTCGACCTCATCTCCGCGCTCTCCGCCCTCGTCGAGTCCACCCCGCCGCTCCCGCACAACTCCCGCTACGGCAACCCCGCCTTCCGCCTCTGGCACGAGAAGCTCGCTGACTCCGCCAACGAGCTGATCGCACGGATCACGGCTGCCGGGTCCCCCGCCGACCTCGCCGGCGCCGAGCTCGAGCTTGCGCCCTACCTCCTCGACTCCTTCGGCAACGCCACCCGCATCGACTATGGCACGGGACACGAGACCAACTTCGCCGCCTTCCTCTACTGCCTGGCGCGACTCGGTCTCATCACCGAGCTCGACTACCCCGCCGTCGTGCTGCGAGTCTTCGCCGCGTACCTAAACCTCATGCGCACGCTGCAGGACACGTACCTGCTGGAGCCTGCGGGCTCGCACGGCGTGTGGGGGCTCGATGATTTCCACTTCCTGCCCTTCATATTTGGGGCTGCGCAGCTGATTGATCACAAGTACATGAAACCCAAGTCGATCCACAACCCAGATATCTTGGAGAACTTCTCAAAGGAGTACATGTATCTGGCGTGCGTCATGTATGTGAAGAAGGTGAAGAAGGCACCCTTCGCAGAGCACTCGCCAATGATGGATGATATCAGTGGCGTGCCGAATTGGAAGAAGGTGAACAGCGGGCTGCTTAAGATGTACAAGGCTGAGGTGCTTGAGAAGGTGCCGATCATGCAGCATTTCCTCTTTGGTTCACTAATAAAATGGTATGGATCATGAACACTCTTTAATTTATCTTGTGATGCATTTGGTGCCCATGATTGGATCCTGTTTACAACACGGATCTGCTAACCCAAAGTTCCAAATTTCGTTTTCGGTTCACATCTCGTCACCCTCCGAAACCTGAAATTTCGGTGAAATCTCGTTATTTCGAACGAAATTCAAAAAGCAAAAATGAAATCCGGAATTTTTTGGACCGAGATTTCCGAAATTTCGTTCGAAATTGCCGAAATCTCGGCAAATTTCAACTAAACGAAAAATAGTTCAAACGACGTCAACAAATTTTGAAATTTTTTGTGGATGGACTTGACACATCACTAATGTTCCCATAAAAATTCCAGTTGATGATCAATCTTGAGGAATTTTTAAAAATTTTGACAGTGCTACTGTTCTGATAAAAGGCTGACCGGCAAATTTCAACCGAATGGAAAATGGTTGAAACTACGTTAGAAAATTTTGATTTTTTTTGTGGATGGTCCTGACATATCCATAATATTACCATAAAATTTTCAGATGATGATCATGCTTGAGGAATTTTCAAAAATTATGAATCTCGTGGGGTCCCATAGTTGGACTTTTGAGTGTTGTGTTCTATCTTTTGTCCTGTATTTTAATGTATATCTAATGATCATATCTGCAGAAATGTTAACATTAATCCTCAACTTGTTCTATTTTGCACTTACCAAGACTATTAGAGACACTGATTTAGCAAGACTAACTGTGGCTACTCAAAACTATTAAAGACAATGATCTAGCATGACTATATGTGGCTACTCTTGTTAGGAACTGCAAGCAAAAACGAGCTGCTACTAGTATTAGATTTTGGATTACAAAAGATTTTTTTTGCTTACCTGACCTTGCTGCAAAACCGAGATCTCGCCCTCCACGGCTGAGATTTGCTGTTTTCTGGCCAAAGATGACCGGATTGGCGTCGGAGATGGCCGGATTCAAAAATGCATGCGTATCTGTATGTGTTAAGGCTTCCCACGCTGTAAAAAAGTTAACCATGAGTGTATGACATGAAATGGAGTTAACCGAGTTGGTGTGAAGCTTCGTTGCAGTCCGAAAGGTTGAGGGATCGAATCCCACTACAAGTTATTTTTTCAAAATTTTTGGAGAAGTGGAGGATCGAACCCCGCACCACTCCTCTTGGTGCTAGTAAGTAGCAAGCTCTACTATCTGAGCTATGAAGCTTTGTTGTCATATCATGTATGAGATGAATTGTATATTGATGGTGATTGAGGAAAGGCTAAGGGCTGAGGACCCGACGCAATGGGCTGAAAAAAGAACATATATAGTTTGCATCATCAGGACTCGAACCCAGCTCTCTTGAGTGAGACCCAGCCAACCTAACCCACTGGATGTCACATTCACTATGCAAATCCGGTCCAAATACTACAAATTTCGGCCCAAGAGAGCGAAATCTCGGCGAAATTGGATGAAATTTCTCCGAGATTTCCGAAATCACTGTATCAATTTGAATTTTTTTTAAAAAAAATTTCACCTGGATTATGAATCTCGGGGGCGAAATTTCACCAAATTTTGCCGGGATTTTGATCCATGTGCTAGCCTACTATAATATGTACCTTCTATTTAAGCATTATGAGAATTCAAAATAATCAAAGATATTTGTCTAGACTCTAGAGCATGCATATTTTGATTGAAATGATAAAAACTGAAAAGAAGTACAATTGAGAAACGAAAAAGGGAATCCAACGATCTGCAAGACATGGTTTCATTATGCGTTAATATGGAGTAAAAAAAAAACTTTGTACAGAAGTGCTTAAGGTGTAGGTTTCATGTTAAAAGAAAGAATCTGTTTAGTGTTTTTGTTTATCCATTTCCAAGTAAAAATATACGTCTTTAAACTGGAGGGATTTTGAATTAATCAGATGCCTTTTGATGCATTTTATGGTTGTGTGACAAATTATTTTTAGGGCATCTGATTATAGTGTTATACTTAGTCAAGCTCCAAGCGAACCTATGATTGTCCATATCAAAATGGAAATCTGGTGTCGTTCCCATGCTTATCTTCTAGTTTTTGGATACAAGAAGGAGCCCTGTAAAAGTGGTTTATTGATCCAGCAGACTGTACAATTTGCTGCATGAATCTAGCATTGGCGCATTGCAATGTTGGGACTTTGGAGTAGGGACAACTCACTGGTGATCCTATTAACTGATTTAGGGCCAGTTTGGCATTGTAGCGCTAGCCTGAATCTAGTTATTTAAGAGAATATTTAGTCTTTACCAACAAACTTTTTCTGTTATCGCTCTAAAAAGATGCTGTCAGTTAGAACGTAGAATACACCCAAAATTTGTAAAATAAAACTATAGATTAAAACCCACCAGAAGACCAAACGAAGCCTTAAGCTATGCCTAAGTAGCTAATTCTGTATTGGTTTTGGCACAGCCATGGTCAAATAGCTACTTTTTTTTAGTGCGCCAGCCTCTGGCGATCTGGCCCATGCCTACAACATTTTTACCTTAGTCTTTTGAACTCTCTTCTCTCTCATTTTGATGGAATTTCCAATCCATTGTTGTCGAGTTCCTGTGTTGAGATGAGTAGCCTTGGTCACCAATAGACTATCCATAAGGACCAGTGAATTAGGTAAACCAGGCATCTTCTTCACTTAGTAAGGGGATGGAATTGGACAAAATGAGATAGGCTTGTATAAAACTGAAAAATAGTTATCTTTCCTAGCATGAAAGATTAGGAGGGAAGTAGGATTTAAGAACCAATGCTAAATGTTTTTCCGGCAAAAAGAATGCTGGATGCTTCTCTTCCAAGTTTCAATACATGAAGAGCTTATATATAGATAGTGCACCAAGAGAGCAAATGATTGATTAGCCCTAGCATTTTCTTTTTCTTCCTTGTTGAACCTCAGCAGTGAAACCCTTAATAGCCCTAGCTAGTCCTTCAGGTTCATTGAGATCAATCTGAGGTTTTCGTGGTTAGGTTTTGCATGTTGTATATGCTATATACTCAACGTCAAATATCTTTATGTGATAGCTGTTACTTGTTTACTCCAGTTCATTTGACCAAAATGATAATATTTCCTGTAGATGTTTTCTGCAAAAACTGCACACATGTAGTGCGTTAGCTGAAGCTAAACTTGGATAGATTGTCATAACATGTCAGTAAATATTTTGTTCCTCCATTTGAGTGCAGTACATGGTTCCTTAGTTCTTTTTATTTGCTGAAAACATTAATTGTTATATCATTACAATACGCTGTAAGCTATATGCACTGCACCATCACATTCTGCATGGGTTAGCATTATTTACTTGACAGTAATGTAACATGTTGCGAAGCTAAGCAAATCCTTTTCCAATGTTACTTTCCATTATGTTGCCATAGACCATATAAGTTGTGCTCAATGTTCTAAATAGCTAGCTATATCTTTTTTAGACCCTAAACACGAAGCTACGGGCCAACGTTCCGCAATACTAGCTACAAGCGTTATAGGTAGCAATAGCTCCGCTATATACCGTAGCTTGTAGATACCCACGGGCCAAAACATTAGGTCTATTTTGAAATTCAACATTACTAGAAGGCTCAAATGCATCTCTTATAAGCCTAAACTATGATAAAACCT
Organism: Otatea glauca; assembly: GCA_036346275.1. NCBI lineage: Eukaryota > Viridiplantae > Streptophyta > Magnoliopsida > Poales > Poaceae > Otatea > Otatea glauca. The sequence goes on along the minus strand of CM070721.1, from coordinate 11,745,058 downwards.
AGTAAAAGACCTCATCTCACCCTTTTTTTTAATAATATAGCATTCATATTTCTTAGTGATTAAATACTTGTTAAGAACATTATGATATCGTTATCAGTTACAGTCTTTGACATGTATTAGCATGTTTGTTGATTCCGAACTTACACTCATATTCTTATTATAAAAATATTAATACCTTTTAAAGTATCATGGTTTTATGATTTGTTTAGAGATGAATTATATTATATACATTTTAATTTTTTTAATATTGAAAACACAACGACGGATAGCTTTTGCGATAGCTGTCGTACCTTTTTTGGGACCTTGCCACAGCCACGAAAATCATGATTTAAAATTATGCTAAATTGCCTAGTCACAGCAATAACAGCACAAACTTAGTGCAGTTGTACCATTGAGTCTTTACATATTAATCAAACCAGTATCTCTGCCGTACTAGAGCAAACCAGAGATGGACCCTTATGTTTTGTATCATAAGAAAGAAACAGCTACAGAAATGACCAAGAAAATTAGTGTTGAAACAATTTCCTCCTAGTTAAATCGATCTGCCTAAATTTAGCTTACTCTTTAAGTGCAGTAAATCCTCTGTTTGCAATGGATCCCCGTTGCTTCGGTTATACTCATGGACAGGTTTTCATAATCCGTATATATCTTGTGTCTAAGTTGAAAATACAGAACTACTGTTACTGTTACTGGTACTGGTACGAAACACATGGTAAGGACCATCCGTGTACGTGGACAGTACGTTTTGTTGCTCTCTACTTGATCAGCGGAGCTGTACCATCCTTGCTGCATCTTAAATTAATGTGTCGTCAACATTTTGTGTCATGGGATGTGACGTGACATTTTTTTTTCAGGGAGGACTGAAGCCATCTCCGTAATCTCTCTGCCGTGAGGCAAATCCCCAGAACATTCACCATGATCTGCAGGCTGCAGCTACTCTGTGATGCAAAGACTGTTGCACGGCGATGCTACTCAATGTCAGCAGAAGGCAGACCTATAGAAATTCACTCCCCATCTAGGGTAATGGGCTTCTCGTTTGGAGATGTATGCTTTCTGCATGCTAGTGCAGTGTTTCATCACACTGCTGTGGTGCTTAAATTCTGGAGCTTGTCTGTTCCTACTTCCTACTCAGCTCACATTGCTTAGGATTCCCAAGTATTTTTTAATGACACCCTGTATTGAGGCTTCTGATGTAGATGACTGGAGTGGGACAGTTTCTGTTGTTGGTGAAAGGTACTACTGCTCTCTTGGTGCTGTTTCTCTGGCGGGTGCTTATGCCAAGGTAACAGAGCTGTGCCTGGAAAAGCTGTTTACCTACTAATGCTTGTGGTCAGTGTGAATCGCACATTGGTAAATCCTAACAACCACCGACCCGTTTGTCTCATTTGGAAGCGGAAAAATTGATGATTTGCCTTGTTTTCTCTTTATCGTTGATCATTTGTCCTGTGATGTCTTACTGATATGTAGATCATGCGGGGCAAATGATCAATTGCATCGAGAAAAATGGAGCAAATGATCAAATCTCCCTTCGAAAGCACGGTGACAGCTGCAGGCCGATGGATTGATTCCTTTTGCATGAGAGCCTGTGAGCGACAGTGAGTGGCTTACTGGAGTTAGATAATTGCATGGGCCCAAAAGCAACCTGCTAGCTTAAATGGTTTCTGTCTGTAAGAGTTCTTGCTGAAAAAACGTTTTTATCTACCGAGTGTTTCTTCACTGGTGTTGCAAAGGGGTCGTGGTTATTAGTTGCAGCGTTTGTTTGGCCTCTCGACTAAGTTGGGACCTTAAGCTTCGCTGCGACATGAAGAAATTTCACAAGAATTTTGCTAGAATTTTACAGGATTCTGACATGATGTCTTCGGTAATATCTTATGGTGACTTTTACCTGAAGCTGAAGTTTATCAAATATGACTAGAGCCTAGTTTGGAATAGCTTCTGATTGTGTAGATTCTAGATCCTTCAAGAATTAGGTGGGTGATAGCTTATGATTATCAAGAAGCTTCTTGAGAAGCTTATCTCATAATCAAAAACAGATTTGTACATAAAATAAAAAATTACTGTTTACCTAATTTTTAGAGAAACTATAATCTGTATAACCAGAAGTTATCTCAAATTGGGCCTTAAACTTTTTTTTTTAGACTGGTCGGATGGCTGGTAGTTCAATGCACATTTATGTTCCTTACCCTTGCAGTGACTTTCTTCGTATCTTTCGGAAATGCTCGTGCAGGGTAGCAATATGTTCCTGATCTTGGTTTTTAGAGCCGGAGTGAGGCGAAGGGCCCCTGCAGTCCTGCACTCGTTGGCGATGCAACTATAAATGAGAAACAAAGAGGTGAAAGCCCAATCTCTCTACACACCGTATTGCTGCTCCCTGTTAAGGAACCTCGCTATTAAATAGTCTGGGGTTCTCGAACAGATCTAAAGTGGAGAACAGAGAGAGACACAGGTATATGGGGAGCGACGACGGAATTCTTGATTTGCTTCATTAGTGCGGGGGTCATGTGCGGGGATCCCAGTGGAATGCCATATGATTTCTCGTCATTTTTCATCCAAAGGTTGATTTCCTCCCCCTAATGACGGGAAACGGTCCTCGTCAAAGATGCAATCAGCGAATCGGGCTGTATGCAAGTCTCCAGTCATGGGTTCCAGATACCTGATTATGGATGCACTCTCATAACCAACGTATATCCCAGACTTGCGGAGAGGGCCCATTGCAGTCCGCTGAGGGGGTGGTATAGATACATATACCATACACCCAAATTTCCTGAGATGGAAGATCTTCGGGATGATCCCGTGCACAAACTGCATAGGGGAATGGATGTTGTAGGCCGAAGGTCTGAAGTTGATGAGAGCTGCTGCGTGCAGGACTGCGTGTCCTCAACAAGTGTTGGGCAAGTTACAACTCTGCAAAAGCGGCCTGGCAATGAATTTAATCCTCTTTATTAGTGCTTCTGCTAGTCCATTCTGCGTGTGGACGTGCGATGCGAGTGCTCAATCGCTATCCTGTTGCCATGCAATAATCATCAAATGCCTTTGAAGTAAATTCTCCGGCATTGTCCATTCTGATGGACTTTACGCAATGATCAGGGAAAGCATTCTTAATTCTTATGATCTGTGAGATTAGCTTTGCAAAAACATGGTTTCTTGTTGACAATAAGCATACATGCGACCATTTCGAGGAAGCATCGATGAGCACCATAAAGTATCGAAACGGCCCTGACAAGGGCTGAATCGGGTCGCAAATATCCCCCTGGATGCGTTCCAGGAATGCAGGGATTTCACTTTGCACTTTCATGACAGAGGGTCTAGTTATTAATTTTCTGGTGGCACATACAAGGCACACAAAATCTTCATGATTCTGGAAATTTTTAACATTAATACCATGACCTTGTGAGCTGTTCACTATATTTCTCATCATTCTAAGACCAGGATGACTTAATCTACCATGCCATAAAGAAAATAACTCAGAGCTTCTAAAAACAGTCTTCAAGGAAGTATACACTTCGGGTGCATGAATATTCGTGTAGTACAACCCAGATTCATATGAGGGATATTTTTCCAATACCATTTTTCCACATACCGCGTGCTTCACAATGCACAAGTGTTCTTTGCCATTTTCTTCATTGGTTTTTACGTGAAAACCATTGGTGCGGATGTCTTTGAAGCTTAAGAGAGTGCGCGTAGATTCAGGGTACAAAAGGGCTTCTTCGATTACCAAAGTTGTACCCGTAGGCAATATAATAGTGGCTCTTCCTGAGCCGATTACATATGAGTCGCTTCCTGCGATCGTAGTAATTTTTCCAGCGTTCTTCGTGATCGACAGAAAATATTTAGACTCTCTTAAGATGGTATTTGTTGTGCCACTATCAACAATGCATATCTCTTCTATTTGGGCGCTACACGATTTCTAGATCAAAGAAATATAATTCTAATCAGATAGAGGCAAAATAATCCAAATATTGCTTGCAAATTTGAAGAATACTGGAATAAAGAATAAATTGCATGTTTATTCATGAGAGAAGTATGCTCTTCTAGAGCTTACAATTCATTATTCAAAGAAAATGTTAACAACCATAATCTAAAAAAAATGTATTAAACAGAATCTGTAAAATATGCATTAATTTCTGCTTCTATGTCATTGACAGAAGTTTTATCTTCATTTGCCATAATATTGGCTGCAGCGTCGATGTCCAGGCTATTCTGTGAGGATGAGACAAGTGGGGTATCTTCATCCATGGCATCATCATCACTGATATTGGCGAAGTGCACATCTACGGGGGCGTTTTCTTTTGCCTTCCTCTTAGCCCGATATGCGTTGACCACTTCCTTGGATTCTCGACATATCTTCGACTAGTGTCCCCAAGTGCCACACCTGAAGCACGTTTGGTTCTGCTGTCCATACGGCTTGGCGTGCACCTTTTCTTTGTCATCCTTTTTCACTGGGGCTTTAAACTTTCCTTTGGCCTGAGTCCTCTCTTTCCCACCCTGCTTGCCCTTCTTTCTGTTAATGGGCTTTCTCACCTTGTAGCTATTGGCATTGACTTCTGTGCCAGTGCCTCGTCCAGGTGGTTGCGAGACATAGTTCTTGCGTAGAACATCGTCTTGCGATTCCGCAACTTGCATTACATCAATCAGTTCGCTATACTCCTTGTATGCGTCCGACGATAGCAGTGCACTGGATAGCATTTGGGTGGAAGGTGGAGAGAGTTTTCTCAATCTTCTCCTCATCAGTGATCTTCTTGCCACATAGGGAGAGATTGGTATAAATTCTGTGCAAGGCAGAATTGTACTCGGCCACTGTCTTAAAGTCTGCAAACCTCAGGCGTACCCAATCTTGCTGTGCTTGGGGTAAGATGGTGTACTTGAGCTTTTCAAACCGCTTCTGAAGTGCAGTCCAAAGCTCATGTGCACTCTCCTCAGCCATGTATTCATTCTTCAAAGTGGCTGAGAGGTGGTGCCTGAGAAAATGCAGGGCTTGATCGTTTTGCTCGGCAGTAGGTTTCGCGTCCTGCGAGGACCCTAGACCAATTGCGGCGCGGAGCTTCTTGCCCCCAAGAACGATCTTCACGTCCGATGCCCAAGTGAGGTAGTTCTGACCGTGCGGGGCCAGTTCTTCAAACTCACGATTCACGATACCGGACATCTGCATGATTTCAAAATTCCGGCATTAGATTACTGCGTGTAATAAATGGTTGCAAAAAGCATAAAGTGCAGAAAAATAAATTGCTATGCATTGTAGAGTATAAAATTGAGCAATGAATTCAAATTCATAAAGAATATACATAAAAATAGAGAAATAAAGCAAGAAAAATTAAAAACAGAGCCAAATAAATCTTCTTGATTTTCTGGCAATTTTTTCAATTTTTTCTGCAATTTTTTTCTCTCTATTTTTTTTCTTTACTTTCTTTTCTTTTCTTCTTTCTTTTTCCTTCTTTTTTCTTCCTGCCGAGCGGCTATTTTGGGCTGCGCCCTTCCCCACTAATAATAAGCGCGCTAAGGTTTCTAGCCGCCCAACCGCCATTTTTTCTTTCCTTCCTTCGTCGCGCGCTTCTTTCATTTGCTCGCTCCTTCCATGTTCGACGCGGTGGTGAGGCGAATCCTAAGCGGCGCGAGCGAGCTCGAACTGGTTGCCGAGGCGCGCGAGTGGTCGCGGCCGAGCGACGCCGAGGCGGCCGGTGGCTGCGAGCCACGGCGGTCGGGGGCGGCGGCGGCGGGCGGGGCGCGGCGAGCCGAGCGGCCGAGCGAAGGCTGCGACGGCGCTTCTTCGCGGGGCCGACGGCGGCCGGCCGTCTGGCGTGGCGGCGCTTCATGCGGCCGAGGCGACCGCTCGTCGGTAGCGTGTCGGCAGCCGCGGAGAAAACGAGGCATCGCGGCGCTTTAGCGCGGCGCGGCGGCGTGGACGCACGGGCGCGGACCGAGGCCGAAGCGGCGGCGCGCAGGCGGTGCGCCGATTCAGCGGCGCTCGTCGGCGCTTAGAGCGCCTTGCCGCCGCCGCAGAAACCGAGGCGACGTGCCAGATTGCGCGCTACCGCCATGGCACCGCTGCCGTGCGAGCGTGGTGCCGCGATGCCGTGCACTTGTGCGGCCGTCGGTGGCGTGCAAGCCGAGGCGGCTGGTCGGGCGGCGACGGCTACAAGCACGGCCGAGGCGACGGCGACGCGACGGCTTCGAGCGGCGGCGACGACGACTGTGCGGCGGCGGCGCTTCTGCGAAGCCAAGGTCGCATCGTGGGGTCATCGCAGCGCAGAGGTCGAGGCGGCGCTCGAGGCCGAGACCGGCGCGCGCGTGGCTTCATCGCGCCGGCGGGCGTGGCGATGAGGGCACCGGGGCCGGGGCGCACGGCGTGGCTGCGGGCCGGACGACGCTTGGCGGCATTGTTGCGCTTCGTGCGCGAAAACGAGGCGACAGCCTTTCTTTTTTTCTGGATGTAAAGGTGCTTCATGTGTACTGTTGCTTCTTGTCGATGTAGCTTTTTGCCACGTGACGAACGCAGTACCGATGCAAAGGTTAGATGCATGCATAGGAAACAACAGCGATTAGATTCAATCGCCGAAAACCCACCTTTCTCATCTTTTCAATTCTGATCTCCGGTAGAGCTTCGTGCTGATAACGTGTTAAGGAATCTCGCTATCGAATAGTCCGGGGTTCCCGAACAGATCTAAAGTGGAGAACAGAGAGAGAGACACAGGTATATGGGGAGCGACGACGGAATTCTTTATTGCTTTCTGAATACTTATACATAGGGGGGGACCCCCTCCTCCTTATATAGTGCTCACTTAGGGTTTCGACTAAGGGACCAACGTGGGCTTTTCATTGGGCCACCTGGTATCCCAACACTCCCAACTACTGGTATCTGAATGGTGAAACGGTGACTTATTGTTTGTACACCGAGGAAGAACTGGCGATAGCATTTTCCTCAAGATGTAGAAACAAGTAAATGACCCGGAACCAATAATCCATACAGACTACCGTGAGATCTGAACCCTGGTCTTAGGACAGGAATCAGGTACCTTGCCTATTGTCTGGCAGTAAAATAGTAATTGCTGTTCTTGACCTTTGGCAAGAAAGAAATTACTACTCCAGCAAATGCAGGACTAGGAGTGCTATTAGTCCGCCTTACTGTCTTAATGCTGAAAGCCTTGAGATATTGATAGCTTAACAACGACTTTAGGTGTTTTTTTTTCTTTTACAATTTGTGCTCTATCTTACTGCTAACAACCGTCCTGATATACTCCCTCCGTCTCATAATATAAGTCGTCATCCTTAGGAAACGTCGTCTCATAATATAAGTCCATTGTGGAGATTAAAGCTGTAATTATTGCACTATTTTCACTATGTACCCCTCATTTAGTCATAAGAAAGTTGACAAGTAGTTGTAGTATATCATTTAATAGAGACATGTATGGTTCAATAATATTATTTTTTCCTTATATTTAATGACTGTTTGGTCCGTGCATATGGTGTGGTATTGACATATCGTGAGACGGAGGAAGTAGATGTCTGTCCACCTAATCCTAGCGGTTATACAACCATAGATCTTTGTTGGGTTTGTAACCTCTGCCATTTCATTCTATAACAATAGGTCTTGTAGTTCTTAAAAAACACATTTGGTCTTATAGTAGTTAATTCAATGGGAACAATTAGAGAACGGTATAGCCATGTTTCATACAGTTTTAGGAGAATGTTTGAAAAATTTCATGTTTCAGTGAGTTTCACGTGTTTTGAGCCAAAGGTTCAACGAGTTTTGAATTTTGGAATTCAAGTTTCACGAAATTTCAATCGATGAATTTCAACAAGTTTCAACCAAAAGTCTAAAAAATTCTAAAAAAGCTTCAAATAGGTTTCAACAAGTTTCAATGAAAGTTTCAAAAAAGTTTTAATGAGCTTCTGCTAGTTTTAGAGCTCACATTGCTAGGACAGCACTAATGCACTGCCGCGGAGCCGCCGACACCGTTTGCCGTCAACGCGCCATCTTCTTTGGCTCCAGCCCGATTACCATCGAATCCGTGCTCAAGAATCCATCTCTCTCTCTCTTCCCTTAGCTCTGGCCCGAGCTCCGTGCCACACCAGATCTGACCGTCGGGAGCCAAGGCGTGGAGAAGAGCCTAAAGGAGTAGGTAGACTGGGGAGTGTGCTGACGAGGTCTCGGTCCCTCCCCCACCACAAGAGCAAGGGATTATGCCTACTCCTGCGGCCGAGGTCACTCGCCACTCACCGGTGAGTGCTTGATTGCAGCTGATCGTCACCACACCTGACATTGCCCCCATGGTCGCTCATGACACACCTCCGCGACCTCCTTCCAAAATTGTAGCCATTCGCCTTCCCACGCGTTGACTCACTGCCCACCACTTGCTGAATGCATGCCACTCATCAATGTTGTACGGCCCACCACTACTCACCACGGTGCTCAGGCAAGTCGGGAGAGAGCATGCCGGTGAGCCAAGGCTCGACATGCTTAGTGTCGCCGCAGCTGCCCATTGCAATGGATCATACGCTTCTAAGCTATCCCGTTGATTAAAAGGAATGGAATATCGTTCCCTATGATTTCTTCAATATGTTAGCCTTTCCATCGTATGGGCGTATGGCTATAAACTAAACAAATTGCATTATTCTATTACACATGTAATTGGGGAGAATCTGAACTCATTTGTTGGATTCAGCTCATGAGACTATCTGAGGTGATAATAGCCTATGGGCAAGGGTTATGTTCTTTGTTTTTAAGGAGTTAATAAATCAAAACAATGACCCATTATGTTCAAGGCGACGACTTACATGGCCTTTACTCTGAAACCTGTGGTGTGAAGATTCCTTTTTTTTCCGGGAAGAAATTATTAGAAATTGGTCCATTGGGTAGCCAATTTCCTTTAATTCCAAAGCATGTATAGTTTAGTACCATATTGCCTAGCCAAGTGAAGGAAAGGCAATTTAAAAGGTGGAGTCCTTGCCATCTCTTGAATAATGACACTTAGCATGAGAATGGCATAGGGTGTACAGTGGCTAAATACACACGCGCACGCGTTCGCATATTTTTGCGTGACTTGTGACGAGCGACCGCGTCGCGTTGTAGTGTATCTCTGGCACTTTGAAATCACCTTTTGTTTTGCTGAACTTTGCAATTATCTCTCCATCAAATCTGTTTAAATGTGGTTTAAATATCTCTTTCAATTCAGTGTAATTGTCGTAAACACCGTCAGTTACTAGTGAGTTAATTGACATTAAACTGTTAACTGCCACATTTAACTGACATAATGTGGTCAGTTACTAGTGTGCATATATATAAACTCCTGGAGACGTCCAGGACAGGAATACTGAATTCCTTCTCCATTCTTCCTCCTCATCTCTGAATTATTGTACTGTTGTGTTGAGCTATTGAACCTCGCCGACCTTCCTCCTCAGCGTGCACCGTGAAGGAGGGTGAGCGGTATCTTCGTGCCTTTACCGCAGAGTTAACCTGCACAGGGCAGCAATAAGGTTTCTGGGCAGCGCATCAGTGAACCGCTTTGCATCTTCCTCGACGTCGACGACTTCCACGACTAAGTCTGCGCTGCGCTGCTTTTTATTCTTCAGCAAGCTCCGATTGTAAGTTGTTCGTGTGATAAATCGTATATTCGTGAAGTACAATGTATTACCTGCTGTTTTATGTATCTCTAGTTTTTTGTTCCATTTGCTTTAATATAAAATCTGGAATAAAAATATTGCGCATTTTTTCAACAGAAATGTGGTGTGAATATACGCGTCAAGTGTGAAGTTACTATATGGGCAGCCATTGTTAGAGACAGGGTGAGAGAAAGTGAAAGAAACAACACACGAAAGGGAAGCTTTTGGAAAGCATACTGCAGTAGACTGCTGAGTGTTTAGGGACACCTGTATTATCACTCATTCACTGATAGTATACTGACAGTATTTTGACGAGACGTGGGAAGTAGCATGTTAACACGGCATGAAACTAAGCAAGGACAGGCAAACCAACACAGATAAGACCGTACGAGATTGCCCAATTGTCTTGTTCCAGGATTTCAGAAAGGTCGAGCATTCCGCGTTGTTGGCCTGTCTATCAGAGTTTCAGGGGCCGAAACTGGCTGGCTAGTGACACATGCATTATGCTTGCATACATACTTAATTACTTGGTACTAATCTCTCTGGTCACAAATAGCTATCGTTTTAGACTTTGACATGGTCTTTAAAACATAACTTTGACCACTAATTTATATTATAATATATTTATAAAATACAATAAAATTATAATATTATAAAAATACTTTTCGAGATAAATCTATATATATCATTTTCATGTATCCAATCTAAATATTTAAAAAGATATTGACAGTCAGAGATTTGAAAGCTTGACTATATTCATGTACAAAACGATAACTATTTGTGATCGGAGGGAGTAGTATATAAACAAGTAGCAGTTCTAATAGTCAAAAGAGTGACGCTATGTGCACAACCACTTTCTCCTTTTCACAAATGCGAGCTTGTCAAAAGACTGTGAAGGGCTTGTTGACCTAGTTGAGGTTTATTCAATGACATGCGAGTGTATTGAAGTCCCCTTTCACTTATTCAGGCTTAGGTATATGTTTCTGAGAAACCATATGGTAGTCTATTTATGTTTGTGATGAGTATTTGACTGAATTTTGAGCTTGTAGTGCTTAGGTTTGAGTTTGTGTTTGATTTGAAGCAATTTGAGCTGCTGTCAGTTGAGGGCGGTACTACTGACCCATGGGAGGCTGTAGTAACAGAGTGCGGTAGTACCAGGCCTAGGTTGGCAGTAGTTATTTTCAATGAAGGGTTATTTTATAGGATTTCAGGGGCCAGTACTACCGGTGTTGAAAATGCGGTAGTACTAGCCAGTGGTACCGGTGTTGAAAATGCGGTAGTACTAGCCAGTGGTACTACCGGTCGATGAATGGCACGGTAGTACCGGTCAGGTGGTATTACCAGCTTCTAGTTGGCGGTAGATTTTTTCAAGAGCGATTTTATATGCATTGTCAACTGTGTTTAAGTGATGTTCATTGCATATCTTTGTTGAGCAATGCTATGTGACTTGTTTGCTTATCTATGTTGGTTGTAAGACTTCGGAGCTAGGTCATGTGAGGCAGAGGAGACTAGGGATAGACTAGGAGAGTTGAGGTCCAGACAGTCAGGGTGACGCCAAAGATGACTGAGGCCAAGGAGTTGCTGCAAGTCAGGAAAACAAGGAGCCGACGCATGAGCTATTGGTGATGGGCATGGTGGGCAACGGCGTGGACTGAGACTACGCTCAGGAGGAGCTGAGGTCCAAAATGGTCGAGAAAGCCGAAAGCGCAATAATCAAGCGAAGAAGAACATGACTTGGGCCCGTTTGCAAGCGAGGACGGATTGGGGAGTCCAGACGCGTGAGAGGCTTGGTGACAAATCGTTGGGGCTACATGGAATGTGACGAAGCATAGACAATGCTTCGGGTTGAAGGAAAGGATCGGCTGTGGGGTAAATTGGTAATTTGCCCATTATAGGAGATCGAGGCAGTTTGGAAAACCTTGGCGCTAGGCTAAGTGGTTTAGGTCAAGCTAAAAAGGACATGAACACAAATTTGGCCTCGTGGAGCTTTTTGGAGCGTCATGAGGAAGACCGCTTTGAGAAGCGTGCGTGTGAGTGTGTAAAACCCGTTATATATTGGATTAGCGGGTTAGCCCATGTGAATGTAGATGATATCCACTTATGTAACCAGGTTATAGTTGCCTCCTCTGTATAAGGGCTTGAAATGTAGGGGGAGGTAATACACTAAGGAGAGCCAAGAGGAGAAACTAGAGAGGCGTTAGGGCACAAGATGGTTTTGTGTGTGTGTGCTCTTTGGGAGCTTTGCCCCTTTTGAAGAGGCTTTGTAATCATCCCTCTTGATCTGAAATAGAAACCAAAACTCGCACCTATTTTCACAACCTTGAAATACACAAGGCTGCAACTGCAACGTGCACCTGACCTGCATTACTGGATGCCCGTGTAAGTTTAAGCTCCATTAGTTTTGGTGATTGGTTTAATATTAATGTTTAATTATTGTTTAATGACAAATCTAATCATTATGAGACTAACATGTTTATTAAGCTATATTCTTATTAGTCTCATAATTGGATGGAAAATGGAAAAACCTAAGGTATGCACCTGTATTCACTTTATTATCTTAATGCATACTTAGGATTCAAATTAAAATATGAACTCTTCTATTGCTTTAGTCCAAATATGTGCATTATGTTCCTAATTCATATATTACATGAATGCACACATCTAAGGGGAGTTTATAATTTAACTTGTTGTTTCAATAGTATTGATCCATGTCTTGTTGCTAAATAACATATAAAGGATCAAGACTTTGAAACAATCATTTGAGTATATATAACTTGTGTAGTTGTAGTATACTCATGCAAATATAGAATAAACTCATATGCAATCTAAGATTGATTATGTGCATATTGATTCTATGATCAATTTGTTATATGCACATACTTAATGAAGTTTATTCTGTAGTTGATGGTTTAAATATATTGATCCTATTTCCATCACTCAAACATATATAGATCGTTACTAACCATCACATTGAGTATATGAAACTTGGGTAGTTATATATACTCATGTCAATTTAAATGAGTTTAAATTGAGTTCGATTGTCTTTCAATCAATCAAAGAACATTTCATCATGTGTTGATGGTGTCTCCTTGTTGATTAAAGATAAACGAAAAGTTTTTGAGTATAATGAAGCATTAGTTGCATCAAAGTACTCAAGACAACAATTAATCATTCAAATTGATTTGGGTTGTGCTCAATCGATCTTGGAGGCATCCATTATGTGTTAATGGAGTGCGGTGATGATTGAGACAACCGTATTTGTTGGACTAACAATCTTCTATGAGTTGTGAAGTAGGTTGAGTCCAAGATAATGAAGAATCGGGAAGAAGAAGAAGTCATCATGTATTGATGAACTTCAAGAGGTGATCCCGAAATAAAGAGAAGAGCTAGAAGGTTCATCATGTGTTGATGACCAAGAAGAAGAAGAGGTGATCCTGGAGAGAAGATGATTGGATATCATAAAAGCTCCAAGTGGATCGCTAGAGGCAAATGTATAACTAGCTAAGGCTAAGGATGTGTTCCTAGTCTTTTACCGGTCTCGGTGTTTGGATGGGAGACCGGATTGCTAGTTAGGTGTCGTACTATTAAGAGGGATTGAGTCTTTTAGCTTGAGCTTCATCATGTGTTGTTGAACTCAATCCGGTTCACTCTAGCTCACTCTCTTATTTGGATTGTGCATGGAGCTAACCATTTAGCATGTGTTGCAAATGGGTGAAGCTCGTGCATTGGATTTTGCATGAGCTAAGTATTTGCATGTGTTGCAAATAAGGGAGCTCATGCTTGCTTCTTAATTGAATCTTATTTGATTTGGATATTGCTTGGAGCTAAGTTTTGCATGTGTTGCAAAAGGAGAGAGCTCAAACAATTTTGGTTTAAAGTGGTTGCATGGAGTTAGAGATTTGCATGTGTTGCAAATAGAGAGCTCATGTACTTGAGTTTGAATTATGGTTTGCATGGAGCTAGAGATTAAGAAACCTGCCTCATGTGTGTTTTCCTAGACATCACTTGTCTTGTATAGGTTCCTTCATTATTGAAATCAAATCCCAACCACTTATGTCCTCAAGCCCAAAACCGTTTTGATAGCTTGATTAAATCTACCATTGTTATGCGTGATGTGTCCAACACATCCCTATCATCTATTGAGATAGCCATTGATATACTACTTTGGTAGTCATATCAATAACGATCTAAATTCTTGATAGGTGCAACAAATGGATGGACAATTTGATTAAAAAATTTTAACTATAGGGATGAACAAAGATTACTATGAACATGGCATCACATGCAATGAGCATAAAGAAAATAGCAAGGATTAAACACACATCCACAGAAAATCAAAATAAGCTGTGAAATAGCATGGCCCTTAGCGTTAAGATCTCCATCATCATGCTTGTTTGTTCACCTAGCCACCATGCTTGATTTGTTCACCTAGCCATCTTGCTTGATACCATCGTCTTCATCATTATGGATGCAACTCCTTACAACTTTTGATAATGAATTTTACATGAGGGTTTGAAGCATCACAAGTCGACACGCAGGTCGTTATACAATTTAAATAGCCTTATGGCTTGACACGGCACGCAGGCCATGTGGAAATTACATGCATCACATACACATAGGCCATACTATTTCACATAATTCCCTGCAAAAACGAGTTAAACAAACCCTACGACTCGGTCCGAGGCGCGCCTCGTCAGGGTCCATCAAGGCGGCGCCCAGGGCGTCCCACCGGCGGTCGTGAGCGGGTTCGAGGGGCGCCTCGCGGGTCCAAGGATCAACCAGATTGACCCAATCCGATCTAATATGATTGGCTTGGTCCCATATGGATACGTTTCAGAAACCCTGATGGCGATAACCCGACCGGTAAGGGTAACGTCGTACCATCAAGCAATTTTGGTTTAAAGTGGTTGCATGGAGCTAGAGATTTGCATGTGTTGCAAATAGAGAGCTCATGTACTTGAGTTTGAATTATGGTTTGCATGGAGCTAGAGATTTGCATGTGTTGCAAATAGAGAGCTCATGTTTTGGTGTTTTAGCTTGTGATTGGATCATGTGTTGATCATCACAAGGCTAAGCTTGGTTTGTGCTTTGAGTTTGCAAAATGTGTTTTTGCAAAATGAATGAATGGATTTGTTATTTGCAAATGTGTTTTGCAAATAAACTCGAGATTGTGGGTTTCGATCCTAGAGCATGTGTTGGCATTTGCAAATGTGTTTTGCAAAGTGTCGGGATCATGTGTTGATCCTTACATGGCTAAGAGGATTGATCTTATGGGTTCGTGGTTTATTTGCGAATGTGTTTTGCAAATAAGTTGGAGTTGTTATTTGCGAATGTGTTTTGCAAATGAACTAAAGATTATGGGTTTCAATCCTAGAGCATGTGAATAGGGTTTGCAAATGTATTTTGCAAATTGACTTGATCATGTGTTGATCATCACACGGCTAAGAGGATTAATCTCATAAGTTCTTGGTTTATTTGCAAATGTGTTTTGCAAATAAGTTGAGTTTAAAGTGATTCTTTGAAGTATGTGATTAACATGTGCAAATGTGTTTTGTATAGGGTTGTGATCATGTGTTGATCATCACATTGCTCAAAGAATCAACATTTGAAAAGTTTGAAGAAAAGTTTTTGTGAAAAACTTGATCTTCTTCATGTGCCTAGTGAGGCCGGCACTACCGACCATGTAGGTGTGGTATTGCCGTATGGGCGACAGTACTGGCCCAGATGACCGGTAGTTATATTCCAGAGAAGAGTTTTCTGGGCTGTGCCCGGCCGGCACTACCGACCCAGTTGGGCGGTACTACCGCTTGGCCGGCAGTACCGATCCTAGTTGGGCGGTACTGCCGGGCCATTGTTGAAGAGGAACACGGTATGCTACGCTAGCACAAAAAAAAACTACCACGTAACCAGAAAGCTACTCGCAAGAAGGGGATCATAGATAAGATTAGCACTAGACGCGCAGTTGCGGAATCCTTCGCGCGTCGATGTAGAGGATCGTCCTCGCCGCAGTCGTTGCGTCGATGTAGTGGATCGTCCTCGCCTCGCCGTGGATCGTCCTCCCACGCCGCAGTCGCAACAGCGTCACCGCAATAGTCCACATGTCCAGAGATGGAACGCCGGGCGTCGGTGTGCAAGCACCTAGTCGCTCGGCAGGGGCAGCGAGAGGAGGAGGCTAGGGTTTCGAGTGAATCACTCCTAAACCGTGGGAAAGCACACCCTGCGCCCTCCCTCCTCCCCTCCTTATATAGCCACAAGATGAAACCCTAAACTAGGGCCCATCAGCGTGCTAAGCCCACGAGGTTCATTAATTACGGATCCAATCCAAATTAATGCGTCCCAGCCCATTAAGTGTGTGACCCTGTAAGTTCACGTACGTTTGGACATAGATTCGGAAAACTCCTTTTCAATCCAATAGTTGGTAGCGGCTTCTTGCAAAGTATGCCAACTCCCAAACATACTATGATCAAATCGGACAGAACCTATCAAAAGTACTCATGCAATAATCCCTTTGCCAAGTATATGAAGATTGATCTCAAGGCGAGAAGCATGTCATCCTTTGATGATTCAATCCATCTCTCGTATCCGTGATATATTAATAAGTTGTGATTGACTCCTCAATCACGGCATGGCCATGCACTTCCTTAATCATATCACACGAGTGGCCTTGTCATCATATATCTCCGTTTCATTGGAGTGACAAATTCCATCTTGACTGCTCACTTCCCTCTGCACGTTTCATAGTAAACATGAAAGCTACCTTTATAACTATCCGGTTATAAAGTAGTGTTTGATAGCCCCAAGGAAAACTATTACACATGTAGGGAATATGACAATCTAAGGTCTAAGGATCATACATCTACTAGGTATGAGATACACTGATAACACATAAGAATGAAACATTCTCGCAGTGTTCCATTGCGAGTCTATCTAACCCATGTTCTTCAACATGTGTCCACAATGTATAGATGATATCTCCATATCCCATGATCTATGAAGCATGATCATCGATCACTACATGTGCTGATCTATTCATCGTTGTCCTATACGATGAAATCTGATCAGAGATATTTATCGAATTACATCATTAAGTAAAGAGCTTCATAAGCAAGTCACATACTTGTTGATCAATACAATGATATACATTCATTGGACCAATAATCATAATATTATTCATAAACATAGTCATGTTACAATCATCTAAATGATTGCCTCAAGGGCATAACACTAACAATTGTAGCCAACGGCTAGTTTTGGCTGGCATTCGACCGTTGAGGTCGAGGTCGGCACTACCGGCCCTAGTTGGGCGGTAGTGCCGACCATGCTGAGTTTTGCCCTTTTTGCCCCCCCAACGGCTAGATTTCGTGTGGGGGGGCTATAAATTGATGCCAAGGGCCGGCATATGAAGTTGCTGATTTTTGGGAGAGTTTGTGGGAGTTGGTTACATGTGTTGCACTCTCCAATTTGGTATTTGAGCTAAGAGTGAGCCCTAATTGCATGTGTTGCAATTAGGAAGTGGATTGACGTCCTCTTGTGCATGTGTTGCACTTGAGGAGGATCCTAGTGCATGTGTTGCACTTAGGAGATCACTATTGTGCATGTGTTGTATTTGGTGAAGTTCAAGCGGAAGGCTTGACTTGTTACTCTTGGAGGTTGCCGCCTCCTAGACTGCGTAGAGCGTCGTGCGCGGTGAGCTTCTCAATGGAGGTTGTGAGAAGTCCCGACAAAGTTTGTGAAGGTTAGAGCTCGCCTACCCGGGAGGGAAAAAGAGCTACCACTAGTGGACTTGAGGTGGGTGCTCAATTCGTGGAGCCGGTCCAATGTGTTTGGGCTAACCTCAACGTGGACTAGGGGAGACCGACACGTCTCCGAACACCACGGTAAAAAGTATCGTGTCTCTTGTGATTGCATTGTATTCATTATTTATATTCAAGCAATTTATATTCATAGAATTAAATTGATTGATTGCTTGTCTTTAGATTTGCAATTATTGTTAGAGACTAAATTAGTTAGTGCACATAGTGAGCCTAGTTGATTTAGGCTTTAATTGTCAAAACTTTAGTTTATCGCTTCCGTATTTATATTTGTTAAGGTTTTGGCATTAAGATAATTAAGGGTGAATTGCTTTGTAGAAATTAGCGAGAGATTTTTAAAAGCCGCCTATTCACACCCCTCTAGTCGGCATCGTCGACCTTACAGCCCGTCCCCGTCCCCGCGACCCCCCACCATAGGTCTCATCATCATCTAAAAATTTTACAGCATCATTAGAATTGCCTCAAAACCTCACAAATTTTTTTCAAAAATTTATAATATGATTTGACAGCTCAATTAAATCAGGAATTGTTGACTGCTTTGCCCTGTTTTTTTCTTTTTTCTATTATGTATATTTGGATTTGCTCAAAATCCTCTCCCAAATTTGTTTTTTCAAAAAACATTCATCCCAGATATCAAAAAGCTATTAATACTAATTTTTGGATAATTTTTTCTAAGTTTTTTGAATTTGAATTTAAATTAGACCGGTTTACCGACCGATTCCAAATATTGAACCGGCTTGATACGGTCGAAAATCACAATTTTCTTGATTTTTGAACCTGCCTGTTACTGATGCATGTCATTGCAATTCCCAGGACAAACAGTGGAAAGCCAAACTACTTTTAGGCGGACAATGGTGGCCACTGGTGCCAGATCCTAGATTTTGTCCTAAAATCTTGTGATGAAGCAGAGTGTTGCAAGGCAAGTTAAACCTGACCTTGCCATGCATCACCGTGCTTCTCTGCAGCTCTGTGGGCTGTGGCTCTGCAAATTTGGCGACGCACACAAGATTGGGGTGTTGCCACTTGCCAGGTCTGAGTACCATTGGGCAATGGCACAATATTGATGCTCTTACGGGTAATATCATTGTGTATTAATATTGAAATCACTGGATCAAGATGGTTTATTTGACATTCCGTTTCTACATTTAGGATTATATCCTTGACTTACTAATTTTGTGTTCGCAGCAATTGTTTCTTCACAATCGTTCTTCACCAATGGTTAGGAGAAAGACTAATTTTTTTACACCTTTTCTAGTTCGTCATGGTGTTGTTCTTTTCTTTTTCCTTTGAATCTGCGTCCATCTGTCCAAGAACATCAAAGTAAGAAGTTGGTGGAATCTCTTTTGCGGACTAAAATCCTTTACTTGGGTGGCCTTTCTTGAGAGTTGAGAGTATGACATGGGTGGTCTTTCTTGAGAGTAGATAGTATGGCTTGGGTGGTGTTAGAATGAGCTGAAGCTGGGAAACCTTTTTGCAACTCTACAGTGACAGCACACTATGTAAGATTTTTAGAGGGATTTTTCGCACGGGGTATCTGTTCTTCTCACGTTCAGCTTATGCTTTCGAAATCATCTTCTTCTTCTTTTTAGCTCCCTGATTTTTTTAAAAAATCTGCGTTCCTTCCAAACACAATTGCAAAAATAGTCTCATTCCTTACCATAGTAGCGTTGAAAAGTAACATGTGTCACCTTCTGCACTCTCACACCGCGTAAGCCACTACCGCTCTCTCCTACCACAGCAAACCACTATTTTTGCAATTGTGTTCGGAAGGGAACTAGATGAACTAGAAAAGTAATGATCTATTCTTTCCATGTGCTCGAGTTGTTCTTTCTGTGTGTTCCAATTGTCAATCCACCCCTTCAGTATTTGAACTTGTATCGACACTGTCAAAGGTTCTCTGAGTTAGTAGTTCTTTGACCATAATAACAACATCTAAGCCGTAGAAAACTGCTTTGATCACTAATTTCTATTGTAATTCATTTATAAAACTCAATAAAATTATAATATTATAAAAGCACTTTTTGAGAAAAATCTATACATATCATTTCCATATATCCAATTTAAATATTTAAAATGGTATTGGCAATCAAAGTTTCAAAATTTTGATTGAATTTATGTCCAAAATAATAACTATCGGTGAGAACCTAGGTGGTTGGTGTGTCATTGTTGGCGCCGTTTGGAGGAATAATTGATTGGATACCCAATCCGCATAATCTTTCAAAGTCACTGCTCCGGCTCTCTCCTCACACGCGATTTTTTTAGAGCGATTTCCCTCAGCGAGAGCGAATTCCGGTGCTACGTACCGGTGTTTCTTATCTTCTGTTCAAAGCGGAATAAAACTCTTATCTCCAACTGAATCTCAGTTGTCGCCGAACAAACAAGCGCGTTGCGCGGAGCCAATCGGAAAAAACGGGTTCGACACAGCGAGTACGCAGACATCGTGGGGATATACAGTTCCTGTTGAAGCCCATAATATATCGGAGTGAGACGTCCATGGCAGAAATACTGAACAATCAGAAGTGTACTCTGTGCACAGACCTCTGCCTTCGCTCCGGTTGCGCGCATGATAGGTGACCCCGTATTTGATTGATGATGGATAACTACACCGACGTGAGCACGCCTGGTTGCTTCCGATGGTTACCTTGGTTGTCTTACTAAATTTTATTAGTTAACTAAATTCGATAAATATCTAGTTTGTTACTAAATTTTGATAAGATTCTCTCCTCCCTTGGTTCGCTAGTTCATTTATTCACTAATCTTTAACCAAAACATTAGCAATCAATTTGATGACTAAATTTTAGTAGTGCCAAATTCGTCTTCCTCGTCACAGCGCGTGGGTGAAACTGCATCTATGTAACATCTTGCAATTGCGGCAACCGCGTCTGCGACAATTCACTCTTGGCGAACTGCTACTTCCGAATGCTGATAGGCCTGCATTGATTCAAGAGTCGGGACAACGTTACGTTGAGCTTGTTTCCTGACTGAGCCGGCCGCATCCACTCGGTACCCCGTCGAGTTCTTGCAACCGAGGTGCTGTGACTAGTTCAATCGATCTTGATTACAAGCAGTTTAAGTGGTTTTGTCTTCCTACTGTTTTTGGTGCTTAGCACAACAATAGTGCAGTATGTATGTGTTACTAGAAATCACTTAGCCCTTGCGTGCTAAGTGTTGTGCTTTTTTTACTGGTTGGTTTACATTGTTGCTGTTAGGGTTGTGCATACGGTATATTTAGTAAATACGGTAATTGAAATATGATATCAAATAGAACATCGATTCAGTATCGATAAATATCATAATATTTCGGTTCGGTATCGGTAAATACTATATTTACCAAACTAATGTGAATTTTTTACTTGTCGTTTTGGACATCATATAGTTTATAATACACATATTTGACCATTACTTTATCTGGTTATACGTTAGTAAAAATTATTACACATCTTTGACCATTACTTTGACAAATCTAATGATATTATTCCATGTGAAATCATACTTTATACATATTTGACTATTATTTTATGTAATTATAAGTGTATTTTTTATTTCGGTATTCGGTTTATTTCAATTTACTTACTGAAAAAACGAATCCTAAGAATCAGATTTTTGCCATTCCATACCAAATACCATATTAACACGGTCTTTTTATTCTATAAAAACCATGCGCATCCCTAATTGCGGTGTCTTTTACCTGATAGTTAATATCCATTTGTTCGCGTATTCCACGGACAGCCAAAACTAGCACGTATGGTCAACTATGTTGATTTCATGATATATTAGCATATGGTTACTTATGATAACAAAAGTCATACCACCTTGTTGTTTCCCTTATGCAATTTGGTATATGCTTACGTACTAACAACGCTAATGGCAGTAGATTGCTATCCTCGCACTTCAACGACTTAAAGAACCTAGTATAGAAAAGATACGCATACCATTAGATCAAAGGCTCTACAGGGAAATAATCCTACTACAGGCAAAGGGCGTTAAAGAAATACGCTAATTGCCTTGCACTGATGGCATCACAAGTTCAGAAAAATGCAACAAAATATAACGTGTAACAGATAATACTTGTTCCCCATAAATGCAAGTCAATAGTACATAATGCTGCTGCCTGAGGTGGATTAAACATCGTCAACACAGATATGACAGTAGATAACACGAACACAGCACACTGTGTCTAACTATGAAATAACGAAACACGGCAATAAGGTGGATTCCCTGGGCTAGCTAAAGGCCCATGACTAGTGTCATGTGCTGGCAAACTCCATGGGATCTAGTGCTTCAAAAGTACGGCCTGCGAGGGCGGCGGAACCTGGGAAATCTCCTGCATGAAGAGAAACAAACAGGACATTAGGAAAAGAGAGAGTAATTAGGCCCTCCTTATTTCAGGTACCCAAGAGGCGAGGGTACTAAGTAGACAAGTACCAACTCACCCATAACCATAAGGATTATAAAACGGTGCTCCATATGGCCTATAGGGGTGGCCATATGGGCTGAATCCTCCACCTCCACGGCCTCCTCGAGGCTGCTTCATCCCAGGGACGTTAGTCCTCTTCGGCGCCACCTGATGAGCATACACGAAGATCGAAGGTCAATATGACATGTAGGTTCCTGCTGAAAGAGGGAGCCTATTTCAGTTTGATGAGAGAATGAATTCAGGCCTTGATTTGGCGACCATGCAACTCTGACTCATTCAGCTTGAGAGCTTCCTGAACAGCTTCTACCTCAAGAAATTCCACATAAGCAAAACCTTTTGGTTGCCCAAACTTATCAGTCAGGATTGTCACTCTGTTGACAGTTCCACAAGAATTAAAATGTTGCTGCACTTCTTCTGGAGTACATGCATAGTCAACCTGCAGTTGTGATCATACAGGCAGAAAAGGTAGTGAGTGGACATACAATGTCAGATATTTTTCTTTCAATAATCAGCTAATGAAAGATAAAAATGCAAAAACGAAATCAACAATAGTGAGCTTATCTCCTTTTTTTGAACCTATCAACATGTGAAATATTTTTCACTAAAACTCTACAATAGTTATTAATGAGCTGCATATCTGTTTACATGGAATATTTTTGTATTGCAGTCTGCTTCTCCAACTGTCTAAAATTAAGAAGAAAAATCGTCAAACGTCCTCAAATTTGTCTGATCATGTCACTTGGATTCAGAAACTGGCATTTCTATCTTGATTCGCTTAAGAGCTTAACTACACCATTTAGGTCCATCTGTAAGTTTGCTGACAAAAAGTGCTGTCCCTAGATTAGATTAATTCTACCACTAAGTCTCATCAAGTCCCTACGGTTGCTTCAAATGTGCCTCTTACGTGCTTAGCACATTTGCATAACCAACGAACGTACCTACATTGGTGCAATTAAGCAAGTTTATTGACACACACGAATTGCCAACTAAGTTTAAGGACATTAGGACCTCCTGAGTCCAAATGGTAGAAGAGAAAGACACCTGCACCTGATTGATTCCAATAAAAAAAGGCCACAGATTATAAACTCAAGAGAATAAAATCTTCCAACTGGCAAAACATCATAGAAAAAAAAAGCACTCTCAGTGCATACTACATAAATGTGAGATCACACTTACATGTCAAGCCTATGCCCTGCCACTAATTCTCATCTACCAATGGCTAATGATACCATGTGTGACATCCCAACTTTTGGCTCAAATTAATTTAATAATGTTATTTGTGAATTTCTAGAATTTATTTCATTTTTTAAATTAGGCCTATTGTGGAAATTATTTAAATATTTGGAAAGTTTAAATAAACTTTTGTCAAAAATATTTTATTTGAGTTATAAATGTTTCAAAATATTTCTCAGAATTTTTCTGTTTTGCTATTGTATTTGGCTTGTATTAATTTCTAGAATTATTTTAAATGAGAAAAGTTTGAATAATGGTTTGAATAGTGTTCGGGCAGAAACCCTAGCGGGCCTAGCCCAAATCTCAACGTCGGCCCGGTCCGACTGGCCAAAGCCCAAATGTCGTGGAACCCTAGAATCTCAGCCGTTGAAGCATCTGACGATGGGGATTTAATCGAGTAACCCTAGCTTGGGATCGTGCTGCGTCTAATGTGTCGGAGTCCGTCGGATGCGTGACACGTGTGCGATCCGGATTGCGTCTTCCCCATGCTACCGCCCATAGTCACAGGATACGGGGTCGAGATCGCGTCCCGTGACCTGGGATCGCCGTCCCAAATCACGGGTCGGCGTCACCCTGGGTCGTCGTCCCGATCGAAAGGGGATCGTCGTACCATTGCAGATTGGCATGAAGAGGGGACGTGTACCAAAATCTAATGGGTCGTCGTACCATTGCAGATTGGATGAAGAGGGGACGTGTACCTGCCGTGCGCCGCCGCCTCGCTTCAAATCGTGGGCGGCGACGGCCGCCGCCGTGCGCATCCACCGCGCTCGCCTCAGCTCAGAATTACCTTGGATCGCGACCCTCAACCCAAGGTGTCGACCCAGGATCATCGACCCATTGGACTCGGATTCACGTACCAAATCCACAATTCACGTCCCATAGAGGTATACCCCCCTCGTACCATGTTTTTTCAAGTGTCGACCCTCGACCCGCAACCCCGTTCCTCGACCCCGTCGACCCGGGAACTTTGTGATTATGCTACCGCCGTCCGCCGCCGTCTCGGAAACGAATTCCTCCGCCATGTCGACTTGGTTTTCTGGGTCAAGCACGCTCATCAAAGCTATACAAGAGGAGCTGTATCATCACCTGAGGTCCATCGTGATCTTGCGCTCCTTTCCACCGGTCAGTTTTCGCCGAGAAGCTCTTGTTGAGGAGATATTGCTCGTCGGATATTGTTAGCCTTCCGCCGCCGTTCAAGTGAATTATTCTTCGTCGACAAGCCGTCTCCACCACAACCAAGGCCAGATCCGAGACCCTTGCGATAAGTGCTTCCAGATCCGTGGTGTTCCGAGGTGGTTTGATCGCCGGTGCGCCTGTGGTAGATCATCTTCCCCAATTCCAGTGGACTGCGCCGTCAAGACATCGATGGGAGTTTGTAAGCCTAACCCTAGCTTCGGGTCCACATGTCACCGAGTCATTGCCATGTGGCGCCCCGTCAGCCGAGCGTTGCTTGCGTGTCGGTTGAGGTGTCGATGTCGCGTCAACAATCTCTAGGCCCGTGTGTCAGTGACTGCGGTGTTGTGCGCCGAGTCCACCGTGGACCCGAGGAAGTCATGGACTTGGTCCATGGACTGAGGGCCCACGTGTCAGTCAGATGTAATTTTCCAAAATTATCTTTATTCGGGAAATTCAGTTGCTGGCATTAGCATGACATCATAAATCGAGTTTTCCATAGAAAAATAATTCCGGAAAAATATGGATTTATTCTTTTTCTGGTTTTTCTTTTATTCGAATCTTTCGAGAGCCCGTTCTTTTTCATATGAGCTCCGATTGAGGCGATTCCAGTTTCTAAAAATTTGTAAAATTAAGATCTATTTTATTCGATTTTTGGAGTTTTTTCTCTCTGGTTTGGTATTTTTTGGTGTTTTCCCTCGATTCGCGTAGAAGTCGAAGTGCCTGGATCGCTCGAAGGTAAAGCGTTGATTCATGACCAGAACGGCAGGACCTTTTCCAAAACAAGTTGTGCTTTGATCATGTTGAATCCAGTTTTGCAAATGCTATGTTGATTTAAATTATTGCATGTTACTTTATGCTTAGAACTGTTTTCAAATAGCTTGGGATCTAGTTATTCTACCCAATTGGATTATACCTACCTTGTCATTTGTATGCCATGATTATTGTCACCCTAGGATGGATCATTATTAGTTGGTTGCTAATAGATGCCAACGTTGGTTGGGTTAGGTCGTGAATAGTGTGCTTAGCCATGCAACAGGTTATTGATATCATTTTGAAAGTTCAAATCAATCTTGACTAATGAAATATGAAACTTCTTTATGAAAAAGTGTCATATGTCGTCACACAATGATATTGAGTTGTTGCTGGCATGTGTTGCACAATAATCAACTAGGGTAGTAAATGATTTAGACTAGGGCATGTGGTAAGGGGTTGTGGGCCGTGGTGGGCCTATATGGCATTGGGTTGATATGTTGACATATTGTTTTATGAGCGAATGTGAGGTGGTTTCTACGAGTGTATTGTTGGAAGTCTTGTCTCGGTCAATTAAGGACTTACCTTGCAAGCCATTGAACTGGGCTAATCATGCAACTACATGTATAGAATGGGACAGACCTAACTAAGTAAGTTATCGAGTCTTAATATTTGATACCTCAGGAGGATAACCAAACTAAGTGTGCGGTTATGGGGAATTTGTGTGTGCGGTTATGGGGAATTTGTGTGTGCGTGCATCACATCTGTCCAACGGTATGTCCTCCTATTCTTCCCTCTGAGTGAGGGAAGGAATAGTGAGCTCAGACTTATTGGGAGGGTCAGTGTTATGATGTAGTCTCCGAAAGGTTTTATTATGATCTTCTTAGTCCCATGTCGATGGGTACGTGTTATGGCCAACAGTATAAGATTAATCATACCATATGGGTAAAGTGTATAACCTCTGCAGAGTATAAATCTATCCGGATAGCCGTGTCCCCGGTTATAGACAATGCTTAGGAATTTCAGTCAAGGGTTAGATTTTATAAACAAAAATTGGGAAGGGAGGCTTTGTGCCATTGGAAGTGTTGGAAGTTGTTTAGGGTTGCGTGCCTTCTTTGTTCTTGAGAAATACATGAAAGTTATTTATTATTGTTATTTGTTTTACTGTCATTTCAATATATCTATTGTAGTCATTTGTAAATGTTGCTTTACTGCAAAACAACTATATCAGCCATTCATTTGGAATAAGCCTTGCATATAGTTATGTTAGACTTGTATTCTGTGCACAACTTGTTGAGTGCTTTATGTTGTATTCTGTGTACAACTTGTTGAGTGCTTTATGTACTCACCCTTGCCGCAAAAAAATTATCAGTTCAGAAGGAGTCTACACCAATATTGGAGTATCAGGAGGAGGCGAACGTCTACGGTGCGAGCATTATCAGTTGCCTGTGGCAAATTGATGGGTTTCTTGTTACGTTTTCTTTCCGCTGCAAGTCAATATTTATAGTTTAGCCCTGCATGTCATAGTCATGTAAAGTCGACCATAAGATCATATATTTAATAAATGAAATCTTTTATTATGTTTCCGCTGTGTATGATTGTGATATTAATCTATTTAAACACTATGTGCACTAGCTTGATCTTGGACTAATGCGATATACACAGAGGGTACGGATTTGCATATTCGGGTCCCGACACCATGCCACATCGACCTAGGTATGAGTCTCAAACACCATTTAGAGTATACGCAGCAGTTCTCTGCTGACTTTGGGGAGACGTCCTATCTCATTATTTCTTTCCTATTTTTGCAAGTATTTCTCTTTTTTCAATATTTTATCCTTTTTCTTCCCCCACTAAGCTAACACTAGAACTTGCACTGAGATT
This sequence comes from Otatea glauca, assembly GCA_036346275.1. Classification (NCBI taxonomy): domain Eukaryota; kingdom Viridiplantae; phylum Streptophyta; class Magnoliopsida; order Poales; family Poaceae; genus Otatea; species Otatea glauca. The sequence continues at coordinate 11,718,190 of CM070721.1, read as the reverse complement.
CAACAAGATTAAAAATTTTGATTTCAAAGACTTGATGATAGCAGACTACCCTGCGACCATTGCCATTGCTTAATCAATGCACCAGAAAGTAAAACCAAACAAAAAAATACATAGATAAAGAGAGAAGAGAGAACTTGTGTTTTTAAGTCATCATTAACTAAAAATAAAGACCGAATGCAGTTCTCATATAGAAACTGGATTTTTAATGATGCCTGTTCAAAGTTATGGCATAGTTGAACCAATTTCAAGAGCCAAGACACACTATCTATTGAAACTGAAAAAACGAAACCAAAACCAAGATAGTATGTTCTGTGAAAACATTAAAAAATCTAATTTAAGTGCACCTGAAAGACAACTTGAGCTAATCAAGTAAAGTAGCTAGCTAGAACATAAATTTTTACCTATAGCTTAAAAGCACAACAATATTATTATGTAAGAAGAAACATATGAATCACAGTTATCTTATATACCTAGGTAATATCATTAACTACTAGAAACTGTAGGCCAGTAACATAAATTTTGATGACAAAAGATATGAAAATCTTACATTTCCAACGAACACGGACCGAGCATCCATTTCGTCTTTTGTTTCAGATGTAGCTGCATTAGGATCTACACCTACAGGGGTAAAATGATTCGATTAAAGAGATAGTCATAGAGAAATCACAACATACAGTGTAACAAAGCCAAGACATATAAGCACCAAGCTTCATCCAGCAAAGCAATTTGATGCTATTTGCATCTTAAGATGTTTTGCCAAGCAAAGAGCAAGATATTAAACACTATTTTATACAAGATTTTATAAAACTGAAATAAGAGAGAGAGAGAGAGAGAGAGAGGGGGGCGGATTTTGCGTAGCTTACTACTTCAGTATCTGAACATTAAGTTAAACTAAGAACTTGGCAGTTGGCACAACAGATATTGGGCATGTACTCTAGTTCCCAACCCCCCTCCCATACTACACATAAACAACAGAACTACCCCAATCAGTTAAATTATGAGAACAATTGTGAATCGTGAAGCAATATTATGTGCAATATTCATCTAAGGAAATTTCCAACGTCGTATGTATGCAGCGCTCAACTAACTAATCTAAAACAGCAACTAGACCACAGCATATAGTCCTCTAACACAATCAGCTCCATTGAAACTACTGATGAGAAGATGCACGTTACATCCAATACGCCCAGTTATTCTACCCAAAACCAATTGGCAAGCAAACCGGCAAACCAAGCGTCCGGGATTGGTCCCTCGAAAAGAAATGGCCTCCGGGATCTCAAATTTTCCAACCACCCTACCCTAGATGCGGATCTTATCATCGTCGCAAACGGTGAAGTACACGGGTGCGGCGCTAACCTTGCATCTCCTTGGCGACCTTGGCCTGCATCTCGCGGAGGGCGGCGGCCTCCTCCTCCATCTCCTTAAGCCGGCGCTTCATCTCGTCGAGCTCCTGAAGCTACACACGCCAATATGGTCACAACTCAGTACCGGAGTTGGGGTTAGGGTTTGGGATTTGGGAAGAGGGGAGAAAGCGGCGGCGGGGTGGAAGGGCGGAGCGGACCTTGGTCGCGTCGTCACCAGTGGCGGCCATGTCGACGTCCTCGCCGTCGACGGGGATCTCCTGGCCGTACACCTCGTGCTCCTCGTCCTCCATGGCCGCCGCAAGTCCAATCTCGCTTCGGGCTTAACCTAACTCGATTTGCGATGGGAGCGAGGTGATCTGCTTCGGGGGTTCGGGGGGATTTGGGATTGGGGGCCGGGGGGAAACGTGTCCGGCCGTGATGAGTTGGATGTTGCTTGGGCTCTGTCATACAAGTTTGTGGGAGTTTTGCGGTTTGGATAGATAGGCGTCCACTTAGAAAGCCTTAATTCTCATGGGCCGTTTGGATAATAGGTTATAGAAGGTGAGGAATAATTTTATTAAGATAAAATAAGATAAATCTATTTATCAATTGCTTATTCGACAGCTAAATTTATTTCTCGTGTCCTAATCCTACTCTCACCCCCTATAACCCACTATTCAAACGATCACTGATAGAGGTGGACATTTTTAAACCGAAACCGAATTATCGAATCGAACTGAACCGAATTAACCGATTATTTTGGTTTTTGGTTCGGTTTTTATTTAAGTATAATTCGGTTTTCGGTGTTTGGTTAGATTTTTTACTTCCAAAAATCGAAATAACCGAATAGCCCAGGTATAATACCACTTTATAATGCTCTTCCTAAAGCCACTAAACAATTCTCATGTTCTAACACATTTATTAATATATTTGGTATATTCATATGTTCTATTATGTTTATATTGTAATGACCTATAAATATTGTGTGGATTTATCCCTACTCTACGTTGCGATATGAAAAAAACTAAATTTAATCTACCTAATGTTTATTCATATTTTAGTTAACAGAATTAACCGAACCGAAATATTTCGATTAATTCTGTTCAATTTTTTATTTTGGTCGGAGAAATTCAGTAATTAGTTTTCAAAAATCAAATTATTTAAAACCGAAAAAACTGAACCAATTAGACCGAAAAAACCGAATGCCCCCCTAATCACCGGGATACAGGTGACGGGAAAGCAAAGGAAACAGCGATTGATCGAACTAGTTCCAATGTGCCAAATCGACGCAAATGAAGCACCAAGCATAGCTTGGTTGGTTTGGCTGCCACGTGTGTGCACCAGGCGCCCGTGTTTGAGCTCACTCGGGCGCAAATTGCTCATTTTCCGTTGGGGGTTAGTGTCTCGTGTGAAAAAAATTAAAGTGGTACACACACGTGTACATTCAGCGGAACAATCGACGCAAATGAAGCACCAAGCATAGCTTGGTTGGTTTGGCTGCCACGTGTGTGCACCAGGCGCCCGTGTTTGAGCTCACTCGGGCGCAAATTGCTCATTTTCCGTTGGGGGTTAGTGTCTCGTTTGAAAAAAATTAAAGTGGTACACACACGTGTACATTCAGCGGAACAGTATGTTTTCGCGCTTCGGAGACTTTTGAGCTTTCAAGAAATATCCTTGGCATGTATTGTGGACGCACACATGTGTGGAATACGTATGTGGTGTACGTGTGGTGTGTACGTCCTTGTATCATTTTAATATAAAAAATCGACCCAAACAAAGAATCCTTTGGCCCACATCTCAGCAAATCCAAAAATCACACACCTACGTCGTCCTGATCGTACATCGAATAACACGAATCGTAAAGCAAAAGTTCCCTGACCTTCCAATCTGGAAGCCTCGAGGCCCCAGCCGGATCTTCCGGAAGCTTCTAAAACCCTTCTCCAAGAAAGCCCGGCTTACAAAACCCCCCACCTTCCGCTTCCATTCCACACCGCAAGCAAGAATCCAATAACTCACGCGCACAGAGAGAGGGAACCAAGGAGGGAGAAGAGAGAGATCCATGGCTTCCACCGTCGCTTCCAGGGGCGCTGCGCTGGCCAGCCTCCTCAAGAAGCTCCTCGCCGAGCCGTCCTTCTCCGGGGCTCCCGTGGCCTCCTACGCGCTCCGCCCGGCCGCCGTCGTCACCACCCGCCGCCTGTACAACACCGATGGCGCACCGATACGCCGCTACGACGACGACGAGGAGTCCGGCGGCGACAGCGGCCGCGAGTACGACGACACGGCCGATGGCGACCGCCACCGCGCCCGCGACTTCGCCGTCCCCAGCTTCTTCTCAGCAGGTAAGCGCCCTTGCCTCGTCCCGCGCCTCGCTTGGGCCGTCTATTTCCGTTCGTTTAAGCCTCTGAAGCAGACCAGAGTACTAATCAGCTTTGGCCGTTCTTCTCAAGACGTGCTCGACCCGTTCGGCGCGCCGACGAGCCTGGGCCGGCTGCTGGCCCTGATGGAGGACGCGGCGGCGTCGACGACCGGTCTCTCCGCTGCGGCTCCGCGGCGCGGGTGGTGGGTGGCGAAGGAGGACGACGACGCGGTGCACCTGAAGGTGCCGATGCCGGGGCTGGGGAAGGAGCACGTGAAGGTGTGGGCAGAGCAGAACAGCCTGGTGATCAAGGGCGAGGGCGAGAAGGAGCCGGGGGAGGACGACGCCGCCGCGCCGCCGCGGTACTGCCGCCGCATCGAGGTGGCCGCCGACGCCTTCGAGATGGACCAGATCAGGGCGGAGATGAAGAACGGCGTGCTCAGGGTGACCGTGCCCAAGGTCAAGGAGGAGGAGCGGAAGGACGTGTTCCAGGTCAAGGTCGAGTAGTGAGTCAAGTAGTTGTCCTTGGACATGTTCAAGCCGCAAGCCTAAACAAAACTTGGTTTTACCTAAATCTTTCATTTCAAACTCGACTTCAAGTATGAGCATGCTCTCTTCAATTTCTTCATCCGTCCCTATGATGTTCAAGTCATCTACATAGACGGAGATTATATGTAATCCATTCGGGATCGGGCCAGATAAACACACATGGACAATTCTTGCTGTTTGTAGCCTTTCTGCGAGAAAGTCACTCAGCGATTGTACCACATTCTTCCTGATCGCCAAATTTCATACAGTGATTTCTCCAATTTCACATCAGACAGTTTCTATTTGCTCCATCTTGGTTCTGATAGGAATTCCTTCCTGCACTTTCATGTATATCTCCGAATCCAAGTTTCCATACAGGTATGTCAGTGACAACATCCATTAGCTTCATTCTCAACTTCAAGTTGATCGCCATTGAGATCAAATATCTAAAGGTAATTCCTCCCATGACCGGAGAATAGGTTTCTTCATAATCATAGTGCTAATGGAGAGGTGAGAGAGAGAGAGAGACCTTTTGATGACGATGTCTCGTGCCTTAGCCCTGTTTTTTACGTCGTGTGCTCGTCTTGGGGAGTTCTCCTGATCTTGTGATGGCGAAGTGGTGATGAACTTTGCTAATTTCCCAGGTTTTATGTGAGGTGAAGAACTGCTTTAGTGGTAAAAACGAAGTGGTTACTGATCGACATCGCTTCTGCTCCCTTGTGGTTGTTTGCTTTGCTCTTTGTGAAACCGTGCGCTTATCCTCGTTTTTGCCTTCTTTTTTGGTCGAGAACACCCCTGTTTTCGCTTCTTCTTTTGAGAACACCTCTGTTTTTGCTTCTTCTTACAGCAACAGTACTGTTCTTGGTTTCAAGTTTCAACATGGTTGAGCACAACCATGGATGGAGGACGCAATGTTAGGCCTTCATCCCGAGTTAGGGCAGGTATAATAAGATCACGTCAGTTGGCTCTTAACTTGTTACACATCAGCTTTGATCTATATGGAAGAGTGAGAAAAGAGAAAGGTTAGCTCTTATTTAGTAGCCAGCTTTGCACGGGAGTATAGATAGATCATTTATGTACAAGAGAGAAAAAATAGTTATTGCACAATATCTAGAGACAACCTTTAGAGACAGTTATTGTACAAACTGGCTTTTAACTTACTACTCCCTCCGTCCTTGAAAATAAGGGAGAGAAGCATTCAAATTGTGTCCTCCAATATTAGGGATTGAGAACTCTCCCCCTTAAATTGTGTCCTCAAATTGTGCTCATGCATGCAGATGCACGCAGATACATGCGACCACACATATTCCAAAACAAAAATGAGGCAAGTCATTCCCTATAATCGTGATTAATCAATGCATGCATGTTGCCAATTAATAGAGACACAGTATTAAATAGGGGCATTAGAGTCTTTTGGCAGAAACCATAATCTGTCCTAAAATTTCTTCTGTCCCTTATTTTCCAGAACGGAGGGAGTATTAGTCAGTAGTTGACTTTGCTATTGTACTTGCTCTTAGCACGAATCTATCTCTTGCTTCACTTTGCCATGTTCCCGGTGTCAATCGCATCAGAATTGCATTGTACGTCACAAACCGAGCTGTTGCTCGGCACAGGCGGCGCATGCCCAAAGTTCGAGTGCAACTCAATACGGAGTGCATGTGGATGTACATTTATAGCTTCTATAACGAATGTTAGAGCTTCTAGCCAAATTTTAAAAAAAGAAAAAAAATATGCAGGGTACCGACCAACAGCTTGCGAATAGTAAACCACAAAAAAGGCTCCGTAAATTCTGTATTATCAGCTGGTACTCCGTACTGTACAGTGTTCATCTAATGCTCTAAGCTCACCCTCTCTCTCTCTCTGAAATGTGGGTTAGAGAGGTTGCCAAGAAAAGAACTCGCCAAGAAACTATCACCCCAGTGATTTGTGTGTTAAGCTGCTTCAATTATTCCTCTAAATTTCTTTATTGTTCCTACTTACAAGAGGTAATTAATTACCCAAGCTTAAAAACTGCAGATACATCCCCGTTCAGCTGATGCATGTTCTTTGTGTCCCTCCTTTCCCTGTTCTCAACATGCTCATGCTGCCATCTTTGATACTTGGCAACTTATTCCGCCAGTGTCAATGAAGCAGAAACTCTGGTGCTGTGGAATTTTATCACTGTGCACCTTCCTTTGTGTTAATGAGTTGCCCAATGTACTTGGGAATGGTGAGCAGGGACGGCGAGGATGATTGGCTCCGTGACTAGATGCTAACGAGAGAATCATCGCTCGATTGACACAGGCAATCGGGAAGAGGGTTCTCATAAAATGCCTCTTCTGACCGAAACCTATAGCTGCCTTTTGTTCCTGATACAGGACCTCGCCGTTTCCATGGAGAGCCTTGTCTGAAGAACAGAGCAAGAACAACATAAGAAACATAGATGCAACACAAAGGTTTTTTAATTCTCATGCCTAGTTTAATACCTTTTCCGGTGAATGTCTATTATCCTTTGCGAAAGTTTTTCCCCTTCCTTGAGTAATCCATTGCCAACTTTATCAAACAAGCGAACTAATGCTTTCCTGAATTGAAGAAAGAACACAATGAGACCCAGAAGTGAAGAGTAAGACAATTTAGTATAACAACGCTGAGAGGAGTGCTCGTTTGTGGTTCACCTGTCAGGACTAATTGTTTTCCTGTGGCCAAGAAAACGCCGATGACCTGCAACAGCCCGTCCCATATTCCCAGAATACGATGGAATAAAGACATCACTCTCCACCGAAACAATATAGTCTAAAGCTGCCATTTGAGAAGCATATTGTCTGAATGGTTGCAGTTCTTCAGCTGAGGCAAGATTCTCCTGCAAATGGAGAAAACATATGTTGACTGAAGAAAGTCATATTACAGCTGATATACAAAACAAAATGGCAGTGCCCATAGTCCCATACCTTATTCATCAGAATTGGGAATCGAGATTGCAAATCAACCATATGGGATTCACCTCCATATATATCCCCTGCGGCTATGTAAACCGGGGTGTTTGATGGATATCCTAGGGCAGAAAGAAACATACCAACTTCCTTTGGTGTCAAGGGGCAATAACCATGGGATCTTTGTTCTAATGGATCAATGTCTTTAACCTTCCAGTAGGTTGTGTTTCCTCTGTAGGAATAGAGAAGAATTTAATCACATAGTGCTATCTAGTTGATAGTAGGAAGGTATAACAGTGCAAGGAGCAATAAATAAATTTTAAGGCCGTGCCTGATCATTGCAAGTTCCTCTGATTCGGTCTGTGACAGACCGTACGTGCACCCACTAAAAGCAAGCATATCCTTCTCATAGCGTAAATGCAAAGCAATGTATGGTCCAAATGATTTCATCCTTTCCACCAATAGCTGCAAAATTGGTTGATATTTACTTCTCTTTTGTCAATAGATCTCTTCGATTATAGTATTATATTTTGTGGAATCATCATGATAAAGCGTATTAGAGAAGGATTTACATTGCCTAAAGCTTCAATTGGTGGAGCAAATCTAAGTGCCTGGAAAAAGGTCCGGCAGCGCAGCTTTTGAATGTCAGGAGGAAGGTAGTTGTTTGCAAGGCGTGAATCTGACTTAGCAGCTCGAATGACCTAACACAAGTCTTTGATTAGGGCAACAGTTCCGAATAATTTCATCTAGCAACTAATGCTTAGAAATGGTTAGTACGAAAGTACAAAAGGGCAGTTGAATCCAAACCTTACGGTACTCCCACAGAGGAGAAATCTCATCCTGGTAATAATCTAATCCAGACCAACTCTTGAAGTGCCTAACAGACTTTGGAGCTTTCACCAATTCCTTCGGCAAGTTTTTCTCAACGTTCACATCATTTGTCAAAGAATGTATGAAGTGTTCTTCATCAAAGACATCTGAAAAGTTGCTGATGTTGAAAAATGGTGCTGTTAGTTCAGATCAGTTAAGGGAAGAGCTTGAGCAAAAATAACAGTGTTTACCTTCTATCGTGCCAAAATGATTTCTTATCAAGCTCTGGAATTATGAGTGCAGCATTGAGGATACGTGCAACTGCTACCATATCACTGATCTGCCATGAGAATAAGAATAGGTGAGTAAAAAGAAGAAATAACACAGATTCTTGCATCGAAAGTGAATTTGCGGATTAATTGATGATTGGTTTGAAAAAATGGAATCTGCATACACTACGTAGAAGACAAAGCATCCAGATCAAACAATGAAGATATGTTTCCTCTTTTTTTATCTTACTCCAGTCACATCAAACTCTTGTTAAGACTATTCCTAATGATAGGAAAACCTTCATCTGGCAAAAAGACAGTCCCAATTCAAGCTCACCTAAACAAAAACAGCAAATCCTGTAAACTCACCGAACTCAAAAGAGCTCACAGACATTGGTGTCGGTTATCTAACGACCTGCATACCCAAAGAGAATGTAATCGCTTTTGGTCTCTCCTAAGACCGAACAAATCAAGCACCTTTATTTATCAAGTATGCTGCTTTCTTGCATGCCGTAAATGAAATAAAAGATATTGATTGAGGTGATGACACAATTATGACAATAGCCCATTCAAACAATTGCCATTTATCGCAACAAGCGAAATGACTACGGCATTCAATATGAGACACCAGGACAGGAAGTTTTGACAGTGTTGAGATAGCATCCACCCACCAACAGCATTCAGGCCCTTATCCTGAATGCAGTCCAAGCCATTCAAATCTGTTTCACCAACAACTCGGTTAAGGAATAAGTGAATAACCACTCGATCGAAAAGCGTATCTCTAAATGGGGGTGAAACATTAGCACCAGAGCCCCCCACTACAGGTGATTGAAGTACCAAAGTACTGCCCACAGAAGCTGAGTGCAACACATTAGCACCAGAACCCCCACCACGCATTGATTAAAGCACCAAAACACTGCCCACAAAAACTGATGGTAAGTGCTTAGAAACCGTCGCCTCTGGCCAAAACACCCCACATGCACGCACGCTAGGTTCCACCACGCAAGTCAACACATCTAATGCGAACCAAACAATAATTCGTGTCCCCCGTATATCAAAACACCACCGCATCACCACAACTAGAGAATTTTTTTTTTATCAGGACGAACCAGTCACCAATCTGGCTTACCCCGGCGCGCATCTGGTTGAGCCCGCCGTTGGTGTGTACGAGCAGGTACCCCCTCGATGGCCCGGGACCTGCAAAACAAGATGATCAGAATCAAAATGGCGCACGGGAATTCGAGCCAATCGGCGAGATAGAATAATTAGAGGAAGTGCCGGTGCGCGTACGTTTGTACTCCGGCGACGGCGCGACGCAGGGCACGAACCCGCGCGATGGCGCCGGCAGCCACAGTCTCTTCTCCGCCGCGTCATCGGCCGCGCTGTCCAGCTGTCAAATCTAGAGATTAATCCCCATGTCATGGACACTCATGAATTCATAAGGCAACGATGGCAAGAGATGCGGCATCGGTAGAGAGAACGATCGATCACCTTTCGCGACTGCGGCGACGCAAGCTGCGGCGGCGCGAACTCCTGCTCCCATCGCAGCTCCTCGGCCTCCCGCGGCTGCCTCGGCATCGAGACGGCGGAGGCGACCCGTTAGCACACCCCGAGAGTTCAATCTGAGGGTCGAGGAGAACCGAACACACACATACTCCATACAGCACATACCTTGGAGAGGCGGTAGGGCGCACCGGAGGAGGAGGCGAGGGTGGAGGCAAAGGAGGAGACGTGGAGGGCGACGGCGGCTGTGAAGGTGGCGCCGGCGCCGGCGAGGAAGAGTAGCCACCACCGGAGCACCGGCCGCCGCCCCGCGGGCCTCACCTTGCGCTGCAGCGGCATCGCATCCGCCTTTAAAAACAAAACTCGTCCCGTCTCCGCAGATGTCAATGCCGACGCTTGCTTGGCGCCGCAGCGAACGGGCGGCGGCGCGCGTGGTTCTGTGTCCGCCTCGACGAGGGAGGCGGCCGCTTTACTTTTCCGTGTGTGTTTGCGTGTAGAGCCGTCAATGTTGCTGTAAGGACGGACGGAAAGACGAGAGGAGGAGCAGGGCTTTTATTCCACGGGGAGAGGACGGCAATGGCATTCACCACCTGCCGGCCCAAAGCTGCAGCGTCGTTTGTGCTGGGAGTGTGAGAGCCGGAGAGGTGTGCGTGCCTAGTGCGTACACTATACCCCTTTATAATACACCTAAATAATTTTTTTTACGTTCACCCTAAATAATGCACCTCATTAAAGATGGTCCAATATTCGTGTACCCAGTAAAACGTCTCTAAAAACTTGCATTCATCAAAATGAACATCTCAGATCTTTCCTCAGTTTTACTCACCCACATCCGATGGCCGTTGTTTAGTGTGTCTAACTTATTCATGTGGCCCGCACCTCCAGCATGAAAGGAAACTTCCTAAGAAAGGAAACGAGCAAATGTGTAGGATTCAAACGGTTAAGATCGGGATATGATAGACTCAATATTGATTATGGATTACTTGTTGCCATCTGGGACTGGATCAAAACAAGAATAATGGTTTCAAGATTGATTGCCATCCAAACAGAGGAGAATAATGGATTAATTAGCAAGCATACGGCCGGAGAATCGTATCATGCCACGTCGGCGCACCGGACATGCAGCAGATCATTTCGCTAGCTATATATACTGTGCAATGGTACGACGTCCAGATATATAACTCGATCGCGGCTGATCAACCTGCCTGTAGTTCCTAGCTCCAGTATGTCGTCGGCGACCGTCCTTTTGCTCGGTGTCCTTATCGCTGCCGCTGCGTCGACGACGGCGGCCTCCAGGCCCAACTTCGGCGACCAGTTCGAAAGGGTGTTCGACCGGCAGAAGGCTGACAAGGTGGAGCGGCTGCCAGGGCAACCGGCGGAGGTGGGGTTCCAACAGTATGCGGGGTATGTGACGGTGAACGAGACGCACGGCCGCGCTCTCTTCTACTGGTTCTTGGAGGCCACCCACGACGCCCGCAACAAGCCGCTCGTCCTCTGGCTCAACGGAGGTACGTATCCGCTCTACTGATCTATATGCATATCTACTGCTAATAATTGGATATATATATATATATATAGACAGAAGAATCTGCCTAGCTATGGGAAGATGCGCGCATTCATGGTGGATCGATATATGGATGATTATTCTGTGTGCGTGCAGGACCTGGATGCTCGTCGCTCGGATACGGAGCGATCCAGGAGCTCGGCCCCTTCCTCGTCCGAAAGGAACCCCGCCGTGCTCAACCCGAGTCATGGAACAAAGGTGCATGATTGCTGACTGATCAATCAATCTGCTCAAAACACCAACGTACGACTCAAATTTGGACATGCATATATGCAAAGGCGAATCTGTTGTTCTTGGAGTCCCCTGCCGGTGTTGGATTTTCCTACTCAAATACCAATGCTGACCTACTTAGATTTGGCGATAAGCTCGCTGGTATGTACATACGTACCTTTCGATAAACAAGTTTAATCAACAATATCTTCTCCCCTTACTTTCCTGATCCCTTGCATTCTGAAGCTCATGATGCATACAAGTTCCTTGTGAACTGGTTCAAGAGGTTCCCGCAGTGGAAGGGCCATGACTTCTACATTACCGGAGAGAGCTATGCGTTTAATTGATTGGCATGTGTGCTAGCTTGGTAAATTTGCTGAATTTATGTCATGATGTTGTTACTGTTGCACTGTGATTATTTATTATTAAATGTTATATTCATACTTATCTTCTCATTTAATTGATAAGCGGGTGTACTGCCGTCGTAGCGTTAGCACGGGCACTATACCTATGGACATCGATTGCTTTAATGCAGGGGTGCGCATGCTCGCAAGTGATGAAACTATGTATTTCAGGGATCCCATATGCCACTACCTAGATTTACAGTTCTGCGTATGTTTTGATATTTTTGTGTTATATATATACACATTATGCAATAATCAACTAGCTATTTTTTTATGTTTTAATTTATCGCAGTCACTTTGTACTCGTATACGGGCACTATGATTATTTATTATTAAGTGTTATATTCATACTTATCTTCTCATTTAATTGATAAGCGGGTGTACTGCCGTCGTAGCGTTAGCACGGGCACTATACTAGTGTCACTTGAGGAGGATTCACGGTGGTCTAGGCAATTAGGCTCACTTATTACTGTTTTTCTGGTGCGATTTAATGGGACCTTGTTTTTGTTGATGATATTAGTAGACTTGATAATTGTCACTGAAAATGAATGCCAGGTCTATCTTATCCACTGCTTGACTCTGCCCAAGATGGCACACATAGTCAAACCCTGAATCCTAGATACAAATTATTTCCCCTTATCTTGCCCTAAATACCTCTATATTTAGGTCTAATTTGTTTGAACCATTTTTTTCTCCTACTTTGCATACAATAAATTACTACTCATCCAGTCTTTTGCAAAGATATAAATTGACTTGGCTTTTTTTTTAAAAAAACTGTAAGCCTCCCTGTTTCTATTACTATTAGACATAGTTAAAAAGAGAAACAGAAAGAAGATTGACACAGGAATTCAGACTTTGCATATTGTGATGGTATTCTTTTGTTACTCCGTCCGTTCTAGAATCCATGGCATCGCCAATATGTTTAAAAATATCTAAATTAGCTATATAAAAACTATATTATTATATTTATCGTTAAAAATACTTTTATAATATTATATTTTTATTAGTAAATATTAATGTAAGGTTATAAAAGTAACGGTCTAAATCGCATCTCGAGACCATAAAAAGTAAAAAAAAGTCAAGTAACAAAACAAGTAAACAACGAGGGAGTATATGTTTATATATATATATATATTATAATTACTTAAGGCACTATGGTACCTAGGCACCATGATCTAAAAATGATACTTTCTGTATATATTTTTATGCGAAATTTTTTGAAAATTTTATGATGCTAAGTTTAACCAGTTTACTATCTAGTTCAAACAAGTTTGAACTCAAATTCAAACTAGAGTTTCCCATTTTGATGATAGTTTGGTTGTAGGTATGTGCTGATTTTATATTTAAATCAACAAAACATGTGATCCAAACTCGTTCAAAATCGTTGAATTTGAGTATATTTTTTCAAAGGTATGCGTTTCATTTGAATTGTTAAAGATGGGTATATACCCTACAACTGAAATTTTTGAAAAATATACTCGAATATGGCTTGAATTCGCGCATTTAAAATCATGGTGCCCAGGCATCATGATGCCCCATTTCGACTTCCTATATATATATATATATACTACTTCTAATTAGGAGTTGGTGACGGTCCGTTCTCCTTCAGAGTATCTGATACGTTAGATCTAACATGAACAGCTAGGATAATCTCTACTACTTCTAATTAGAAGTTGGTGACGGTCTGTTCTCCTTCAGAGTATCTGATTCGGTTAGATCACGTAACCAAATCACGTGCCAATTACGAAGATGTCGGGGAGACCTGGCTTCCATCTGCTTGCGTACACTGCCTTCTGCTTTCATCTACTCCCCTATTAGAGGGCACCCACTCTCATCTTCAGGAGGACAAGTCGGTCGGTAGTAGAGACACACCCAGGAAAAGAAGAGGAGAGAAGAGAGAGGTTGCGTGCAAGAAGTAAGAAGATTTTCCGCAAGAGGAAGGCAATGACTTTCTCCTCCTTCGATGGTAAGGATTGATATCTCTCTACTAATTCTAATTAGAAGTTGGTGGCGGTAGTCCGTTCTCCTTCAGAGTAATTGATTCGTTGGATCTGACATAAACGACTAAGATGGAAGAGGATTTAACCCAATAGTCAAATCTCTTCGGAGGAACAAGCATTTCCTACTATTGAAACATAACTAAAGTTAGTATTCTTTGCAAATAAATTTTTTGTCGCAAATTGAGTTTTCGTTGCAACGTACGGGCACATGACTAGTATATATATATACACGATACCATGGCAATATCTTTTTCCTCTCAATTGCAATATTTACAAAAAGATATTAAGGGTTAAATACTAAAACATTGATCGACACTTGTGCAAAAGCTGATCCTTTTTTACCAAAAAGAAGTCAAAGAGGCGAGAATACGTAGTGGGAATGATGTACCCTCAATTTGATAAAAGAAAATTGGAACGAGTCGGTTGGAAAGTTTAATCAATCTTTTTTATCATATGCATTTCGCCCCGAATGAGATCAACTTGAATTTTTGAATGACGATGTACCCTAAAACCAAGGTTTGCCAAATGCTAACCTCTCCGTGGCTCTTTATCAGGGTTTCAGTTTTCACAGTACGGAAGATCAAGTTTTTTCTTTCTTGGATTCTTGAATTCACCGAGCTCAGCGTTAAGTTGAGATATAGTTGGACTCTAAAACCTAATTATTCAAATAGATTTTGACTTTATCTTGTTGTGAGTGAATCTGAATCTATCTCTTGTTTGCTTTCGCTATAAATATAGCATCCCTTGTGCAAGACAATCAATCAAATAAAAAGAGAACAATTTTGCCTCCCTATTTCATGTGTGCTCCTTTTGATTGTTCTTACTATTCGATCGGTGCATTGTGGTTGATCCACAGCAGGTGTCATTGTTTTACAACACGTTATCAGCACGAAGCTTCCCGAGACTGATCAAGATTGGAAAGTAGTTGTTTAACACCCTGAAACCGGTTAAAAGCTTAGGGTGTTAACCTAACGAGATTGGAAAGTTAGGAGCGCTAAATAACCGGTTTTAAACTTTAGGGTGTCGAACATACTTTGAGCAAAGTTCAGAGTGTTATATGGATTTTCCCCCTACAAAACCAACTTAGGGTGTTAAACGAGCGGGATTGAAAAGTTCGGGGATACTAGATAACTGGTTTCAAAGTTTATAGTGCTAGACAGACTTTTGAGCAAAGTTCAAGGTGTTATATGAACTTTTTTCCATTAAATTAAGAGCCTCTTTTTTTAGAAGAAATGATCAAGTCTATTCGATAGACACTGCTAACGAATTTTCCTTAAAGGCATTTAATTTATTTTATGGCTCTAAGCATTAATATATAGTATTCGATATCTCATTTCCACACTTAAAATGATCTTGCAGAGTCATTAATTAAAAGAATAAAACTAATTGTTAGGCCACTATTGCAGAATTGCAGGTTACCCTACAGCTGTTAGGGCCACGCAGTGCTGCACGCTGCTGTATTAATTCAACTTAGACCAACTGTATATCATGAAATTTTCCAATTGCAGGTAGTGCATGGGAAAGAAAACAAGTATTTCCCATCTAAAAATTTGGCCATACTGTATATGTGCCAATCTCTCCACTACAACGTACAACCATAGGCCTCACCAGTAGTTGAGGATCTATATATATATAGGTTATGAACTTTTGTCAATTATTAAATACCTAGAGTTTGACAAGGGATCTATATACGGTTTGGAACGTTGATTGTATTTTCTTATGAGAACAATTACCCGCATTAGGGGAGGAAAGTACCACACTGAAGAATGCCGAGAAATAGATTGGAATTTCAATAACATTCAGTCCTTAGACCCACACACTAAAGAATCCAAACTTAAAGTTTGAAGGATTATAAATCTGCAACAAATAGCTAACAATTTGTCTAATGCCTATATACATGCGGTAAACGCACCTGAAAGAGTGAAAATACCTTAGAACAATATTGAATCCACTCTTACCCCCTCATAATAAGAAGGGGGCCTCTAGGTGTACGTGATTCAATGCTGCGGAGACGTTCGCAGAAACAGAGAATCGAACAAGTGATAACACTACTCATGACAATAGAAGAAGCTCAACCTAATGTTGAGAAAATCATTAAAGTGAGCCATCCTGAAGATGTAATCGTATCCCTGAAGTGATCCATCTTGAAGATGATAACCCCAACAAATATTTGTGCATATAATTTGATGCTGGGAAATCGGAGTACCCAGACTCCATCATTGTGGAAAATCATGAGGAGTTAGAAGAAATTAATAAAGAGATTTTTACTAATTATATGGATTCAGAAGAGTTGTATAAAAGAAAGACTACAATTATCAACATATATTTCATCTTAAAAATTGCTAAAACTCTTGAGTTGGATCTAGAATCAAAGCTCATGGCGGAGTGATAGAAGTGCTCAAGTTAGGTCAAATAGAAAGAAGCAATTGAGGCGGAATTGTGCTCACTTAACAAGAGGAAACTATTTGATCCTGTTGACCAAACACCTTCTAAAGTGTTTCCCTGTAGGATCAAAATGGGTTTTCATCTAGAAGAGAAACAAAAATAACTAGGTGGTGAGATTGAAAAATCTAAGCCCTCAATTCATTTTGGTTTTTGGTAATTAATGACAATCATGATTAAAGGACTAACAATTTCTCTTAAGATTATGAAAATAAGTTGGTCCTAGACATTGCACATAAGGAGGTGAATTCATGAAGCACAAAGAAAATCAAGATGTTAAGCTCAATGCTAAGGTATAGAAATTTAAGGACATTTACCTAGCTTTTGCCAATCTTGATGTCTAAAGAAAAGATCGGGTTGCTAAAATACGTGTCGTACTATAAAGAAGGACCTTTGGCTAGTAGCTTGAAAATAATCAAAAACCATTTCTCAAATCATGCTCATACTTAGTCATGTGCATTCCTTTAAAAATCATCTAAAAACTCCGAAAATATGTAAAACCGGCACTATCGTTTATGTAGGAGCAATACTACTGGTCCCAAGGATGGTAGTTATTTTACAGTGCGATGCTTTTCTGATGAAATCGAAATGGCCATGTAGGAGCTGTACTACCAGACCTCCGATAGTACCGGATCTTTTGAATGGTAGGTTTATTCCAGAACGGTGCATTTCTATGCAAATTTCTCAGGCCGGCACTACCGCCCATGTAGGAGCCGTACTATCGAACTTCCGGTAATAACGGCTCTCCTGAGCGGTAGCCTTTTTGTAAAATGAGTTAAAATTGCACATTTTTGGGTTTAAAGGTCGGTACTACCGACCTATATGGGTGATAGTCTCGGGGGTACTGTAGCAACATCTACTAACCACTGCATTAAATGCTAAATTCGATCATTGAACTGGGGTCCGGTACTACCGGTCCTACATCGATGGTAGTACCGGTTTTGCTAAAAAAATTAAGGAATTTAACCTCAACAGCTAAATTTGTGGTTGGTGGCTATAAATCACTACAAGAAACAGTGAAAAATTAGTGGGTCAAAACAAAACCCACGAATTTATATATTTAAATTCGTCGGTTTCTAAAAAACCCACATATTTAATTAAATTCGTGGGCCAAAAAAACACCCACGAATTTATATATTTAAATTCGTCGGTTAAAGCAAATACCCACGAATTTAAGCACGAATTTAATAGCCCCGCTGTCTTCTCTCTCTCTCTTCTCTCCTCCCCGCTTGCGCCCGCCCGCCTTCGCCCAAGGCTTGCCACTTCCCTTGCCCAGCCCCGCGCCGCCGCGCCGTCGCCTTCCACGCGCCACACGCCGCCGCGCCGCCGTGCCGGCCGCCCGCCCGCTTCCGCCGCCGCCTGCCGCCGCCTCGGCCGGCCGCGCGTGCCACCGCCCGCCGTCATTGGGCGCCACCCCGCCCTCCCGGACCCTCACGCGCCCCCACCGGCGTTGGAGAAGGTATATTTCATCTCATTTTATATTCGTTTGAAGTTATTTCATCTCATTTTATATCGGCTGTATATGGTATATATATTTTTATTCTCTCGCTGCCGTTGTATATAACGTTAGAGTTTAGGGTTTGTGTCGAACAATGAGAGCCTAGGCGTCACCCGTTGAACAGCGCATCTCACATTTACTTGTGAGGTGCGCGGTTCGAATTGTCCAACAGATTTTGGACGGCGAGAATGTTGGTTTTTGATGGGGCTGTGACGTGCGAAGCGATCCGAACGTGATTTCGCCGATAACCCTCTTGTTCTCCGACGCACCAAAGATCGGGCATGCGTTTGGAGAACAGCGGGTTATCTGCCAAATTTCGTTCGTTCGTAGCGCACGCCACAGTCGCATGCAATGGCCTCCATTCTTGGGTGGGTTTAGAACACATCTTTCCTAATATGGTTGTCTTTGTCACCTAAGCCACGGTCGTACGTTGACATCGTTTCATTTGTTTAACTTTGAGAATGGGTGACGATCGAAGGGCGATGTATGACGGATGGAGGAGTGATGGGGGGCACTCAAAGGAATGGGGGCAGATCACAGATGCTTTCTTGAAGCGAGATTCACCGGAGGAGCCGAATATGTGTATTGCCCGTGTACCCTCTGCGAGAATAACAGCTACTACAGCAAGGATATAGTGCAGTATCACATTTGCAAAAACGGGTTCATGCCTAACTATTTGGTGTGACACCGTCATGGAGAGGCCGCAGGGCAGGCCATTGAGTCGGACCATGGGGAGGATCACGACCGGATGGAAGAGATGTTGGATGATCTTGGCAGGGGGATTGAATTTAACTCCGGGGAGGGGTCACAGCCGGAGGAGGTTAAGGAATTCTACAGGCTACTTGACGCCTCGGATGAGAAGCTGCATGACTTGACCAATGTGACCGTCCTGCAGACGGTTACACGGCTTATGTCGATGAAGTCGAAGTTCAACTTTTCGAACAAATGCTTCAACGCTTTGCTTGAACTTATGAATGATGTCCTTCCGCCTAATCACAAGATGCCAAAGGATTTGTACCAATTGAAAAAATTGATGGCCGGCCTCGGGATGAATTACCAGAAGATTGATGTGTGCGAGAATAATTGCATGCTGTTCTGGAAGGATCATGACAAGGATACTCATTGTATGCATTGCGGTAAGTGTAGATTCGTTGAGGTGGTAGATGAGGAAGGGGTATCAGTGACTACAAAGGTCGCGACTAAACAGCTTCGGTACATGCCGATCACGGATAGGCTTAAACGGTTGTACATGTCAAAAGAAACAGCGAAACATATGCGGTCGCACAAAGAAGGTAAACGTGAGGACCAAGACCCGGATATGATAGTGCATCCGTCTGATGGCGAGGCATGGCAGGCATTGGACCGATTCGATCCTGCATTTGCAAGCGACCCTAGGAGTGTCCGTCTTGGTTTGTCCACGGACGGTTTCACACCTTTCAGCACAAACGCTAGCCCCTACTCTTGTTGGCCGGTCTTCATCATGTCATACAATCTTCCACCTGAGATTTGCTTGAAAGAGGGGTTCATATTCCTTGCTCTTGTCATTCCAGGTCCTAAGCATCCAGGGAAGGATCTCAATGTGTTCATGCGGCCCTTAATTGATGAGCTGAAAAAGTTGTGGCGAGGGGAAAAGGCATACGACAGCGTTAGTGGTGGAGAATTTACCTTACGAGCCGCATACCTGTGGTCGGTCCATGATTTGTTGGCATATGATATTTGGGACGGCTGGTGTGTTCATGGTCGCCTGTGTTGTCCAATTTGTATGGCTGACTCTGATGCATTCAGGCTCACGCACGGTAAAAAGATCACATTCTTCGATTGCCATCGACGGTGGCTTCCGGCGAGGCACCCTTTTAGGAATGATGCCAAAGCATTTCGAAAAGGAAAGAAAGTTAAAAAAGGGTCGCCGAAGCGACTCACAGGAGAGGAGATAGTGAATGGCATAGTCGGCTTCTACGATCTACTAAGTGGGTTTCATCAAGCTATGGAAAGGAGCACAACTGGACTCATATTTCTTTTCTTTGGGAGCTGCTTTGCGAAAGCTTTGATTCTCGCATAACATAGATTTGATGCACCAAGAGCGTAATGTGGCAGAAGGCATCATAAGCATGGTGTTTGATGTAACCGACAAAACAAAGGATAACGTGAGTGCTAGGAAAGACATGGGTGATCATTGTGCTAGGCCGTGGCTCGAGGTTAAAGTTGGTTTAAATGGAAATGAGAGCCGTCCACGAGCTCCATACTGTGTGAAGCCAGAAGACCGTAAATAGATTTTGAGGTGGTTGAAAACTCTAAAGCTTCCTGATCGCTATGCATCTAACATAAAACGGGCTGTGAATGTCAGCACCGGTAAGCTAAACGGGCTAAAGAGTCATGATTACCATATTATCATGGAAAGACTTGTTCCGGTAATGTTTCGTGGCTATTTTGATAATGAGTTGTGGAGGATGTTAGCCGAGCTCGCCATTTCTATAGGCGGATATGCGCTAAGGAAATCTCAAGACGTTGATGCGAAGAGAAGGGAATTCCATTGCTTGTATGCAAGTTGGAAAAAACTTTCCCACCTGGTTTTATGAATGTGATGCAACATCTGCTGGTGCATCTACCTTGGGAAGCGAAGGTTGGAGGTCCTGCGCAGTTCAGATGGATGTATAGTCAGGAAAGGGAGTTGAAAAAGCTTAGAGCTACAGTGCGCAACAAGGCAAGGGTAGAGGGGTGTATCGCAGAGGCTTATGCAAGTAAAGAGATCACAAACTTCTCAATAAAGTATTTCGCACTCAAGCACAACGTGAATGCCCCTACGAATCGGTACCGTGCCACGGAAGAAGAACCGGTGTGCGAACTTAAGTTTTTTCAATGCAAGGGTCAACTTTGTTGGTCGTACACTGCACACCATGTTGAGTATGAGGAGTGGAACCTGGCCATGCTTTACATGTTCACTAACATGGTAGAAGTTAAAAAATATTTTGAGTAAGTGACTTTCTGAATTATGTTTTCAATATTTCAGTGTAGTGTCCTTTTTAACCCGAGAATAAATGACACAGAGTGTTTGACAAAGAAAATTGGAAGTCAACTCGACAACCCACAACTAAGCAATTGGATAACCTACGTCGTGATGGGTTGAAAGGCGGCCCAAGCTTCGTGCAATGGTTCTGTCAGCATGTAATTTGACTATTTATTCATTTTTTTTAAAATGAATTGTTGTAGTAACTTAATATTAGACTAACAGTGATGCATATTGCTATATAGTGTATGCGTGATGCCTCCGTCCCTGAGGATCTCTGACAGCTCTCACATGGTGATGTGATGGCAAGGAGCTATAGTCGCTATGATGTGAACGGGTTCCGTTTTCGAACAGTGAAATTAGAAGCTAGCCGTCCACTTGTGACCACTTCAAACAGCGGAGTAGTCACAACGTCATCCGATTCCAGCAGTGATATATTAGACTACTACGGTGTTGTACAAAACATAATTGAGTATACCTTTGGGGGTGCCAAAGAACTGAAGGTTGTGTTTTTTGATTGCCATTGGTTCGATCCACACAACGGCACACGTGTCGATGACTTTGGGATGGTGGAGGTGAAGCACAGTTCGCGGCTTCAGGGCCACATCAATAACATTGTGCTTGCACATCAGGTTGAGCAGGTGTACTACCTGAGCTATCCTCACCATAGCTTGAAGGTTTGGTGGGTTGTATTTAAAGTTAACCCTGAAGTATATCCTCCTGGGGATGTTTCGTATATGGCAAGCAACGTAGAGGATGATGTGGGAGATGTATATCAAGAAGAAGCTATGGGGGATTATTTCCTTGTCTCCGACGGGGCAGGACTCGATCAATTACCTACCGATGCTACACACGTAATAACAGATGAACCAGGCCCTTCACGAAAACGCCCTCAAAAGTCAGTAAGGATTGCACGTCTTCAAGCACGTCTCAATGAAATACGAGTCACAGAAGCAGATTCCGACGCCGACGACTTTTGATATGTATATTTTGTAAGATTATTGTTGCCTCGTTCATTTGTACAAGTCATTGTTGTCTCCTTAATTTTTTACAAGTTATTGTTGTCTCATTCATTTTTGCAAGTTATTGAAAATTATTTGTAAACCTGTATACTAACTCTTGTCAAATTTGAACAGATGAGTATGTTCGGGCATCAGGTTGACAAGCTTAAAGGCAAGTTCAGCGGGTCGTCCTCCAGAAGGTCGAGGAGCAGGGGTTCTGATGCTCAGGACTCGACGGCCGACAGCGCCATATTTGCTGGGGCTGCGCAGATTAGACAGCGGCAGGAGCAGCTTCAGAGGTGCTTCGATGAGCAGGCACGAGAACTGGCGCGGGAGCAGCCACAGGAGGAGGAGGGGCAGGTGGGATGTGAGGATGAGGACATGGGCGAGGTGGACGACGAGGAGGTCGTTGGGGGTGGTGGCGGTGGGACGACAGATACAGATGCAGACGCCGAGGCCGAGGCAGCGACAGATGCAGAGTTGGCGGCGACTTTAGAGCCAGTTGAAGAGGGCGGGTCTTCTTCGGGTACCATCAGGTATATACGTAGTATTGGATTATCATTTAATGTCCATATTTACATTGTAATGTCTATGAACTAATGATTTGCATTTTAGGTTTCGTAAAATTGTCTCAGTTTGTCCGAGATGCAACCCGGCCGATAGGAGGTTGATAGAGCTACATGGAGCAGGTAACAGTTATATCTTTCATGTCTTTTCTTTTAGCATGAGCTAAGTGACAACTTATTGTTTTGATGCATCTTTGTCTTGTATTTTGTTGTAGGCACTGGAAAGAGCCGGGTTGGACTGGGACGGACCACATTACAAAGGTTAACGCCGTGCTGGGAGCCCTTGGCCGCTACTACTACCCTGGCATAGTTGAGTCAGGCGGGGATAGATTCACGGCCCACAACTGGAAGCACTGGGCGTTGAAGGAGAACGTGGAAGGAGGCGAAGACAACCAAACATGTCGTATGCAGCGTGGGTTGGCTTCTGGGTGAGTTTGCGTTATGTATTTACTCTATTTGAGTATTGCTTTAAATGTAAATACAATTTGACAATGTGTGATTATATGCAGGAGAGGTTCTGGCTTGAGAACGAAGACGATTACAACGCTTTGAAAAAGGCCAAAAACGTCTTCAACAGGGCGACACAAAAGGTTGTCGGAGATTCGTTCAGCAATGCACGGATTCAAGCTGTCATCAATTTTTACAAGAGGGTGAAGAAGGTGAACATGTGAAGAGGACCAGAGGCAAGGAGGATACACCTGACAGAACAAGAGTATCTCCAGAGCTCGGTCGATTGGATAATGAAGGACATGGAGACTTGGAGGTGGATGTGCCGGTACTGGGCGTCGGAGGATTTTCAAGAAAAATCAAATAGAAATCGAGGGAACAGAAGAAGTAGATTGGGGAAGCACAAGTACGACGCAGACGGACACATTGGCCTAGAGCAATGTATGGTAAGTATCGGTATTATAATTGTTAGTGAATTTGTCACTATGTTTCTAACTTTGCACCGTAGGAGGCTGAAAGTGGGAGTACTCCCACTTTTGTGGAAGTTTACATCCGGGGGCACCAAGGCGAGGATTCACAGAACCCGGATGTTTTGTGCGACGATGGGGCTAGTGAGAGGATGGTAAGTATAAATGACACAATATGTTTTGTGCAAATTTACATCCGGGAGCACTAAAATGTTTGTTTGCAGCGCCATATGCGAACAAATGACACAACATCATGGGCCGGAGTTTGATTGGAGGGCCGCGCCGGTCGATGTGGAAGCGTTGTACCACACTGGAGGGGCCCTAAAGCATGGGAGGTTCGTTAATAAAACTGATTTTAATTGTTTTTGCTCTACTAAGGAAAAAAATGTGTGCTTATGAAAGTTCATTGCTGTGCTCATGTAGATATGTGATGGTTTACCAAATTATTAACCCATTACGTGCTATTTGATTTTTTCTTTCTGTCAATAACTTTTTGATTTGGAACTTTATTGACGAATACTAATAACAGGGGTACCCCAACGACCCAAGGTGACCAGTCAGCGGCCTCAAGCACAGCTCAAGCCCAACAGGCCGCTTCCAGCCCACTACCGACCGAAGCGCCTGCAAAGCCACCCGACTTCCCTTCCGACCGACCAAGGGAATGTCTCCGACCGAAAGGTGCTCCCGACCCCCTCAATGAGACGGCCCTCGGCTCAGACCAAGCGAGGCTCCCGACCGCGGCAGGTCGGAATCCCCGACCGATCGTGCCAAGACCACCTCGCCAAGGGCGCGTGTCGAAGCCTCCACCAGCAACCGCCACGCACCCTGACGAACGGGTCAATCAAAGTGACCATACAAGGCGGTGGCTCCTTCCCGGAGGGTTTAAATGATCGATCAAGTCATGCTCCCATCCCCATCACCGGTAGCATACAAGACGAAGACACGCCTCTCCCGAGGCAAAGACCCACGCCAGCGCAAAGAACGCCAACACCGTAAGGTTCGCAGAGGGCGTGTACGCCATTTCCGAGAAATACCTAACCGCCTCGACCGACTAAGCTACCGACCAAAGATGGGCAAGACGAGCGATGATCGGTCAGTGAACGAAGGACCAAGCTCCTAGTGTAAGTCATCTCGTCATCTCCCAATTATCGATGTAACCTGCCCCTTCCTTCCGTATAAAAGGAGGCAGGAACTCCCGTAGAAAGGAGAGAGGAAAAAGGAGAGAAAGAGAGCGCCATAAAACCCATCTCGCTTGTAAACCTTGTGCAGCCATCTGTGCTAAAGAAAATACAACGCCACCACACGAACTGGAGTAGGGATCTTCTGCCCGAAGCAGTATACATCTTGGACTTCTGAGTCTAACCATTCAGGGAGTGGAACGCACGACCCCTTAGACTTACAAATTTACTTGCCGGCGCTCGAAACGCCGACATTTATGTTGTGCTAACTTGTTGGAATTGAAAAGTTATCTTAAGACAACTTGTTGAATTGTAAACTTATGTTTTAAATGCTTTATATGGCATCCTTGTAGAATGTGTTGTTTGCCCATGTACAATCTGATTGTTTATCTTTGTAGAATGCTTTATATTTGTACTTTGTATACTGAACTCTTAAAATGACTACCTAAACTCTTAATTGCTTCTTTGAACTATTTTCATTGTTTGTTATCTTTTGAATACTCGGTGATGCAATTAGGGTCTTTGGAAGTTGAATTAAATAATTTTAGTTGTAATCTTGGCCTTGAACTAGATGGTTAACTTCTGTTAATACTAGAGAGTATTACTTTGATGCTTCATTGACTATGAGATTGATGTTCATATGATTATCACAGCATATCTTGACTAGCTCGTAGTTGTAGTTCTTATATATAGTATCTATTCTTGTTTAGCTTGACCTGTCATATTGATATTCTCATATTGTGCCTTTGTCGAATAGTACTATTCTGAACTTGTTTCATGTGAATCAGCATAATTTAGGTAAGGAAAGAGTTAAATGCCTTATTTGCTAAACTCTTGCTAAACTTACTCGATTCTAGCACATTTAGCAAAAACCGACGATATGTTACTTGTAACACAACCTAAGTTAATCTTGAACTTGCAGGTTTCTGGGTCACGCCCTCCAGCACGTACTAATGACGACATCATAGAAGACATCTTCAACAACGCTGACGGTGGTGGTAGCGCCCACAACTCCAACAACCCCGAGGCATGAATTCCATTGTGAGCTCGATTGGTGTATTACTGTTGTACTTTATGACTTGTTGTGATGGATAGATTGTGATTGACTTATTGTGATGGACTTATTGTAATGGAATGTGGATTGTATCTATTGCGGTTGTAATGTGTTGTACGTCATTGTGTAGTTTACAAATTGTCGTTGGATGTGTGATTGATTATCTAAGGATCTGCTAGAATGTCTCCTTCTGGTTTGAGAGATTGATATATATATTATAACTGCAAATATTTTTTTGTCTGCTGAGTGGATGTCCTATTACTAGAGAGGTCATGCCGAAATTTTGTACATTTCGGTGACTTAGTTTTAAGCCGGTTTTAAAGAGTTAAAAGGTTGGTTTCAGTCTTTTAGTAGAGGTAATAGGTTTGGTGTCTCGTTTGTTAATTCTTCGTTCGCTTGAACTTCGTTGTGGAGTTTGATGACCTTGGTGAGCTAGCTGCCCCCTCCCTTCCTTCCTCTTGCTCAAATTTAGGAATATTAGTTGCAATTTAGTCGATGTGCAGCGGATGGACAGATGCTTCTGTAGGAAATTTAGTTGATTCTTTTAGTATATATCAATCTGAGTAATCTGTTGCAATAGTGATAATTTAAGTTGAAATGCATAAATCTGGATTGATGATGTTGCCATATGAGTTGCATATATATGTTTGTGATCTAGTCATTTGTATTTTTGTTTATTGCAAATATATGTTCAGTCATTTTGTACATTCAGAGTTGTTTTTGTCATTTTCTTGCTTTTGTCATTTCCGACTTCTATGGCAAATGATGATATTGGGTTTTGATATGTGACTTGTTCTGAATGAATGATAGAAACACATTCATCTTCAAATGACAGAACAAGTCATGTCAATGTAGTTTCCCATTTCCAGAGTTGGATCCAGCTGCTGAATGCCATTGCATTCGATTGATACTTTTGCATCCAGCTCTGGAAATGGAACTGCTGCCAATGGTATATATTGCCATAAAAAATCTACTTTTCTTTTTTCTTTTAATTCATTCTTTTGTGTTAGTGTTTCTGATTAGATTTGAACAAAATAGATGATCCTTCTTATTCTTCGCTTAGCAATTTTTAGTTTCAATTTTCTTTTTGCCTTTTCTTTTGTTCTTTAGTTGTTATATGTATTGAGTGCGATATATATATATATATATATATACACACACACACATACATTTGTGTATAAATGACTGATAAATTCGTGAGCCATTAAAAACCCACGAATTTATCTGGGCGCTCCAGATAAATTCGTCGGTTCCTTGAGCCCACGAATTTAACAATTAAATTCGTGGGTTTATTAAGCCTACGAATTTAACAGATTAAATTCGTGGGCTACGTTGGCCCACGAATTTAATCTATTAAATTCGTGGGTTTCCCGGGCGCACGAATTTAACTCAGATTCCTAGTTAAATTTGTGAGCTTGGCAACAACCCACGAACTTAACTTAAATTCATCGGTACCCACGAATTTAATTGATTAATTTCATCGAGTTAAATTCGTGAACTAAATTCGACGGTTTGCCCACGAATTTAACTTAAATTCGTGGGTTTTGGCCTAAATTCGTGGGTTTCTGGTCCACGAATTTTTCCCTGTTTCTTGTGGTGAATACCCCCTAGCTTGCAGAAAGGGCACTCTTTTTTATATTCATTGCATATTTGTGAGACCTAGCTACTCTCTCATCATAAATTGAGCATTCATTCCTCATTTATGAGTTGGTGAGAGCTTTCAAGTGTGAGTTTTGATTTGAACCATTCAAAACATTTGGTCAACCTCAAGCAAGCGTCAAAGTTTTATTCTTTTGGAGGTTGCCACCTGCTAGATGGCTTGGAGGTGTGAAACTGGTGATCTCTTGAAAGGAGTTTGTGAAGAGACCCAGTGTCGGTGTGAAGGTCGGAGCTCACTTACTCGAAGCGGGGAAGAGCTACCACTAGTGATCGAGGGAGGCTCAATTGCGCAAGGATCCTGCTTGATTTGTTCAAACTTCCTCAACGTGGATTAGGGGAGACTAGCAAGTCTCCGAGACCACGAAAAAAATCATTGTGTTCATCTTCTTGTGGTTTACTCTCTTGTGATTGAATTTGTAATATTTACATTCATAGTTATCTTAGTGTTTGATTGTCTCTCTAGTATTGTTATTCTTGCCTAGACTTAGGTTGTCGGTGCACTTAACAAAACCTAGCTAATTTAGGCTTTAATTATCGTAGAATTGTAATTCATATAATTCTTGCTAATTATTGAATTAGAGCTAAAGAATTTTAAAAATCTCCTATTCACCCCTTCTAGTCGTTATCCTTTATCTTACAGAGATATAAAGCGAGACTTGTAGCACAAGGATTCATGCAGAGACTCGGCATAGATTACGATGAAATTTACTCCTCAATAATTAGTGGAATAACGTTATGATATTTGATATCAATGGCGGCTAGCTTATGCTTATCAATATAGTTTATGGATGTAGTGACCGCACATTTATATGGATCATTGGATACAGAAATTTATATGAGAGTCCCTGAAGGAGTCAAAATTCTGGATCCTAATAAAAGTAATCGCAATATGCATAACGTCAAACTGTAGAGATCACTATATGGATTAAAACAGTCGGGAAGAATGTGGTACAATTGACTTAGTGAATCCTCCTGAAGAAGAGATACTCTAATAATGATGATTGTCCCTATGTATTCATAAAGAAATACTAGAATGGATTCTGTATGATCTCAGTCTATGTCGATGATCGAAATATCATTGGAACTATAGAGAAAATAATGGAAGCAAGTTCTTACCTTATGACGGAGTTTGAAATGAAATATTTAGGTGAAACCAAATATTGTTTTAGCATGTAGCTAGAGCATTTCCTAGAAGGAATTTTCGTATACCAGTCTACCTGTACCATGAAGGTATTAGAATAATTTAATATGGATAAATCTCATCCTTTAAAGATCCCCGTGGTTGTAAGATCCTTTAAGTGGATAAAAACCCTTTGAGACCAAGGATGAAAAATGAGGAAGTCTTAGGACCTGAAGTCCCATACTTAGGCATCGTTGGAGCACTTATCTATCTTGTGAATCGCACAAGGCCTGATAGTGCATTCGCGGTAAATTTGCTAGCTAGACACAATGCAGCTTCATACAGAAGATATTGGGCTAGTATCAATATTTTACTCAGATAATTTAAAGGTACTCAAGATCTTGGCTTATTTTACAAGAAAGACCAAGACTTAACCATGGTGGGATATTCAGATGTTAGCTATCTGTTTGATCCCTATAGTGCTAAATCACTGACTGAATTTGTATTTCTCTGCGATGGTACAACCATTTCTTGGCGGTATTTTAAGTAGATCTTGATAGCTGCTTCTACCAACCACTCAGAGGTTATAGCATTATATGAAGCCTCATGAAAGTGTGTTTGGTTGAGACGTGTGGTTAGCCATATCTAAAATTCATGTGGCATTAACACCATTGATACTCCCGCAATTATATATAAAGATAATGTTGCTTGTGTTACACATATGCAAATGGGTTATGTAAAGAGCAATATCATAAAGCATATTGCCTTTAAACTTTTATATCCTCACGAACTCCAAAAGAATGGTGAGG
This sequence comes from Otatea glauca, assembly GCA_036346275.1. Classification (NCBI taxonomy): domain Eukaryota; kingdom Viridiplantae; phylum Streptophyta; class Magnoliopsida; order Poales; family Poaceae; genus Otatea; species Otatea glauca. The sequence continues at coordinate 11,689,049 of CM070721.1, read as the reverse complement.
TAAAATTTCTGCAAACTAAGTCATATGAAAATCTACCAGATTTATTCAATAAATCTTTGCCAACATCTAATTTTTAAAGATGTGTTTGTTGCATTGGAATAAGACGACTTAGAGATATGCATTGTTCAAGGATAGTAAATCCCTAAACAATGACCCTTAGTATGATCCTAAAGATACCACTTTAATCAAGAAGATTATAAGTTGTAGTCCTTTTCGTTTGGTGAGTTTTCTTGAAATTCTCACGTAAAGGTTTTTAATGAGGCATCTAGTGTAACATAGTGTGTGAGTGCAATGTACTCTTCTCTCCATCTCTTTTTTTCATTGGGTTTTTTAAGAAAGTTTTTTATGACACATGTGCATTACGCAGTATTTGTCTAAGGGCAGTGTTGAGATATAGTTGGACTCTAAATCCTAATTGTTTAAATACTTTTGGACTCTATATCGTTATAGGGGAATCTGAATCTATCTCTTGTTTACTTCCGTTATAAATATAGCACCCCTTGTATACGAGAATCAATTTAATAAAGAGAAAACAATTTTACCTCTCTATATCGTGTGTGTTCTTCTTAATTGTTCATGCTATTCGATCGACACATTATGATTGATCTACGATAAACATCATCGTTTTACGATACATTCAACCTTACTATCCATTGCTACGTACTCCTTCCCTACGTTAATAGCATGCCCGCTGGACATGGACTCGTCCCCGTCATCATACGCATTCTTGATTTCTTCCTTTCCTTGCGAATTTCGACGTTACCGAATAAAATTTATCTCCATTCGTGTTCGTCCCCGTCTCACTCCCCCAACTCCCAAGCAGCAGCAACCCGTCACGGCACCTTCGAAATGTTAGCCGGTTGCCCGTTGGGGTGCTGCGTTGCGGCAGGACCCAGAGAAGCCGGCCGTCGGAGCGCGAGCACACAAGCTGTTGGCAGCGGCCACCCGCCTCCTTCTGAAGTGCGACTTGGCATGGCAACTGGATAGAAGAAGCCACCGCTGAAAGACACACATCGGGTGACACGTGACATGCGATGCGGCGAGTCGGTGCCTCCATCCTCCTTTCTATTTGGCTCTTTTGTATTATCAACGGACGACACACGTATATTACTGTGTTCCCCTACCACAGCAGGTCGTCGACTCTACAGCTCCTCTTCGTGTTGAGCTCACGTACCGTAACAAATACCTACCGAGCTCGATACCCCGTCCAGCCATGCTACCCTAGTTCGGCATCAAGCTCCTGTCGTCGTCATCCGAGCTGCTACAGACCTGACCACCTGTAGCAACTAACACATATTACTTACCATTGTTTCTGCGCCGGAAAAAAAGCAACATTCTAAATTTATTTACAGGAAAGCTAGATTTACAACATCAAAAAAAGTGTCCGAAGACTTTAAAAAAACTAACAACTCATTTTTTTTCGCTGGACTGCCGGTGGAATGGGACGTGGAGCCAGTCAAGCATAGTTTAAAATCCCCGTGAAATTTCGTTCGAGATTTCGGATCTCAGTCGGGAACGAGATTCAAAATCCCGATAGGATAAAAAAAACTAAATTGCTACAGTATTTTTTGTGAGATTTCGGTATATTTTACCAAGATCTAGATCTTTTGGATCGAAATTGCTACAAATATAGACCAGATTTTATACTTTTAGGACCAAAATACACGTCAACTAGTTGGTTAGTATAGTTGGGTTTCAAACGTAAGACTCGAGTTCCCAATTTTTTTACATTGCAGGAAATTTGTGTGCTCCTAAGCATTGTTGTATATAATATCACAAAATAGGTTGTAGTTGAGTTGGTAGACGGATCGAGTCCTGCGATTGCATTTTTTTTGCATCTAAATCAAAAAAATATTGAATGCTGACTTGCTACTGAGAACAGGATTCGTACCCAAGAGCTCATGCGAGCATGGGACTCAACTAACTGACATGGGGCGCGGCGCACGCCGCGCCAGTCACAATGCATTCAACGGGTCAAAATCACATGGAAAAGCTGCGGAGGGGAAAAACGAATATCTGGGATTTTTCAGGGCCTTTCCCCAAAAAAAGAGACCTCTACGTAATTTAAAGAAATCCCGGGGTCCCTTCGCAAATTTGGCGTTCAGTGGGGAAAATCGTTTTTTTTGTATAAAAATGACGCACTAAAACTAAATTTTGTTTCGCAAAATCCGGGCTCTCTGAAAAAAGGGCTTTCCGTAAAAAATATATTCTAAAATAGATAAAAATAGACTAATACGTAATTTCTTAGAAGTTTAGGGACTGTCATGCGAAAATCCAGAAGTTTCAAGGGCCTCCTCGCAAATTCCGCAAATTCCAGGCTTTCTACCAAAAAAAGGACTTTTACGTAATTTTGAAAATACTGGAGGGTCTTTTCGCAAAAAAAACGCGGCATGTGCGCGGGCTCAGCTGACGAGCGAACGCTGGCGCCACGTGTCGGCCAGAGAAATTCGGAGGCGAGAGCGGCCGGGCGGAGTCGAACGCGCGATCCCTCGCTTACAACCCACGCGCTCTACCGCTGCGTTGCCGCGCCGTTTGAGTCTAAACGCTGCGATTAGCTACTTAAGCCTGGAAAATCGATTAATCAACTAGGCAACGTGGCTCAACGATCTACGCGCCGTACGAACGACGCCCGAGTTTGCTGTTCACGTGAGCGACACGGTGGACGGAGGCGCGGCCACGAGGCCCGAACGACGACGTGGAGCGTGCGAGGAGCGGCGAAACTCTCACACTGTAATATACGGATTCCTCAGACCAACTCGGCAGCCGCAACATCAGGTTATATGGAAGCACAGGTATTTTTTGTAGCCTATGGAGACCATTTCGCAGGGGCAGCAGCGAAATTTCGATTGATTTCGCCGAAATTACGGTGATTTTGACCAGATTATAAGTCTTTTGGGCCTGATTTGAATTTTTATTTTTGAATTTTGTCTAAATTTCGTTCAAAATTCCAAAATATCGCTAAAATTTTGGATTTTGATCCTCTCCAAGATATAGTCCGAAAATGAAATTTAAAACCTTGGTTACTACTCGATTAGTTATGAACGGTTGGATGGTTATACCTGATCTGAGGTCAGATATGCTACGATGATGTATACTTCCAAGATATTATCGTCAGTGAATCCCAATGTTTGCAATTTTATTTTACAAAACTACAAGTTTTGTATAAATTATTAGTAAACTACATATTTTAGCTTCTATTTTACAAAACTACAGATGTTAGAAGAACTTGTTTTATAAAACTACATGTTTCTTGTACAAACTATCAGAAAACTGCAGATTTTAGCTTCTATTTCACAAAACTACAGATTTTAGGAGAACTTGTATAACAAAATTACATGTTTTAAAAGAACTTGTTTCACAAAACTACATATTTTACAATTGGCTATTTCTTGTAACGGGTATGATAGTGTGGGTCTACATGGCAGTCTCACACACATGCGTTCATTTTTTGTTTCACTCACGCGTGAGGTTATCATGTAGGCTCAGATTGTCAGATCCATTACAAGAAACAGTTAATTCTAAAATATGTAGTTTTTGTGATATAAGTTCTCCTAAAATTTGTAGTTTTGTGAAATAGAAAATAAATTCTGTAGTTTTATGATAATTTGTATAAGAAATCTATAATTTTGTGAAACAAGTTTTTATAAAATCTGTAGTTTTATGAAATAGAAGGTAAAATCTGTAGTTTTTTGATAGCTTGAACAAGAAATCTGTAGTTTTGTGAAATTTAATCTTTTTATTAATATTAGTTTTTTTTGTTAAGACCAAGTTTTGCAATTTGGCTTATATTATTTGATTGCCTTATTTTATTTCACATTGGCATTTTCCCTTCGCCTCGATTCGTTAAATCTAGACCATGCATGCCTCTGCTCTGGCGGGAAAAACAAAGTAGTACGGGTGAGCACATGACGAGGTATTTTCGGGAGAAGTTCACCTTTGCCAATGATGAATCTGCAGGAGTACTACTTCGGAGCGAGGAGAGAGCGAATGCAATGTAGTCCCCAAGCAATTCACAGTTGAGTGGATCGCACGAAACTGAACATCGATGAGTAAATAAATACTACTAATGAGTAAATGGAAATGGGCTAATCCACTCCAACGCGCTGCCTTAAAAAAATGAAAAAAAATTATCGGATTAAACTGCACCGGGCATGAAACAACAGCATCATGCATGATTGCCACAAACAGCCACCTAGCTCGAAGAAAATTCAACAGCAGGCATCAAATCTTACAGTCCAAGACTTGAAGTCACGAGAGCATGCATGTACACTTAAGATGTATATAAAATGATTTAAAAAAAAGTCATCTAAGAGACAAGTGAGTAATAGAGGGAGAAGAGAGAGAAAGCAAGACAGGGGAACAAGCAAAGTCCAACTTTTGAGTAGCAGGAGTCGGTGGCATGCATTCAGATGCGCCAAAAGGGTGCCATGATCATGTCTACGAGATAGAGCCACACGTATTTTAGTCGGAGGTTTTTTTTTGCAAAAAAAATAGTGGGAGGACTTCAATATAATTTTGGTTTTTTTTAGGTTTTTTTTGAAAAACGGGTTAGGCAAGAGCCATCGACGAATTTACGGAACCACATATCCTTTTAAAAAAACTGGTGGGAGGACATCTACATGATTTCAAAATTCTAGAGGGGGGTTTCGCAAAAAAAGTGATGTGAAGGCGTTGCTCTCTCACAATTTCTTTCTGGCGCGTAAGGGAATACTAGGAGGGAGGGAGGGAGCCTACATGCTTTGCTTGCGTGTCCATCCTCTAGCGCTGCTTCAGGAGTAGAGGGAGGTTGTCTTGGATGTTGGCAATGAGGCTCTCCACCACCTCCCTCCGCTTCGCCGCACCCAGCCTCCACACGCCTACCGCTTTCAACCCATTCTCATTGCCACCATGGAGATGTGCGTGGAGTAGCGGCGTGGGGAGCTTGTTCCACACGTCCACCACCTTCAACCCATTCTCACTGCTACCATGGAGACACGCATGGAGTAGCGACTCGATGGTCGGCCATCAACGCCTCCGGATCCGGGGCAAGATCCGAAGACCTCGCCCTGCACGGAGGATGCTCCCTCGCCGACAAAGAAGACATAGTGGCGCATCTAGATCTAGGGCAAGATCGGAAGGATGCCTTCGGATCTGGGGCAGGATTCGAAGACCTCGACCTGCGCGTGAGGATGCTCTCTCGCTGATGAAGAAGACATAGTGGCGCGTCTAGATCTAGGGTAAGATCGAAAGGACACCTCCGGATCTGGGGTAGGATTGGAGGGACGCCTCCGGCCTCACCTCCCACACGGTCAACGGCGGCCACGTGAGGTGGGCGAGTGGAGTAGGCGAGGAGGCGAGCGTGTCTGTGAGGGCGAGGGGCAGGCAACACGATCGACGGCAGAGCACGCAAGGGATAGAGCGCTCAAGGAGCTGCGGGGGATGAGCGGGGTGGGAATCAATGGCGCGCAAAGAACCATCGAGAGGGGATGCAGCACAAGGGTCGAGATATTCAGGCCCTATCCGTAATTTCCCGAAACCCAGCATGTTTTTTCGCAAAAAAAATCGGCAGGGCTTTTTGCCCAAAATGCCAACGTGGCAAGGGGGAGAGGCCGCCAATCTCTTCCCCTATAAAGATAGTTATTATTCAATTTTTGCGAGGGGTTTTTCGCGAAATGGATGACATGGCATGGCTAGGAAGCCGGCATTCCCATCTGCTTTATATAAGTAAAGATTCTATGCTTGCTCCTTGGCGCTCTTTATCGAATCTTTGGCTAAATTAGCCTCTTTACGTATTTTTTTCGTATTTAGTCTATATCCGAACTGAATTGCAAATATAACATTCTTCTCGATAATGGAACGAACACACGTGTCGCTTATACAGTACGGGACCACTGCAGGTCTAACTTCTGTGGTATAAGAGGCTGATGTCTTTATCGCTGTTTCTGCAATCGGAAAAAATTAGGGCAAAAGAAAAAAAAAGCTTTCCCTTTATGAGCTGTGCGTACAAGAGAGAACTCGGTAACAGACCGAATAGACTTGGTAGGGAGGCGGTGGCGGATTCTTCGCGAAAGGCGTGTGCGCGCTTGCCGCTTGGCTCGTTTGCAGAAGAGTGAGTGTGGCTCGCCTCAGTAATGGTTTCTTTTGACTTCTGAGCCTTTCTCTTGCACTGCCATTCAGCTCTTTGAGTTTGATCCGTAGCTGAAAGGATTTTAGGCCTTGTTCCATAAGCAGAAATTTTATGAGTATTTTCGCAAGAATCGGTACAATTTCTCCAAAAAATTTATGAGTATTTTCTGCTCCAATTGTGGCAATTCACATATAGTAAAGCCATATTTGGTACAACTCCAAATTCTGTGAGAATCCACTTCTATTAGAATCTGAAACTACCCTAGGAAAGCATTTGACCAGCAGTCTGGTTTCAAGAGCCATCAAGGTGAGGATTGGAGGCAAATAGACATTGCTACCCCTAATCGTAATACTTCAATTGTATTTATATATTACTTCTTTGTATTTGTGCACAAATTGATGGAGTTTATTTTTGTAATTTTTTGGAAAGAACATAATATAATCAAACACATACAGTAAATCAATCTAAAAATACAGGGAAATGGGTATATGATTAATTAATTAATTAAATTTAAACTTCTAAAAGGACAATTGAACTGTACTAATATTTTAGGGATATGATTTCTCCAGACCATCTCGCTGCAGTTCATGTTGTAATTGCTCAATCCATGCCAGCGGGTATAATAAAGGTGAACTCGACCAGCACAATTCAGCACACACCAACATGAATTCGATGAAAGCCAGTCCGAATGGGATGGAGTGAATTTTTCAAGCAAGAGAATGGTATCATTAATACCAACAAATAAAATTTTATTATATCGCCGTCATCGTTTCTAACCATGCGAATCCTGTATTAAGCAACAACATTCAACCTAGTGCAAAAAATACATGAACATGTTAGAGCATTGATTGTGGGATTGCATAGCCATTACACAAAGAAATAGTTTAAAGCTTGATTTCATTCTGAACAGTTATAATGCCATGTGTCGTTGTGTCTTCTGCGGCTCTGCCTTACTCTGATCCAGTAGCCATCAAGAACTCCCACTCGCATATAGGTCACCTCCAACATAAGCTTTTCCTTCAATCTTTGCAATTCCAAATCTCTTCTGCAACTTGATCAGAGTCATTCTCATGATCAAGGTGTCTCCAGCAATTACAGGCTTCCGGAACCTCACTCTATCAATCCCCGCAAAAAAGAAGTTCTCTCGAGATCCACCGACTTCTGGTTGCAACTGTTGGATATAAATTAGGCTTGGCACATTTTCCAATAATAAAACAAGGAAATCCCAAGCCCACAATTAATGCTAGGTGAAATAATACCACATGGTAAGTCTAGAGGAGTTTTACTCAACTTAAATAGGTGAGTCTCATCTACACCTGTTGTGAGGTTGAAAAAGGAGGAAGGCGAGCCACACACGCGCGTGCCGCCGAGCCGAGCCGCGACGCGCCTTTGGCCTTTCCTCTTCTTCTAGCGCCTATATAAAGAGGGACTCTCCTCTGTCTTCGGTGTACTCACGAACCAAACCACCACATGTTTCCTGTTGTTGTTGCTTCAACATCTCCATCCTATAGGCGGGCGATTAGGTTTTGGGGAGCGCACCTCTGCGCGATTGCTCGCTGTTGTTCGTCTTCTTCCTGGTTCGAGAACTGTTCGCGGGACTGCACTGCGTCAACGTCTTCCTGCACCGACTTTGATCGACTACTTCGAGCAGCTGATCATGACGACTGATCAGAACGACATGAGTATATCTCTAAAATTCAGAACTTTGCTTTAGTAACTTTGTGTGTTGCTATTGCTAAAATTGGAATAATAGAATCACTTGTATATGTCATATTTATTTTACTGAATTTCTGGATTATAATATACCGAATTTTGCCTAAATATCTAACAGCAACATTACTAGACCTCCAACCTGGGCCATTGCCTGTGCATCAAGGTAAAAACTAGGTTCTCACACATACAATTTAGGAAGTTGTATAATTTATACCAGACCATAAGTGGTTAGTACATAGGATCAAGATATGCCTTCGGCAGACTGCAGCATATACACAACACACAGAGCGTTACACATCAGCTGTTGGACTTGTTATGCCACGGTCTACTGTAGTTTCAAAATGTATCAACCAAAAGCACTGAATATCACAGTTACTATGTGGCTTATCCTTTATTTAAAAACAGCAATGTGAGTTGCTACAGGTCCCTTGTAACTACCGTAGTTCATGTTAGTTCTCACAGTTAATTATCTTGTCATTTTGTTAACTCTTTAATCTTTTCTTTAGGCATCCAATCAACTGTAGCAAGTCAAAAGATAACAATTTGTAACAAAACAGGCCCATATCAATGTTCAGTTAACGACAATCCTATGGCAGTGCTAAAATGAGAGCAAGGAAAGATCAGTATCTGAACCTTACATTTTTTTTAGAAACCTGTAGCACAATCTAAACAAACAAAATGTGCTTACAAGAGTACAGGCACTTTGCTTCTACAAAAGAAAGAAAACTGTGCTGCAATGAGGCCATGACAAGTTAAGTATGCAATATCCAGAAAAAAATAGCTAGCAATCAGCATATGCATGAGCAAACTGAATTGAAGACTTCAAAATAAATGTTTCAATCTGAAGAGTAGATGTATCCTTTTTTTCCAATGGTTTTCGGCGGACATGCAAGAAAGAAAAATGACTTGGACATGCATAGAGCGCTCATTTGAATATCTGGAGTTCCACCACGGCTGAGAGTGTCTCACCAGAATGCTTGAACCGAAACAAGAAACAAAACAAAACAAAAAATGATGCAATTCACCATAATGTCAAATAATGCCAGAAAATTTGCCACTTGAATGAATTATTATTTTTTCTCTAGGAGAGTGTGCTGCTTGTTGTTAAAGTTCACAAGATAGTATATCATCTGTGGCTGTCTTAAGTTACAAAGTTATATGCACAATATCTCAAACTTGCCGGATTGGCCAGACAAAATCTTTGCCTGTCCAGCACATGAACTGCCCCCTCTACTCAACTTGGTAAGGCATTGAATTTTGGTTACTTCTAGTGTTATGGTGTGCAGTTATAAAAAGTTGCTATGAAAGGCTTTTCCCCCTTGCACATGCTTTTTGGTTGCATAGAGGTCTTATGGCCCTCATTGATGTTGAAGGAAGGAGTACCGGTTCACCTTGGTGAAATAATGGTGGAAAATCTTATGGCCAGCTGACAATCCATTGAGGACATTATTGTGAGGCATTATAGCAGGCAGCTACTTCATGAGCTTTATAAGGTAAATGTCTACCATTCAGGCTAGTGTTCTTTCTAGTCAAGGATTTCTTTTGGATCTTGGTAGCTCTAAGTAATAATTGATCTGACATCATCCAAACCAAAAAAACATAACCCCAAATCATGGTATGTAGCAGTATTTCAGTAACAATTGACCATTGACTTCATTTTTTTTTCTAAACAATGCTTGAATGGGAGATCAAGTTACTCAAGCAATTCTCCCATCTAATGGAAGTTCCCAACGTACCAACAAGGCAGCAACAACCTAAATTGTTGAACATCCATCGATTCCGGTAGATGCAAAACAGGTGAACTTACAATCGTTCTAATATCCTATACTCATCAATGGTCTCAACCATCTACCCGATCAACTGTGATCTTAGTTGGAAAGCAAACACAGCCCTTCCAAATTTCTAAGAGATTTCCATGAGTAAGAAAACAATGAATTGAATTAGTGCCACAGGCAGAACTTCCATGAGCTATCACAGTATCTATCAATACAAAGCTCTTCCATCAAATAAGGCGCCATCTGATGGTGGTTTGTTTGACCAGGCAAGCTAGCTACGGTTCCAAAAAGAGTAAGACGAATAGTTTGTTGTTCTTGCAAGCCAATTCCCCCTTGTTCTAGAAGCATATAAAGAGAAGGGCTGAGATTAGGAGTGATTCATGAGACCTTGGGAAGTTGACAATAGAAGAACACTTACTGATGCTAGAACATCTTACGGGATTGGCGGCACCGGGGCTGGAGGTGGTGGAACTGGCGGCGCGGGGGCAGGAGGCACCGGGACTGGCGGCGCGAGGACAGGAGCCGCCGGGACTGGAGGTGGCGGGGATGGAATTGCCGGGGCTTGCGGCGCCGGGACCCGGGCCTGGGGCCGCCGGGGCTGGAGGCGCCGGGTCTGGCGAGGCCGGGGATGGAGACGGCGGGACGGGATGCGCGGGGGCTGCCGACGCCGGGGATGGAGGCGAGGCCGGGCCTGGAGGCGGGCGACTACTTGGATGGGAAGGGGTAAGAAGATTGCATTTCGTGGGTAATTATTTGTTACTTTAATGTGCTTTTTGTTTCTAGTAGTCTAACTTTCTACGATAATATACGAGAATGTTGCATCTCTTTGCTAGTGATTTTTAAGGACTGCTGCTTGCAAGAAGCAGAATCTAGTAATTTTCCTAAGCTAACTGTTTGGCACAACTCCAATAGATTTGAAGGAGAAGCTAGGGACAGAAACTGTACCAAATAGATCATAAGTTAAATTTAAAACTTAAAAATATTATAGTCTTTTTTTGAAACGTAAGAAGAACAAAGTAAAAGATTGTAGATTGGCCTGGTCTGGTCTGGTGTCAATTGTACGAGGGGACAATGGTGGACGAAAAGTTAGGAGTGGGTTGACGAGTAACTTTCCCTCGATTTCACTGATCTCATTTCTTTCCATTCGAAACATAGCTGGCTTTTTTTAATTTGCAAATGAGCTAGTCCATGTTGGAATTGCATTCACATAATCTATTCCGTAGTCCGTAACAGCCATCACAGTATCGTTTTCCAGATGGTAAAAATGCATTATAATAGATATCAAAACCATTCTAAATATTTGGCAACGTTAGCATTGGTGCCGTCGTTAACATTTTCTTTAACTCTTGAAAACTCTTCTCGCACTCTGACGCCCATACAAACTTCTTTTCCTTCTTCAACAACTACGTAAGAGGTCCAACAATTGTCGAGAATCTTTCAATGAACCGACGGTAATATCCTACCATTCTGAGAAAACTGTGAATCTGAGTCACTGACTTTGGTTGCTCCCAATGTAACACTGCTTCGATTTTACTTGGATCAACAACAACTCTTTTAGCAGTCATTACATGACCAAGGAATTCCACTTTCTTTTTCTAAAAATCACACTTACTAAACTTAGCATACAATTGATGCTCTCGAAATTTCTCTAGAACTAGCCTCAAGTCTCTTATATGTCGTGGGATGACAGTTGTGGCAAGTGAGGAGGAAGCTAAGATAATACCATTGCATTGTCGGTTGGGACATATATTTTTCGTGACCATGGCTAAAGAGTTTCCTAATGAGATGAATAAGGTGGATAAATATAAATTAATATGTGATGCATGCGAGTTTGGGAAACATACAAGAACATCATATATAAGTAGGGGACTTCGAAGTGTGTCACCTTTCACATTGATTCACTCCGATGTGTGGAAATCTCATGCTATTTCTGTGAGTGGAATGAAGTATTTTGTTACCTATATTGACTGCTACTCTTATATGACTTGGATATATCTAATGAAACATAAGAATACGGTACTTAAATACTTTCAAGGCTTCTATGCTTATGTTAGAAAACGGTTCAACACTCGTGTCCAAATTATTAGGATTGATAATGGGACAGAGTATGTGAACAATGAATTTGGTAGTTTTCTCTTGGCAGAAGAAATACTACATCAAACGTTTTGCCCTAATACACCTCCTCAAAATGGAGTGGCTGAAAGGAAGAATCGTCATCTCTTGGAGGTAAGTCGGCCTCTTATGTATACAATGAATGTGCCTAAATTCTTATGGAGTGAAGCAATTATGATTGTTGTATATCTTATTAATCGCATGCCATCACATGTTCTTAGGATGAAAACTCCTCATGAAATGGTATGCGGGAAGAATGAATTTATCGTCCCTCCAAAAGTCTTTGGATGCACTTATTTTGTTCGAGATCATAGGCCATCAGTGGGAAAGCTGGATCCCCACGCTATCAAGTGCATCTTTATAGGTTATTCACTTAGACAAAAGGGGTATAAATGTTGGAGTCCATCTGAATGGCGTACATTTGTGAGCATAGATGTAACCTTTAGAGAATCCATTCCATTTTATGGAGAGAAGACATATCTGAGTACTCTCTTTGCTAATATAGATCTCCCTGTTATGTGTGATGATTGGCAAGAGAAGGAGGATGGGACGCTAAACACTGAAGAGGACAAGCAATCGAGGAAGGTGGTCATTGACTCAATCCCATGTCATATTAGTGAACCTATCTGTGCGCAGAAATGGAGAAGACCGAACAAAGAAGAAAATATGCAAGTTTATATAAGGAGAAAGTCAAAATCTCCAATGAAGCTGCAACAGTGTCAAAATATAATTGAGGTGGAAGATCAACCATATGACTCTTTAAATCCTATACAGCTATCGTCTAATACAGGAGGGGAAGAGTCTGAAATAGGGGGAGAGGAATCTAGTTTGCCTATTGCTGTAAGAAGGGGAAAAAGAAGCACTGCAGGAAAACCTCCATCAAGATATGACTTTGAAGATATTACCACTAAGAATGTTGATGAGAATGACATAGCTAACTATATCTCATATTTGTCTTTATCTCCTGACTATAAGGCTTTTATTGTATCGTTACAATCAGCAGTGATTCCAAAAGATTGGAGGGAAGCAAAAGAGGATCCAAAGTGATATGAGGCCATGTTGGAGGAGTTGGCAGCTCTTGAGAAAAATAAGACTTGGGATCTTGTACCTTCCCCATCAGGAAAGAAAGTGGTTAGCTGCAAGTGGGTATACACAGTGAAGCAAAATCCTAAAGGGATGGTAGAGAGGTACAAGGCGACGCTTGTGGTGAAGGGGTAAAGCCAAACATATGGAATTGACTATGATGAGACCTACACACCGGTAGCAAAAATGAGCATGGTGAGAACACTAGTTTCCTGTGCAGCTAAGTTAAATTGGCTATTGTATCATTCAGATGTTAAGAATGCCTTTTTAATTGGAGATCTCTAAGAAGAAGTATATATGGAAATTTCACCTAGGTTTACCACCTCACAAACACAAAGAAAAGTATTAAGGTTAAAGAAATCTTTGTATGGTCTCAAGTAGTCACCAAGGGCATGATTTGATCGATTCAGGCATGCAATGTGTGGCTTGGGATATATAAAATGTAATGGAGACCATAAGTTGTTTTATTGCCATTTAGAAAATCATATCACCATTCTTGCTGTGTATGTGGATGATGTGATTATTACAGGAGATGATGCTCAGGAGATAGCTCGACTGAAAGAGAATCTAAGCAAGGAGTACAAAGTCAAAGATCTAGGCCAACTCAGATATTTTCTAGGGATTGAAATTGCAAGATCCCCTAGGGGGATAATTCTTTCATAGCGAAAATATGTAGTGGATCTACTTAATGATATAGATATGCTTGGATGTCGCCCAACTTCAACTCCTATTGAATTAAACCACAAGTTATGCGCTCAGTCAGAAGACCAGGTGGATAAAGAGAGATATCAGAGACTTGTGGGACAGTTGATCTATCAGTGTCACACAAGGCCATATATAACTAATGTTGTGAGTGTGATAAGTCGTTACATGAATGATCCTAAGAGTGGTCACTTAGGAGCTGCACTTAGAATATTAAGATACTTGAAAGGAGGCCCTGGAAAGGGATTATGGTTCAACAAGAATGGACAACTAAATGTGGAAGGTTATTGTGATGTAGACTGGGCTAGTTTCCCTGATGACATGAGATCAACTTCAGGCTACTGTGTGTTTGTAGGTGGTAATTTGGTATCCTGGAGGAGTAAGAAACAACCGATAGTATCTCGCTCCACGACTGAAGCAGAATATAGGGCAATGTCGGTAAGTTTGAGTGAGATGTTGTGAGACCCCGTTTTTGCAAACAGGAACCTCCATGTGATTACCGTACTAGTCCCATGATCAGTGGCTAGCACTCACATGTTTACAACATTCATATCACAACCACAAGATAAATATCTGACAGGCATATATTACAGTAGTAATAATTATACAGAGTTAAATTCTTACAACAGCGGAAAAATATAGGAAATTAAAATTCCAAAAGCCACGTGGTTTGCCCGCTAACCCTCAGGCAACTGACTTGGCAAACCTAGGGAAACTCATCGCCGAAAGTCCCGCACCCTGCGTGAAAGTAAAAGTCGTCTGGCGCTTCGCAGGTTTCGTCCTCTGAGACAACAGATGCAAGATTGAGTACTTTGGTACTCAGCAAGACTTATAGTGTTTGACAGATGCAATAAAGTAATTATGCAGGCTAAACAAGGCAGGTTAACGGTTATTTTGTAGTTGCATAAATATTTAAAGATATGACATAATAAATTGAAACATTGCATTTTCAAATGGGCATTTGAATTATAAAGTGATAAGCAAATATCCAAGTCCTTCAATCCAGTCTACCTGACTGCAAAGATCCCCGGAGTCTATCCTTTGACCCAAAAAGCTAGTTGCATGACAGTTCCCTTTAAACCCAGTTTTTCCAGAAAATACCAAAACATGCTAACATTGGAATGACTTCACCAAGCGTCCATAACCGTGAACACGGCTAATCGATTAGATTTACACTCTGCAGAGATGTACAGCTTTACCCACAAGGAATGATCAACCTCTTTTGCCAGGCCAATTTACACACTTCCTTTGGTGTGTCGGCAAGGAGATCATACAGAGCCGTTAAATTATTTAGATGTGGCTTTGAACCAGCTCGGGACGTTTGGCCCTCGCCATGAAAACAGAAACACTCACCCAAGACGTGGATCCTTTCACATCACACCCAACACCACGTTTCTGTCCACGGCAAGGCGTACACCGTTGCATTGGTAAGTAGACCCTATAGATGCATCAACCGAATGCCTGCAATCTCCCGCCTTCTTTAGATGCAAAGCCACACCTAAACAATCAATAGGCTAAGACCCGCCATACAAGCCCTCGTGGTTGTACGAAATTCTTGGATCTATAGCGTCCCATTGCTCGGTCCTTAATCCGACACGGCGATACTCCACCCTAACTACGTGCAATTCCTTTGCACCTCCGGCTATTGCCAATAATCGCCCGCATCAAAACCATAGTTTTAGTTTTGGGTTTTTAATCAAAGTACTAGCAACATTTTCCCAAATGAGGATCATACATTCGTTGAAAAGATTGAAAACACGATCAACAGCTTAAGCAGATATTTTATGCTAGCGGTCATACCCAAAATGACATTAAGCATGTCTAGTTTTCCAACTAAGGCTTACAAGGTTCACATGTTCATACAGATTGAGGCAAACCATAATTTACAGGACTAACTACTGTTCTAACCCAAATTAGCATTTTTAAGGAGAACTATCCGGATGCACTGTACATAAGCAAAAACAACATAGTGTAGGTAAATTAGTAGGCTCGACATGTTCAAGGAGGTGCTTGCCTTGCAACTCGCTGTCTAACTCCGGATCTGGATCGGCGATGGCGCTCGCCTTCCTCCTCGAGGACGCCGACTCTACACAACGATCAAGCGGAAATATAGTAAATATCCAAATTCGAAAAGGGCGAAAAGCGCATGCATAAGAAGTCAAATAAAGAAAAACTGCAGAAAACAGGGTTATCCTTTTGAGAGTTGAAATATAAATTTTTAAGATTTCACACGGCAAATAATTATACATTTAGAACATTAATACTTTTTATGCAATGAACAACATGGTTCCCTTTAACATATTAATTGTTTGGAATTACGAATTCAAGAGGCTAAAAAAATGTGAATTCTAGTATTATTAACTTCGAATTATAGATGCTAAAATATTTGAATTAATAAAATTTAATTCACAAGATAAAGGGTTGATTACACAAAATTTTATTAAACTAGGTTACTAGGTTGTTCATGACTTGAACCAATTAAACTAGATTCTAGCTATCTAATTTCCAATGCACATATATATGCATATATATGTGTGAGTGCATTTGGCACAATAATTACTACATGATTTAAAGTCAATTCAAACCAAAATTCCTACTTCATCAAATTTAACCATGCTACTGCCATCCTATTGTTTATAGTTAAACTTTTGTTTCTTTTATATTTCTTTAATACTATTATACATATTTGAATTACTAGTGTATTGGAAACAAAACCTAAGTAGAATATAATTCAAACCAGCACGAAAATTAAATATTCTTATATATCTGGGTTCCTGGAAATGTAAGGATTCCAGAAAAATTAGTTTCATAAATTTCCAAGCTTATTTACGTAAATTTTGTATAGAGCATATCTCTAGCCTTTTAATTCAAATTTGAATTTCAAAATTTCCTAGAGATGGTCTTCAAAATATTTTTGCATATTCTGAATCTA
The DNA here is from genome assembly GCA_036346275.1 of Otatea glauca. Taxonomy (NCBI): domain Eukaryota; kingdom Viridiplantae; phylum Streptophyta; class Magnoliopsida; order Poales; family Poaceae; genus Otatea; species Otatea glauca. Next base: position 11,672,626 of record CM070721.1, on the reverse strand, counting down.
CGGAATTTTTCATGAATTTATAAATTGGTTTCACTATTTTTGGCCGATGATTCAAAAGTTATGGACATTTGAATCTATTCGGTTTCGGAATTTCAATCGAAATTCAAAATACGCTTTAGCTTGGAAAGCGGCTTTTGATTTTGGCGCACAGTGATTTGAATTGGCCCGGCGATCGACAAGTCGGCCCCGCCACCAATGATCGCATGCGGTGCGATCTCGGTAACGATACCGTGGTCGCGATGTCGCTGATCGACGACGCGCAAGAAAGGACACGATCCGACGCTGACGGATGGGCCCCGCTCGTCAGTGACCGAGCGACTCAAGAGGCTGCGCCACTGACAACCCGGACCCACCGGTCAGTGACCCGAAACAGGGTATTTTGGTCTAAAGCTCGCCGCCGGCGAACTAACTCCGGCACGGCGAAATGGGCGGCGCTATGAGCATCAGTGTGCCTTTGCGCATCTAGTGGTGGTGGCCATTCGGCCGGAGGTGACCGGGAGATGGGTCTCCACCGTGGGGGCGCGACGGCGCCACGGCCAAGCAAGCTACGGCTCGCCGCCGGCCATCTTTCCACCGGGAAAAAGCTCCTAGAGCATCAGTGTAACCTAAGGGTCCTATTTCACCTGCTGATGCGGCCGAAGAAGCACCGGAGATGGTCGCCACGATCGCCGCCGCGAGGAAGAAGAACGGCGGTGAGGACAGTGCGGGCAAAACCAGAGAAAAGAAGAGTTGGTCGTTGTTCTAGGATGCCCGCGGCTCTAGGCTCAACCGATTTTAAAGGTCAAAGCCTATCGGGCATACTCTACCGCTTCCCCTTTCTCCGCTTCGCGAAAATGGCGAAGAGGTGGGCGACTGGCTCTGGTGTTCGGCTCAAAGAACGGATGAAGAAATGGAAGTCTCAGTGCAACGCTATCACGGTATTTATAGCCTGGAAAGTGGCAGCTCCAGCGTTTGAACGGACGAGGGAGTTGCGGCTGGTTCGGTTTTGACCGCTCGGCGAGGTGGCGCGAAGCTTCACCGGCAGGAAATGACGCGGGATGGACAAGGTATGGCGCGGGAGCCTCGAGGCACTTCGTGGCAGCGGCAACCAGTCCGGGGCGGCGCGAAATGCGCTGAGATGCAGAGAGGCGGCGGCGAAGAAACGAGAGAGCTCGAGCTCTCCTCGGGCGAGAGAGGAAAGGGGCGAGAGCAGCGGAGAGGGAGGCTGACAAGTGGGTCTGGCCCCACCGGGCAGCGAGAGGAAACGTCCACGCTGCTTGCCAGCTCGCCAAGTCACTGCAGTGCTCGGGCCCGCATGTCAGCGAGGGGAGACGAGTTAAGATAACTCTGGCCGGGACAGCTCCCATGTGGGCATTAAAACGGCTATCAAATCACGCTATAATTTTCTGAAACTTTTTGACCATCCTCCTATGTAAGTTTTTATCTCCTGGTAAAATTTTCAGATTAAAAATACTAACAAATAATTAATTAAAATTCTGACACTGTGGACTGGTACAGGAATTAAATTTCGGTATTTTATTTATTTGAAGGTGTAAAATTATCAATTATTTTCCAAACTTTTTATGGAAGTTCATTTTGTCTTTTGGACGTCTCCCTAAAAATTTCAAGTCAAAATATCGAGTGAATATTTTATAAAAATTCTGACATGAAGATTTCTTGTTTTTAATAGTCTCTGTTTTTAAATTTTTAGGAGGCTTTTCCGACATGATAAGTTCCTGAGATTTTTATCAGATGTAAACACTGCTCTAAGGGTGCTATGGAAATTTTTGTGGCTCCTGATAAATTTCTATTATTTTTAATTAATTCTGACTTTACTGTTTTTAGTCAAAGAGAGAGAGTTAGGATATTTATTTTGTCCCAAATCAGCACCAAAGATTTTTACTAAATATTTTTACTGGTTTACCAGATTGGTCATGGCCAAATGGTAATTTTTCAAATTTTTACTTTTGCCTTCTTACCATTTTCCATTTGATAAATTCTATTTATTGGACTTTTCATACAAAGCATACATCCAAGAAAATCCAATAAAAACCAATAACATCAAGAAAACTCAGAAATAATTATATTCAAATCCAAAATATTCATTTCCATTTTATTACATACTGTTTTTCATTTTCGGGATGTTACAATGGATAAGGAGTCTCCTATCTGAATTGAAGCTGTTGGGAGATATCCCCATGAAACTATGGTGTGACAACAAGTCAACTATAAATATTGTTAATAATCTAGTCCAACATGATCGGACGAAACATGTGGAGATAGATATTTTCTTTATCAGAGAGATATTAGATGAGGGAATTCTAAAGTTGAGCTTTGTAACATCAAGAGAGCAAGTAAGTGATTGTCTAACAAAAGCTTTTGAGTGTTAAAGAGTGTTCGTCTGCATGTGACAAGATGGGGATGATAAATATCTATCACCCATCTTGAGGGGGAGTGTTGAATATACGATTGTGGGCTACTGGGCTATGTGTGTCTTGGGCCAAAAGGGCCCATGTATGTGTATTAGAGTGTATGTAAATAGCAAACAAAAGGAAGACAAGCAATAAAAGCAACAAAAAAAATTCACCACAATAAATATAATCAAAATATGCAGATTTTAACCAATTCTCATGAATAATTGCTTTCTCAATTTGGCAGGAAAAAAATAATAGCCTTTTGCTATTCTCAACTTTTGGAGTAAAAAATCTAACCAAGAAAACGTGTGTGGCATTGAGATGTTTTTCTTTCCTCTAGAGACTAGAACACATGTAGGCATGTGATGATGAAGTGAAATCAATCCATGATACTAGGAAAGAGAAGTTTTTAGAACATATATGATTGCAAGCATAGAGTTCAGTTCACCTATCAAATACAAGCGCCCTGTTTAGGATTGTTGGTTCCTTATAGGATTGCTGATACTAAATTTCGGTAAAAAAAACAACCAAATTCTATATTGCCTGAAATTAACCTTTTGTGAACCCTAAGGAAATTACAGAAGGTATGTAGGCCCTACTTGATGTAACTAGTCCCCCTGATGTTCACTAATCCTATTAGGGTATAGAAACATTTACAGACCCATAAAGATCATTGACGACTAATAGTAATACTATCTAGAGGAAAGGTGGATGGATAGTTTTTCCTCTGCGCATGCAGAGTGCAGGAGTTCTGGTATTCTTGTATCAAGGTGTGCTAACAGTACATATTTGAATGGAAAAGTTCTGTCACTTCTTTTTTTAAGCTTACTGTTTACCAGATAAATTACTCCCAGCTAACTGCTCGACAAATCATCTCTTGTACTATTATGTAGGAGATGGGAACATTGATGATGCTGTTCCTTTCTTTGGGAGAAACTCCAACAGAATCTATCCACTCATTATGTCTGTTTATACTCTACTGGTTGCCGGTAATTTCTTTAGGTATCTGTTTTGAAGTTTCAGACTTTTTTGGAAGCTGGAAAAGGTTCAAGTTCTAGAATGAGCAAGAAGATGATATGGATGGGTTTGATCCATCTGGAGTGATTATCCTGTAGAAAGGTAAGAACTGCATGATGTATCTATGTGGATACATTTCCTTTCTACAATTCTACTCCACACCACACATGCTTCTCTTTTTGTACTGTTTGCTCTTATGGGATTTCATTGTTGTTTTCTTCTGCAAATAAAAATTTTGTTGTATTGGCAGCAACATAAATAGGATCCTATATCTAAATTATCAGGTGTTTCTAAATTCTAACTTTACTTGAAAGGTATGGCTGGTATAAACCCTATGTTGTAGGTGTAATACTCAAACACATGTGAGGGGTAGGACGTCGGCTGTCTAACAGGCCATCATCCATGAGAGTAAAAATGATATGGGGATTTATACAGTTTTGGGGATTCGAGAGGATTGCCATACTTGTGTCGGTGAGCCAACGAGAGGTTGCCTCTGAGGAGTAGGCCCCTGATGGCTCACCAGTTTGAATGTGTTTTTTTATTGTTCAAGAGAGCTCGACACCTAAATGAGGTTATCAACTCCCAAATGAGGTTATATGGGGGTACTTATAGGCTCTTGGGCCTGTATAAAAGACTAAATTGCCTCTTCTACAAAGAACTAAGATATATGTACAAGCGAGGGATATTATTGCCTTTTCTAGGCATAACAGCAGTTCCTTATCTGCATATCATATATTTAGTCGTAGGTTGCACTGTATGTGTCTGGCCATGTGATGAGTGGCTCTATGTCTTTTAAGGCATATTCTTGGGCCAACGAGGCATGCTTGTCCTGCGAGACCTGTCAGGGGTAGATGCACCCTCCGATAGCTTTGACCCTTGGTGATAAGCCCCCGACGGTTGCAGAGATTGTTGAAGGAGTAGAGTCGGTGTGTTAACCCCTTGGTATTAGAGCCGTAGACATAGTCTTTAGGAGAGGATGCTTCAATGGGAGCCACCGTACCTTTTCCCCGGAGAGCAAGGTGCGAGGACTCATGGACATCCTTGGTAGGCTACGGCTAGGGAGGTGTTAGGTATTCCATAACCCATGTACAAAATATTAAATATACTTCAAACACTGCTGTCAGTTCCAGAACCATTCAAATCTTTTGCTCCATCTTTGTTTTATTTATTTCTTTTTTCTGTCACTATCTTGTTCTATCAGATGCTACCTAATATGTTTTGTTTCTTCTGCAGAGAGATCTTGGATTGAACAAGGACGTAAACTCTGTGAGCTGGTTACTCCATTAGCAAGAAATTTCAGTGGTGTAAGCAAAGACGTTGAATCTGGCAATGTACTACTGGTGCGAATTTACTTGCTTGCAAAGATTGTCCTTTTTTATGATGGGTTTAATATTCTTCATGTTCATTTTCTCTAGTAGGCGTTCGCGTGTTATGGCTGTATTTCAACACAAATTTTAGGCCACTTGGGCTTCTCTCTTAATTTATTCTTCGATTTGTTTTTCACAGGGTGAAAAAACGGTGGGAAAGAACAACAGTACATCCTTCCAAAATGGAAGGAAGAGCCAGTTGAAATATGCTGGCAACGTTGCCCATAAATATTCTTCTATTAGAGAACAGCAAAGCAATCATCAATCAGTTAAGCAAGTGCGGAAGGAGACTCAATCGACCTCTGTTTTGCAGTGCAGAAGGAAACTCAATTGACCTCTGTTTTGCTTGAAGCAAGAAACCCTGAAAACCCATCTTCTGCTAGTGTAGCACCAAGTTCATCAACTGGAATCGCATTGACATGGAATTCAATGAAGACGGGGTTTCAGAATTTCAAAGCAAACATGGGTTCCAAGAAGTTTCTTCCTTTGAGCTTATTGTGCACACACTCATCATCTTCAGGGTCACTTGATATCTTCCAAGGGTTAAAACAGCACTCAAGCAGTGCCCATGTGGATGACCTTGACCATGATGACTGAACTCATTCATGACATGAATTGAACATTTCAATGATCAACAAGATAGTTTGACAAATCAAAAATTAGAATACGAAAGTTCAGGTTGTAAAGAACAGGATAAGTATAGATGCAGAAAAGAAGATGCATAATGCATAGTTCTTCAAAAATGGTACAAAATGTATACAAAAACAAAAGCTATAAACATGAACGTCTGACATGATGAGCAGTCCCGTGCAACAAAGGTCACCGGTCCGCCTCAACGGGGGAATGAAGAGCAAATAGATTCCAGCAACAAGAGATCCTGTGACGAGGGGCGGAGCCAGCCCAAGCCTCGGGCCGGCCTGGGCTGACCCAAATATTTTGGCTTTTTACATGAATTTCTATGGCTTATTGCATAGAATTTTTGGGCCAGGCCTCGGGCCCAGGCCCGAGTGGCCCGAGGCCTGGCTCCGCCCCTACCTGTGACTACTCAATGGTGCAGTGCGCCACATTGTTCACTGTTGTAACTTTCTCACGCGCAAACACCAGAAGCGAGGGAACAACTACTCATTCATAAGGTTCAGAGAAACTTCCTTATTTGCCATTGAAAGTTGGTTGGATCTCTAAAATACCATCACGAAACTGCTCTTCCCTTCATTGCCATCAGATCTCAACTTTCATCCCGTTTTTGCTACTTGGTCCGTTACTTGGCCGTTAACTTGTACGTGAAAAGACAATTCTGCCCATCTTCATCCCCATTTAAATCTATCAAATATGCTTTGAATTTTATGAAAAATTTTAGAGATGATACTGAGATAGCGCTAGGGATGGCAACGGGGACGTTCCTTGGTGGGGAGTGGTGGAACGTCCCTGTCCCCGAGAGGTATGAACTCCCCCGTTCCCTGGCCTCGGCATCGGGAGCTACTTCGTCTAGTTCCCAATCCTCATCGGGGTATTGGGTCCCTATGAGGAGCCATACCCGTGGGTACGCCAGCACGGAATGGGAAGATGAGTGGAGACACGAGTGTACCTGGTTGCGGCGTGCACATGCCACCGACGCTCGCCACGCCTGGCCACCGAGGGGGAGGGCCCTAAGCGCCACCTGTTAGACAGATCATGTACTGCTCATGTCTACGGTTCCAGTACTGCACCAAACCTGCGCCAATCTCGTCACCAGGAGGACTCCACGGCGCCTTGCATGCTTAGGTCCAGGTGCATTGTATAGGATCAGTGCTATTACGGCAACTACCTAGGATTATTCTTTTCCTTGTTTAGCATGCATGCAATCCCAGGATTAGTTGCCATGTCTATGCCTCATTGTCTATTTGTACCGCACTGCTCCTTTGGAATGGATCATCGCATGTTTGTTCCTGTGTTTACACGCTTTCATGGTATCACGAGTGGTTCGCGTCCAGCGACCCTCGCTTCCGCTCTCCTGTCACCGGTGATCCTCCCCGCCCCCCCTTCCTCACAACGCCGGCAGTCTTGCCCGTCGCATCCCCTCCTCGCCCTCCCCACCATGGGCGACTCTCTGTCGGAGGCTGAGCGCCTCGCCACTCTCGACGCCGAGCGTGGGCGTCTTGATGCTGACCGGGCGCAGCTCGACGCCGCGCGCCTTCGTCTCCAGGAGGCCGAGCGCTGCTGCGACCAAAGAACATGCGCCGAGGCCACCACCATCGCCACACGCACGCCCGCCCGGTGGTGGCCGCCCTCGATATCGACGCACTCATCCCGTTGTCCTCAACTCCGACTCGCCGAACTACACCATGTGGCGCGGTCTGTTTCTTCTCGTCGTCGGCAAGTACGCGCTCTCCGATCACGTCCTCTTCGACGTCGCGTACCCCACCGATCCGGCCTGGGCACGCATGGAGTGCACGGTGCTGAGTTGGCTCTACGGCACCATCTCGTCGAGCCTCGTCGAACTCGTCATGAAGCCCACCACCTCCGCTCGCCGAGTCTGGCTCGGCCTTGAAGAGCAATTCATTGGCAACAAAGAGACCCGCGCCCTGTACCTCGATGCCGAGTTTCGCACTTTTGTCTAGGGCGACCTCAACATCTCCGACTACTGTCGCAAGCTGAAGTCCATGGCGGATGCCCTCGGCGATCTTGGTGAACCGGTTCTGGATCGCACTCTTGTCTTCGCCGTGCTGCGCGGTCTCAACGACCATTTTGCTCACCTGGCTTCTTTGATCCGGTGTGCCAAGACACTCCCGTCCTTCGTGGAGGTGCGCTCGGATTTGCTACTTGAAGAACTTACCATGCAGCATCGGCCTAGTTCCACGTCTACGGCTCTCCTCGCCTCTGGCCAACAAGACGGGGGCAGCATCCCTCATTTCGGTGGCTTCAACGCCGGGGGCAGCAACTACAACGATGGCAGCGGTGGTCGCCATGGCGGCAAGCCGCTCAACAACAATCGCGGCGATAGTGCTGGTCCCTCGGCTCCCGACGGGCCGCCTGCTTCGGTGCCCAGCGCTGCTCCTCCATGAGCTGGGCTCCCATCCGCTTGGAACCTTTGGTCCGGTACCGTGCAGGTGTGGCCGCACGTGGGGACGGCCTTCATTCTTGGCCCGCGGCCAACTCTGGCGCCTCCACCGGCCCACTTTGCCCTGGCTCCGCTCAGCGGGTTCTAAGCGGCCTCGACGCCCGGTGGGCCGCACATGCCACCCGCAGCGGCAGCTCGGCCGTACGCGGCTGCCGTGCCTGGTGAGCTGTACACCACCCTCCACCCTGTGCTGCCCAATGGTAGCCTCCAGCAGGTTAATGCGCATGGCCCCTGGACACCCATGTCGTCTCCAGGGCACTGGGACCAAGCGGTGCTGCTCAACTCTTTCAACACGATGTCGCTCAACCCTCCACCATCCGGTGAATGGTATATGGACTCCGGTGCCACCTCCCACATGACTTCGGATGCTGGTAACATAACCATTTCCCACCCTCCTGACCCCTCCCACTCTTCTGTGGTCGTGGGTAATGGCTCTACACTTCCCGTCATCTCTGTTGGCTCCACTATCCTTCCAGTTCGTCATGGTCATTTTTCTTTACGCGACATTCTTGTTACACCTCATATCATTAAGAATTTGATCTCTGTCTATCAATTTACAATTGATAACAATTGTTCCATCGAGTTTGATCCCTATGACTTTTCTGTGAAGGATCTTCGTACTCGGAGCGTGATCGCCAGGTGCAATAGCTCCAGCCATCTCTACCCCTGCTGCCACTCAAGCCCCAAGCCCTCATCGTCACTTCATCATCCACACTTTGGCATCGCCGTCTCGGCCACATTGGTGCTGAGGCTCTCTCCAAATTAGCTAGTGCTTCTGTCATTTCGTGTAATAAGGCCACCGCGTCTATCTGTCATGCTTGCCAACTCGGTCACCATACTCGTTTACCTTTCACTAGTTCTAGCTCTCGTGCCACTGCAAACTTCGATTTAATCCATTGTGATTTGTGGACCTCTCCCGTGGCTAGTATTTCAGGCTACAAATACTATCTTATTATTTTCGACGACTGCTCCCACTACTCTTGGACTTTTCCTTTGCGTCTCAAGTCCGACACTTTCTCCACTCTCTCATTTTTTTGCCTATGTTCGCACGCAGTTCGGTGTCACGATCAAAAGTCTCCAGTGCGACAATGGTCGTGAGTTTAATAACCTTTTCGCCCATCATTTCTTTCTTACCCATGGCACTGCATTCCGCATGTCATGTCCCCATACTTCCCAGCAAAATGGCAAGGATGAGCGCATCATTCGTTCTACAAATAACATCATGCACTCTCTTATGTTCCAAGCCAACCTACCTCCCTCCTATTGGGTCGAGGCCCTTCACACCGCCACACACCTTCTCAACCTTCACCCCACGAAAAAACTTAATTTTCTCACTCCCCACTTTACCCTCTACGGCGTTCATTCCTCTTACTCTCACCTACGTGTTTTTGGGTGTCGGTGCTATCCCAATCTCTTATCCACAACGGCCAATAAACTCTCCCCTCGATCCACACTTTGTGTTTTCCTTGGCTATCCGTCGGAGCACAAGGGTTACCGATGCCTCGATTTGTCCACCAATCGTATCATCATCTCTCGTCATGTCATTTTTGATGAAACGTCTTTCCCTTTTGGCACTAACCATGCCCCCATTGAACCATCCTCCCTTGACTTTCTAACTGACATGGACTCCGTCCAGCTGCCTATTGGTTTTTTCCCTCTTGCAGGTCCTTCCACCCGTGCGTCTAGTCCTGCTGCCCCCGATGGTTCTGCACCATAGGTCGTTGCCAGCAGGACAAACCGCATCCTAGCTTCAGGAGACCCAGGTGGCTGCTCGTCCACCGCTGGGCCAACTCCTGCCGCCCATGGGCCTCCTGCGCCCCGCCCTCCACCTGCTGGGCCTCCTGCGCCCCTCGTCCGCCTCACCGGGCCGACACCGGCAGCAGGCTGTGGCCCTCCGGGGTTCCCTGGATGTCCCGGTGGGCCGCCGGCTTCCACGTCCTCCACAGGGCCTACCTACAGGTTTTCTACCGGCCTGCCTATACCGTGTGCCAGGCCACTCTCTACTTCGACACCAGCCTGGCCTGGCACGACGGTCGCCCCGAGCACAACCATCCCACCTGCCGCACCGGCCTCACCTGCCGCCGCAGAATCTGCTGCTGTGGCACCGGCTCCGCCTGTTGTACCGATCCCGCCTGCAGTCATGGGCCCTGCTGCTGCGGAGCCCCCAGCCATGGCCACACGTACTGGCCATCGCGCTGCTCTCCATGTACCACCGGTAGCTAACCCTCATCAAATGCAAACTCGTGGCAAGTCAGGCTTTCATCTTCAGGCCGATCGCCTCAATCTCCATGCCACGGTCCTTTCGCCGGTTCCAACCACTTTTCGCAGTGCCCTGGCTGATCCAAACTGGCGTGCTGCTATGACCGAGGAGTTCACCGCCCTCCAGACCAATCACACTTGGGATCTCGTCCCCCGTCCACCTGGCATCAATGTTGTGACGGGCAAACGGGTTTATCGCCACAAGCTGCATCCGGATGGATCGCTTGAGCGCTATAAGGCTCGCTGGGTCCTTCGGGGGTTCACCCATCGACCAGGTATCGACTTCGATGAGACCTTCAGCCCCGTGGTCAAGCCTGCTACTATTCACATTGTCCTCACACTGGCTCTCTCTCGTGACTGGCCCATCCATCAACTTGATGTGAAAAATGCGTGCTTGCATGGCACTCTCTCCGAGACAATTTACTGCATGCATCCGTCTGGTTTTGCTGATCCTGCTCACCCGGATTATGTTTGTCGTCTCAACAAGTCTCTCTATGGGTTGAAGCGGGCTCCTCGTACTTGGTACAGCCGGTTTGCATCTCACATCGCCTCTCTTGGTTTTGTCGAAGCAAAGTCAGATACGTCCCTGTTCATTTTTTGTCGGGGGTCAGATATTGCCTATCTTCTCCTTTATGTGGATGATATTATTTTGACCGCTTCTTCAGACAGTTTTCTTCATCGGATCATCACAGCACTTTGAAACGAGTTCACCATGAATGATCTAGGCCCCCTCCATCACTTTCTGGGGCTCTCTGTCACTCGCCAGCAGGGCTCATTGTTTCTGTCTCAGCGACATTACATCCTTGACATCTTGGAACGGGCTGGCATGACTGACTGCAAGCCATGCAACACACGTGTTGACACCAACTCCAAACTGTCTGGTGACGGTTCCCCAGTGGCTGACCCGACTCATTACCGCAGTTTGGCTGGTGCTCTTAAGTACTTGACTTTCACTCGACCAGACATTGCTTATGCTGTGCAGCAGGCTTACCTCTTCATGCACGACCCTCGAGAGCCCCATCTTGCTCTGGTGAAACGCATTCTCCGGTATCTTCGTGGCACCTTGGATCATGGTCTGTTTCTTCACCGGACAACTCTGGGCACCTTGGTGGTTTATTCTGATGCTGACTGGATTGGGTGTCCTGACACCCGCAAGCCCACTTCTGGTTATGCTGTCTTTCTTGGTGACAATTTGATCTCCTGGTCTTCCAAACGCCAGTCTACTATGTCTCGCTCGATCGAGGTCGAGTATCGCTATTTATTGCTAACGGGTCGAAGGCTACTTGGCTCCGCCAGTTGCTCCTTGAGCTTCGCACTCCGTTACGCCGTGCCGCTATCGTTTATTGTGACAATGTCAGTGCCGTCTACCTCTCCAGCAACCCAGTTCAGCATCAGCGCACAAAACATGTGGAGATTGACCTTCATTTCATCCGCGAGGGCGTCGCCCTCGGTCATGTTTGAGTTCTCCATGTGCCGACCACTTCGCAGTTTGCGGACATCTTCACCAAGGGTCTACCCACATCCGTCTTCACCGAGTTTCGGACTAGTCTAAACGTCCGGCCTCCTCCCGCTCCGACTACAGGGGCGTGTTAGATGGATCATGTTCTGCTCATGCCTACGGTTCCAGTACTGCACCAAACCTGCGCTAATCTCGTCACCAGGAGGACTCCACGGCGCCTTGCATGCTTAGGTCCAGGTGCATTGTATAGGATTAGTGCTATTATGGAAACTACCTAGGATTATTCTTTTCCTTGTTTAGCATGCATGCAATCCCAGGATTAGTTGCCATGTCTATGCCTCATTGTCTATTTGTACCGCACTGCTCCTTTGGAATGGATCATCGTGTGTTTGTTGCTGCGTTTACACGCTTTCACCACCGACGCTCACGCGGTCATGCCACGCTCTCTGCACCCCTACCATCGAGGGGGAGGGCCCACGCGCCACCGACGCTCACACGGTCGCGTCATGCTCGATGTGCCCCGGCCACCGAAGGGAGGGCCCCGTGCCATGCTCGCCACACCCCGGCCACGCTCGTCGTACCCCACTGGTGGAGGGGGGAGGGCTGGAGGAGGGCGGCCATAGATGGAGGCACTTGATGGAGGAGCCAAAGGGAGCGGAGGGAGGTGACGGGGGTGAGGCGATGGAGGGAGGCGATGGAAGCGGAGGAGGCGGCGGAGGGAGAGGAGGCGATGGGGACGAGGCGACGGAGGGAGCAGAGCTGCGAAGGAGGATGCGGAGAGTGCAGACTACGGAGGGATTGAGAATTTGGGATTTGGGGAATTGGGGGGAGCAGGCGACTGAAGAAAATGGGGCTGGGCCGGGTAACGGGGACGAGGACTGGAGGAACGTCCCCGTACCTGTTTCCCCCGATGGGGACAAAATTTCTCTGTTAACAGCCCAATGGGGAGAAATACTCCCCCATCCCTGCCCCCTGATAGGGGAATTCCCCGTCGGAAAACGGGGAATAGAGCCCCATTGCCATCCCTAGATAGCACTAATGTTTCGGTAAAAAATTTAAAGCATGATCAGCTATGTGATTTTTTTAAAAAATATTTTAGTGCTTCTATCTTAATGAAAGAATTGATATTTTTAATTTTTAGAAGTATTAAATAAATTCAAAAATTTATGAAACTTTTTGGAGGGGTTACTTGGATTATTTGGAACTTAAATAAAATATTTCAAGGCTTCTAAGTTGCTATTCTGATTTTCAAGCTTTGAATTCAAAATATTTAGAAGCACGAAAATATTTTATTTAAGTTCTAAATAATCAAGGAGCCCCTCCAAAAAAAGTTTATAATTTTTTGAATTTATTTTATTGCTTTTAAAAAAAATCAAAATCTAGATTCTTTCATTAAGCTAAAAGCACTAAAAGATTTTTCAAGAACTTCACAGAGCTGATTATGCTCTGAAATTTTTACCAAAACATTAGCACTGTCTCAGGATCATCTTGAAAATTTTTCATAAAATTTGAAGCACATTTGGTAGATTTAAATGAGGATGAAGATGGGCAGAATCATCTTTTCGCGTACAAGTTAACGACCAAGTAACGTGCCACTGACAGAAGTAGCAAAAACGGGATGAAAGTTGAGATCCGATGGTAATAAAGTGAAGAGCATTTTTACAATGATATTTTACGAATTTGGCCAACTTACAGTGACAAACAAGGAATTTTCTCTTAAGTTTGCACGGAAGTTTACAAGCTTTCTTGCTTGTTACAACACAAACTACTACTCCCATACATCCATCCTGGAGATTGATGCTCTTTTTATAGACCAGTACAAATCGAAATCGACCTTGTACAAACTGACCTAAGACAGCTTACTAAGCATTGCACTTTTACAGCTCATATACATCTTTACAGCCAGCTCATGTACCTAGAAACTTCAATAACTTACAGTAGCTTAGTTTACCGACTACACCATGTCGATTCAGCTAGTTCTGCATTTATCCTCAAGAAAATAAATTAAATATCCAACATTCACAACTTTGTGTGTTGGTTTTGTTCAGTGCTTAGGGCATCCATGATGTGCTAAAAAATGCAGGCCTTAAGCACCTTAAGACCAACTTTGCACATTGTGGCAAAAACTGAAACTTGGCCATAGCTTCAAATCGTCCATAACCTTAAGGCCTGGTCTTTAAGCAATAAAAAAATCTCTCTCTTCTATCCATGTCAGGCTGTCAGCACACAAGTAGGATGGAGAAGGGTGGACCTTGGCCGTTGCTGTTGCCGCCAATGGGAGGATGCAGATCGGGTGGCTGCCGGTAGACATCGTGCCATCGATCTCTGCCACACCACTAACATGTTGCCGCAAGAAGCTCAGTGGAGATGCATCGCCACCGGATCCGGCCACCGGGAGATCGGTGGAGATACTCTACCGCTGGATCCGGCCACTGGGAGCCAGGCACACACCGCCGTTGGGAGTCGCGTGTGGTGGAGAGGGGTGGCGCCATGGTGGAGAGAGAGCAGTGCAGTGCGGTAGAGGGAGAGACAAGCGACACGGTTGAGGGAGAACGGAGCGACGGGGATAGCAAGGCTGGTGAGGGAAGGTGTGCCTACCGTCGTATCTAGCCAAGGGGAGGCTATGGAACGCTTCGTCGACGGCAACCACCACCAGATTTATCATATATCTACTTGGATTATTGTGCTAACCATGTCATATTCGACGACTAACCCTAGCTAAAAAAAGAGATGGTGCATGCAATGTTTCTCGTAGAAAAATGATTAAAAATAGGCGCAAAAAGGGAGGATTTGGGTAAGCTTCTGGAACAGAGACAAACAAACACTACTACGTAGCAGACCAATCCTTGCCGCATATCATCGCTTAAGATCGAGCCGGCAGCGATAACGATCTCTGCGGTTCGAAAGTTAAGTTGGGGGGAGAACTTATCACTGCCGGTTCATGCAACCAACCGGCAGTAAAAAGCAAGATATCACTGCCGGTTTGAGACAACAACCGGCAGAGATATATCACTGCCGGGTCGTTCTTAAACCGGCAGGGATACTTGCATTTTCACTGCCGGGTTAAAGCGAGGACCGGCAGTGATATTATCTTCCCGCGCAATATGTTTTTCGCGCATTCGAGCTTATCACTGCGGTTACGCGCAGAACCGGCGATGATAAGTCTTTATATAATCGAGACCCCGCCTCGACCGATCGAGCAAAGACAGAGAGCGCCTGTCTTTTGCTCGATTTGTAGATTGCAACGATCTGCTACAAAAATTTGTTAAAATTTGTATTGTGCTTCTTTTCGAGGTTAGTAATTTGATCTCTATTTTTGTAAATAATAAAAATTGCCACGTGGATTTTTACATAATGAAAAAGGTGTATTTTCAAATGTTGAAATAATAAAACTTGTTAGATGGATATTTACCTAATAAAAAATGTTGATATATTTTAATGTACTTGAAAGTATATCTTAAGTACTTACAATTTTTCCAAATTTGTAAATAATAAGGAATTGCAAGATGGATATTGACGCAATGAAAAAGATTGATATATTTTGATATAGTCTAAATATATCCTAACTATTTACAATTATTTTCATTTTTACAATACTAAAAATTGCTATATGGATATTTACATAACGGAAAAGGTTGATGTATTTTAATATAGTCAAAATTGCTACATATGTTTTTAAATCTAATTGTTTACAATTATTTGTTATTTGCAATTATATGCGTATGTAATGTTTGATTTAATTAATTGTAGATGGACCGAAGGTGGATGTATGACACGGACGGTTGTGGGCGTAGTTTTTAATGGTGTGAGTTATTTTCTAAACGTGGCTGCGCGCAAGTCGAAGAATCGGCGGACTACATGTGCTGTCCATGCGTTGATTGCAAAAATCGTGTCGTTTTCTACCATAGAGTCGATACGTGAACACTTGCTTCAAGAGGTTTCAAGGTCTGGTTATACTGTTGGACCAAGCACTGCGAAGATGAGATTGTACATGAAGGGCAACACATTATTGAAGATGACGGAGACAACGGTATGACGGCAGTTGAAGATACGTTTGTCGGCGACCACGACGAAGATCCGGATCAAATGTTGCGTGATGGGAGGAGACTTCACGAGTGAAAGAGAGTTTCAAAAGTTCCAACATATGGTACAGACTCCACGACACCATTGTACCCAGGCTGCAAGGAGGAGCACAAAAAATTGCAGACCGTGCTTACACTACTGCAGTTGAAGGCAAGCAATGGTTGGTCCGATAAGAGCTTCACCGAGCTCTTATGTCTCTTGGGGATTTGCTTCGGAGGGTAACGTGTTGCCTACAAGTGCGCATCGCCAAGCAGTTGTTTGCCCGTTGGGATTGAAAGTACAAAGGATACATGCATGTCCAAACGATTGCATGTTGTATCGCAATGAGTTTGCGGACTTGGATGGCTGTGCTGTGTTTGCAAAGCAAAGCGGTATAAGGGCAACAATGATGACATCGATAATGAAGATGTCGGGTGAAGCGTAAGAAGATGAGATCTCCCGTAAGGTGGTGTGGTATTTTCCTATAATTCCCCGTCTGAATCGATTGTTTGCGAACAAAAGGCATGCCCAATTGCTACGATGGCACGCCGAAGAGCGTAAGAACGATGGAATGCTCAGACACCCTGCTGACTCTGTGCAATGGAGGAACATCGACAGAAAATATAAGAAGCACTTTGCATATGATGTAAGGAATATAAGGTTCGGGTTGAGTACGGATGGGATGAATCCTTTCGAGAACATGAGCAATCGTCATAGCACTTGGCCAGAACTCTATGTATCTACAACCTTCCTCCTTGGCTTTGTATGAAGCGGAAGTACATTATGATGCCACTACTGATCCAAGGGCCCAGCAACCCGCAACGATATCGATGTGTACCTCAAACCATTGGTTGAAGATCTTCTAATCTTGTGGAACGATGGAGTACGGGTATGGGATGAGTATAAAAGAGAGAACTTTATCCTCGCGCATTGTTGTTCGTAATCATCAATGATTACCCCGCCTTGGTAACCTATCGGAGACGCATTTACAAAAGGCTTCAATGGATCGTCCAATGCTTAGATGGTACAAACTAGTCGGTGGTCAAGAACTGTCGAAAAATGTCTTACATGCGGCATCGTAGGTTCCTCCGCAAGGATCACCCATACCGCAATAATAAGAAAGCTTTTGATGGGACAAAGGAGACCGCTTTAGCTCAAGAATCACACCGAGAGAGATATTTGCAGCTGTAAGGGATCTTAAAATTATCCACGGAAAGGAGCAGCGGTACATCTATCCCGAGTTCCGTGATAAGGCTCCTTTGTGGAAAAAGAGATCGATTTTGGGTCATACCATCGGGCGGACTTAGAAGTGCGACACGCAATCGACGCCATGCACATAGAGAAGAACGTGTGTGACAAACTTGCTTGGTATCTTCTTGATATACCGCAAAACAAAAGATACTCTCAAGCACGGATGGACCTTGAAGATATGAAACTCAGGAAGGAGCTGCATCACAGAGACATGGATACAGGGAAAAAGTACCTTCCCGCAGCCTGCTACACTCTGAGCAAGAAAGAAAAATTAGCCTGTGCGAATGCTTGCACGGAGTGAAAGTTCCGTCCGGATACTCGCCAACATAAAGAGACTAGTCTCAATGAAAGACTTAAAATTAATTGGTATGAAGTCTCACGATTGCCACGTGATGATGACGCAGATGCTTCCAATTGCGCTTAGGGGTGTTACGCCGAGAAAGTCCAAACTCAATTGTGAAGTTGTGTTCATTCTTCAACGCGATTTCACGAAGGCCATCGATCCATTGAAACTAGATAAGCTACAGAAGACGTGGTCCACACTCTCTGCAGCTCGAGATGTGTTTCTCTCCATCTTTTTTGATATTATGGTCCATCTCATTGTTCACATCGTGAAAGAGATACTGATTCTAGGTCCCGTGTTTCTACATCGATGTATCCTTTGAGAGGTTCATGGGGTCATAAAGAAATATGTTCAGAATCGACATCGGTAGGAAGGTTGCATTGCGAGATGGTTGGGGAACCGAGGAGGTCATTGAGTTCTGCGTTGATTACATGGATCTCAAACCGATTGGTGTGCCTACATCACGACATGAGGGTAGGCTACAGGAAAAGGGACATCAAGCGAAATCACTCCGTACAAACAATCTAGCTTCATTCACACAAGCACATTTCGCAGCTCTGGGACAATCAGTTGTGGTGGCCCCGTATGTCAACATGCACAAGAGCATGCTATCTAGAACAAACCCAACGAAGTCAGAGGGTTGGATCGCGAGAGAGCATAGACATAACTTCGGCGATTGGTTGCGTAGGCACATGATGCATACGGAGACAGAGTGCGCTCAGTTGAAAGTGTTGGCTCAAGGACCGTCCACTACAATTCGGACATTCCAAGGATACGATATAAATGGTTTTACTTTTTATACAAGAGCACAAAATAAAAAGAGCACCAACCAAAACAGCGGTATCCGTCATGATGCCTCTGACGACAAAGAACGGAGATAGGAAAACCTACTACGGATTCATAGAAGAGATTTGGGAGCTTGATTACGGACCTTTGAAGGTCCCTCTCTTTCGGTGCCAATGGGTAAGACTTCCAAGGGGCATGAACATCGACAAGTACGGTATCACTACCGTGGACCTAAAACTGGTCGGATACAGAGAAGAACCATTCGTACTTGCTAATTGTGTTACACAAATCTTTTTTGTATCCGATCCAGCTAACAAGGAGCGCCACGTGGTTATTCAAGGAAAAAGAAGGATTGTCGGGGTTGAGAATGTTGTCGACGAGGAAGAGTACAACCAATTCGATGAGCTTCCTCCTTTCGGAGAGGACGTTGACCTCGGTCTCATGGAAGAGAGTGAGGACGAAGTTACATACATACGCCGCGATCATGACGAAGGTCGAATCGTAGCTTAGTTGTCCTAATTAAATACATTTTATTTTCTCGATATGTAACAATTAATGTATTCTTTTGTCATATGTATCAATTTGTGTGAATTCAACTTCATCTGTGTGTTTTTTTTGTATTTGTGTGAATTTTTGAAGCGATGGTTAGTCTACTGCATTTGTTTGAATTTAAATCAAATATTACATGTCCTGAAGTATTCTTCCAAAAATTTCGAGAAAATTTGGATAAAAATTGATAGGATTTCAAAACAACAAGAATTTGAATTTTTATTTTGAAATATTAAAACTATGAAAACAGTGAGCACTCTGGATTTTTATAATTTTACAACTTTGTAAAAACTTAGGGGAAATATTTAAATCAAATATTACATATCCTGATGAATTCCTCCAAAAATTTGGATAAAAATTGATAGGATTTAAAAACTCCCAAAGCAATCATCCTTTGAAAACTTTGACATAATTGATGGAGCTTATCATCACGGTTGTATCATTAAGCGGCGGTGAAGTGCTTTATCACTCGCCGGTTTGTAGTATTAACCCGACGGTGATAATCAAGTATTACCGCCGGTTTTGTTTTGAACCGCGAGCGATAAATACTTTCACCGCCGTGTAGAAACAACCGGTAGTGATAATGTATTATCACCGGGTTGACATTGAACCGGCGGTGATAAGTTTTTTCACCGCGGGTTGAGATTGAACCGCAGTGATAATACTTCCACCGCCGGTTGAGCTTGAACCGGCGGTGATAATTCAACTATCACCGCCGGTTCTCTTTATTATCCGGCGGTGATAGTTTATCACCGCCGGTTTTGTGTTGACCCGCGGTGATACTCTAACCCTATAAATTGACGCCGCGCCACTCAAATTTCATTTCCCCTTCAACCAGACGCGCCACTTCGTCTCTCGCGACGCCCGCCGTCGCCCGCATCTCCCGGCCGTCGCCGACCTCACCGCCGGACCTCATCGCCCGCCGTCGCTCGAACCTCACCGACCATTGTCGCGCGACCGCATCGCCTCGGCCGTCGCCCGCCGTTCTTTGCTTGGTAATGACCGCGTCGCCCGCCACGTGCATATGTTTATTGCTATATGTTTGATTTGTGCCGAGAGACAATTGGAGTAAGCTTTCATGTCTCCTTTTCCGACCTTCATTTGTGCAAATTCATGTGATTTCTCGGTGTAATAATGGACAATGCAAATACTACTAGTACTATGGATGAATGAGATGCTTCTTGTTTATCTTTGCCCTGTCTTGCAAAGAAAATTTTTGTTAATACTTTGTACTTTCACATTGTGTGATGTGGCTCACCCTTTTGGGGACCAAGGAAGATGTGGTGCTCAAGACTATCAGTACTATGTCGTCGGACGCGCGTATGTATGCTCTGGTCCTTCGTGAAGGTAGAGGCAATGCGGATATGGCTATCATTTGCAAGCTTCCTCATGCGGCTACAAGAATTTGATGTAATTTTTGGCGGATCAACGAGCCAAGAAATAGATAGAAAAACCTCTAATAACTGCAAAACTTTGTTATAGAAAATTAGCCGTAAGTGCTAGTAGTAGCAAATGTTTTTCTTATCTAAACTTCAGAGTAGCCAATGGAGTATGACAAGATCTCCCGCGACACCTCGCACTATGCAACTTCTTCGAGGGAATCCAAAATTACAGCGTATTCAAATGGTGAATAAATACTAAATTTAGTGGGGCACTTATGTTTATTGCTATATGTTTGATATGTGTATGTGTCCTTCAAGGATGTTTGTGTATACAGATAAAAAATATATGTGTGTACATGTTCTTTAAAGATGTGTATTATTGAGTACTCCTTTCAATAAACATGCCATGTAGCTTTCTATTTAGTAGAATTGCTTGATTTAGTTTGGAATTTGGGGCAGATACAATTATAAAGAGTCCAGTAATGACGTAATTATAAAGAAAATGAAAGAGAGCAACACTTCAACTGACCATTCTCAATTTCAAGTAGTTCTCTACAATATTAATGTAAAGATGTACATGTGTATGTATCCAGGGATATGTAAACATCCTTTCACGGATTAACTTTAATGTCAATCCTCGTTTGTATGTGTATTTCAAAAGTGACCTTGTTAATTGGAAATTTTCAACAAACTTGCTAGGAATGGCCTCCGACGAAGGACAAGTGCCGGAGGAGTTGGGCCTCAAATATGGACGAAGGAGGAAGGGTAGCCGAATAATAGCCCAACGTCCTATCTCGAACTGCGCAGGATCCACCATGGACCAACTCGACGATACTCACGTAAGCGAGGTAAAGTTTTAGTACACTGTGGTTCCCAAAACATGGTAGGCCCATTTACTAATAATTTAGAAGATCAATTTGTAGGCTCAAAGCGATCATCAACGAAGCGGCAGCAGCAAGTCGTGGTCCGAACAAGATGCCTAAGGGAATTTTTAACATAGTGGAGCTCTCGCAATCGGGAACCTGCTATACCGAGTCATCATTGGGGCCGTGACAGACAGACTGCGGGGTTATTGCTAGGGATGATGTGCCCATCACTATAGATCATGGATTGGCCGCGAGGTGACCAATGGGTGGTACCTAATAAGTCAAGAACTCTTTATGGGACAAGTGAAACAAGTTTTCCAGTTCCCCAAGGGACCGAAATGTCGCAAAGAAACGAGCTGCATCATGTGCCATGCGTGGAAGAATTGGAAGACAACTAAACAAGAATTATGTGAAAAAGAATGAAACGCCGAATTTTGACACGCACTCCAAAGTTAAGGGAGTTCGGGATGAATTTGTGGCGTATAAGAGGTCTCAAGAAGCTCACATAGTAAGTGAAAGGAACAAAGCAAACGCGATAAGAATATTCACCCTCACGGACTAGGAGCGGGAGGGTACGTGAAGAAAATACCAGATGGGATCGGTCCGAACAAGAAATGACCCGCAAGGTATAATTCTACCACGCCGCTTTAAGCGAAAGATCGAAGCACCGTTGCTTGGGAGGGTGCTTCTATCTTCGATGATGGCGACTTAAGCTTCGAACCGATAGAGAGCGGGAAGTGTTGCGCGAGAATCACGGATGCTCACTCGTAGTCTTCCCAAGGATCTTTCGCGCCACGAAGGAGAATGACGAGCTAACCATAGCCCTTGGTAACAAGGAGCATCCGAGTCGCACTGAGGAGTTGGTTTGGTCACGTGGAAAGAAGCCTTCCCGCAGACGCATGGATGTACAAACGTTCAAAGAGATTAAGAGAAGATCAACCGAACGCCGATAAAAGATGCCGCCACGAGCGCTAGAGGAACAAAGATCGAACTAGATAAGGCCGTGGAGCAAGCCGCATGTAAAGCTCTCACTCACGACCGCCACCCGGTGAAAGCCCCGAGCTCCTCGGTCCGGTGCTCGTAAGAGCACCGCGCGGCCCACAGGATTCCCAAGAGCATGGATCGCGTTTTCGTGGATGACATCAAAGAACCGACACCGCAAGCTACATTTGGCCGCACATGGCATTACCATAAAGGTGGTGAGGCGGGGCTTGGCCATGCCAGAGTCACGGACTTTGCACCGCCGCCGATACCGCAGGATTCGCCAGTCGGTGGGCGATGTCGTCCGTCAATACCGAAAAATGGAGGTAGAGATCCTCGCGAGGATGGGAACAAAAGCTAGGAGAAAACGTGAATGGCTTCCTCGCGTGGCGCAAGAGCTTGATTAAGTTTGGCTCGGACGATGAGGCGACGACGATGATGATCACCGCACTTCCACACGAGACCTCCCGCCTTCTCGCCCAACCAGAAAAGTCCAACTCCTCCGCCGGCACTAACGAGAAAAGCCCGACTCCTCCGCCAAAAATCAAAGAATCGAACAACGGAACATCTCGGCGATCGGCACCGTCCTCAAGAAATCTCAACCATCTGTGAACCGGGACAACCACAAAAGAAACTATCACCGGTGACATGACTGAGGAAGAGCGGAAAAATCATGTAAGCGCCTGCGTAGCATCTCACTTTAAAAAGGTGCCATCAAGTAAGAAGACTAAAGTTGATGCTGACGCGCAAAAGTTTTTCTTGAGTATGGCAAAAGTGCAAAAGACGGGCAAAGCTTCAACCTTGCAAAATATCGGACTACGAGCGCATATCCGTAAAGCGGTACTTGCAAAGCGCTAGTGCCGACACGTTAAGCGGGATGCTCAAGCAGATGATGTTCAAGTAGATGCTCTGGCGCAAGGTCTCGGTGGAAGTTTGTTATGGGAAAACCGCCGGTTGAACCAAATCATTTCGACAACCTTACAACTCAATCGGCGCGTCCATCGATGGTACATGCAACGATCCAACGATGGTATGGGCGCTCCCGATCGATACACGAGCAAGATTTTCACAATGGGGATAACATCTGCGGGTTCTTTTCACGAGTCAGATATGTTGTACCAAAGAAGATGCCCGGACGTGAACATACTTAGACTATGGACTTTGTAAGTCCATCAAGATATCGTTGAGCATTTCGCATCTTGTTTAATTGCATCTCTAACTTCTTTCTTATGTAGAATGGAGGCACGAATATGTAGAAGAAATAACAATGACAATCTAGCATTCCTAGATCCGGGGCTCACAACAGAAACTTGTGAACGACAATCCACAGTTCGTTGAAGACTATTTATTTAATACTTTTTTGAAGCTGCAATACAAAACCTCTGTACTTTTACCCTATAACTTCAAGTACGTATCTCCTGACTTCTAATATCGTTTTACTATTTTTGCGTAACACGTACGATGTGGGAGTAATTAACTACGTTGACATATATGTGCAGGTTTCACTGGGTCCTCCTCGTCATCCAGCTTAGATGCTAGCGAGATTTTTGTCTTGGACTCGTGAGAAAACAAACTAATCTGTACCAAGACCTTTGGGACATGTTTGAGCAATGTAAACTCGATCGTTGCGTTATTACTCTAGCAAAATTCCATTCTATTGCATTCAAGTTTAATTACTACTCAAAATCATTCACGGGGCTTTCGTGACTTGCGATCTCGCAAGAAAAGTGTTCGGTATCGTCCATACCGAAAATTTTTGAAATAATAAATGACTTCCCATGCATGAAGCAGAACCCTAAACAATTTATGTGCATCCTATGTATGTACAAATATGCATTCAATTGTCACGGAGAGTGTCGGCTATAACGGCCATGGTACGTAATTACACTTTGATGCCCTTTTTATTTAACAAATATCATCATTAAGTAACTTCCTTTTTGTTCAAAAACAGCGCCCAAATCGAGAACCAATAAGTTATTCTTGTGAAATTATAGCAATTCAAGAACAGATCACGGATTCATTCATGATGAGATCATCAATCCAAACGGCGAGTTCCACGAGTAGCCTCATCGCCTCATTCCTACGGCCTAGACGCGTGACATGTCTACTTCGACTCATTGTAAAATCAAAGCAACGGGATGACATGTAGTCGAGCTACATTGTAAAAGCAAATTATGTGATGCGTAATTTAATATATTTGAATTATGATTTTAACGATGCTTAGTCGATACATGCATATATTTGAATTATGATTTGAACGATGCTTTATATACTAACATATGGACATCGTAAACAATTATATAAATATATATATATATATATATTGCACGAAAAATATGCAAGATTGTCATCGCGGTTCTTGGAAAACGGCGATGATATGTATATATCATCGCTGGATTATGGTACAACTCGGCGGTGCTAGTACAATATCCTCGCGGTTGTAGATATAACCGCAAGGTGATAATCCTTATCACCGCCGGATTTTGGTTTGATCCGGCAGGATAGTCCTTATCACCGCCGGATTTTGGTTTGATCCGGCGGTGATAGTCCAATATCATTGCGGTTGTAGGTAGAACCGCAAGATAATCCTTATCACCGCGGTTCTGAGCCGGCGATAATCCTCGAGTATCACTGCCGACCAATCACTGCCGGCGCCAATGACCGGCAGTGATGGGGTTTTGGAACCGGCAGTGATGTGCTGTTCTGTAGTAGTGAAAGAGATAAAATCAGTGTTTTTAGAAGGATTTATCCCAAATTTAAAGGAGAGTCTGTGGAATAGAGAGGGCGGCATGCATACATAAGAAAGGAGGCCGGTCCCACCTATCGCCCTTGAAGAGCAGGCCCTTTCCACTTGGCCACACTCAGGTACCTTCTTTTCCTTGCCTTCCAAGTCATAGGACACCTTCCCTCGTTGCCTGTAAAAGGGTACCAAGACCCCTTTAGAACATACTACGAGAAAAGATCAAAACTTAGGGTTTTGGCCAAAGAGAGGAGGGGTGCTATGCTTAATTTTATGCATACATCATTATCATTTTTATCATATTTCTCCCTGGATTATTGTGCTAACCATGTCATTTGGCGACTAACCCTAACCAAAAAGAGAGATTGTGCATGAAATGTTTCTCGTAGAAAAATGCTTAAAAATATGCATAAAAGGTAGTATTTTGGGAAGCTTCTAGAAGAGAGATAAACAAAGAGATGAAATCAAGTATTTTTAGAAGGATTTATCCCGGGATTTGAAAGAGAGTCCATGGAATAGAGAGACCAATGTGCATATGTAAGAAAGGAGGCCAATCCCACCTATTAGCCCTGAGGAGCGGCCTACTCCACTTGGGCACCTTCTTTTCCTTGCCTTCCGAGTTATAGGACACATTCCCTCATTGCCTATAAAAGGGTACTACGACCCCCCCTTCAGAACATATCGTGAGAAGAGGTCAAAATTTAGAGTTTCGCCGAAAGAGAGGAGGGGAGGTAAGAGCCACCCGGCTCTCTGCTAACACCGGCCAGAGCTAGACCCTTGCCAACCACCTTCGGCATCTGCGAAGATGTCCGCTATTTCTTCTTGTTCATCTTTTGCAACTTCCACGATGTATTCTCAAACCAGGAGTGAGTAGATCCCTATTCTTCCTCCGAGTTTAGGGGATCTTGCGATGTAATCAACTTTTGGTCTATTTATGATATGATAAATACTTCGATCAGTCTATTTGATATTACTTCCATTAGTTGATTTATTAAAATGCATTATCAACTTGCTAGTTGCTAGGTTGAGGCATGTTGCTAGGATTTAGTCGACCAATATATATCAAATAGTGCAATGCATGCTATGTTAAGATTAGCCTTATCACGTGACAGGTGAATCAACGAAAAATGTTGTATTTTGTTGCTGGGTGAGAGCGATCTTAGTCTAAGTATTCTATCACTCTTGCTAGTGAACCCAACACAAGGGAGTACTTGTTCCAATCAAGAGAACCCTTAATAGTTCATAGCTTCAGTTGTGATTCTATTTGTTCCCCAAGATAGATAAAACTTGGAAATATTGAAGGGAAAAGCTACAACCGACTAGACCTGGGCAATGGGTCTGCTTTTTTGGTCGGTATGACTGGTCCAGCACGGCACAACACCTTGTCTTTAGGCCGAACCGGCATAGCACAAATGATGGGCCATACTGGGCCTAAAAACTCGACATGATGGACGGCACAATACAGCACGACCAACTGGGCTATGCCTGGGCCGACTCGGCACGAATGCGGCCCTTTCGTTAAAAAAATCATATCTACAACCTATCCCATCATCAACTACCTTAGCGGCCATATCATCAAATAATAACTACCTCTCATCTCACCTCTATCGCCTCCTCTATCTCTCCTCTCGCCCTCCTCCACCCTTGCTTCCTCCCCGCTGACCTGGAACGCATGAATGATTTGGATATTGGGGAGTAGTTAGTATATATACATGTTGTTACTGTACTCTTCTTTTTACGGGGAGAACCCCACCCTTGGGCATAAGGTTTTTAATAAGATAGCAACTTTGTATCCATACCTAATAAGTAAATAAAATTTAGTTCTTTTTCCCAAATAATTATGTGTACCAGATCATTGCTGGCTATCGACGCACACACCTTGCTCTTGGTGTTGTTGACGGCGACGGACCAACAACTGTGGCATCCATGACTCCACATGTCCTACAGGGCAAAGCCTAGGCCGGCACGATACTACGGCAGAACGATGTGCCCTAGGTCATGCCTAGACCTCACTGGAGGCGAGTCGAGACGGCACGAAATGGCACAACGAGATGACCGTGCCGGGCAGGCATGCCACGCTGCGACCCGAAGCCCATTGGGCCTATGCCATGCCAGCACGCCCTAACTCCTACCTGTACAACTGACCTATGCGCTTGCGGTTACATTTGTACACGCATAGATTGCATCAACACCCAGCATTCATCTCAGTCATCCCTTGACCGGTATTTGCCACATCACTACGATGAAAGGAGGGAGGAAGGATGATGATGGATTGGAGAGATGATGCTAAGGATCGCTATCCGCTAAGATGCTAGGGAGAGGGAAAGGGACGGTGAGGGTGGGCATGGTGGTCCGTGGTGAGATGGATAAGAATGAGGATAGGAAGACGACGAGAGTGTGAGGATTATTGGAACCTTTTCTAATTTTTTATTAAGTCGTGGGACTCGCCTCACATTATGGCAATTTCAACAATTTATATAGACCACACTTAATAGTCACTAGCATATTATATATTGAAGATGCCCTTAGTCTAGTTAAATCTACAGTTCTCTAAATGATAACCTGAGAGTTCTTACACGGAATAGACAACTCCGACCCAAAGGCTCCTAGCTGCATCAGTGATGTATATTCGAAGCAATACTTATGCAGCGGGTGTGTTGACTATAAAATAATTGCCTTATATTTGCCTGCCTCTGAATAAAACCAACATTCTTGCTAAGAAAAAAACACAGCACCTGAATTATCTAACTGCAAAAGTAACGAACTCAGGTACACCGTACACAGCAGTGAAGCATAAGCGTGACAAAAGTCCAGAAAGCATCGCGAGTTTGCTTGTGACGGGGAAATAATGCGATCGAGCCGAGTGCAAGTTCTTTCCTTAGAGATCTTCGATCTATACAAAATGGGCAAGCCATTAAGCTGCCCTTCCGACACAAGCACCAACAGCCAGCCCCCAAAAGCACCAAAAGAACCGAGAACCAACGAAAGATGCCAGCCAGGTAATCAACAACGCAAACACGGGAACAGCGCACACAACACAACCAACCAAAACGCCTCAGCGACAGCGCGCACGCTCTCTGCATGGTCCCCGTCTCCGCCCGCGAACGCAACAGAGTTCAGAACAGCGGCGCCCGCTTTGGCACGGCGCTCTTCCCCTCGACCGCCTTGGAGTGCGCCAGCGCGCACCCGTCCTTCCTGTGCCAGCTCCCGTGGTGGAGCTGCTGCAGCCTCGCCCAGAAGTTGCTCCTCCTCGTCGCCTTCTTCTCCTCTGGCGCCTCCTCCAGACCACGACCCGCGCCGAGATCAACCGTCGTCTCCCTCTCCTCCTGCCGCATCAGCAGGCCCAGCCTCGCGCGCCTCGCGTCGCGGCAGGGCGGCGCATGGGCCGACGCGATGCTCTCCTCGCCGGACGAGCGCGGCGAGGAGGCCGAAGACGAGGGGGAGGCGGAGGCGTTGACGCCAGCGGCCGCGGAGGAGAGACGCGCGAGGCGGTCGCGCAGGCAGAAGGGGCACACGCCCGCAGAGTGCCGGTGCCTCGGGTGCCGCCTACACCGCGCGGCGTCCGCCTCCTTCGACTTGCCGACGGCCGGCATGGTTGCCGAATACGAGTAACGGAGACTCGGTGTTGTATGCTGCAAATTGTGTCCGTGTGGTGGTGCGGGCGTGTGCGTCCTTTATATCGCGCGGCTCGAGCGGGAAGCTTCGTGGATGCTACTGGAATTGCGTTGGGTGTCGTGTCGCGGACTCGCGGGAGCGTGGCAGATCAGATGGTGGAGTGAGTCGGGGAGCGTGGTTGGGGCCAGGGTTTCGGCGTTATTGGTTCGGTTCGATGTGTTCAGTGTGTTTTGTTGCGTACTAAGTGTTATATCTTTATATATACTAGCACGTATGCGCGGCGGTACGCTGTGCCGCACAAATGGATGTTACCGCGTAAAGAGGATTTTTCTAATCAAAGAAAAGAATCGTATAAAAAATATAAGAATTCTGAAAAGTGCTCTCGTAAAAAAACCTACATAGACCGCTAAAAAAATAAAAAAAAATAGACTACAAAAGGCTGGGGATACACGGGAAAACTGTATAAAAATACGAAACTTTTGATGCCTTTTATACAAAAAAAAAAGACTCTAAAAAAATTACACGGGAAAAATTGTAACAAAATACAAAACTTTTGAGGCTTTTTGTGCAAGAAAAAACTTCTAAAAAATTCGGGGGTCATTTCGTAAAAAACAGTATTTCTAGCCCGTTCTGCGTAATTTCGAAAATTTCGGGGGCATCTTCGCAAAAAAATCGATGCCACGTGTCGCACGAGCGGCAGGCCACGCGCCCGCGCGACTCGTCGCCCACTCGCTGGCGCCACGCGTCGCTCGGGGAAAAAACTGATCGGGGCGACGTGAGCCCGGGTGAGCGGAGTCCAACGCGGGTCGCTCGCCCGCGCGCGAGAGCTCCCACCGCTGCGCAGCGCTGTCGTTTGTGTCTAAGCGGCGTAATCTTTTACTTGAGCTTGAGTACGGGGTTAAACACGCGGGCGACGCGGCGCGATGGCACGCGGCCACGTAGCCCGAAATCGACGTGGCCACACCGAGAGCGTCGAAAACATGCGGAGTTTAATAGATGTAGTATATATATATATAAGATAGTTTAGAGAAAATTATATATGTGTTTTGTTGTTTCAATAGAATTATCTTATCCTAAATAGTAGGATATAAATTTTAAAAATATTCTCTATAGATGCTGAGCTATTCTATTCAGCCAAAATAATGAAACTAAATGGTACAAGACCATCCTATTCCATTCAATCTCTCATCCCACCAACCAAATACACACTAAATAGCTCTCTATTGGTTCGAGAAAACGACACACCAGATTAATCGATAATCACAAAATAATAACATTTTCAACGTTGACAAGTTTCCTAAAATACAATTTTAACTATTAGTTTTTATCTAATATATATATATATATATATATATATATATATATAACATAATAATATTATAATACTATAAAAGTAATTTTAAGACAAATATAACCATATCATTTTTATGTATCTAATCTAAATAGTCATATGATACTAATAGCAAAAAGATTAAAATATTTGAGTGCGTGTCTCCTAAAATATCACTATTTTGTGACTACAAGGAGCAATGAACGACGCATTTATTGGATAAATCTATCTAGTTCTTTTTTCATCTTTGAGAAAAGAATTTTTTTAGAGGTTGAGAATCTAAATTGACGATGGCTTAGTTTGGGACAGCTTCTATTTGTACAGATTCTGGATTCTTTAAAAATCGGGTGAGTGGTAGTTTCTGATTTTGTATACAAATCTGCTTTTGATTGTGAGAGAAACTTTTTAGAGAATCCAAAATATGAATTATTAGAGAATCAAAGACTGTCACCCACCTGATTTTTATAGGATCTAGAATCTACACAATCAGAAAATATTCCAAACTGAGCCAATAGATAACTGTGAATTTGTGGGGTTACGAATTTATCTCTATCCTCCTATTCTAAACGTGTGTGTGCATATTCCTAATAACTAGTATAGTGCCTTGTCTTCCGATTTTCTTTTCCCAGCACGTAATATATGGTCTTTTCCTTTTCTAGAACGTTTGTTTCTTTTTCCTTAATTCCAGGATATTTGTTTCCTTTTCCTTGAGATGATGCTGGAGGTGGGGGAGATCTGTTGTGGGCCACAGGGATGAGTTAGACACATTAAACAATGGCCACGGATGTGGGTGAGTAAAGCTGAGAAAGATCTGAGAGGTTAATTTTGATGGAGGCAAGTTTCTGAGGACGTTTCGCTGGGTGCATGAAGGTTGGGTCATCTCTAGTGGGGTGCATTATTTGGGGGTGGACGTAGAAAAGAATGCTTAGATGCATTATAAAAGGGTATAGATAAAAAAAGCACGGGAGCACCACTGAGCAGGGATATCTAGCCGAAATTCGGCGAATTTTTGCCAAAATTTCGGATTTCAGGCCACCATGAAATCCAAACTATCGGTCGGATAAAAAAATTAATTCTTTTTGAAATTGCTATTGTGACCCCGAAATTTCATTTTTTTTCTCGGCGAAATTTCATGATTTTTAGCCGATTTTCAAAATTTCAGGACCGGATTTGGTCTAATAACCCATAAGAAAGTCATCTTCTATGAAAATTTGTTGAAAAACCAAAATTTTGAGACATTTTAAAATTTTGACAGAAACACTGTCAAATTTTTATAAAATTGTACAAACTTGATAATGATTTGAATAATTTATGGTACTATCTTTAGTAGTGTATGATCATATAGAAATTTTTTTCAAAATAATTGAATTTCATTTGTTATCTTTAAAAAATCAAAAACAGAAAGAACATAAGTGGGACAGTAACCTTGTCAGAATTTTATAAATTTTCTCGAGTGTGATCATGATATAAAATTTTTATGATAGATTAATAATTTCCTCAGTACCATTATATAGAATTTTCAAAAAAAATAAATTTTTTTTGTTTGGTCAATCAAATATATGTAAGCATTGAACTTCATTTGTTATATTATATTTCAAAACTCAAAAAGAGAAATACATAAATGGTATTGTGCCTTGTAAGAATTTTATAAATTCGCTGGAGTATGATCATCATTCAAAATTTTTATGAGATCTTAATCATTTCCTTATCACCCTTCTGTAAAATTTTCAAAAAATTTTTAAAAAAATTGATTACTAAAACAAATTTATGTATTGATCGTGAGGCTTTTATCACGATGTAGCACTGTCAGAATTTTAAAAATTATTTAAACATGATAATCATCTAAAAAAATTATATAAAAAATTAATGTTATATCAGGACCATTTAAAAAAGTTTCAAAATTTTTCTAACTTGATTTGAACTATTTTTCATTTTGTTCAAGTTTGCAAGTAAGCCTTTTAACAAGACAGTAGCACTGTCCGAATTTTTAAAAATTCATGAAGCTTGATTATCATCTGAAAATTTTATGAGAATATTAGTGATGTATAATAACCATTCACAAAAAATTTCAAAATTTTCTAACGTGATTTGTACTATTTTTCATTCGGATCAAACTTCCCGGTTAATTTTTTATCAGGACAGTAGTAATGTTTGAATTTTTAAAAATTCCTCAAATGTGATAATCATCTAAAATTTTTATGAGAACATCACTGATATGTCAGGAACCTCTAAAAAAAATCAAAATTTTTCATTGTTGTTTGACCCACTTTTCAGCCAGTGCAATTATACCGAAATTTCGGTATTTTTTTTGACGAAATTTCGTTTTTCTCGATAGAAAACAAACTGGATTTGATTTTTTTAAAATTTGAAACGAGATTTGTCCGAAATACCGTACGATATTTTATTCGAAACAAAATTTGAATCCTTGCCGCTGAGTCATCACAAATTTTCAAACCAGTCGTGCGTTCTGCATCCGCTGCAAACACGTGCTCGCACGGCGGTTTTCTACGGTCGCACGGTCGCACCACCGTGCACGGCACGCCTGGGAGGCTGGGACTCTGGGTGGCTCGCGGCTCCCGGGCCGATAAAGCGCCGCCCCCCGCGCGTACGGTGTCCCCTCGTTCCAAGACCGGGCCGCTTACCCAAACGCACAAGGGATATTAACCTGCGCGACCTTGCGGTTCCTTCTTTCTGCGCACCTGCTCCCGTTGGTCGATCGGTCGTGCGAGCCGCGGTCCGGCCAGCAGAGTCCAACGTCGTCGACCGGCGAATACTGCGGGCACCTGCCTTGCTAGCCCTGATTAGAACCAGCAGCCTGGCACGGGCGCTTTATCGCTTTTGTGTCCGCCTGTCCGGGCTCGGGCTATAAGCTGGAGCCCTCGACGCTTTTGCTCGTGCCTTACGTACCTTTTATTTTTTACAAATTAGTCTTGTGCGAATAAATTTATAAAACTAGTTCTGTTTTTCTACAAATTAGTCTCATGTAAATGAATTTACAAAACTAGCTCTGCTCCTGACAACAGAAGCAACGGTTACCTGTTGTGCTCCCATACCGTAACAGCACAACCGTGCAGCAAGAACTCGGCAAGTCACCTGTCCCGTAGTAGAAAACTTGATTGCAAGGACCTCCGAGCATGTCTACCACGGTAGGGAGGATGATTGATTAATAAGTAAAGTCATTAATTAACTCAATTAAGTGATTAATAAGTTAAAAGTGGTTTGATCGGCGCATTCGAGGAAGAGGAGCTCGATAAAAAACGGTATAAGAGCGCGGCACGTAACAAGTGTCATCTATCGTGTCTTCTACAGTCGATGAGGGTGTTATTTTTACACATTTATTTAGAAAAATTAGATTTGAAAACAAAATACAAGGGGCTATAAAAGATCGGGCTTCCGCGTTTGCTAGCTCATCGTGCCGTTGCTAAACGTACTGGGTAACAGAGTAGCATTTTAGAAACTGCCAGGTTCTTAAGGCAAGCAAGGAGTCATGCGTGCAAAAGCGCTGGCGCGATTAAAGGGCTATTTGGAGAGCTGTGCTTTAGCTTTGTTTCAGCTTTGAGCCAAAAGCTTCCCTAAACAGCATGGCTGCAAAGCAGCTGGGAAGTTAAGTCACAACAGAAGCACCCTCAAAAAGTGCGGTGCTCGGAGGAGCTTTTCACCGGTGTGGCCGCTTGAACACCTCTAACTCGCTCGCCCGCTTTCCCGACCTTTGCTACCCGCCTCGCCGCCTCCACGTCACCTCCCACTCGAACGC
The DNA here is from genome assembly GCA_036346275.1 of Otatea glauca. Lineage (NCBI taxonomy): Eukaryota > Viridiplantae > Streptophyta > Magnoliopsida > Poales > Poaceae > Otatea > Otatea glauca. The sequence continues at coordinate 11,639,375 of CM070721.1, read as the reverse complement.
CACAGATTCGCTATATTGCTACCTTCCATTTGGTTAGCCCTCAAAAGCTACAATTGCGACAATCGGTTGTCAAACAAAGATAACAAAAGCCATACCGCCTACCATCATACTGCTTACTGACCTAACAAACCAAAAATAGCTTTTCATCCAAATTACTCCCCCAAATAAGCTCTAAGTTGCATGCGTCGAGTGGTCCTTTGTCTGTGCGTTTTTGTATGTAGCTAGCGTAGCATCTGATGGTTGTGGGCAGGTTCACTTTTTCCTTTGCCCTCTCGAAAATCGAATAGTGATTGGTACGATTTTTTGTGAATTTCGATAAAAATCGAACGGTTTGTCAAAGTCAAATATCTGGTCAAACCGATTCGAAAAACCAAAAACCGATAGAAAAATTTGAAAACCGGTCGACTTTTTTTCGAAAATCGACGACAAAAGGAAAAATGGTGAAAATGCAAGAAAAATTGCAAAAAAATAAAAAAATTACAAAAAATACAAATTAATCTATCAAACACCTCAGAGAAATTTAAACAAATTTTGAAATTATTTATTGTTTCTAAAAAATCCAAAACAGCGATTAACGAAAAGTAACAAAGACACTGTCAGATTTTTATAAATATTTAAAAGATTTATTATATTTGGAAATTTTAATGTAACCATAAATAGTGCAAAATGATCGTGTACTAAAATTTTCAGAAATATTAGACTTCATTTAGTACCCATATAAAATCAAAAAATAGAAGAGCATATACAATGATAATAGCACTTTCAGAATTTTTTAAAAAATACAGATATTTGATCATCATCTAAAAATTTTACAACATCATTTTAATTACGTAATAACATCACAAAAAGTTTAAGAAATATTAGACTTCATTTTGTACCCCTAGAAAATAAAAAACTGAAGAGCATATATTGTGACAGTATCATTATCAGAATTTTTAAAAAATACTCAGATCTTATAATCATCTGAACATTTTATAGCATCATTAGAATTGCCTCAGAACCTCACACAATATTTTTTTAAAATGTAACACTGTTTGCTAAATTTCTTCAAAATTTTTAAATTTACATTTGAACTCCACGGTTTACCGCTCGGTTTTTATTGCCGAACCGGCTCGGCAAAGTCGGTTTTCGAGAAAATCGACCGGTTTTCATCGGCTTTGTGAACCCTGGTTGTGGGTTTGATTGGAAAATGGCGTAAATAAGCTGTGCAGGTTTAATTGGACTCATAAGAGAAATAAAACTCATTTTTGTCGACCATCTCCACGAGCACAGTTACTGTCGTTCTAACACGAATAGTGGGAGGGTTCATCTATTGCTTTCCAGGTTGATGATAGGTCTCACCGACCATGGTGCACCTATCTCCCTGGTAATTCCCAGGGACAAGTAAAGTTACCTGAAATCCAACAATAAAATAAAGGTAGTTGGAAGTTAGTAAAATTATTTGAATTTAGTCTAGCGGTATAGGGTAAGAACAGCCTCGCCCTAGATGTGAAAGGTTTAGCCACACATTCACTAAGCATCTAATCCATCTTTTCCCATGCAAGGAAAAACCAAAACCAAATCAAGATCATATCCCTTTTGATAGAGTTTCTTAATCCCCCGGGATATCTCATAAGGAAGGAAGAATGAGAATCATTTCAGTCCACTGGTTCTAGCTTTGTAGCTGTAGTAGTAAGCCTATCAGGAAGGTTCTATTAAGCAAACCTGTGGTGCTTTGGAAGCAATAATAGTCGAAGTAATGGGCCGCTTGCTTAGTTTGGAAATGGACTTGATATATCTTCGATATTCCAGAGAGTTTGGGGTAGCTAGGGGTGCTAGGCCTTTCTTCGCAAGCGTTCCTCGATGGCCTGAGATGGATTGGATGGTAAAGTGTTCAGTCATCATCAATGTGTGATAGGACTAAACTAGAAAGAAAATCATTCGTGGCCGATCTCTCCATCTACTTCTATTGGACCCATAGGACCAACGCTCACAACAAATCCAATAAGATCTAATAATGAAATTCGGGAACACAAAAATTCAAAAACAAAAGCGAATGCAATGTTTATAGAAAAAGCAAAACAACACTCTAGAGAAACTCCACCTAGAACGTTCCAGTCAACACTTTGTTATTGTCGACCGCGCGACTCATCATAAGCAACGAAGTGGCAAATACACATCGGTATCACTAAAGAGGATTGATTTTCAACAGGCCAAACTCAAGGGGCACAAATGAGAGTGAGACATTGTACTGTGTCTATGTTGCAATTGGACAAAAACGTTTGACTATGGCACAATTAGTTTAAATTCTTACGAAGCAAATGCTTTGGAATATTCCATTCTTGTAGCAACCATCGCTTCAGATCTTTCTTCGCAATTTCTGAATGGCCCCTTAGTTGGCGAGTTTGATCAATCAGCAGGCCCAGCATCTACGAAGTATTCTGATATAGAAAGAAAAGAATCGAACTCCCTTCAATTTTAAGGTTATTACTACTCTCAGGATCAAACTATCTACCAAATCATTTAGGAAAGAAGCAACTTTCCTACTAGTAATGAGAAGCTATATATGGAATATATGAAATCAGGTGACAAATACTCATACCAGGGGTACCCCAACGGCCCAGGATGGCAAGTAGGTTGCGTCAAGCCCAGCTCCGACCTGACAAGCTGTCCCCGGGCCCAACTCCGACCAAAGGGACCAGCGGGGTCGCAAAAGGACGCTCGTCCCCGACCAGGGCGGGGCGAGCAATCCCGGCCAAGTGGGACGCCGACCCTCGTCACAAGTCGGGCTCTCCTGAGCCCCGACCAAGCTAAGGCAACCTACACCAAGGGCCATGTGTCAGGCCTCCGCCGACAATTGGCCACGTGCCCCACGGACAGGATCGTTCGAAGTGACCGTGACGAGCAGTGGCCCTTCCCAAGGCAAAGACAAGGGTTGCCCAAGTCAAAACTCCACCCCATCGACTACCACACGAAGTATGGGGACGCGCTCTCCCGAGGTAGCTTAGGGCTACGCCAGTAACATCAGCACTGTCAGTTCCCGAGAGGCGGTCATGCTTCCCAAGGAAACGAATGACTTCTACTCAAGCAAGCCTACCAAACCCGGTGTGGGCGAGGCGGACGGCGACCAATCACTAAGGCGAAGGACTAGGCTCCTAGTCTAGTTTTCTCCTTCCTTCCTTCCTTCTCCCGATTCTCGATGTAACCCGCCTCTCCCGCCTATATAAAGGGGGGGGCCCTCCGAGAGAGAGAGGAGATGACTAACCGAGCGGATAGACACACGCACACACACGGGACAACAAGAAACACTCTTGTGTTCAAACCCTCACTTGTAATCACTGTGCGACCTCGCACTAAAAAGCAATACAACATCGCCACACTAATCGGAGTAGGGACATTCGCCCGAACCAAGATACACCTTGGACTTTTGAGTCTAACCATTCAGTGAGAGGGAACGCGTGGCCCCTTAGACTTACAAATTTACTTGCCGGTGCTCAAACGCCGGCGGTTGCGCGCCGGTAGGGGCCTTCGCGCCTTCATCGACATCTCCGATTCCCGCCTATCTCCTCGATGGCTTTCTTCACCCACGACGGCGATCCGCCGAGGAGTCGGATCCGCTTCGCCCTCGACTTCATCGCCACCTCGGCGGAGAGCTCGCGCCATTCCCGCCACCTCGAGGACCGGCGCCGCTAGGAGCACGGACTCCGTTCACGATTTCGGCCTCGGCTTGGGGCCCCTGCGCAGCTCCAAGGCGAGCTCACGCGCGCCGCCCTCCAGGGGCGGCACCGCGAACTCGGGATGATGACCGTGATCACCTCCGTAGGGCTCACAACTCGTGGCCATGGCGGCTATATGCCGCCTGCATTCTGACCACCGGAAGACTCTTCCACCACGATTCTAGCTCCGACATGGAGCATGCTGCCCGCAGACGGCACTCTCGTGAGTGCAACATGGCGAACACGGCCGACCGACCGTAACTCCCGCGGCTACGGGGGCCCTCATCCAGCCGCACTGGCGTAGGAAGAGAATGTCAAGACGAGCGCCTTGGCACGCCCAAGCCGCGCCGCCGAAGCTTCAACGCAGCGGCGACGAGCGGAGGCCCGGCGGGCCGAAGCTGACGAGCTCCAGCCAACCCGAGCGAGATCACCGAGCCCCGCTTGTGCTCGATGGTGCGCGTGGACGGGCACGTCAGGTACACCACCGGCTGGTGGAGGAATCTGATGGCCCTCGGTTCTTCCCCCACGCAGGCCAAAACGTGGTCGCAGCTGCTATGCTGCTCCGCGGCCTTCCCGAGCCGGCCGACCCAGTGGCCAAGGCCATGTACCGAACCTCCGGGGCTAGTGGAACGTGCCTGGTAAAGACATGCAGAGCCTCCGCTCTCATCACTGGGCGCCACCTCCGGCCGCTGCACTGCGACTGCTGCCGGGCCGGATGGCTCCGGCAAAGCGGCGCGCACCACGAACAACCCCAGCCTCACGCGCCGGTGCGCGGCGCCGGGCGATGACTCTGACGTCCGCGCCACCTCGAGGCACGGCGAAAGCGGACGGCGGCTCGGCCGCTGGTCGAGACACCGGCCGTCGCGACGATCATGGCCCTGTACCCGATGGCCCAGGCCGCGGCTTTCGTCGTGGATCCGCCATGCGGATTTCCGCCGATTTAGGGCATCTACTAACATAGCCAAATACACTGGGGCCACGAACCCCGGTGTCTGGCTGGAAGATTACCGGCTTGCGTGCCGGGCGGAAGGAGCTGTGGATGATCTCTTCATCATCCAATACCTCCCCATCTATCTCGCGGACTCGGTTCGAGCCTGGCTCAAGTACCTGCCCGCAAAAACCATCAGGAACTGGGCCGACTTGAAGAGCCTCTTCGTGGGCAACTTCCAGGGCACTTACAAGCGCCACGGAAACTCCTGGGACCTGAAGAGCTGCAAGCAGCAGCCGGGAGAAACCCTCCGGGATTACATCCGGCGCTTCCCCGCGGTCAATGAGTGCCCGATATCTCCGACGCCGATGTCGTGGGGGCATTCATCTACGGCACCTCCTGCAAGGCCTTGGTGCACAAACTGGGCTGCGTTAAGCCTAGAACCACCAAGGATCTTCTGGACATCGCCACCAACCACGCCTCCGGCGAGGAGGCCGGGGGCCATTTTCGGCGGGAAAGGCCAAGCAGAGCTCGGTCCCAACCGGGTCCTCCCGAACGCTCCGAGCAAGCGGAAGCGCACGGAAGCAGTGTCCGCGAGGTCCGTGGTCGCGATCGCCGACCGCCCCGCTAGCAAAGAGCGCGCCTGACCGCCGCGCTCGACCATTTTGAGAAGCCGGCGGACAACCTGTCCACACCACGTTCCCGGTCAAGCACAAGTACCGGATCGCGAGGTCCCGAGACGCTCTCTCCCGGCACTTCTACGACGCCGCAGGCAAAGGAAAGAAGCAAGCCCGGCCCCACGGGCCGAGGAGAAAAGGGCGACGCCGAGTTCCTCAACCCGACGGTACGCCTCATGATCTTGGCGGATCGGGCGTTATGCCGACAAGCGCCGGCTTAAGCTCGCCTTCCGCGGTCCACACCGCAACTCCAGCCGTCCCCCAATTTCTTCGGTGGTCGGAGTCCCCGATCACTTTCGATCGGACTGACCACCCCGACCACGTTCCGCAGCCCGGGAGATATCCATTGGTGGTCGACCCCATCGTGGGGAAGAAGCGCCTCACGAAGGTGCTTATGGATGGCGGCAGCGGTCTCAACATCTTTATGTTGAGACACTCGACGCCATGGGGATCCCCGCCGAGTCTTCGACCGAGCAAGGCGCCTTCCA